>CM061064.1:108346179-108946179 GCA_030762895.1 Sophora flavescens | reverse complement strand
TATCAGATCTAGAAGATGACATTGCAGGTATTGATCAAAGTCCCTCTGAGGAAAAGTCTTCAGACAAGTCAAAAGTAGACGTGTCTGAAATTTCAGAAAATCAAACGAGTACTCAAACGTCTAAAAAACAGAGCGAGAAAAGAGACTGGAAATTCAAGACTTTTCATCTAGAAGATCTTATCATTGGAAGTCCATCTCAAGGTGTTGGAACCAGATCTGCTCTCAAAGAAAATAATAACATGGCCTTTATATCATATTTGGAGCCCAAACGAATTAAAGAAGCTCTACAAGAAGAAAGCTGGATTCTAGCCACGCAAGAAGAACTGAATCTGTTCAAGAGAAATGATGTGTGGACTCTATTTTCTAAATCCAAGGATAAATCCATTATTGGATCTCGATGGGTATTTAGAAATAAACTAGATGAAGATGGAAAAGTGATAATAAACAAGGCAAGACTAGTTGCTCAAGGGTATAATCAACATGAAGGTATTGGCTTCACTGAAACCTTTGCACCTGTACCTAGATTAGAAACAATTAGAATTCTTATGTCTTATGTTGCACAACATGATATAACTCTTTATCAAATGGAAGTAAAAAGTGCATTTCTAAATGGGATAAATGAGGAGGAAGTTTATGTTAAACAACCTCCTGGGTTTGAGGATTATGAAAATCCTCACCATGTCTATAAGCTTAAGAAAGCGTTATATGGACTTAAACAAGCTCCTAGAGCTCGGTATGATAGGTTAAGCACTTACCTAATGGAAAATAATTTCATTAGAGGAAAAGTAGACACTACACTTTTCAAGAAATGCTCAAGGAAAGATTTCATTGTAATACAAATATATGTGGATGATATTATATTTGGTGCTACTAATGAAAAGCTCTGTAAAGAGTTCTTTGAGTTAATGCAGAATAAGTTTGAGATGAGCATGATGGGAGAATTGAAGTTCTTTCTTGGTCTGCAAATAAAACAGACGAGTGATGGAATCTACACCCATCAGCAAAAATACACCAAGGAACTTCTAAAGAAATATAAGATGGAAGATTCAAAGCCTATGAGTACTCATATGCATCCATCAATTGTTCTAAACAAGGATGAGGAAGGTAAAAAGGTAAATCAAACTGTCTACCGAGGTATGATTGGATCTATTTTATACTTAACCGCTATTAGACCTGACATTCAGTTCAGTGATTGTCTATGTATAAGAAATCTGAAGATTTCAGGTTAGCTGGATTCTGTGATGCTGACTTTGCTGGAGATAGAATTGATAGAAAAAGTACTAGTGGAGGATGTCACTTCATTGGAGTAAACATGATCTCCTGGTCAAGCAAAAGGCAAAGTACCATTGCTCTCTCAACTGCTGAAGCTGAATATATATTTGCAGCAAGTTGTTGTTCACAACTGCTTTTGGTAAAATATCAACTTGAAGATTATTCAATGTTTGAGCATAACATTCCTATTTGGTGTGATAATACCAGTGCTATCAACTTGTCTAAAAATCCTATTCAACATTCTAGAGCAAAGCGTATAGAAATAAAGCATCATTTTATTAGAGACTATGTGCAAAAAGGAGTTTTTGAAATTAAGTTTGTCAACACTGAAAATCAGTGGGCTGATATCTTTACTAAACCTTTAAGTGAAGATAGATTTGTTTTTATTAAAAGGAATCTTAATATGCATAACGTGTTCCAATGATTGTATGCTCATATGTATGAAAATTTACTTGTCTAAGTTTTATTTTTCACTCGTCTACTTTAGCCAAGCGTCTGATGACATGGCTGAAAGCACTCACAAAGTACTAACCCTGACTAAGACACGTGTACATTGTAAAAGTTCCCTTTTTTTTCTCAAAACGTTCCATCTTTTTCAGAACTGTCATTTGAAATTTATTGCTCTTTATGGTATAACCTCTCTCCTTGTTCCCAATGCAAAAAGCACTCATTGTTTTCTTTTCTTCTCTTAAAATTAATCCTAGTCGTTTCAGAATCCTTACGCACTCAAAATCTTTGTTGTCACCATCTCTCTGAAACTCTCTTTATCTTCAACCTCAAAACCCCTCTTTTCAAACCCTAAAAGTTTCTTCTTTTATGAAACAATGGCACCCAAGAGCTTTCTCGAGACCATTGATGCACAAGCACACCTATCTGTGGTAGAAATGAAAAAAGTACACCCTGGGCAAGTTCCAAACTTCAAATAACTCAAAATCACGAGTATGGATGTTCAAGCTGAAATTGCTGCTGCTGGATGGACACCATTCTTCCATCTCCAATAAGTTGCCTACCCCTCTTTGGTTAGGGCGTTTTGGAGAAGTTCCAAGATCACCAAAGACAACCTCACCGCGATGTTTTCTAGGGATGTTGGGGAATGATCATGTCATCATCACCCATGAGTCACTTGCTGAAGTGACAAAGTGCCTAAGGGAAGGTATTGGGTATGTTGGTGATTGGATAAAGCCTATTGGGGAAGAGGCTGTTTACATTGCAATTTATGTAGTTCCATAACCTGAAGATCAAGACTCCAAGTATCTGATTGCTAAGGCAAGGTTTCTTCATGTTCTTCTCATTAACTGTGTGAAACCTAGAGTTGGGTCTAGGAACCATGTGAGTAAAATTGAGAAGTTTGCTATCTATCACCTTGTCCAAAAGATTAAGATAGATATCACTGATCTCATTTTTAGGCACATGGAGAAGGTTGCCAAAGGGAAAACAAGGACTATCCCTATGGCATGATCATGACTAGAGTATTTAGAGCAAATACTCTAATGGATCTGCAAACTGCTTTCAGTGTGCATCTCTGCACAGAGATCACCACCAAGACATTGTCATTGATGAAGGTTCAACTGACACCTTTTGAGGAACCTGCTGTAGAGGAACCTCAACAAGACAATGTTGGTGAAGCATCGGATGCCCCTGCTGGAAATGTTGAGAGTGCTGCTACTGCCTATGCTACCACTTCTACCAGGCCTCAGAAATTGCCTACCAAAAGGAAGAGAATGGTTGAGAATGTTGGTAAGGCTGAGGGGGAGTCTCAAGTTAATCAGACTGTGATCCCAAAGAAGAATATAACAACTACTAGAACTAAGAGGAAAGCTACTGAGCTTCTTATACAGTCAACAAGGATCAAGAGGAAGCTGGTTCTTCAAGAAACACCACCTTCATCACCCTCTCAAGCCAAAATGCCAACACCCCCACCTAATACCAAAACCACTTGACCTTCACCCAAAAACAAAACACATTCACCATCACCTGAAACTACATCTCCCTCACCACAAAAAGCTCCCACACCATCACCATCACCCATTTCTGCCCTTGAACCACATACTTCTAAACCTGAACCACACATGGCTGAAACTGACACTCACTTGTCTGAACCATCAACACCACACTCATCCCACTCTTCTGAACCTCATCAAGATGAACTTTTTAATGAATTTGACCTCTTTGACTCACCTAACTCACCTCCACCACCACCTAGCTCACCCACCCCTGATTATATCATAAATCAGTGCCAAATCCCTTTGAGAAAGATCTTTCCTGATCTTTTCTCTGAAACCAGACATAATTCCCTACCCAAAGCCACCTTACCCAGATACCATCTCTCTTCCAGAACCACTCCCTTTATTGTTTCTAATGAATGCAGATCTGATATGCTCTTCAGCAAAGACTTGGCTATAATTGCTTCTCTAGAAGAAGAAAGACAAATGGTCACACTGGCTGAGAAGCAGAAGTTCTCTTCAAAGTGGAAACCCAATCCACAATTGGTCATGAAGCCCTCCACTGTGATCAAAATTATGCCATACTCCATGGTACTGAAAGGAAAACAGAAAGCTGTCTACATCCCTGGTAAGTAGATAGACTTTTTGATCAAGCTGAATGATAGGAAACTTAAATTCATGAAAGGAAAAGTCACAATCAAGCATCGCTTCTAAGTATCTGAAAGTTGGAGATACTTATATGAGATGTGGATCTTGTTCTAGGCTGTCAGATGAGGAAAAGAAGGACATTCCTACTGGTGGTAGACCTGTTTTTGCTCTCTATCCTTTTTTACCCTGTTTATACTATCCCTCCTTTCTTTGTAGTTTTACCCTTCTTTATCTTAAACTTTCTTGAGTCTACCCCTGTAACCCCCATAAACCTTATTAGGAGATCCTATGAGTTTATGTTAACCCAAATAGAGTCTCTTTTGCATCATGAAAGAATTCAGTGGTTCAAGATACTTTCTTTCCTAACTCTGACTTTGAAACCACCCTCTCAACCAATGTCTATATGGATCCTCAACCTGACGATGAAATCTTGGTTGAAGAATTACCTCCTGCCCCTCCTCCAAGTCCTCATCCATCTGCACCTGCAAACCCCACAAATTCCTTGGCCACAACAGACTCCACCTCTCCTGTTGTTGCTCATGACCCTGATGCACATCAAAGGCTAGATGAAACGACTACTTGTCTACAATTTGTTTTGCAAAAACAAGATGAAGCCATGGAACAACAACCTTCTTTTCAATCCACTGTGCTAGCTCAACAATCAGCAATGCAGATGATGCTGGAAGCCTTCTTAAAAAGTCAAGAAGGACCTAGCTCTTAGAGTTTAGGACTTAATTCTATTTGTGTCTTTGAGTCATGCAATGTTCTGTCCATGATGTCTTTACATCATTTTATCAATTTTTGTAATTGTGCTTTGTGACTCTTAATGATATGAAAATTGATTACTTTTGGCTCTTTTATTTTGTCTTTATGTTTTTATCTGTTTCATCTTTTTAATTGATGCCAAAAAGGGGAGGAAGTAGAAGAAAAATAAGACTTTTTAGACTTAACAAATATAGACTTAATACATTTTGCTCTGATATTTGTCTAATGCATTAATTAAGGGGGAGCCTTAATTTTTTATATATATGTCTATGTTTTCATAATCTAAGACCTGTCTAAAAGTTCAAATTGTGTATCAATTGTCTATTTCTCTTGATGTTCAATAAAATCAGAAAATATATTTGTCATCATATAAAAGGGGGAGAATGTTGAGACCTCATAAGTCTGGAACACATTCAATGTGTAAATTCTCTAAGTTTTGATGATTCCAAATATTTTAAGTATGGTTATATTGAACCATGTGAAATTGCTGATAAGTCTGTTAAGTGTACAGGAAAATAGACTTAAGGTCACTCGTCTAAATCTGACTTGTCTAAGTTTCCCTAAGGATTAGTTTTTCAGACTTGTCTGAAAAACCACCCTTCTGAAAGTTAGACAACTCAGACATAGACCAAGTAAACTCTTAGTCAGAGATCTGATCTAGTTGATGACGTGGTAAGGATCAAAAGTCTAAAGAAGCTTCAGTTGATCACTCGTCTAAAAATGGCTTGCCCACCCGTCTAGTTCTGGATCAATGCACCCGTCTAATTTTGGATTCCACTGCACCCATCTAAGGCTATGTTTGGATTGATGGTAGGGGATGGAATGGAAGGGAATGGAAGGGTGTTCCATTCTTTGGATGGGATTAAAAAGAATGGAATGCAATGGAAGAGAATGGAATGTATTCCATCATATTCCCTTATTTAGATTCACTTTTCTTCCCCTCCAATTTGGGGGGAATGGGATGGAATGAGGACTTATTTTTTTCTAAAGAATTTAAGTTACTCTTTTATCCTCACCTTAATTCATAATAATCTTTCACAACACCAAGTATCTTGCAGCTTACTTTCTCCTAAACACGTTCCACCTTCCACAACACCCAGCACCTAGTGAATTAATTTTCGCATCTGCCAGCTTTCTTTCTCGTGAATATTTTCTTTATACCACCTTGACAGCTTTCTTTCTCTTAAAATACGCATATGAAGTTATCGTCATATACTAATTAAATCATACGAAGTCTGGGAGTGTACCATACGTCCATAACTATAATCCTAGGAGAATCAAAATCACTATTAGACTGTTAGTGCAATGATCTATGCAACACTTGGTACTAAACTTATTTTGGTGTAAAGAGGAGAAACTAAATTTTTAATTCTTAACAATTTGTTGGTAAATTTAGAGGAACTTACGTTAGATCTTGCTACAATAGATGAAGGAATCAAACTCATTAATTTATTTGTATTTTATTAAAGGTATAATAAATAAATACTAGTATTTTCAAAGTAAGGATAATATAGGAATAAAAAACTTATGAACCATTCCATTTCGTCCACTTCCCAAATGATGGAATGAGAATTTTGTTCCATTCCATCATAAAATATCCAAACAATGAAATGGTACTTTTATTCGGCTCCGCTCCATTCCACCCCATTCCATTATATTCGATTCCATTCAATTCCATTGTTTTCCATCAATCCAAATGTACCCTAAGTGTAAGACTGTTAGAATAAAGTCCAAGTCAATCTTATTTGAAAAAGATGCCTTCCTTAAGGATCTCGAAGACCTCTGGACAAAGCACCAAGTACAAAGAATAAATAATTCATTCTTTCAATTTTTTAAGGAATAATTACGATACCTCTGTACCAAGTCAGTAGCTTTTAGCTATTTCAAGTACAAAGTAAAATTACTTTGCAGAAAGAGAACCGAGTGTTGCACTGAAATGGAAAGATCTCCGCTGCAAGTACAAAGAGTCTGCTACTGCAACTCTGAAACAACAACTGCTCAGAACAAAGTGTACTCTTGGTCGCATATGTCAAAGCTCAACGTCCCTAAACATTTAATGCTTACACAGAATGTCTCTTTGGAATTAATGGCGTCCCAGAAGCTCAAGTTAAAGGAGGACACTTTCTGAAGTTGTGTCTAACAGATCAAATTGATTGAAGCCTTTAAATAGTGCAAACCATGAAGATGAAGAAAAGAGAGACACTGTGCATATTCAAAGAAGCATTTACTATGCTCATTTATTTCTTCATTCCTTCATTGATTATCTCTTCAATCATTTGATATAAATTTCGCAGACTTTCATTCTTACATTTACTGCACTCTGTGAGTGTTACCACAAAAGACTTGCAAACCTGTATTAAATACTCAAAACCTTTTACCTTGTACTGTTGAGCCTAAAGATGCTAGGTTTGAAAAGAATACTTGTTTGAGTGTGAGCCTGGAGAGGCTAGGTGTGAAAAGAATACTTGTACTATAATCTGATCTGTTATATTGATAACCTTGGTGCTGCCAAGAACTGGATGTAGCCTTGTTGCTTTTGGGGTGAACCAGTATAAAACTCTTGAGTGATATTCTTCCTCCCTAAACTCTTTACTTTATTTAAGAGTTTATTTGTTTAAGATTTTAACTTGGGGAATTAAGATTGGGAATATCAAATTTCGTTTTCATCCTTCATTGTGTGCACGTGTGTGCTGTTTTAAAATTAGACGAGTCACCCGTCCCGTCTAATTTTCTGTAGCTTTGTTTTTGCTTGATGTGCCTGCGAAAATATTTTCATAGTTTTCAAAAAAGTTGGTAAACACAATTCAACCCCCTTCTTATGTTAACTTTGGTTATTTCCATATCTCTTGAAGAATCAACAGTGGTCCACATTGCACTTCTCGAAACCTTCCTTGTGCATGAAGCTTTCAAACTTCCTATACCACTGTCTTGGAGCTTGTTTCATGCCATACAAGCTCTTCTTTAATCTACACACCATGTTCTCCTTCCCTTTCTCTAAGAATCCCTCATTTTGGTGCATGTATATCTCCTCATCTAAGTCTCCATGAAGAAATGCAATCTTCAAGTCTGATTTCTCAAGATAGAGCTCTTAACTTGAAACAATACTTAACACTGACCTAATAGTATTGAGATTCACAACTGGAGCAAAAATTTATGTGTAGTCGACTCCTTCCTTTTGCTAGAATCCTTTGACAACTAGTCGGGCTTTGTATCTTTTGAAGCCATCATGTTCCTCCTTCACTCGATACACCCGCTTGTTGTGAAGTGCTTTCTTTCCCATGGGTAACTCAAGTAGTTCCCATGTCTGATTGGAAATCAAAGACTTCATCTCGCCTTTCATGGCAAGCTCCCACTTGCTGGCATCTGCGGTTTTACATGATTCCTCATAGTTTTCAGGCTACCATCCATCGGTCAACAACATGTAGTCCATGTATCTCCTGTTAGGCACATGTGGCCAAGAAGACTTTCTCAATACAAGAGCGTAAAAGGCTCTAGTGTGTCAGACTGTTGCTTACTACTCTGTTCCGTTGATTCCTCTGGCTGAGGACTTTCAACTATAGGTCTTTCTGGGACATCGTCCACCTCTGCATACATTGACCCACTCTGTTTTGGGTTGTTGGCGCCTGTGCTATGCTTGTCCTTGTACATCGCTCTTTCTTTGAAGATCACATCTCTACTGCGGATCACCTTTCTGTTTCATCATCCCATAGGCGGTAGCCAAATCATCCTCACCATAACTGATGAAATTGCACTTCTTTGATTTGGGATCAAGCTTATTCCTGCCTTGATCACTGATGTGCACGTATGCTTGTTGTGACTCCGGCAAGTGTACCGGGTCGTCGCAAGTAATAAAAATACACGGTAAGTAATTACCGAGGTCGAACTCAGGGATTGGGCTACCAATTCGACTAATCCGCGGGAAATCGGATACGATCGGTCAAGTTACGGAAGGTGGTTGAGAGAGAGAAGAGAGAAAAGGATCGAAATTCAATTAACAATCTAATTAAATAATTAACTAAAAATATGAAAATTAAAATATCCAAGGTCACAAATCCACCTACCCAACATGTATACCCAAGTGATGATGAATTCCTCCCTAGGTTCAATTACAATGTCAACCGTGACCCCTAAATTCTCCTAAATCCACTATCGTGCTCATTAGGACGTATTCGACGATTGGATTAATTACTTACTAGGTCTCATAATCCTAATCTCGAATTCTGTTAATTCTTGTTCCCTATAAGGTCGCACCGATCTCCTACTCACTCTCGTGCAATATTCGATCGATGATCCTAATTCAAGTTCTAAACGTGAATCGCTGACTAAGCCTCATCAACGTTAACAAGTCAATCACGCAACACATATGATCAACACAATCAAGTCAGAATTAGAAAACATTTATGATCCCGATTCAAGTTCTGAAACGCGAATCGCCGTTAGGCCTCAAACACGTTGAACTGATTAATCACGCAAAACATATGATCAAACATTCAAATCAGAATCGGGAAACAAGAATTGAATTAAAGGAGAAAGACATACATCATATCGGATTTACATCTCCATGGGTGGCTTCATCGTTCCCTCGGACGAGGGGATTAGTTCCTCATGCTCAGAGACAAGCGATCGGACGTAACCTCCATAAGAAAAAGGGAGACGCAGCTCCAAAGAGAAAAGAAACTACCCTAAACGCTACTCTAAACAGTGGAAAACTACTAGGATTCGCGGCCCTCCAAAAGCTCTACAGCCTCCTCCCAGATCTGATCTGCAACAGCCTTTAAATAGGATTCCTGATCTGCGCTCATTCGCGAGGCGAGCAGCCTCTCGCGAGGCGAGAATTAAAATTGGCGCGCTTTCAATTTAAACTCTCGCGAGGCGAAAGTGTGTTCGCGGGGCGAGTCTTCAATTCTAGGCTGTGACCTTCATCACGGCTGGGCCGTGATGGCCTCTGACTTCCAAGTCTTCATTCTCTCGCGAGGCGAGCTGTCTATCGCGGGGCGAGTCTTCAAACCTCAATTTGTCACAGCCGTGACTTTAATCACGGCTATGCCGTGATGGTCTCTGTTTTCCAGGTCCTCATGATCTCGCGAGGCGAGACACTTCTCGCGTGGCGAGACTGAAGTGATGACTTTTGCTGCTTTGTTGACTTTCAGGATCGCGGGGCGAGCACACACTCGCGAGGCGAGTGTCTCCAGACTTGTAATTTCCACTGCTTTTCGACTTTCCTTGACTCCCGGAGCTTCACTTATTTAACCTGAAATAACAAAAGCATCCACAAGCGTAATTCTATTCAAAATAACCTAAAAACTACACAAAAGACGCAAAACAAGTCAAAGTCCAACTTAGGAACAAAACAAGGCAAATTTGGGCGAAAACGAGAGTGAACTCGAATAAATTGGCACATAAACCCTAGTTCATCTAGTCATAAAACTAGATAAGCCAGAGGCTTATCAAAATACCCCAAACTTAAACCTTGCTTGTCCCCAAGCAAGCTTAAAACTCAAAAACGACTCAAGACTTGGCAAGCCTAAAGGAATCAATCGATTTCGCACAAATTTAATGCAACTTTACAAAACAGTTTTTTTTTTCTCCAATGATCTCCCCCCTACATTAATGCAATCCCCACATTCATTTACTTTAAACAATTGAGAATTCATCATTCATTCCATCATTACTCTAAGTTGAGGATCAGAGATACACACAAAGGAAGATCACCTATCTCAAACAATTGCCTTCCTCACAAGGGTGTGTAAAATTTCACTCGTTCGCTCAAATTCGTCAAGGCTTTCAACTTTTTCACTCAATTTCACTTATCAAGAGCACTTCCCATGAATTTGATTTTCATCTCAAACGTAGTTCCCACGTAAACATGTATGCAACATCAGAAGGTCTTTTAAAGGTTGTAATGGGGACTGGCTCAGGGTAGGATAATGAAGGATATTTAGGCTTAAGTCCCTAGGAACTAAGAGAGCATGAGCATTTGACATACATTCCACTCTAATTCCTTTTTCCATTTTTCTTTTTGTCTCGGGTGACTACAGCCTTTTTCCTTGCTAATCTTTTGATTTGCCCCTTTTCTTTTGGCAATTTTTTTTCTCTTTTTTTTTTCGCCTTGGGTCAACCTTTATTTTCTTTTTCTCATCCCAATATGACATATCACCTCGTAGCCACCCCAAACTTAGTTTCTCACAACCTTTCTCTTGCTCATTTCCATGCTCTCCTAATCCTAAGATTGGGTTAACATGGTTTTTTCAGATTTTGGCTCGTAATGTAGGGTCATCAAGAAACAATAGGTCAATTGGGCTCAATTTGGCTAACTAGGGAACATGCATTAGGGATGGTTCTTTTCAGGCCAAGTGGTTTTTCAAAGAAAATTGCCTAAATTATTTGATGCAACACATAAACATGCAAACCATATAGAGATTCAAGCAAATTCGGGAAAGTGCAACTTAACAGTGATTCACACATTCAAAAACAGAGTTGGAGGCTCAAATCCTCACCTGGACATTTTGCAAATTGTTTGACCGAGATACGATTCCTAGTGTGTGCACCCCCTCACCCCAAACTTATCATAAATCAAGTAATCACAACACGGTTCTCAAAGTTCAGTTTTCAATTTTTAAGTGGAGATAAACTTTTCTAATTTCAGAACTTAGGGGAAATCATCAATGGTCAAATAATTCATGCAATCAATCTATGCTAAATTCAATTAACATCCAACAAGCTTGCCGACACGACATTCATACAACAACTCTTGATCTTCTCAAATTATTCAAGAGTGACAAACAAAAACAAAACAAACACAAAAACAAAAACAAAAACAAGAGTGAGGAAAGGAGAGGGTACCTAGCTTGGGTTGCCTCCCAAGAAGCGCTTGTTTAACGTCCCGAGCTTGACTTATTAAGAAGCATCCACCTGGATCCCATAGTCTGTGGTACAAAGGCCAAGGGACGCTCATCATATCAAATCCTCCACCCGGATCCCATGGTTTGTGAAGTGGCCCTCGCAGGAGCAATACCACTCTATTCATTATTCCACCCGGCCTTTGTGTGAAAACCCCATTGACCTCTATAATTATGAACTCTCTTCCTCTTAGGTCAAATGGTGCCTTCACGAGGAAGTGTGCCAAACAAGTGGGAGGGTCTATCTTACCGGTGTCCACACATGCATGCAAGCCGACATATTTATTTAACGCATCAAAATCAGGTTGCTTGGCAAGCATGGTGAAGTCCTCTGCCACTTTATCTTCATTTTGCTCTCTACCCTCTTGCTCCGGTGCCTTGTCCCTTGCCAACTCCTCTTCCTCTGGTTGCTCTTCCTCAACATGTGGTTGTTCCGGGGACTTGTCGCTTGTCAATTCCTTTTCCTCCTGTTGTTCTTCCTCAACATGTGGCAGTTCTTCCTCAACTCCCTGAGAACTAGTTACATCCCAGTCATATCCCAACACCCTATCGCTTCTAGTTGTTATGGCTTCGCATTGGCTCTTAGGGTGGTTCTCGGCATCACCTGGGAAAGTCTCTGTGAGACGCTCATTTTGTTGTTCTACGAGCTGACCCAACTCCTCTACTGCCGCATTTGCCTTCTCAAGTGATGTCTCCATACAACTCGCCAACTTATCCATTGCCGCAATTGTCCTCTCAAGAGCCAACTCCCAAGGTTGTCTTCCACCATCTTGTTGAGGTTGTTGTTGCCAATTTTGTTGAGGTTGTGGCTGCCAGGCTAGACCACCGCCATCATTACTCCAAGTGAAATCCGGATGGTCTCTATTCATATAACCCCAATACTGATTCTGACTCTGATAGTTGTTATGGGGCACGCTGTCATTATGCCATGGTTCCACATATACTTGAGGGAAGTAGAACGGACAACTCCAGGTGTCATGGTTCCCATCACAATATTCGCAACCCGGAAGCATTCCTTCGTGTACCTCGCATACAAAACAAGGCAAGACCAAGTGGAATCAAAGAAGTAGAGAGATAGTAGAAAATAAAAAGAAAATAATAAAAATAAAAATAAAAATAAGAACAAAAATAACTTAACCAAATAATCAAACTCCACTAAATCAGAAAAATTGGTTGTGCCAATCCCCGGCAACGGCGCCAAAAACTTGTTGTGACTCCGGCAAGTGTACCGGGTCGTCGCAAGTAATAAAAATACACGGTAAGTAATTACTGAGGTCGAACTCAGGGATTGGGCTACCAATTCGACTAATCCGCGGGAAATCGGATACGATCGGTCAAGTTACGGAAGGTGGTTGAGAGAGAGAAGAGAGAAAAGGATCGAAATTCAATTAACAATCTAATTAAATAATTAACTAAAAATATGAAAATTAAAATATCCAAGGTCACAAATCCACCTACCCAACATGTATACCCAAGTGATGATGAATTCCTCCCTAGGTTCAATTACAATGTCAACCGGGACCCCTAAATTCTCCTAAATCCACTCTCGTGCTCATTAGGACGTATTCGACGATTGGATTAATTACTTACTAGGTCTCATAATCCTAATCTCGAATTTGATTAATTCTTGTTCCCTATAAGGTCGCACCGATCTCCTACTCACTCTCGTGCAATATTCGATCGATGATCCTAATTCAAGTTCTAAACGTGAATCGCTGACTAAGCCTCATCAACGTTAACAAGTCAATCACGCAACACATATGATCAACACAATCAAGTCAGAATTAGAAAACATTTATGATCCCGATTCAAGTTCTGAAACGCGAATCGCCGTTAGGCCTCAAACACGTTTAACTGATTAATCACGCAAAACATATGATCAAACATTCAAATCAGAATCGGGAAACAAGAATTGAATTAAAGGAGAAAGACATACATCATATCGGATTTACATCGCCATGGGTGGCTTCATCGTTCCCTCGGATGAGGGGATTAGTTCCTCATGCTCATAGACAAGCGATCGGACGTAACCTCCATAAGAAAAAGGGAGACGCAGCTCCAAAGAGAAAAGAAACTACCCTAAACGCTACTCTAAATAGTGGAAAACTACTAGGATTCGCGGCCCTCCAAAAGCTCTACAGCCTCCTCCCAGATCTGATCTGCAACAGCCTTTAAATAGGATTCCTGATCTGCACTCATTCGCGAGGCGAGCAGCCTCTCGCGAGGCGAGAATTAAAATTGGCGCGCTTTCAATTTAAACTCTCGCGAGGCGAAAGTGTGTTCGCGGGGCGAGTCTTCAATTCTAGGCTGTGACCTTCATCACGGCTGGGCCGTGATGGCCTCTGACTTCCAAGTCTTCATTCTCTCGCGAGGCGAGCTGTCTATCGCGGGGCGAGTCTTCAAACCTCAATTTGTCACAGCCGTGACTTTAATCACGGCTATGCCGTGATGGTCTCTGTTTTCCAGGTCCTCATGATCTCGCGAGGCGAGACACTTCTCGCGTGGCGAGACTGAAGTGATGACTTTTGCTGCTTTGTTGACTTTCAGGATCGCGGGGCGAGCACACACTCGCGAGGCGAGTGTCTCCAGACTTGCAATTTCCACTGCTTTTCGACTTTCCTTGACTCCCGGAGCTTCACTTATTTAACCTGAAACAACAAAAGCACCCACAAGCGTAATTCTATTCAAAATAACCTAAAAACTACACAAAAGACGCAAAACAAGTCAAAGTCCAACTTAGGAACAAAACAAGGCAAATTTGGGCGAAAACGAGAGTGAACTCGAATAAATTGGCACATAAACCCTAGTTCATCTAGTCATAAAACTAGATAAGCCTGAGGCTTATCAATGCTACACAACCAAAAACTCTAAAATGTGAGTTTTACCTCTTTTCTGCTCCATACCTCTTCTGGTATTTTGTGCTCCTATGGTATCGATGGACCTCGGTTGATCAAGTAAGTTGTTGTGTTGACTGCTTCTGCCCAGAACTACTTCGGTAAACCTGACTGTACACGCAAGCTTCTGGCTCTTTGAGTCAACGTTCGATTTATACGCTCAGCTACACCATTGTGTTGAGGCGTACGCGACACGGTTCTCTCCATTCTGATCCTATGCTCATAGCAAAACCTCTTGAATATGGTGTCTTCATATTCACCACCATTGTCAGTTTTGAGGTTTCTTATCTTCAACCCTATCTCATTTTCTACCATGGTTTTCCATATCTTGAAAGTCTCAAATACTTCAGACTTATGTTTCAAAAAGTATACCCATACCTTCCTAGAGTGATCATCGACAAAAGTCACGAAGTAGTGCTTCCCACCAATGGATGGGACAGTTGTTGGACCCCAAACATTAGAGCGAAAAAGCTCGAGTTTCTCTTTCTTTGGGGTTCTTCTATTTGTCTGAAAGCTGACACGTTTATGCTTTCCAAGTATGCAATTTTCACACATGTCAATTTCAATTCAATGGGGACCTGGTAATTTTCCCTTAGAGTGCATGATCTTCATCATTTTCTCACTCATATGGCCAAGTCTCTGGTGGCATAGATTGTGATTTTCATTTGTTGCAACTTCAATCAAATGACATGCTCCCACTGTCTTATAAAGAGTATCGATATTCTTACCGCTAGCAATCATCATTGCACCCTTTGTAATCTTCCAATTGTCACCATGGAAGACTGTTGTGTAGCTGTCACTAGCCAACTGGTCTACTGAGTTTAAGTTCTTTGTCAAGTCGGGAATGTGTCTGACATTCTTCAGTTCCCAAATAGATCTATTTAACTTCATCTTCACTACACCTTTGCCAACAATCTCACAAGATTATTCGTTACCAAGGTAGACTTTTCTGAGGTTTCCAGGGACATAATTCTCAAAGAATTCTTTCTGCGAAGTAGAATGAAAGGATGCTCCAGAGTCTAACACCCAAGACTCTTCCTTACTCTCCAAAAAGCATATTAATGCATCATCACCTCTTGAGGTGGAAGCAAAATTTGCTTTTGTCTTCGCCTCTTGATTCTTTGGTGCACTCTTGCACTGATTTTTATACTGCCGAGACTTTCCACAATTCCAACACTTGATAGTTTTCGAGCTATGGGAACTATGATGATTTATGGATTTGGAACACCTGTTCTTTGATTTACCACGTCCATTTCCTCTGGTTGAATTTCTTCCTCTTGACTTGGTGTGCAAAACTGAAGAGGATGATGATTCACCCGACTCTCTCCGTCGGATCTCTTCACTGAGAACCAGATCACGAACATCATTGAATTTCAACTTATTGCTTCCCGTTGAGCTACTCACAGCTGTGACAGTAGCATTCCAACTTCTGGTATAGAAGACAAAAGTATCAATGCTCGTACTTCTTCATCAAATTCGATTCCAACTGAACTCAACTAGGTTATGATTATGTTGAGTTCATTAAGATGTTGAGCTACTGATCTGCCTTCAGTCATCCGCAAATTAAACATCCGCCTCATCAAATGAACTTTGTTTGAGGCTGACGGCTTTTCATACATGCTGGAAAGAGCCGCCATAAGACCCGTCGTGATCTTTTCTTTTGCAATGTTGAAGCAACATTACGAGATAACATCAATCGGATAACTCTGAGGGCCTGCTTGTTGAGAAGAGTCCAATCTGCATCCTTTATGCCCTCTGGTATCTTTTCTTGGAGAGGTTGATACAGCATTTTCTCGATGAGATAATCTTCAATTTGCATCTTCCAAAAGCCAAAGTCTGCACCATCAAACTTCTCAATTTTCACCTTTGCTTCATCTGCTGCCATCGCTCCCACTCGAATATAATATCCTCTAGATCGTTTCTGACAATTTCTGTGAACCACCGTGCTTTAGAGAACCTAAAGCCCTGATACTAGTTGTTAGGAAATTATACCAAATTTCCAGAAATCAGATATAAGAAAAAGTGCGATAAATGCGGAATAATAACACGCAAATATTGGTAACGGAGTTCGGTCAATTATACCTATGTCTCCAGGCTGCTACAGACCTTTTACTGAAAAGGGAAATACACAAAGTGTTTACAAACACTCAACAACCTCTCAGTATCCACAACCCAATTACACCCAAGAATTTCTTCTCTCACAAAATTCTCTCACAAATACTTATCTCTCGAATCTTTTGTAACTTACTAGAAATTCTCTCAATGTTGGAATGAATCTCCTTCATTAGCAATGACCTCTATTTATATTGGTTTATGGTAATGTGGACATAAAAAGAAAATTTCAATTTTGCTTCTTCTTCTCTCTTGATTGGTTAGCCATCATTTTTTACCAAGCAAATCAATTTTGATACTTCTTCTTTCTTGATTGGTGGCCATCATTTTTTACCAAAGAAAGAAGAAGGCATACGATATTTTTCTATTTTGGTGGGCAGCCACCAATTTTGACTAACAATGTTGACATATGGGGACCATATGCCACCCCATCTATGTTTGGCAACAAATGTTTTTTGACACTTGTTGATGATTATAGTAGGTTCAATTAAATCATACTAAATGAAAACCATAGATAAAACCAGAAAATATATTTCACATTTCATTGCCTACATAGAAACACAATTTCACATCAACCTTAAATGCCTCAGGTCTGATAATGGATCTGGATTTGCCATGAATGATTTTTCTAAGGGCATTATAGATTAAAAAAAAATTATGATGAAACCCGTCAACAAAATAGGGTGGTCGAATGCAAACACTAGCACATATTAAACGTGTCTAAAGCTTTATTTTTCCAGGCTCTTCTCCCAACAATACAACATGTAGTCCACATTATTAATAGACTTCCTAGCCTTATTCTTCAACATAAATGTCCTTATGATCTCCTATACAATGAACCACCCAATCTGGCCCACCTTAAGGTATTCGACCGGTTAAGCTATGCCTCTACCTTTGTAGCTCGTAGGACCAAATTTCAACCCACAGCTCACAAGGCTGTCTTTTTAGGCTACAAAGAGGGCACTAAAGGTAACATACTCTATGACCTTTCCTCCCATGAACTGCTAATCTCCAAAAATGTCTTTTTCCATGAAACACTCTTCCCTTTTCAACCTAGCTATTACTAATACCCCACCTGACACCTCTCCTCCTTCTATCTCTTATCCTAACCTCCCTGATGATTCCACACCTTCATTTTCTATACCTCCTGTACCTCAGGACAGCAGCCTCACTTATGCTTCTTCACCTACAGATTCCAATAGTCTTCCCCAACACAATGAACCTCTCCGACAGTCCATCAGAATCAGACACACACCAAGCTACCTCCAAGATAATCGCAGTATCGCTGATTGGTAGTTAGGTGCACTACTAGAAAACTTGAATTTTCAGATGGAATTTTCGGACGGAAATACATCCGTCTAAAATTTTATGAAATTTTCGGATGGATTTCAGACGGATTTGTTATTTTTTATATTTTCCTTGATTTATCGTACATCCGTCTGAAATCCGTCCGAAATTTTCGGACGGATTTCAGACGGATTTGTTATTTTTTATATTTTCCTTGATTTATCTTACATCCGTCTGAAATCCGTCCGGAATTTTCGGATGGATTTGTTATTTTTTATATTTTCCTTGATTTATCGTACATCCGTCTGAAATCCGTCGGGAATTTTCGGATGGATTTGTTATTTTTTATATTTTCCTTGATTTATCGTACATCCGTCTGAAATCCGTCCGGAATTTTCGGACGGATTTCAGATGGATTTGTTATTTTTTTATATTTTCCTAGACGGATTTGTTATTTTTTTTTTATATTTTCCTTGATTTATCTTACATCCGTCTAAAATCTGTCCGAAATTTTCGGACAGATTTCAGACGGATTTGTTATTTTTTATATTTTCCTTGAAAAAGATTAAATAATTTATCTTACAAATTAAATTCAAAAATTAAATTTTAGAAATTAAATTGTTGTAAAAATTAGTGTTAACTGGAGATTAATTTTGGATCACTGATTTTGTTGGTTTACCAGGTCAATCATCAATCTTAACTCTAATTAGAATTTTAAGATTTTATATTTGTCATTAATTATTTTTAGATCCAAGGACCAATATTACTTATTTTATTTTTAATGACTCAATCTTAACCACTCATTTTATATCTACCCACTAAGTAAGTGAAATATAAAAATTTCCTCTCCCTCTAGGATGAAAACACACGACTCCCACATTCCTTCCTTCTTTCCCTTTTATTTTCTTCTTCTACCTTCAGAACAACCCACATCCCTTTCTCCCTACAATGAAAATTTCATCTTCTCCTTCTTCCCTCCACGACCGACCGCCGTTGGAATGAGGTCAACCAACGCAAGCCCCACACGTATGGTCTATTCGTTCCTCGCTATGCATCGCATCATCACTGTCGCGGAAACGACCTTACGCGTCTGTTCGTTGCGCCACCATTGGGTCGTCATCCAGCCGTCGTGCACCGCCCCTAGAACGTCGCTCGATCGCGCTGCTCGCTGCTTGGACAGGAGAAGATGGTCACGCGTTTGTGCAATGGCTCGCCGGAGTTGCCGTTGCCAACCGCCGCGTCGGAGCTTCAAACAGCCACCATGACACCTTCTTCTTCCTTGGGTGAGTGAAAACACTCCTTTTGGCTCTGATTCAAGAAAACCCCCACATTGATTTTGAAACCCTAACCCTAGCTTTTGATTTTTGTTTTGGATTTTGAAATTGAACCTTGTTTTACGTAATTGGGACTGTTAATTAATGATTTCTAAGCTTAAGTTCTTGAAACCCTAACCCTTTGTTTTGTTTTTTGTCTTGGTTCGGTTTGGTTTGGTTATGCAGTTTTGTATATACAAATACATCAAAGAAAGGTTTACTGGACATTTATGGCTTGATGCTGTCTCCAAATCTGATCTGATGAAAGCATCTGTTGTGGTCTATGCGATAAAAGAGCCTTGTCCTGCTGAATATGTATATTTCCTCACCAATCCTGTCTATCAAAGTTGTTTCCTTTACTTCATCCTATTATATTGAAGTCAATGATGCTACTGGAAAATTTGCAGAAAAATGGTAACAGATGTTTACTTTTTTTTTATTTGTTTTAATGCAAGTTTCATTATTTTAGCACCTTTTCTTTTGTTTTTGAGATAGAGAATGATGAAGGTAGCTTTAAGTTCCAAGCATGAAGGTAAATGAAGGTACTCTGCATTGAGGTCTTTTTTAATTAGATCTTTTTTTTATTATGTAGTGAAAATTACTGATTTAGATTGTACATGGAAAATAGGAATATGGGATTTACCTTTTGGATTGTGTTATTTGGCTCACATAAGCAAGTAATAGTATAATTTATTTTCATGACTGGAAAAATGGTTTATTGTTTTTTTAACTTTGATTTTATTGTATTTGTGGATTTGTTGATATTTGTTCCATTTCACAAGATTATGTCTTGCTCATCGATTCTTATTTCCATGTGGTGATTCATTATAGCTCCAAGATTGCTCAGTGGAGAAAGCTTGGTTATGATAAGGACCCTAAACATGAGAAGTTTAGAAAGTTGTTGGAAGCCCCAGAATTGGATGGAGAGCATCTGATGGCTGGACGGGTTCCTGTGCCAAACATTATAAGATATGACAAACATAAGGTTTGGATATTATATTCATTGATGACTTGAGCTTGCAAGTTATTTTAGATCACTTTCGATTACTTGCACTGCAGAGACTGATAACAAAGAGCATTGATTGTGCTTATTCTCTTTATCATGGTAACATTAAAAAATAATTGTAAGTAGCTTTCAAAGAAGAGGTCCCATGTTCTCAGTAGAAAGTGTTTCATTTTTTTACTTCTGAGTTGTAAATTATCCAGTTTTTTTAGTATCATTAGGAAAAAAAAAAGTAGCTTTCAAAGAATAGGTTCCATGCTTTTGAAAGGGATACACTTTGCACGGGACATGAATTTGTTTTATATTAGTATTGGTATTGGTATTAGTATGTTATAAACTACAATGATTACTTTCTTTGTACTTTTTTTGAATTTGAAAAAACATACGTGACATTGAGTCTTGAACATGGCCATATTTATGGAATGTGGTCCTTTATATGGCGTGTGAACATGGCATATTTATGGAGTGTGGACATTTATGGCCATATTCTGAATTTTTTGTACACTTTCTTGCCACGTACCAGAGAAATCCTTTTTGTATCCTACTTTAGTTTGTTGTTTGTCAATTGAAAGTGAAGGGAATCTCATGAAATCGAGCTTCAAGCTAAAATCTTTTGAATCAGTGCAGTGAGGGAATCTCATAGAATCGAGCTTCAGGCTAAAATGAATGTTCCTGTATGAGCAGTATATGTTTTTATAGGTGAATTTCCCAACCTTTATTTCATTCTGAATTTACATTTCCAGTTGGTGTCTTAAATTTTCAAATCAATTTAGTCATACTTATTTTGTGATTCTCATTATTTGCAGATATGCAGCTATATGAAGTAATTGACAGAACAATGTTAACATTTTGATGAAAATGCATAACAGTATTGTACATAGTCTGCAAGTATTGCTCCAAGCAAAATGAGCTTCTTGGAACCAAAGTAGTTTTGGATTAAATAATTTCTGCAAGTATTTATGCATAATTTGAAGTAATCTAGGGTCCATTTATTTAAGATAAAAACTGATTTTCTTGCACCACTGCACAGTCTGCACCATTAGATACTGTGTAATATTTTCTAAGCATTCCTTCTCTCCTTCTTTAGGCTCTTGCTATAAGCGCCTGCACTACATTGTTCTCTATGGAGCCAAAGCTAACGATTGAAACTAGAAACCATGTAATGAAGGTGGAACAAGTCATATGTTACATTCAACCTAGAAATTGAACTCTGAGATTTCATTAGGTGTTTCAGCTTTTTACTATATCTGTTATATTTACCCACATGAGAAATTGCATTAGGATTGAAGTTTTGATAGTAAAGACAGCCTCCGTTTGCTTATGTAAAACTTGATATTATTATCTCTTCAGTATCAGGTTTAATCCAATGTTGTTCTACTCTCTGTTTAGATGACAACGACAATGATATGATGATGAGAAGGAGATGATGGATGATGTGCTAGATGAAGATAAAGAGTTTAGTGATCAAAGTAACAATGAGGAATAAATTTATGTCTTTGATGTTTGTAATGATATTTTAATGCTTTGAATCTTAATATATCATTCTTGTATTTCAAGATACTTTGTGTTTTTGTTTATTTGAAGCTTGGTACTTGTCTAGAGTGGTATCTTAATAATAATTATTTTTTATTATATTATATTCAATTCCAAGTCCAGGTACCTAATTTGGTATGCATAATTATTTAAGTTTGGCCCTTTTTTATTAATAAACATGATTTGTTTATCAAAAAATATTATTTAAATATGATTATCTAATACGTGGGAAATCTGTCCAAAATAATATCATAACATTCGTCTGAAATCCGTCCAGAATTTGCATGAATAGCAATATTGAATCCGTCTGAAATTCGTCCGAAATTAAGCCCAATATAACTAAAATTCAGATTTATGTGTTTGTCCGAAATCTGTTTGGAACTAATTTCGGACGGAATTTCGGACATAATTTTCAATTTGCAACGAGGTTTTTTCGGACGGGGGATGTTCCGTCTGAAATCTGTCCAAAATTAATTGTCCGTCCCAAATCCGTAGGAAAAGTGTCCAAATTCCGTCCAAAATCCGTTCGAAAATAACAATTTTCTAGTAGTGGTGGTCAGATTAGTTGATTATGTCAGCCCCTATATAAGTAACATTGTATAGCTTCTTTTGTAACAATTCATATCAAGATCAATATTCAGTCTCTAATCAGATGACCTCTCTGTTTTGTATTACATTGCCTATTGCGGTCCTAATAATTGGAGTTCCAATTGGTAGTCTCATATTCAATTTGTCTATAACATTCAAATTTTCAAAAAAAGTTATGTCCTCACTTCATAAAAACTAGCTCGGAGACCTATGCTAAGTAAGTGTATGACAAAGTTAAGTATTTTATGTTAGTGTAAATTATTTTTTTAATATTTAAAAGCATGAAGAATCCTTTTGCGATGGATATTTAGGAATAAAACAAAATGATATATATATATAAACTGTCTTCTTTATTAATAATAAAATTAAGCATTCTATACACCAAAATAAGATTGCATATCCTCATTCGAAGTCAACATTACATGAAAGAAACATACCTTCACATAGAAATCACATTATGGCAAAGGAGTATTTCCTTTATTACTCAGAAATGAGAATAAGGGAGATCATTCTTTTGAGTTTAGTAACATTAAAAAGATAAAAGTCAAAAAGATTAACAGAAGCTACCAATATTGTAGTAACAATATTTAAGTAATAATAATTGCACAAATGGTTACATGTGAGTTTAGTAAGTAAAATCTTAAATGAGACATATAAATTCACATAGATCAACCAAAACTATTGTAACTATAAATTATATAAACGTCTTTCACCATAAAGTCTTAAGCTTCTAAATTAAGCGTTATAGACTTGTAACCTATTATCTATCTGACGAAGCAATATAAAAATATGTTTATAATATAATTTAAAGGATAAAATAAATAAAAGTGAATATTTTTATTGAATGT
Organism: Sophora flavescens; assembly: GCA_030762895.1. NCBI lineage: Eukaryota > Viridiplantae > Streptophyta > Magnoliopsida > Fabales > Fabaceae > Sophora > Sophora flavescens. The sequence goes on along the minus strand of CM061064.1, from coordinate 108,923,074 downwards.
GGGAAAGATTTCCTATTTAAAATAATATATATTAAAATCAAGGAAGGAAACCCATTATCTCAATAATTACAAATTAAGATAGAAAATTATTGGAAGTAAATAAAAAATAAATAAAATTCGTAAGGCATATTCCATATAGTATAGATGGTTTTTTTTTTTTAAGAAATGAAAAGTTATTGTAGCTGTGTAGTGGCACTGTAGCTATTCCAACAATGCTGATGTTGGAAAGTTAAATACACATGTTGTCATAAGAGAGATACGAAAATCCCTCCAAATTCATGAGTGCCATAGAATTTACATTAAAAAAATCACTTATTTAAATCTTCTGTCATAGAATAGTTAATATTATTATTTTAAATTCCATTTTGCCATTTGACATCATCAAACTTTGCTGCATAAAAAACTTAATTTAGATAATTGTAACTTAAAAGTTCTCAATCTTAATCGTTTAACATGATAATTTTTCTTTAGCAAAAAAGAATTGGTTCTACCCTTGTTTGGAGTTTGTACTTGCACAACTGCAATTGCATGCCCATCATGAGATTGTAAGATTTTAGATGTGGGAAGACTTAATCTTATCTGTTGAACTACCCAGTTGGAATACCATATCTACTGCAAGCTGGGTTTCATTCACTTAACTACGCTTAAGCACTTAGTCATGCAATTACAATTCACATTAAAAATGTCTATTTAACCACTGTTTTATTATATCAGTTTTTTTACATCTAAATTATAATCATTTATCATAAACCTATTGTATTATTGTTTCCAAAAGCAAGTATTTTTTAATCAGTAATTATAAAACAACTAAAATGTCATTCTTGTTACTCTATGTAAAAAAGGAATAAGCTGAATATATGCTTTTGTATTAGATGAGTGGAAAATTGGAATCATACATACACATATTCAAGGAAAGCTATGCTATTTATAGATAGCAATAGCAACTAACAGACTCAACTAACAGACCCCTATCCTTTAGCAATACCAACTAACTAACAGAATTTGTAACAAACAAGGCATATACTTAGTGTGACACCCTAACTTAGGTCATCACATGGTTACCCGTTTACGGAAATAAAACTTAATTTGCTGGTTACTTTCGGAAAATAATGTTTTCTCAACGTTCATCTTTTCAAAATATGGTGATAAATTTTTTTCTTCTTAATCCTCAAGACAACAACAACAAAATCAAACCACACATAATTACATATTGTATATAAGTTATACAACTATACTGCCTCATATATTTTCACATCTAGATCATTATCAGTTTAGTGACTCTCAAAACATAACATAACTCAATATAACCTAAGCTGGTCGTATCTAACTAACACTACCGTCAACCTGAGCAGCACAGCATGTCTCGAACTAGACAGCCTTCTCCTTTTGTAGAGATCTCATCCCTTGTGCAGCTCTGATATGTTTGTAAGGGTGAGACGCCAATATATGGATTTAACAAAATAACTAAATGCTCACACAAAAGAAGACACATATACATATACATAAACATTTCAACATAAGCAATCCACATTATAACATAAAGTTTATCAGTGGGTTTCACACCCCAAACATCAACATTGGAAAACTATGCATGAACACTTCAAAACATCATCTAAACATTCATACCTAATCTCCGGAGATCCCCAACGTCATTTAAAATGAGCTGATCAGGCTCGATTGCCAAAAGAGGCACGTCGATTTTTTTTTTCATTGTACGTCGATTGCCAAGGGCACAATGAACACGTCGATTTCATGAATATCATAAGATACCATGATTCCATTGTACGTCGATTGCCCAAAGGCACAATGAATACGCCGATTACATGGATATCATAAAATACCCCGATTTCATTGTACGTCGATTGCCTTGAGCACAATGAATTTCATTGTACGTCGATTGCCCAAAGGCACAATGAACACGTCGATTTCAGGACTATCATAAAGATACCATGATTAACAAATACGTCGAGACATGAATATCACCAAGATATCATGATTAACCTCGTAGGCACGCCTGCCAAAAATGCATGCAAGAAAAACACTTTGTTCTCGCTGCTTTCTTTGTGTTCAATCTTTATTTATCAAAGCTCTCAAACGCTTATGACCCATCATCGTTTTAAACATCTTTACAACTTTTATTAACAACACAGGACCTCATAGCCCGAGTGCTCAATCACGAAGCCCTTAGACCTTGCAATCAGTCTTAGGTTCGTGGTGATAGAAAACATCATAAATCTTTTACCGTCGATTATTACGTCGTAAAGTAGACACACCGTCTACCTACTAGACACCAAGTCTATAACCTCATAAGAACACTAGTACCCCGACGTCTCGGTTACTAAGTTCCATATCGCCGTTTACGCTGCCCTCAGGAAAAACAAATCCAAAATAGGATAACGTCATAAGAACATTAGTACCCCGACATCTCGGTTACTAAGTCCAACTGTACTTTCAACACGGTCGAATCAACTTTTGATTTTTCATAAATTCTTTTTCCAAGGTAGAAATTCATTATAAAATCCTTAAATCATAAAACTTAGTTTCTCACAAACCAATGAGTCACTTGAGGTTTATTCTCCTCAAAATATGCACTGCCGTTTCAAAAATACTTGCCGTCTGTACTTTTCCAAATTTGCCGTCAAATATTATTTTTAAGGCTTTTTAAGCCAAAACTTAACTTTTTACACTTAATTAATTTTCTAAAATCATGATTAACTTATTTTCACCAATTAATTTCATAAAAGAATATTTTGTAATATTCCGGTTTTCTTATATAAAATCTAGCAGTGCTAAAATATTTTCCAAAACTCCTCACTTTCCTCAAAATAAAATTCCTTTAATATTATATATCAATATTTTGCCGTTAAAACATTGAATATAATTTGCGTAGCTTCTTAAAGCTTTTATCCGATTAACTTTAATTGAGCACTGACCACTGTCAGGCTTCTCACACATCAACCAACAGTTATATCACAGATATTTCCCAGGCAGATCATGCATCATAGCAGTATAATATACAATTGCAAATAATTAAATAAATTAAACACAACTCCACACCAACACACAGATAAACCACACCACGTAAATGACAAAACCAATAACCACAACCTCATATAAATCATATAAACCACACCACTAACAAAACCAATAACCACAACCACATATAAATCATATAAAACACACCACAAGCAAATAGTTATTTAGAAAAATCCCTCAGGTAAGCTCCCCTTACCTCTTGAAGACTCCTTGATGAACTTACAGATTCCTTCGAAATTTCAGTTACCTCATAAACGTCGTACTCAACTAACCTTCAACCATTACAACCAAATAGTTACAACTCAAGAAACTAAAACATTCTAAACCCTAATACATAGTCACGACCTCTAGGGTTTTTGAATGACTAAAACTTCTAATCATGATTAAGTTATGGATTAATGATCCTTAATTAACCTAACTCGTAGATTATCAACTAAACAACTAAGTTTCAAACTCAAAACTTCCTAACTCTTTTACAAATGTATTCGGCTTCAATAGGTTCATAAGGCTAGGGTTCTTAGTTTAACAAATCATCTTGGATTTACAAAGCATACTTACTAAAAACTTGATTTCTAAGATCATCTATGAAAATCATGAACAAAACTCAACAAAACTCACCCACTTAGGGTTCGGCCAAAACAAATATTTTTGAGTAAAATATTCATTTTAAGAGACTAACATGGATTAGAGTGTGTAGTCATACATGCCATATAGAATACATGACCATACATGAAAACACATGAACAAAACTCTACCAACCCTAAGGTGATAGGTTCGGCCAAAGCTAGGTTTTCAAGAAAAGATTTTTGATTACTTCATGCTCTTGGATTTAGATAGTAGACATGATATCTAGAAGATAGAAAGTAGTTTCATCATCATTAGATTTTCCTAGGATTTATTATGATTTTTCAAAGTTCTAGGGTTAGAAACTTGAAAATGATGAACAACCATGATATAAGCCTTGAATCAAGAAACTTACTAAAGAACATAGGCATGATTAAGAATGAAGATTAGAATTTACCTCTTGAAAATCAATGGCAAAGGAAATCCAAGAACTTGCTTTACAACTTAGAACTAAGAAACTTGGAAACTTTAGAGTTTTGGAAGCAAATGACAAAAGAAACTAAATGAAAAGTGAGAGTAGGGTATTTATAGTGAAAGTGGCGTCAATGTTGGAAAACTCTAGATGATGGTGAGTTGTCATGTTCAAGGATCAAAATGCAATTAAGTTCTAAGGACCAAATTGCAAAGATTCCAATAGTTGAAGGACTAGTTTGCAAATAGACAATAAAATGTCATGATGATGATTTTTGTCACATTAAATGCTAGCTTATCTTTGACTTGGTTGGCTGATTTGATGAGTCAAAGATAGGTTAAGATAAACTCAAGAATATTTGAGAATAATCTAGAATGTTGAAGAAAAACCAAGAATGATGTAGAAAAGTGTGGAACATTCTAGAAAAATCTTGATTCATCCATCAAATGAGAAAGTCATCTTCTCTCATGGGCTTATGTATTTGGGCTTGACACATTTGGGCTTGGTTTCATTTTCTTGTTTGTTGTGGGGCCCACTTGAAGATTTAAACCTTTAAACTTAAGATAAGAAACTTAAATGGGCTTTATGGACTCAACTATGAACTAGAAAAGTTTGGGCTTATAAGCCACGACCATTTAAGGTTAGAAACAAGGATTCTAGCCCAATCCACTTGGAAAAACGAAAAAAAACTAATTTAGGGACAAAAGGGTAATTTACAGAAAGTTCAGGGACTTAACCGTAAATTTCTAAATTTTCTATTTAACCCTGAAAAACCTTATAGACTTAAAAATATGATTCATCCCCTTGAATCATCTCAAAATCCTAAGATAAACCCTCTCTCTACTCTTATAAACTCTAATTTCCCTTCCGTCGTCTACCCGATTACGCTTTCCGCTCGTAATACGTAAATTATTTTATTTTTTCTGAAAATAATTCTAAAAATACAGAATTGTAGAAAATAAAATAATAAACTTAAATCTTTCGTTCACGAATTAAAATTAGGTCTTTTGAGCAGTATTATCATACTGTCAATGGAATTCATGGGCCGGGTTTCGCCTGACTTTCCAACTTAAATTTTAATCGTAGCTTCCTACATTCAAGTAGGATTGAGTGGTAAACTCCGTTTATTTAAAATAGTTTTCTAAGTCTCAGATAAAAAAATATAACATAATTATATAAATTTCTGATATTAGAAAACAGCGAAAAGTCGGGGTGTTACACTTAGGGAATTCCTTCACTCCCCCTCAAGTTGGAGCATGTAAGTTCTTAATGCCCAACTTGTTTAATAGGAATTCGAACCTTTCTTTGCCTAATGGCTTAGTGAAGATGTCTGCCACGTGATTATCAGTACCAATCTTCATAGACTGAACTTCTTTTGACTGAATTCTCTCTCGAACAAAGTAGCAATCCATCTCAACATGCTTTGTCCTCTCATGAAAGACTGGATTCATTGCAATGTGGATGGCTGCTTGGTTGTCACAATGAAGTTCAGTTGGTTTCTGTTGTGGTGTTTCAAGTTGTCAAGAGCCACCTGAGCCAAATAACTTCACTAGCAGTTGCAGCCATGCTTCTGTATTCTGCTTCTCCTGATGATTTTGCCACAACAGTTTGCCTCTTGGTCCTCCATGATATTGGTGATTGTCCCAGCATCACTAGGTAGCCAGTGCAAGACCTTCTGGTTAGTGGACATCCCCCCCCAGTTTGCATCACAATAAGCTTGCAGGTCGAGACCTCCTTTTACTGGAATAAAAATTCCTTGACCAGGGGTAGTTTTAAGATATCTCAGAATCCTATCCACTGCATCCATATGAATCTATTTAGGATTAGTCATGAACTGACACAGAGTGTTCACAGCATAGGTGATGTCTGGCCTTGTTATGGTTAGATACAAAAGTTTCCCTAGAAGTTTCCTATATCTGGTTGCATCAGTGTCAGGTTCCTCTTTGTTGAATCTGAGATTACAATTCTGTTCCATAGGGAACTTACTGGGCATGCTGTTCTGCATCTTTGTTTCATGAAGGATGTCTAGAGTGTACTTTCTCTGGCTCAAGACAATTCCATTAGGTGATCTTGCTACTTCCACTCCTAGGAAGTACTTCAAGGTTCCCAAGTCTTTGATGCTGAAAGTCTTGTCAAGTATTCCTTAATCCTTTTCATAAATTCTGGACTGTTTCCTGTCAAAATGACATCATTCACATAGATGAGTGCAGCAAGAAACACCCCTTCAGCTTTGTAGATAAATAAGGAATGATCTGCCTTAGACTGATTAAAACCAACATCATTTAAAGCCTTGGTGAACTTCTGATACCAATTTCTGGATGCTTGTTTGAGTCCATAGATTGACTTCTTCAATTTGCACACCCTTGTTTCTCCCTTCTTTGCAAAGCCTTCTGGAATCTTCATATAAATGTCTTCTGCCAAATCACCATGCAAGAATGCATTATTCACATCTAATTGGTGAATAATCCATCCCTTCTTTACTGCTACAGTCAGTAAGCATCTGATGGTAACAAGTTTTGCCACAGGAGCAAATGTCTCATGAAAGTCTTCTCCTTCTACTTGAGTGAAGCCTCTTGCAACCAGCCGAGCCTTGTACCTTTCAATGTCTCCATTAGGTTTATACTTAATTTTATAAATCGACTTGGAATCCACTGTGTTTCTGCCTGGTGGGAGTTTCTCCAAGGACCATGTCCCATTGCTTTCAAGTGCTGCAATTTCTTTTCTCATTGCTTCCCTCCAATGTTCATGTGTTACTGCCTGCTTGAAATTCTTCGGCTCATCTCCAGAGGAAATGGCCACTAGGAAAGCCTTATGTGATTGCGAAAATTTGTCATAAGATATGAAATTTGAAATAGGATAAAGTACAGTGTTGCCTGAAGTAGTGTTGGGATCGGTAATGGATGGTGGTAAGTCAACTTCATAGTCTGCTAAGTGCCTGGGAAGTGATCTTACCCTTTGACTGTGTCTGTGATCAGTCTGAATTCTAGATTGATCATGGATTATGTCATGATCATGCTCTGCTTCTGATTCCTGTGTTAAGTCTGTCACATGCTGATTATGCAAATCTGTTTCTTTTGTCTTGTCATCATTCAATGGTGAATGAAGTTGAATGTCTTGATCATAGTTTTCAGATATTGTGTGCTGTTCCTTAGAAGTTTTGTCATGAGATTTGCATACATGTTTATAGGGAAAATCCTTTTCACAGAAAATTACATCTCTTGACACAAAAAATTCTTTGTTAGATATATCAAACAATTTGTATCCCTTATGTCCAGTAGGATAGCCTACAAAAATGCAAGCTCTCCCCCTTTCATCAAACTTGCCTTCTTTTCTAGTCTTCATAGCATACACAAGACAACCAAAGACTCTTAGATGATCATAATCAGGTTTCTTTCCTAACATAATCTCATAGGGTGTATTGTTGTTAATAACCTTTGAAGGTAGTCTATTTATCAAATAAACAGCTGTAAGAATACATTCCCCCAAAAATTGTATTGGAAGACCAGAATGGAATCTTATAGCTCTAGCTATTTCAAGAATGTATCTGTGTTTTATTTCCACTACTCCATTCTGTTGGGGAGTGTAAACACATGTTAATTCCATGATAATTCCCTTTTCTTTGTAAAAACTTTGCATATTAGTTGAAGTGAATTCTAAACCATTATCACTTCTGACCCTTTTGATTCTTTTTGAAATTGAGTCTCTATCATGCATACAAAAGATTGTAGATAGTGTTCTACCTCTGATTTGTATTTCATTAAATACACCCAAACTCCCCTACTATAGTCATCAACTATGGTAAGAAAGTAATATGCTCCAATGCTTGACTCGGTGTTATATCTACCCCATATATCACAATGGATAAGATCAAAACAAGCATTAGATTTTATTGAACTTAAAGGAAAAGATAACCTAGTTTGCTTAGCCCTTATACAAGAGTCACAAACTTTACAATTCTGGTTTTTATTCATAGAAGCAGATATGCCTATGCAAGACAGTTTTGCATCAGAAGTGTGGCCTAGCCTAGAGTGCCACAAACTAAAATCTACTGTTTTTCCTACCTTCATGGCTATTCCTCCATCATGCGTTGGTTCAAGGAGGTATAAACCATCTTGACATTTACCCTTTCCAATCAGTTTCTTAGAGGGTAAGTCTTGCACAACACATGAGTTGGCTATAAAGGTTATGGAACAGTTATTTTCTTTAGTTAACCTATTGATAGATAGGAGATTACATTGGAAATCAGGAACATACAACACTTTATTGATGTTTAATCCATTTGACAAATTAACAGTTCATATTCCCTTGATTGGCACACTTGTGCCATTGGGAACTTTCACAGATTGACCATTAGAAAGAAAGATTTCTTGAAGATTATTTTGGTCACATGTGATGTGTTCAGTGGCCCCAGTATCAATTATCCAGGGCCTATTGAAGGATTTTATACCTGCTAGAGTTTTACCTGCCATGTTTACACTTGGTTTTGATGATTGTGCTATCGTGTCTGGTTCTACATCCATTTGAAGCTGCTGCATTAACTTCTCATACTGTTGAGTTGACAGTCCAGAAACAGGGCTTTCATCTGTGCCAACTTGATTCACCTTGAAACCACCTTTCTTGCTCCAAGATCCTATCTTTTCTTTCCTTTCTTTGTATGGCTTTCTCCAGTCTTGTGGATAGCCAACTATCTCTCAACATTCTTCCTTAACATGACCAATTTTATGGCAATGATCACATTTAGGTCTATCTTTCTTGGTTCCTTTGTTATTACCTTGAATTTGGAAAGCTGAAACTTCTGCAACAGGTTTGCTCATTGCTGAAATCATCCTTTGTTGTTCATCCTCTGCCACTAGATGATAAGCCTGTCCAAGATTTAACTTTGGAGCCATGCTGAGAATCTGTGTATTCACTGTACTGAAAACATCATCCAGGCCCATAAGAAAGTCATATAATTGATCCTTTTCTCGCATTTGCTCCAATTGTTTCTACACATTACACGTGCAGTTTCCACAATCGCATTTTGGCCAAGGTGTTATGGATTGAATTTCATCCCATAACCCCTTTAATTTGGTGTAGTATGCTGGGATTGATAACTTTTCTTGTCTGAGAAGACTTATGGCTCGCCTTAGTTCATACACCCTAGGTGCACTTCCTTTGGCAAACCTATCTTCAAGATCCACCCAAATTTCTCGTGCAGTTCCTGCGTACCTGACACTGCTCCTTACTTCTTTATCCATTCCATTCCTCGGCCAACCCTTCACCATTGCATTGCAACGCATCCAATGGCCAAGATTTGGAGAATCAGTCTGTGGCATGGAGATGGTGCCATCCACAAAGCCAATTTTGTTCTTGGCATATAATGCATTGCTCATGTCTGCAATCCATTCGCCATAATTTGTATTGTTGAGTAGTTCACTCACAAATAGTTGGCCAGGTTGATCAGAAGGATGGAGGTAGTATTGAGACATATGATCGATGGCTTCTTCACTGCAAGATTTGTTCTTTTCTTTTCTTGAAGAAGAGGAAGGTTCTTCTTTCTTTGGATTTTCATCTTCTGTATCTGACATGATTGCAAGGCAGTATCACAATCCAGGATTTTAGCTCTGTGATACCATGTAAAAAAGGAATAAGCTGAATATATGCTTTTGTATTAGATGAGTGGAAAATTGGAATCATACATACACAGATTCAAGGAAAGCTATGCTATTTATAGATAGCAATAGCAACTAATAGACTCAACTAACAGACTTCTATCCTTTAGCAATATCAACTAACTAACAGAATTTGTAACAAACAAGGCATATACTTAGGGAATTCCTTCACTCTATAATCCGAATAATGTGTAAAGGTACTTGACATAAAACAATAGCTCAAGATTTTAAGCAAAAAGCTGGAGTTTATTCAGATTATATGATCTCAGTCTTTGGTTACAAATTAAATATAATACGAAATGATATTTTTATTATGCACAACACACATGCATATTCCAACAAAGAGAAACACTCTATTTTCAACAAAAAATAAAGGTAAGAAACAGATTGACATGGGTTGTTTAACCAGAGATTTCAATGGTCTTAACATCAGGCTTCTTGACCTCTTCCTTTGGAACAGTGACAGTGAGAACCCCATTCTCCATTGAAGCCTTCACTTTATCCATTTTAGTATTCTCAGGCAACCTGAACCTTCTCATGAACTTGCCACTTCTACGCTCCACGCGATGCCACGTGTCATTCTTATCTTCTTTCTCAACGTTCCTCTCTCCACTGATGTGAAGGACTCTGTCATCTTCAATCTCAACCTTCACTTCCTCCTTCTTCAGTCCTGGAAGATCAGCCTTCAACACATGTGCTTCTGGGGTTTCCTTCCAATCCACTCGGGTGTTCACAAATGCTGAATTTTCCCTAGAGATTTCAGGGAATGAAGCAGAGAGAGAAGCGGGGAATGGAAAATCCTTGAAGGGATCCCATACATCGAGAGAGAATGGGTCGTAAACGTTGCTCCTTCGGCCACCAAAGAAACTTGGAATCAGTGACATTTCTTCTTCTCTTAAACTGTTGTTCACCGTAATCGTGATGCAATTGCTTACTCTTGGATGGTTAGATAAGAGGGGATATATGAGGTATTTAAATGAAGTGGAGGAGTATTCTGTATTTTCCATAAATTCCTGGTTCCATCTTTAGAAGGCTCTACTAGAAATTCAGAAAGCTTCTGGATATTTCTGAAAATTTGGAAACCTTCTGGACATTTCGTACAAGACCCCGAAGGTGCTAGAGATTGTTCTCTATGTGTCCATCAATTGGGCTTGGGTTTTGAAGCCCAAATGATTTGAAGTTGGTTGAGCACGCATCGCATCCTATTTCCATTCTTCCGTTAGAAGTAACGGTGCCTTCTAAGTTCCTTTTTGTTTTTGGTAACAGGTGCCTTCTAAGTTCTAACTAGTGACAGTTCCATACATTGAACGGATTTTTAAAATTTAGCTAAAATTTGAAATAAAACGTGGACTAAAAAAGTATACTTATTTGAATGAGAATTGTATTTGAAAAAATAAAAATGTTAAGAATGATACTTCTCATTCTTTGAGAAAATCAGTAAAACTAAAATAATGGCACATGTCTGTCATTGAAGAATAGTAGAACAAGGGATTAAAAAACAACAACTACATTAACAATAATAAAAAAATAAAATTTTTGAACTTGTTTATAATTAGGGTCCAACCCATTGTATCTCTAATCTAAGAAAAGCACTTGCTGAAATCACAATTCACAAGCATGAAAGTTTTGCTTTTCATCAGATTCGATGGACACAGTGAATGTAATCACTTTAAGCTGCTTGTTTTAATTTGGGACGTTTAAAAAAATTTATAGAGAGTTTACTTGAGTTTATCTTATCGTATATTCACTTAAACAAGTATATGAAAGAGCTTATGGAATAACTTACAACCTCCCTAAAGGCTCTTTTGAGCTTACTTTAATAGACTTGTCAAAGAAGCTTAATTGTTGAATTAGTTAAAAAGAACTTTATAATAAGGTCATATTCATGTAATGAGCGTTTATTGAACAAATGCTTAATTACTCTTTTTATCCGAATACACCATGTGCGGACGATAGAATGACATTTAACTTTCTTAGATATGTCAAGTATCATATCTAGGTCTATGGCTTAGTCTAATTTTTGTCTATATATACTCCTTTATCAAAAAGGTTAGATTAATTAGGTTTTTTATAAAGAGTCTATTAAACTATGTATGTTAAGACTTGAATTTTTTAAAACAAAATATCTTAGATTACCAACTTATTTATAAAATACTTATATATACAATTAAGAATTTACAATACTAAATGTTGTACCCGTATGATGCACGGGCATCTTTACGCTACTTCATTTGGATAATTATCTTAAAATGTTGAAATTTTAAGTTTAAATTTGTTCAACTTTTGATATTAAAAATCATTGAATAAGTATTTTATGTTTTGGACTTCTAAATATGTAGAATTTGTTTATATTTTATATTTTTAAATTTAAAATATTTGCATAATTAAATGAATAACAACTTTATGTATCAGTTATATTTGAAGTGGGAAATATTGAAACAAGTATAGTCATATGTATGGAATCAATTATTTTGGCTTAAAAACATTTAACACATATATAAGTTAAAATGCAAAGTTGCTTGTTGAAGCCCCTTAAAAAGAAAAAGAGGACTAATTAGAGCAATATATAAAGCGAAACTACCACTAAATGTAATAATTTAAGAGTAACTTAAATTGTGAAAGAACCAAGTTCATGTTTTACATGAACTCTTGAATTAAGCTAGTTAAGTCTGGTGTGGTACGTGATCGTCGTGGACTTGTCTACACCAAATTTTTTTTATATTAAAAATGTCAAAATTATAACTTATAGGATTTAACCTTGATATATATGAAATATTGTTGGATTCAAATGTATTTTCTCATAAGAATTTTTTTGTCAGAACTTTGGTTTATGTGTTTAATTTATATTATTAGTCAATCAATTTAACCTTTTAAACATAATATTATCCTCTTAAGTCATCAACCTTACCTAGGGGTGGGAATAGGTCAGGTCTCTCGTCGTGAGCCTACGGTCTAGCCTATTTAGTAAAAATATCAGGTCAAGACTTTTTAAAAAACCTATATAGCTAAAGAGGTAGATCTATGGCTTTAAAAAAAAACCTATTAGGCCTATCAGACCGACCTATTTAAAATAGACACACACACACACACACACACACATATATATATATATATATATATATATATATATACATATATATATTATAATACTATAATATATTATTTACATTACAATATTTGAAAGTAAAGGCCCATTGGGCATGTAGTGGCCTACTTGCCTATTTATTTTGAACGTCCGGTGACATATTTATTAGTATAGGTCTGTCAACTTGTTTATCATTAGAGGCCTACGATCCTATTTACAAATGAATGCTGATGACCTATTGAACGCGCTGTCGCCACGCGCCAAAAAGAACGAGCGATTATTAAAATAATGTAGTATAGAGCGACAACTCAGATATCGTCTCTCAAGGACTCTTTAGTTGTTGTTGTTATTAACAGAGAATTAGTAAAAGTTAGAAATGGGGGGTTTTGAGATTGAAAACTAAATAAAGAAAACAGAACAGAAAAACAATGCAAACTAGAAATTACCAAATAGCAAAGAAACGATTAACCTACTGTTCTCGGTTTCCCACTATCATTGGTTCAAATAAATCCAAGCCCTAAGCAGATTCTAAACCCTTTCCAATTGTAGCATCAATTTACAAGCGAAATCAATACTACGAGACATATATTCCTATTCCCGAATTAAGCAAATGGGGTGAAGCACTCATGAACTAAGCGAACATGATTGAACACACGCGAATTAAGCAAACACGATTATATATAGGAACATACAATCATCGAAATAAATCAATACTAATCCTATACATATCTGAATTAAGCAAACAGAAACATATAGAACAGTACTGAAAAGGAATAGCAATTCAAATAGGAAATCCAGAACCTCAAGTGTAATTGAAACCAATCCCAGTAGATTAATCTAGGAGACTAGCTCTCCATTACAAAAAAGGAAAACAAAAGGAAAGACAAGAAAATAACTACTGACTAAAAAAACTAGCTAAGAAACTAGCCAAAACTGACTAGCCTCTCTGACTCCCACACTATGACTCCTATTTATACAAATTCTCTCAAGACCTCTCAATATCTGAATACTCCTTTAATTCACTTCAACCTCTGCCTCTTAGCTTTCCAAAGCCACTTAATTTGCTTAATTATGAGTTAAGATGAGGGAGTTATGTCCACATTCAACTCATAGGGCAGCTGAAACGTCTCTGACTTCACATGGATTAAAGCCCTTCAAAACGGCTCTGTTTGGAATAATGGTCTTCATGAGAGTTAAACCTCTTTGTTTGATCTTTCATTTGCCACCGGTTTCAGTTCAAACCGACATCTACAGCCCAAGTTATGGCCCAATCTTCATGACTAGTTCAGGTTCCAGTGACAGCAATTATGTTCTGACTTCCAGGGCGCGCGAGGCGAATGGATGATCGCGAGGCGAACGCTTCAACTTCAAAACTGCTGCCACAGCCGTGATCTTCAACACGGGCAAGCCGTGATCGTCTCTGACTTTTCAGAGTTGCAATACTCGCGGGGCGAGAGATCCTTCATGGGCGAGTGGCTCCGCATTTATTTTATTTTATTTTATTAACCTGAAAAACAAAAAATAAAAGTAAATACTTTATTCACTCTAAATCAACTAAATTAACTTAAAAACAATTTACAGAGTCAAAATATTACTTAAGGACAATAAAGTCTAATTTGGGTGAAAATGATATAAAATAAGCACAAAGCCAAGGTCTTGACTAGTTATAAAACCAGTCAAACAGAGGCTCATCAAAATACCCCAAACTTAAACTTTGCTTGTCCCCAAGAAAACTACACTCAAAACAATCCCCACAATCAGTTATTCCAAACAGTTGAGAAATTAATCATTCAGACAATCAGAAATCTAAGAAGGGGGTCAAAGTTACACACAAAAGAGAGATCACCATATCCAAACAACTGCCTTCCTCACAAGGGAAATTTGTGTTCACTCAATCGCTCAGTTTATGTCAGGCTATCAACAATTCACTCAATTTCACTTTTCAGAAGCACTTCCCATAAATTTGATTTTCATCTCCTAATGGTTCCCACAGAAAACATGCAAGCAACATCAAAAAGGTCTTTTATGGGTTGTAATGGGGCCTGGCTAAGGGTAGGATATACAAAAGAACTAGGCTGAAGACCCTAGGAACTAAGAGAGCATGAACATTATTTACACTTTGAAATTCACTCAAGTTCCTTTCTTAATTTTTTTCTTTATACTTCTGGGTGACTACAACCTTTTTATTTCTTTTTGGCATTTTTGCACATTTATTTTTTTTTCTGCTTTTCTTTTCTTTTCTTTTCTTTTTTTTTTATTTTTTTTCACAATTTTTTTTTTACATAAATTTTTTTCTCAATCCCAAACAACATATTGCACCGGGTAGCCACCCCAAACTTAATTTCTTGCAACCAATTTCTCACTAAGCTTCCATGCTCTCCTAATCCTAAGATCGGGTTAACATGGTTTTTCAGATTTTAGCTTGTAACATAAGGTTAACAAGAATTAACAGGCTAATAGGCTCAATGGGCTAACTAGGGAACATGCATTGGGGATGGTTATTTTAGGCTAAGTAGTTTATTTACAAAGAAAATGCCTAAATCATATGAAGCAGACACATAATCATGCAAACCAAAAAGAGATTCAAGCAAATTCAGGAAAGTGCAATCAAAAGTGATTTTCACACAGTTTAAAACATGTTGGAGGCTCAAAACCTCACCTGGACATTCATGCAAATTGTTTGAAAGAGATTTTATCCCTAGTGTGTGCTTCCTAACACCCCAAACTTATCATAAATCATGCCATCATAACAAAATCTCAAAGTTCAGTTTTCAATCACATGGGGATCATTTTTCAAAAAATTTTCAAATCCTAGGGGGAAAACAGTCAACACTATCATGCAATCCATCTATGCAAAATCAATAAAATCCATCAAACTTGCCATAACCAAGACACAAACACAACTCCTGAGCTTCTCAAATTATTCAGGAGCATTATTGAAAACAAAACAGAAATAAAGCAAGGAAAAGAAAATTGAAAAGAACAAGGTTAAGAAAAACTCATTGAAGGGGCGGTTCCACCAGGATCCCATTGCTTGTAGCATAAGGCCCACGTGATGGACAAAGAGTGGGAATTCATTCCATGCTTCCATGACTTGCAGCCTTGATGTGGGGGTGAGCACTTGACAATTATGATGACTTCGCCGAGTGCGGCGGACTTCTCACTCCCCTTCGGGTCACAGCTGACCTCTCTATCTACAAAGTCTCCCCAATAGAAGTGGGGCTCAACCTCTTGGACCGGCCATGGTGCAAAATCCAAGGGTTTAAACTCCATCACTGGTTCCTCAGGGGGAAGTGGTAAACAGTTAGTCAGGGGTTACGGTCTTTGCTTCAACTTCTGCAATGTCTTCATCCACTGCATTAATAAATTTTTCACCTGCTATACATGCAGAAATTTCAGCACACACCACACAAAGGTTAGAGTTAGTACATATATTACAAGAAAATGAATCAGAAAAAGTTAGAATGTCTGGGAATTCTTCACACAGTGCATCCACCCCATTACTCTCAACACATTCAACTGTTTTACTTGAATCATCTACTCCCAAAGGTTCTTCTTTATCTTCAGGCACGGGGGAGCAGACGTCCTCTTGATCCTCCTGATCTAAGTTTCCCGAATGAACAAACCTGCAAAACGATCCGCATTTTCTATTTTTCCTGAAAAGTATAAACCTATAAAACATTCAACACACAAAGCAGTTCCGTCACAATAACAATCATTAGAATCAGGGGATTCAACACATAATTCCTCATCAACAGAAATATCATCATCAGAATTATCATCAAAAGTATTTTCAGGAATAACCATCTGTGAATCCTTATGTTCCTCAAGGGGCTGTGGAGTTAGCATTGCAGCCGAGTTGGCGGTAACTTGATCAATTAGAGCCCACAACTTTTGAGATTCAGCTTGGTCCCTCTGTTGGGCTTCACGATTACTTGCCTCCATTGCCTCCATCCTCTGTTGAAATTCAAGATTATATGCCATCCGTTGATTGTTCTCTTCCATTTGTTGTAGCATTGAAGCAATCTCATCCAAGGTGCTCTGTGAAGGTTCGGAAGGTGCAGAGGTGGTCACTTGGCTAGGATAGTATGGTGGTGGCTCACTAAAATTAGGATAATACATGCAAGGTTGCTCATAATAAACATTAGGCATATAATTTCGCATATAATTATCCATGGGGGAAAATAAAATTTACAGACCAGACAAAGCAGACAAAACTAATTAGCAAAGCAAAAAGTTTTTTTTTTTTTTTCAAAAATTATTTTCTGCTAATAACAACAAACCAGAGTCCCCGGCAACGGCGCCAATTTTTGAACGCGCTGTCGCCACGCGCCAAAAAGAACGAGCGATTATTAAAATAATGTAGTATAGAGCGACAACTCGGATATCGTCTCTCAAGGACTCTTTAGTTGTTGTTGTTATTAACAGAGAATTAGTAAAAGTTAGAAATGGGGGGTTTTGAGATTGAAAACTAAATAAAGAAAACAGAACAGAAAAACAATGCAAACTAGAAATTACCAAATAGCAAAGAAACGATTAACCTACTGTTCTCGGTTTCCCACTATCATTGGTTCAAATAAATCCAAGCCCTAAGCAGATTCTAAACCCTTTCCGATTGTAGCATCAATTTACAAGCGAAATCAATACTACGAGACATATATTCCTATTCCCGAATTAAGCAAACGGGGTGAAGCACTCATGAACTAAGCGAACATGATTGAACACACGCGAATTAAGCAAACGCGATTATATATAGGAACATACAATCATCGAAATAAATCAATACTAATCCTATACATATCTGAATTAAGCAAACAGAAACATATAGAACATTACTGAATAGGATTATCATTTCAAATAGTAAATCCAGAAGCTATAGTGTAATTGAAACAAATCCTAGTAGATTTATCTAGGAGACTAGCTCTCAATTACAAAATAGGATAACAAATGGAAAGACAAGAAAATAACTACGACTAAAAAAACTAGCTAAGAAACTAGCCAAAACTGACTAGCCTCTCTGACTCCCACACTATGACTCCTATTTATACAAATTCTCTCAAGACCTCTCAATATCTGAATACTCCTTTAATTCACTTCAACCTCTGCCTCTTAGCTTTCCAAAGCCACTTAATTTGCTTAATTATGAGTTAAGATGAGGGAGTTATGTCCACATTCAACTCATAGGGCAGCTGAAACGTCTCTGACTTCACATGGATTAAAGCCCTTCAAAACGGCTCTGTTTGGAATAATGGTCTTCATGAGAGTTAAACCTCTTTGTTTGATCTTTCATTTGCCACCGGTTTCAGTTCAAACCGACATCTACAGCCCAAGTTATGGCCCAATCTTCATGACCAGTTCAGGTTCCAGTGACAGCAATTATGTTCTGACTTCCAGGCTCGCGAGGCGAATGGATGCTCGCGAGGCGAACGCTTCAACTTCAAAACTGCTGCCACAGCCATGATCTTCAACACGGGCAAGCCGTGATCGTCTCTGACTTTTCAGAGTTGCAATACTCGCGGGGCGAGAGATCCTTCGCGGGGTGAGTGGCTCCAGATTTATTTTATTTTATTTTATTAACCTGAAAAACAAAAAATAAAAGTAAATACTTTATTCACTCTAAATCAACTAAATTAACTTAAAAACAATTTACAGACTCAAAATATTACTTAAGGACAATAAAGTCTAATTTGGGTGAAAATGATATAAAATAAGCACAAAGCCAAGGTCTTGACTAGTTATAAAACCAGTCAAACAGAGGCTCATCACCTATTCATAGGTGGAGATATATTTAAAGGTCTGGGTTATAAATAGGCTTTTAAGTGGGCTTTTAGGTTAGGTCAGGCTTTAAAGTAGGTCATGCTTAGGCCTTAAAAATTGGCATATATCAAGGCCTAACTCGTCCTACCTATTCCTACCCCTAGTGCCCTTACCCCAGGTTTTTCTTTCGAGGTGGGCTTCGTTTATGTTTATCATGAACTTTTGAATGAAACTAGTTAAGTTTGGTGTGGTCTATATTACTTATAGAATTTAACCTTTATATATATATATATATATATTCGAAACTGTACATTTTTTCATTAGAATGTTTTTTGTCAAAACTATGCGTTAATTTTTTTAATTTATATTATTATTCAATCAATCTAATTTTTAAACATAGTATTATACTATTAAATCTCGATCATATAACAACTTTTATTATTATTTTTATATAGTATATTTTTTATGAGTTTTTTTATTTTAGTTTTTTTAATTTTTGCTTCTGTCGCGCTATGGTTGCACAAATTTTTTTTTTTCCTGAACATATGTGTTAAGTTCTTCTAAAATCTTATTTAATCACCCGATCCTCTTATTTTTTAATTTACGTCAAGTTATTAAAATTTTTGTTATTACTTCAATTTATACTTACACATGAAAAATGACATTAGAATTATTCGACAGTAATTTTTAAAATAATAAAATACCAAATATTTTAATAATACTTATTATTGTTAGATGTTATAACAGTAAAATGGTGAAATATGACCATTGGATGCTGCACATTTCAATTTTAAATTAGTTCATTGAATCACTGTGGTGTAAGAGTTAAGAAGGCAAAAAATCATACTTGTAGCACCATGTGCTTATATACAAACCATAACATATTCATGTCTCCAGGATTATAAAGGGAGAAAGAAAGAAGCATTTTGTTCACATTAAAAGAAAACTAAGAGCCAGACTAAAAACCTAATCAACAACATTTACTAATATATATACATTTATTGTTTATAAATTTATTGATATAAATTTCCAACTATATTGACATTTTTATTCTAAGTTTGGGCTGGGGAATACCAAAATACTCCATATTGTCCAAATGATTTGACATATATGCCTCAGCCACCACTTTCCTTTTAATAATAAAGATATTAGTATAATAAGTTAGTTTTATATACAATATCAAAATTATGTTAAACGTTATATCTATCTATTTAATAAATAAATAAAGGTTATATTGACATTTTTATTCTAAGTTTGGGCTGGGGAATACCAAAATACTCCATATTGTCCAAATGATTTGACATATATGCCTCAGCCACCACTTTCCTGTTAATAATAAAGATATTAGTATAATAAGTTAGTTTTATATACAATATCAAAATTATGTTAAACGTTATATCTATCTATTTAATAAATAAATAAAGGTTATATTTATTTAAAAAATAAATATTTTTTATAGTAAATCAACATTAAAAAGTTTTAAGTTTACCTATATGTGAAAGACTTCATATAATGTAAGTCTTTTAATAAGCCTTTGTGTAATATCTCTGGCTGCCTTATGGATTGATGACTGTCCCAACAGACTAACATGAGCCTTTTCAGCATGTTGTGTCTTTTTAGCCTGCCAGAAGCAGCTCCTTTTCCCTGCCTTCTTGCACCAGCGATCACTCCCCGCCCTCATCGGCACCGGGTGTCACACTTTGAGTTAGCCTAAATTTTATATTTTTATAATATAAATAGAACACCCCTAAGTCCCCAAAAAGTATGTGACAAATGTTGGAACACAAGCACTCACTTTCACTCATGGTGCACACACATAGAAAGAATAGAAATATTGAGAAAGATGAGAGAAAGAGATACACAAAAAAAAAACTTTTATTCATACACTTGCACTTCAGTTGCACTTGCACTATACACTTCTACACTTCTCTACTAATTCACATCACACACTATGTCTATTTATAGACTTACATATATACTAATTAACTCTTTTAATAGCTTCTAACTAATCTCTTTAGTTACAGCAAACTAATCACACTTTAACAAACTAACAAACACTAACTAATTTGAATTACACTCCAACACACCCCCCCTTAATTCAAATTAACTAAAAACACAAAACACAAAATACAAATGCTAATACATCTCTAAACATAATTTTCCAGGATTCCATATTTTGAAGCACAATGATCTAACCTCCATATAAATACTTTCATATCCACCAGGATCCCAGAATTTCAACAAGAATTGATCCTTGCCACACAAAGTTCCTTTCGTAATTCTGTCTTCCCAGAAGACCAGAAACATTAAGTAACTGTAAAAACAGCTCGTTAACACCACTGATCCATTAGATTGGTGGTCATCACCATGGCATTTCAGCCCTTCAACCCTGGATCGAATCCTATCTCGACACTTTTTAATGGAATTAGACTAAGCAATTTTGTCAAAAATAATATCCACAAATAGAAGACGGGTATCGAACCCATAACCTGGCATTTGCTGTTGTTTTGGCTTCACAGACTTGAGGGGGGGGGGGGGGTGAATTGAGTTTTCAAAAATTATTCCTTTTCAAAAACTTTACTTTTCAAATCAGAGTTGCCTCAGGATCTTTTACAAAAATAGTGAAGGGCTTTTTATGAAATCCTGAATAGAAGGTGATGAGGTGAATCAGTTCAGAAAGATAAATCAGTGCTTCTGTCACTTTATTGGACGAGCGCTTCTGTCACTTGTGTGGACGAGCGCTTCTATCACTGTAGTGGACGAGCGCTTATGTCACTTGTGTGAACGAGCGCTTTTGTCACTTTAGTGGACGAGCACTTTTGTCACTTTAGTGATTGAATCAAACAGGAAGAAGTTCAGTTTGAAAACTCAGTAATAACAAAATACAGAAACTGATTAAGCCTTTAAAGATTAAGAACAAGTTATGCAAGTTTCAGATACAAGCATTAACAATCAAGAAAAAACTTGCAGGTTTCAGTTTCAGTGATTAAGAAACAGAAATTCAGCTATTCGAATTTGATCACATATGATGCAAGATTCTATTCAAATATTGATTCTTAAGAATAGAATTGAATACACAGTTATTATTACAATTTACTCAAGGTTCAATACTGATTATGATGATCAAGAACTGATAATAATTGAAAACTTAGAATATCAAGATTACAGTTATATGCGCAAGACAAATTAAAGAGTTTGAGTTTAGAGATACCACACAACCAGATTTATCCTAGTTCAGTCACCACCATTGTGACCTACATCCAGTCCCCACTCCACCTGTGGGTTTTCACACACTAACACAACAACCTTTAGCCAGGTAGCTTGAAAAACCTTTACACCACATAACACTCCTTCACCTCGAGATACCACACTCTTGTGAAGAACCTTAATGTTCTTCCTTAGGGATACCTCACCCTAATCACACAGAGAGACTCCCTCTCTCTTTACAATCTAATAGAACAAAAAAATTGATTCCTAAACTCTCAATAGTCAGATATACAAATTGAAGCACTTATGAAAATGAAACACTCTTTTTCACAATAAGCTAAAGAAAGATGATGAATGATTTTCACAATTGATCTCTCAAATTGGTTTCGTGTAATTCTGATATTTTTTTTTTTTGATATTATCAAAGTGTTCCTTTGATCCCACTTTATATAGAAAAAAGTTATAACCGTTGGGATCAATTAAAACAGATTTGTGTCTGATAACATAATCTGTTTTCTTGATTCTGGTTCTTGAACAGGGGTTGAGTACAGGGCTGTATTAACTAATTTCATACTGATAGTTCTGATAGTTTCTCAAAATCTTGAACTTGGTTAATCCATCAGTACATCCATTCAATACATCTATGAATTGAATCAAGAACCTTAAATTCATTTGTCGATTCTGATGAGCGAGACATACATCCACTGATTACATGGTTGTACCTGACAAATAATTTTCTTATTTCCAAAAATCATTTTCATTAAAAAGAACTTATTCCTTTTAATGCAGGTTATGAAAATTATTTTCTTCATGCATCTTTTTAGTTGAGCTATTTTGTGACTAAGAGATTTCTTTCTCTTACAAATCATCTAAGACTTAAATCTAAAATTCTCCTTTAAGCTTGGTCTTGATGATCCTTTGATCTTTGACTTTGCTCTTTTGATTTCTACATGCAGCTGCTTGATTCCTTCAAGTTCTTCCTTGAATGTTTTCCTTGAATTTGCTTAATGAACTTGTTGATCACTGCTTGATATCTGTCTTTACAATTTGACACTAAAAGACTTGCACACATATTAAATTGTATTTGTCTTATATCAAAATCTTTAAGTCATTGTGTCTTACAAGCTCCCCAATTTTTATTATGACAAATCTTTTAACAAATTATAAGATTAGAGTATAAGTGTAGCAGAAGCTAAGTGTTTTTGACAGATTTATATAATGGTATCAGAGCAAAAGTATATCAGAGCAAAAAAAATTATCAGAAAATTATCAGAGAAGAATTTGATTTACTCCCCATTAACCATGTAAGCTTATAAGCTCCCCCTCAACATATGCATGTATAATTTGTTATTATCCTCTTTCCCTATATCATACTTTTTCCTCCCCCTTTTGGCATTATCAAAAAGGTAAAGAAAAGAAACAATCAAAGCAATAGAGAAGGCAAGCATTTAAACATTCAAACATAGCATATAAAATTGTTCATGATAGAGGGATAGGTGCAGGGACAAATAAAAAAAACAGAAACCATCAGCCAAAATTACAAACTAAGGCATTTTACCTTTCAAAAACTAAGTTCTAATTCCTATGAATTCCTAGAACTAGTTCTTCCTTTTTGATTTTCTTTTGTTTCGGCCTTTAAGCGATGGTTCAGCCGAGGTGTGCTCAGCTTCCTTCACAGCAGCTCTTGCAATGTTTGAAACATCAACATCTTCTATTTGAGCTTTGAAGAAAAGCATCATTGTCCATGTATGAAGTTGGAGCAGCACTTTCAGTGACTTCCTTTTCTTTGGAAGATTCCACATCCTTTCCTTTGTTCCTCTTTTACTCAAGAGCCTTTGAAGTCTCAACTCCTTTCTTCTTCTCAACTGACTTGGAAGTTTCCATTTCCTTCCTCTTCTTCTCAGTAGCTTTTGAGGGTGAAGATCCAATATTTTTGGTTCTTGCCATATTAGGGTTGGTTTGGGTACAAGAAGGATTAAGGTTAGCTCTGCTAGGGTTGTGGAATTAGGTGAAGAAAGAATGGGTTTCAGAAGATTTGAAGTTTTGAAATAAGATTTTACATCGACGTCGTCTTCAATCCTCAGGGCTCTTAACCTAGTAGAGGAGCTCCTTATGCCACGTCATTGGACGAAGCTTCTCATTAAGGACTTAGCAAGTCCAAAGAATGTAATC
Source organism: Sophora flavescens (assembly GCA_030762895.1). Taxonomy (NCBI): domain Eukaryota; kingdom Viridiplantae; phylum Streptophyta; class Magnoliopsida; order Fabales; family Fabaceae; genus Sophora; species Sophora flavescens. Next base: position 108,899,130 of record CM061064.1, on the reverse strand, counting down.
TAGTAGACGAGCTCCATATGCCACGTCATTGGACGAAGCTTCTCATTAAGGACTTAGCAAGTCCAAAGACTTGTGTGGATGAGCAGAATTAGAATCTTATGTATTCTGAGTTTATCAGACTAAAAACACAGGGGATCCATTCCTAATCAAATCTATTTCTTCTGAAACTCTCTTCTAATCATTTATAGATATCCCAAATCAAATCATACAAGAAACAGAGCATATTTACACAAAGATACAGTCATATAAACAGTTTCTTTGGAAATTAGATATATGATTGATCAATTAGGCCCAATTCTATTCTAATGAAAAAGAAGCTTTCCTTGTTCAAGGGCTTGGTAAAAATATCAGCAAGTTGTTTAGTTGTATCAACATATTCAATCTCAATTTCTCTACTTTGAATATGGTTCTTATGATAGAGATTATGTTCAAAGTTAATTATTGCATAGCAAGCAAAACAAATCATTCAATGCTTCATCAATTTTCTTAGATTCAATTTGTGAAACAAAAGCCATACGATTATTTCAAGATTGATCAAATAACTTTAATACAACAATGTAGACATATTATACAATGATATATAAGTCAACAAAAAGTTTCACAATCATACATTAATAATGATAATTAGAAAACATATTCAATCAATATTATTTCTTTATTGTTACCCATTTTGTGTTTGGTGAATGCTCTATGTCATGATTCCAATTTTTGCTCTTGACCTTCCACCACACCTACAAAACAGAATTTCATGTTTGTGCTATAGGTACCCAAGTCTGTTTGGGTCCTTTTGAGTTAGTTGCAGCAATAGTTCCTTTAGGAACCCATATATACTTAGATTTATTGTATGCTGATTTTCTGTATTGACATATAGAAGCTGTGTGACCTTTTCTAGCACAAAAGTTGCATTTAACAAATGGTGTGTTTGATGTCTTAGGTGTGGCAAAAAATTTCCTGAAAGATCTCTCATGTATCTTAGGTTCATAGCCTATTCCAGTCTTATCATAAACACACTTTTGCTGTCCTAATAAAGCATTCAAGTTATCTCTACCATTTGTGAACTTGGCTAAGTCATTTTCCAGTTTTTCAACTTCTTTAGTCAATGTACAACACTTAGAACAATTAGAGCTAGATGCAATCAAGACCTTATTCATAGCTTCTAGTTCTCTTTCTTTCATTGTCAAGCATGCATAATCATCACATTGTTTAGCAATTATTTTTCTAGATGAGACAAGTTGTTTGGCAATCTTAAGATATTCAGCATATAACTCATCAATTGCATGTTGCAATTCATCAAAAGTAGGTTGTGAATCAGAATTTACCTCACTCTCTGAATCACTGTTATTGCTGGCCATCAAGCACGAGTTTGCCTCCTCGGATTCAGATTCTTCAGTGGAATCTACATCATTATCATCCCAAGCAATGTAGGCCTTTCTTGGCTTTCTCCACTTCTTGTCCTTTGAGTCAAACTTTTCTGTTTTGTCCTTCTTTTGCAATTTTGGACAGTCAAGCTTCATGTGGCCAATATTTCCACATTCATAGCATGTGATGTTGTTGGAAGAGTTGTCACCTTTGCTGAAATTTCTCCTTTGAAAAGTGGATGGCTTTCTTTTGAAGTTACCTTTCTTCTTTAGGAACTTCTTGAATTTTCTAACTAGAATTCTCATATCTTCTTCAGATTCTGCCTCTTGTGCTGAATCATCATCATCACTGTCTTCTACTTCTCTGACTTGTGATTTCAGATCCAATCCCTTTTTCTTTTTGTCAGTTTCTTCATTCTCGTTCAGCCTGTTCAACTCCAATTCATGCTCTTGCAGTTTTCCAAACAATGTGGCAATGGTCATTGATAAGAGGTCTCTAGATTCTGAGATTGCAGTGACTTTAGGCTGCCATTCCTTTCTCAAGCATCTCATTACTTTGTTAATTTGATCCTCATTTGATATAGCTTTTCCAAGACCAGCAAGTTGGTTGACAATGTGAGTGAATCTCTTTTGTATTTCAGTCATAGGTTCTCCTTGCTTCATTCTGAACAGCTCATACTCATGTGTCAATGTGTTCATTCTTGCCCTTTTCACATCTGTGGTTCCTTCATGTGTTACTTGCAATGTATCCCACATCTGCTTTGCTGATTTGCAATTTGAAACCCTAAAAAACTCATCGCGGCTTAAAGCAGATGTTGTAATATTCTTAGCACGTGCATTATATTGAACTCTTTTCTTATCATCCTCATTCCATTCAGTTTTAGGCTTATTTCTTGGAGCACCATTAGCATCTACAGTAGAGGGGACAAATGGTTCATTTTCTACTGCATCCCATATGTCAACACCTGCTGCCCCAAGAAAGATTTCCATTCTTTCCTTCCAATAGATATACTCATATCCATTGAAAGCAGGACGGCGTGCAAGGGAAGCCCCTTCATTCAAACAGTCATTGGAAGCCATACTCTTATAGCTGTTAAGCCAAACTTAAGAGTTTTGCTCTAATGCCAATTGTTGTTTTGGCGGCAGGGGGGATGGACATTGATTTTTCAAAAATTCTTCCTTTTCAAAAACTTTACTTTTCAAATTAGATTTACCTCAGGATCTTTTACAAAAACAGTTAAGGGCTTTTTATGAAATCTTGAATAGAAGGTAATGGGGTGAATCAGTTCAGAAAGATAAATCAGTGCTTCTGTCACTTTAGTGGACGAGCGCTTCTGTCACTTGTGTGGACGAGCGCTTCTGTCGCTTGAGTGGACGAGTGCTTCTGTCGCTTTAGTGATTGAATCAAACAGGAAGAAGTTCAGTTTCAAAACTCAGTAATAACAAAATACAAAAACTGATTAAGCCTTTAAAGATTAAGAACAAGTTATGCAAGTTTCAGATACAAGCATTAACAATCAAGAACAAACTTGAAGGTTTCAGTTTCAGTGATTAAGAAACAAAAATTCAACTATTCGAATTTGATCACATATGATGCAAGATTCAATTCAAATATTGATCCTTAAGAATAGAGTTGAATACACAGTTATTATTACAATTTACTCAAGGTTCAATACTGATTATGCAGATCAAGAACTGATATTAATTTAAAACTTAGAACATCAAAATCACAGTTATATGCGCAAGACAGAAATTAAAGAGTTTGAGTTTAGAGATACCACACAACCAGATTTATCCTGGTTCAGTCACCACCACTGTGACCTACATCCAGTCCCTACTCCACCTGTGGGTTTTCACACGCTAACACAACAAGCTTTAGCCAGGTAGCTTGAAAAACCTTTACACCACAGAGCACTCCTTCACCTCGAGATACAACACTCTTGTGAAGAGCCTCAATGTTCTTCCTTAGGGATACCTCACCCTAATCACACAGAGAGACTCCCTCTCTCTTTACAATCTAATAGAACGAAACAATTGATTCATAAACTCTCAATAGTCAGATATACAAATTGAAGCACTTATGAGAATGAAACACTCTTTTTCACAATAAGCTAAAGAAAGATGATGAATGATTTTCACAATTGATCTCTCAAATTGATTTCGTGTAATTCTGATATGTTTTTTTTTGATATTATCAAAGTGTTCCTTTGATCCCACTTTATATAGAAAACAAGTTATAGCCTTAGGATCAATTAAAATAGATTTGGGTCTGATAACAAAATCTGTTTTCTTGATTCTGGTTTTTGAACAGGGGTTGAGTACAGGGCTGTATTAACCAATTTCATACTGATAGTTCTGATAGTTTCTCAAAATCTTGAACTTGGTTAATCCATCAGTACATCCATTCAATACATCTATGTATTGAATTAAGAACCTTAAATTCATTTGTTAGTTACAGTAGCAGACATACATCCATTGATTACATGGATGTACCTGACAAATAATTTCTTATTTCCAAAAATCATTTTCATTAAAAACAACATTCCTTTTAATGCAGGTTATGAAAATTGATTTTCTTCATGCATCTTTTTAGTTGAGCTATTTATGACTAAGCGATTTCTTTCTCTTACAAATCATCTAAGACTTAAATCTAAATTTCTCCTTTAAGTTTGGTCTTGATGATCCTTTGATCTTTGACTTTGCTCTTTTGATTTCTACATGCAGCTCCTTGATTCTTTCAAGTTCTTCCTTGAATGTTTTCCTTCAATTTACTTAATGAACTTGTTGATCACTGCTTGATACCTGTTGTAGTGACCAAAAAAGACTAGTTTTTGCTCTTAGAGAGAAAACATGGAGCCGCCACCAACTTTATTTTGTTTCAAGGAAGTTGGAAAACCTTTTAAAGAAAAGCTTTGAGTCCGAGAGTCGATTATGTCTAGGGAAGGCATGGAGACATAACCCCACGGCACCCTAAAACATCCATAAAATGGTTATCCAAAATTAGTTGTGTAAATTATCAGTAACTTTGAAATATTTGTTTTACCCGTTATGAATCTCTTTATTAAAACTACATAAGGTTGAACATGGCACATAAGTTCACAGAGCAGCCTCTAAATCTGAAGGGTTGAACATGACATTTGTCATAGGGCAACCCAAAAAAGGGTTGTTTTAATCAAGTGATCATCCTCTATTTTTTATGTAAAATAAGTAATCTTTATCTCTTGAAGATGGGACAGAAACGTAGAAATGAAACTTTTCACCAACTTACTCAAAGAACAGAAGCACAGAGAAGTAAGGGTGTCAAGAGAAATTTATTAACAATATCAACGAAAAGAACAAAGTTTATCAAACGGAAGTAGAATAAGAACCACTTCGTTTACTCCCAGTAGTAAGATTTTAAGATCGAAGTCTTTACATTCAATCTCCCTGGCTCCTTCAGCTCTTCCTTCTTAACCACTTCTAATAATAAGGAAGAGAAAAGGAAGACCAGATTTCTGACCTTTCTTCCTCACAACAAAAATCTCTCTTTCTTTTATCTTTTCTTTGTATCTTTCCTCTCTATCTCCTCTCTGATCTTTCGTTTCTTCTTAAGAACAATGTTCTCCCTTCAAAAAATTTCCCCTAAGAAAATATCAGATCGTCCCCCCCTCTGTCTGTTTTCCCCCTCTCCTTTTATAGACGGAGGAGAGGGCTTCTTGCTTCTTCTCTGTTGACTTCAAGGTCGGACTGCACGAATACCCAAGGCTTGGGCTTTTCTGAGTAGCGGAAAGGAGGTGATTTGATGTGAGGGTTGAACGCTTGAAAAAAAGGGGATGGGGGGTTTCGTCTGACGGGTGTGATGGCTTTTTAGGGTTAGGAGTAGGGCTGCTAGGTTAAGGCGGGAAAATATGAGAGGACAAAAGAAAAGACCAATGGTTAAAGGAGGTGCAAAAAAGGGGGTTCTGAGCAGAAGTAGCGTGTGTCAAAATGGGGCGGCATGAGTAGCAGAAAGGAGGCGATTTGACGTGAGGGTTGCACGCTTGAAAAGAGAAGGAGATGAGGGGTCTTGAGCAGGAATAGTGTGTGCCAAGATGGGGCGGCGTGAGTAGCAGAACGGAGGTGATTTATCCTGAAGGTTACGTGTTTGAAATAAGAAGGAGATGGGGGGTTTTGTCTGATGTGTATGCTAGCTTTTTAGGGTTAGGAGTAGGGCTGCTAGGTTAAAACAAGGGAGGAGGTAAGGAGGAAGAAGGGCCAATGGGTGGAGGAGGAAAAGAGGTCTTGCCTGATACGTAAAGTGGGTAGGAGGTGTAACTCAGTTTCCTTTCCTTTTTGTTGATTGTCTTTTCTCCTTGTTTTCTACGTCCTTTCTTCATTATCTTCTCCTTCTTCTTTCTTTATTCTTTAGCCTTCAGCCTGAAAATAAAATTGCAGTGGACGGAATCTCTTCGTCCCAACAGAAACTTAGATATGCAAAAGAAGATATACACTGGACGGACCTCTTCGTCCAACATCAAATCAAATACACTGGACTGGGTGCGTTCAATAGCCAATTACATACAGTGGACCAGAGACGTCTTACATAAAATACAATGCAAATGGACCAGACGCGTCCAACCTAAAAATACAATACAAATGGACCAGACGCGTCTAACCTAAAACTACAATGCAAATGGACCAGACGCGTCCAACATAAGAATACAATGCAAAGGTACCAAATGCATCCAACATAACATACAATACAAATGGACCAGACGCGTCCAACATAAGATATAATGCAAATGGACTAGACGCGTCCAACATAAGATGTAATGCAAATGGACCAGACGCATCCGACATCACATACAATACAAATGGACCAGACGCATCCAACATAAGATATAATGCAAAGCAATGGACGGAACCTCTTCGTCCAACAGAAAAGTAAACATGCAATGGACGGAACCTCCTTCGTCCAAAAGAAAAGTAAATGCAACGGACAGAACCTCCTCGTCCAACAGAAACCTAAATAATGCAATGGACGGAATCTCCTTCGTCCAATAGCAAATTAAATGAAATGGACGGAACCTCCTCGTCCAACAGAAACCTACATAATGAAATGGACGGAACCTCCTCATCCAACAGAAGATTAAATGCAATGGACGGAACCTCTTCGTCCAACAGAAAAGTAAATGAAATGGACAGGACATCCTTATCCAACAGAAGATTAAATGCAATGGACGGAACCCCTTCGTCCAACAGAAAAGTAAACATGCAATGGACGGAACCTCCTTCGTCCAAAAGAAAAGTAAATGAAATGGATGGGACCTTCTCATCCAACAGAAGATTAAATGCAATGGACGGAACCTCTTCGTCCCACAGAAAAGTAAACATGCAATGGATGGAACCTCCTTCGTCCAAAAGAAAATTAAATGCAATGGACTGGACTGCGTCCAACAGCCAATCCATTGCCTTGGACTGGCCTGGACTGCGTCCAACAGCAAGCCCAACGCAATGGACGAGATCATCCCGTCCATAGTGAGTGCAATGGATTGGCCTGGACCGCGTCCAACAGCAAGTTAATAATGTGATGGACGGGACCTCCCCGTCCAACAGCAAATGTGATGGACTGGAAGGGATCACCCGTCCAACATCAAATGTGTGCATGCATGCATGTGCAAGTTATAATCCTTTATTCGATCGTGAGGGTATTCCCTAATAGCAAGAAGACTTCATCCTGCAATCAAATCTAGTGGTATGGTACCCTCTAGCTTGAATGCAGTTGGTGTCAAGTCCAAGGGAGAATCTACTCCTCGATAGACCACACACGTACTAGCAATGTCCTAATTTTTACGTATAAAACTCGTTGTTTTTAGGGTAAAAATACAGTTGATGACATATCTAAGGGAGAATGCACTCCTCGATAGATATCATCTAAAAACGCTCGACATACATGGATGAAAACTTCCATTTCATTATAAATATTCTGATACAAATCATGAGTCTTTGACCAAAATAAAAGAAACATATTGATGGTTTCCATCCTTCTCCAAGGTCCACAAGGTTCTATGTTAAGAGCCTCATCTTCTTTTTTCTGAATCCTCTGGCAAGTCTCCCAAAATGATTGAAGAACTCGGTCACCTTTGGTGGTAACTGAAGGAAATGGTTCATACGCATGTGGACGGATGCCTCTTCAAACCGCTCCACCAGCTGGGAAGTGTGATATTGGAGCTTATCCATCACGTCCTCGTATTTTCTCTTCCATGCTTCCTCTTCATTCATTACATCCTCCACCACTAATTTCCATCCCTTTACCCATTCCGCGTGACGTTGAGCTTCAACCCTTTCAGAGTCTTTTACCTTGTCTCTGAGGCAATTTTCTCTCATGTTAGCTTCTGCTAGTAGCTCGCGATACTTGGCTGCTTCATTCCATCCTTAATCAGAGTACACTTATGTTCGGGCTAAGGATTCCTGCAGGGATTCAACCCTCTCTTATAGTATATGTATCGTTTCAGTGTGATCCCCTACACTTGTCTTGAGCTCTTTTTCTTGTTTTGAAGTTTGACAAGCATCTTCTCTTGACATCATATTTTTGCCAGCAGCTCTTGAATTTCTGTTTCTTTGTCTTTTCTTGCCCTTTTTGCACGACTCGGGGCTTCGTGGGCATCGGCGCATTCATCCTTCAAATTCTCAATCTGTAAACTCAGCTTCTGGACTTGTCTTTGGAGCGTGATAATAGTTACTTCGGCAGCTTGGTCTTTCTTATCAAAAATCCTCATCTGAGCTTTTAAAACTTCGATTTCTTTCAACATTTGATCTTTGGTCAGAGAATTATTTTCCTCATGGAGAGGAGCTGCAGGCCTTGAGGGGGAACCTCTTCTTGCTTCTCTCCATACCTCATATCTTTTCGTGTGAGCTATGACTCGCCTTCCTAATTCCTCCGGTCCTTTTATATGAATGTCATTCCATGCTGACCTTACTGCTATCGTTTGGCTCTTGATGCCTTCACCTTCTTGGTATAGGAAGAATATCCCCTCGAGCAGTTCTTTGGGGGGTTCATCTTGTGTCCACTTGAGTTGACGCATTACCAAAGCTGGTGAGTACGATATACAACCTCTGGGACCCATCAATGGCACGTTTGACAAACTTCCGCAGCTGAATACAACTGAATCTCCGTTATACCATGGGCATATCCAACTAAATGACCGCGGGTCGATTTGATCAAACTCTTGCTTCCACTCATATAACTTACGTGACTTTAGTTGCATGCGAGTGAATCCTTTCAGCGGGTCATCTATTCTATCAATTTTATCAAGAGCGTACAAGTGAGTCATGATCCAGACATACAATATTGATGCACAACATCGCAGTTTGCCTTGTTAATTCTGATGACAAACCTGTAGGGAGAGGAAAGTTTCAGCTAAGATAGCAGGGACCGGGTTCACACCATATTCTTCGACCCTATAGAAAACATCCATGGCTGACTGATCAATCAGATCTGGTAAAAAAGGAAAGAGTACCAACCCATATATCATGAGGGCTAGTACTTTGTTAAAAGTAACCCATCGTTCTTGCTGGCCCATCTTGTTGAGATACACTTCCAAAAATCGCTTCTTCAACCCTTTGGTGGTTTCCTTTATTGTTTTCTCTATCTGTTCCGGTTGAAGCTCTAATAGGCTTGCTATCTTCCGATCTGTTACATGTTGGCCATAATACATGTAGAAGCGAGTCTTCTTTTGAATGGGCAGTCTTAGCATATAAGCATACTCTTCCATGGTTGGAGTGATGTCCAAGTTAGGCAATTCAAAACACCTCAAAGTTGAGTTCCAATATTGGGCCAATGCACTCAGAGCGGGAGCTTCCACTGGAACACGCAACAGGTCTAATATTCTACCATACTTGCTGGCAAAGTCTGAGCGTGCTTTTTCTGGCATTTGCTGGCTGAGTTCACATAATCTCTTCACATCATTGAGGGTCACATCGATCTTGATATTTTTCTTGGGACAACTCACGTTGCTAGTACTCTTCTCTGAACCGAGCTTTTCCATTTTCTTGTTATAAGGTGAATACCAAAATCTTCTAACAAAGAGACATACAAAAAAAAATGAGTATAGTGAAGCAAATATATCTTGCATGATTCATGTTGTAGGGGACCCAATGGTATGCATCACCCTCATTATGACATAGCGCCTATTAGACGTGCAATAATATCCGAACATGCCATTCAGGTTTGAGGCATCAATGTGGTGCCCCTAGTTTCGTGAACATTCATGATGAGCATGCATGACAATTTATGCTTATGATGATAGAGGAGGGAAAGAAAGTACGCCCATTTTTGCCCTAAGCCAGGTAAAACCTAAGGATGGACACGCCTTGAGGTTAGGACTCTAAACAGGTTGGCCACTAGGTCTACTTTATTAGTGAGAGTTGGGACGGGTCTAGACCTCTAAAAGTCATGGTCCCCAGATTGCCCTCATAAGAGTATGGTTCATGAATCTAGCCACAAGTAAGGATAAACCCTCTCAATATGACTATTCCACGATCTCATGTACAATCTGAGTGGTGAACTGACCAGTATTAGGGAGGTACAAGACCTCTTCAATAACAACATCAGAGCACCGCCTAGTCCTTGGGTTTTTGAGCAAGCTCGGGTATAGAGCTAAGGGTGTGTGCAATATGTGATAGTGATGTGTGTGAAAGGGGGCATACACACCTGCAACACTTAAAAGTAAAAATAAAAAGAGAAGACAAGAAAAACCTGTAAGACACCAACATAGATATATATAAAAATGGTTACAAGTCATCTATCCTATTGTTAAAACAAGGGAAAAGAAAGGAAAGGAGGAGGAAACAAAAACATTGTTAGTGAATCATATATAATAGTAACGTGAGTTAAAACGTCTGTACCACTAACTCTTCTTATTTAAATAAGAGGAAAAACCCAACCAAAAGGACAATCCAAACAAATAGCACTGCAAAAAACATGTTTTGCCATTTAATTATTGCAAGGAGAAAAAAAAATGGTAAGATACAACCATAAAAGGTAAAACAAATAAGCTACAAGTTACTAAAAATTTGCAAAACCAATTTTTATGGGCTTGACTCTCTTAAAAGAAGTCCCCAGTGGAGTTGCCATCTGTAGCGACCTAAAACGACTGGTTTTTGCTCTTAGAGAGAAAACATGGAGCCGCCACCAACTTTATTTTGTTTCAAGGAAGTTGGAAAACCTTTTTAAGAAAAGCTTTGAGTCTGGGAGTCGATTATGTCTAGGGAAGGCATGAAGACTTAACCCCACGACACCCTAAAACATCCATAAAATGGTTACCCAAAATTAGTTGTGTAAATTATCAGTAACTTTGAAATATTTGTTTTACCCATTATGAATCTCTTTATTAAAACTACATGAGGTTGAACATGGCACATAAGTCCACAGAGCAGCCTCTAAATCTGAAGGGTTGAACATGACATTTGTCATAGGGCAACCCGAAAAAGGGTTGTTTTAATCAAGTGATCATCCTCTATTTTTTATGTAAAATAAGTAATCTTTATCTCTTGAAGATGGGATAGAAACGTAGAAATGAAACTTTTTACCAACTTACTCAAAGAATAGAAGCACGGAGAAGTAAGGGTGTCAAGAGAAATTTATTAACAATATCAACGAAAAGAACAAAGTTTACCAAACGGAAGTAGAATAAGAACCACTTCGTTTACTCCTAGTAGTAAGATTTTAAGATCGAAGTCTTTACATTCAATCTCCTTGGATCCTTCAGCTCTTCCTTCTTAACCACTTCTAATAATAGGGAAGAGAAAAAGAAGCCCAGATTTCTGACCTATGTTCCTCACAACAAAAATCTCTCTTTCTTTTCTCTTTTCTTTGTATCTTTCCTCTCTATCTCCTCTCTGATCTTTCGTTTCTTCTTAAGAACAGTGTTCTCCCTTCAAAAAAATTCCCCTAAGAAAATATCAGATCGTCCCCCCCTCTGTCTGTTTTCCCCCTCTCCTTTTATAGACGGAGGAGAGGGCTTCTTGCTTCTTCTTCGTTGACTTCAAGGTCGGCCTGCACGAATACCCAAGGCTTGGGCTTTTCTGAGCAGCGGAAAGGAGGTGATTTGATGTGAGGGTTGCACGCTTGAAAAAAAGGGGATGGGGGGTTTCGTCTGACGAGTGTGATGACTTTTTAGGGTTAGGAGTAGGGCTGTTAGGTTAAGGCGGGAAAAGATGAGAGGACAAAAGAAAATACCAATGGGTGAAGGAGGTGCAAAAAAGGGGGGTTCTCAGAAGAATTAGCGTGTGTCCAGATGGGGCGGCATGAGTAGCAGAAAGGAGGCGATTTGACGTGAGGGTTGCACGCTTGAAAAGAGAAGGAGATGAGGGGTCTTGAGCAGGAATAGCGTGTGCCAAGATGGGGCGGCGTGAGTATTCGAACGGAGGTGATTTCTCCTGAAGGTTACGTGTTTGAAAGGAGAAGGAGATGGGGGGTTTTGTCTGATGTGTATGCTGGCTTTTTAGGGTTAGGAGTAGGGCTGCTAGGTTAAAACAAGGGAGGAGGTAAGGAGGAAGAAGGGCCAATGGGTGGAGGAGGAATAGAGGTCTTGCCTGATACGTAAAGTGGGTAGGAGGTGTAACTCAGTTTCCTTTCCTTTTTGTTGATTGTCTTTTCTCCTTGTTTTCTTCGTCCTTTCTTCCTTATCTTCTCCTTCTTCTTTCTTTATTCTTTAGCCTTCAGCCTGAAAATAAAATTGCAGTCGACGGAATCTCTTCGTCCCAACAGAAACTTAGATATGTAAAAGAAGATATACACTGGACGGATCTCTTCGTCCAACAACAAATTAAATACACTGGACTGGGTGCGTTCAATAGCCAATTAAATACACTGGACCAGAGACGTCTTACATAAAATACAATGCAAATGGACCAGATGCGTCTAACATAAAAATACAATGCAAATGGACCAGACGCGTCAAACCTAAAAATACAATACAAATGGACCAGACGCGTCCAACATAAGAATACAATGCAAAGGGACCAGACGCATCCAACATAACATACAATACAAATGGACCAGACGCGTCCAACATAAGATCTAATGCAAACGGACCAGACGCATCCAACATCACATACAATACAAATGGACCAGACGCGTCCAACATAAGATGTAATGCAAATGGACTAGACGCATCCGACATCACATACAATACAAATGCAAAGCAATGGACGGAACCTCTTTGTCCAACAGAAAAGTAAACATGCAATGGATGGAACCTCCTCCGTCCAAAAGAAAAGTAAATGCAACGGACGGAACCTCCTCGTCCAACAGAAACCTAAATAATGAAATGTACGGAATCTCCTTCGTCCAACAGAAAATTAAATGAAATGGACGGAACCTCCTCATCCAACAGAAACCTAAATAATGAAATGGACGGAACCTCCTCGTCCAACAGAAGATTAAATGCAATGGACGGAACATCTTCGTCCAACAGAAAAGTAAATGAAATGGACGGTACCTCCTCGTCCAACATAAGATTAAATACAATGGACGGAACCCCTTCGCCCAACAGAAAAGTAAACATGCAATGGATGGAACCTCCTTCATCCAAAAGAAAAGTAAATGAAATGGACGAGACCTCTTCGTCCAACAGAAGATTAAATGCAATGGACGGAACCTCTTCGTCCCACAGAAAAGTAAACATGCAATGGATGGAACCTCCTTCGTCCAAAAGAAAATTAAAGGCAATGGACTGGACTGCGTCCAACAGCCAGTCCATTGCCTTGGACTGGCCTGGACTGCGTCCAACAGCAAGTCCAACGCAATGGACGAGACCATCCCGTCCATAGTGAGTGCAATGGATTGGCCTGGACCGCGTCCAACACCAAGTTAATAATGTGATGGACGGGACCTCCCCGTCCAACAGCAAATGTGATGGACTGGAAGAGATCACCCCGTCCAACATCAAATCCAAGGTAATGGACTGGAACACCCCCTCCTTTCTTCACATTTTTTCTTTTTTCTTTTTTTTCTTTATTATTATTAGTCTCCTTAAAACATGATATCATAAAAGTTAGAATAAAATGAAGACGGACAAAAATGGGTGTTCACACCTGTCTTTGCAATTTGACACTAAAACACTTGAACACATATTAAATTGTATTTGTCATATATTAAAATCTCTAAGTCATTGAGTCGTACATTTACAGATAACACGTTTTAACACTAAGCTGCAACATCCGTTAAACTAAGCAATTTTGTCAAAAATAATATGATCCACAAGTAGAAGATGGGTATCGAACCCATAACCTGGCATTTGCAGATAACACGTTTTGCCAATAAGCTGCAACATCCGTTGATGAAAATATTTAATCGCAAATTGTATTTACGTTCTTGGAGTTTCATCCTTCTCCAGAAACACAAATCTTCATCTTCTCCCTCGTGTCGATCTGGGTTTTGCTTCTGCAAACAGAAACGAACTCACTGAAAAATAGAACCAGATCCATGCGATTCTTATCCACCCAAGATCTATTGGAAACGACGCCCCCGCTCCTTTCTCTTCACTCACCATGTCCATCTTGCTTTCAATCTTCCCATCCTTCACTGCTTTTGTTTTCTTCTTTGCAGCGGCGGTGACTATCGGTTTCGAGTCAGGCACCACCGACTTCGTCCCACCATTGTTGGCGACGCTGCTGGCTTGGGTTTGCAGGCCGGTCACAGTCTCTCCTCCTGTCATCGCCGCCCGTGCTTCACCTTCTTCCACTAACTCCTGCTTCGTCGCTGCTGCGAGTCCACCATCAGCCTTCACATTAGCCATCTCTGTATGCTCGTGCTCATCACTAGAAAGCCCTGCATCCTCTTCACCCTCAATTTCATCATGAACATATATCAAAAGTCTTTCTTGCCCATCATTAGCCACATCGGAGATCTTTCTCTCCTCCGACACCGCCACTGTCTCCATTGTTTCAAGATTTGTCTCGTCCATCGTCAACACATTGTTGAGTTGCCTCTGTGATGGATCAATTCCCCCCTCTTGGATTTCTTGCACAATGGTTACTGGCTTAGTCTGAGAACTCTGCTCTACTTGGCCACCCTTCTTTGCAGGACCTTTGGATTGGAACAGAGGTTGCTCATAAAGTGTTTCCTGGAATGACCTAGTAAACACAACATTCACGTTTCTTTTCTTCATCTCCAAATCATCTTCTTCTTGCAGAAGAAGAGCTTCCTTTTCTTTCACTTTTGGCTTAGCTTGGACAGGTTGTGCTTGAACTTCTTGCATTGAATCTTCATCCATCTCATCTAATTTCTCTTCTTGCTTTTGAGCCTCTTCATTAGAGGACTGAATTTTCAACACGATCAGTTCCCTTGATCTCTGTCACTGGCTCATTGTTGATTTCTGCCCCTTCAATCCGTGTCTTCTCTCTCTGCTGCTGTTAGTGCCTCTGATCTTTCTTTCTTTCTTTCTTTCTTTCTTTCTTGTCATACATTCTTTCATCACCTCCATAGACTTTGTGCAAGATATCCCATGCTCCTTTGGTTGTGTTGGTAGCAACAATCTTCTCAAGATTTCCTTCGTCCACACATTGATGAAGAATCAAGAGAGCTTCATAGTCTCTCTTTTTGGAAGCACCATCTTCCACATCTTGAACACCTTCTTGCACCATCTCAAGCACCTCATAGAAATTGAAAATGTTCTCCATCTTCACCACCCATTGATGGAAGTTCTTGCCATTAAGAACCGGTAAACGGATTAATAAATCCCTACTCACAATCTCTTCAATCTACGCCTCCATGGACTATCACAAGTCCCTAATTTTGTAGCTCTAGATACCATGTTGGAACACAAGCACACACTATCACTCATGGTGCACACACATAGAAAGAATAGAAATATTGAAAAAGATGAGAGAAAGAGATACACTAAAAAAACTTTTATTCATACACCCGCACTTCACTTGCACTTGCACAATACACTTCTCTACTAATTCACATCACACACTATGTCTATTTATAGACTTACATATACACTAACTAATTCTCTTAATAGCTTCTAAATAATCTCTTTAGTTACAACAAACTAGTCACACTTTAACAAACTAACAAACACTAACTAATTTAAATTTCACCCCAACAACAAATAATAGAGTAGGCTTGAATCACCACATTACGAACAAATATAGACCTATTTAAGCAATCTAACTCATTTACACCCGTAACGAAAATAGAATAAAATGAAAACACTTAGATACGGACCCTAGCTTTCTACCATCAATAATAATTTTTTTACTAAAATCTTGATTCAATAATTTCTTAACTTTATAATTTTAATATTTTTCTCCCTATGAAATAGCAATTTGAACATAAATTTGTTTATTTTACTTTAATTTGGATGTTGCATACCAAACAAGGAAATTACCACAATTGTTTCATATATTTTTTTTTGAAGAGACAATTGTTTCATATTTTATATGTTTGTGATTTTTTTTTTCCGGGATGGAACTCAGGGTATCCCCACAGTTGGTAGTCCTAGGACTAATCCCCCGAGATAGAGTATCACTTAAGGGACAACTCCTCTATTTACCCACAAATACAGCTCTAATCTCATCACCAGGATTCGAACATTGAACATATGATTAAAGGACTCAAGCAAATAACCACTTGAACCACACCTGATGGGTTATATGTTTGTGATTCGTTAATAGCAAATCACCTATGAGTAACATTGTAAATCCTTAGTAAGACTAGCTTGTGATATATTTTTAAACGGTGTAATGAGTAATTTTTTAAAATTAAGAATTTGATGTAAAACGAAAGCCATGGTGTGATTAAATAAACTCATGGTGTAATGCATCTAGATAATCATTATATATAATTTTAGGGTTTATATTATCAACCAATTATATATAGCTACGTTATTAATAATGTTTGACTTTTGAAATACTATCTTAATAGTTATACATAATGATATATAATTGATTGAGATGGTAGAAATCACATTAAAAATACATCAAAATTAAACTTATTAGATAATTACCTCTAACTCGATACCTTTGACAATATATTTGTGAGTTGGGTTAAGATGCACCATCCATATTTTGTATCACCCACTACACCACTCAAATGTGGTAAATTTTGGGCCAATCAAATTGCTACATAGGTTGGTCAAAATTTGAAACTTTCTAGTTATATTACAAAATATTATTGACAACGAACATTATTTAATTCATATTAAAATATTATTTTACAATATAATCAGTTTTTTTAATAAAAAATATTATTTTAATATGGGTTAAATTTACGAATATAAATAGTACATATACTATATTACAATATATTGTATTCATATAGTTTGACTACAGTATAATACAACTAGAAAGTTTGAAATTTTGACCAAATACATGTGACAATTTGATTGGTCCAAAATTTACCACATAAATAATATAATAGATGGTATAAAATATAGATGATACACCATAACCACGTCCTACATTTGTAACGGCAAATTCTAACCTCAAAGTCTTAACTGTAGGACGGATACAAAGTTTATTCTCACCGGTATTTACAAGTTAGCCGGTTTCTGTCAATTTTATATGTTTAAAATATTAAAAAAATATAAAACGGGAAACATAAACTAATCAGGCTACAGCCGGCTAAAAGCCTAAAACAGAAACCCTCGAGAGGACAAAAGCAGAACGCAGACACCACGTTAGGTTTGTACTTACGTCCTGATTAATATATTTGTATGAGTGAAATCTCAAAATCATACATGAAAAATTTTGGGACTCATTTTTAATTCTTAAAATAAATAAATATATTATTTAGTTCCTCGATTTTTCAATCATACAATATATTAGTTTCTAAATTTAGTTTCGACTTTTATTTACTTTCTTAGATACCCCCTTACTTGGTCTGTTAATGGTCTTATGTGATCTACGACGAATTTTCGTCGTGAAAATTTAATGAGAAGTGAAAAAGTATATAATTTTCAAGTATTTAAATTTTAAAATGGTGCATGCTTTTTACATTTTATTCGTTTTACATGGAGGGAATTCGTCATAAGCCACATATGATCACTAATAGGCCAAGTAGGAAAATTAATAGGACACATAAATAAGTAAATTGACATAAGAACTAAATCAAGGGACTAATATGTCTCGTGTTTGAAAATTTGATGGACTAAATAAATAATTAATTTTTTTCAATGACTAAAAGTGGATTCCCAAAATTTTTCAGGAACCAATTTAGGCATTCACCCTATTTTTATTATCAATGAGTTTGCAAGAGATATTGAAAAAATGTGTAAGTATTGAATTGTTTCTTCTCTTTTTTTTACCTTTCAAGTTAACTCTTTTTAAAAAAAAAACAAGAATATGTGTCTATCATATATTTATCTTTCTTTCTTAAAAATCTATTTGATTTTTTTTCTATCCTTTTTTCATGCAATACCATCCTTTTTAGAGAATATAGTTATCTATCATATTATTATTTTCCTTCCCTTTTTTTTTTAAGCAAAGAATGGTAAAATGCACCACTATAGAGCAAGACATCCCAACTAGGTTGGCACCCCAAGCTCTATCCATCATTTGCAACATACTATTTTCCTTCCCTCTGAAAAATCTATTTGATTTATTTCTCAATTTTTCCTTGTCAAATTAAACATTTTAAAAAAAATCATATTTAACTTTCATGACTAGATATTAGCTAGTGTTCTGCATACTTACAAAGAAACTTTGGCTAATAGGTCATTCCATTTGTTTCAATATTCCAAACCCAATTTTTAGTTTATTGCTAAAGTTGCACTCTCATTATAAACGCCACACTTGCGAACAATAACAATCATTTCTAAGAGTTGTGTTATTTCCATGCCATATATATATATATATATATATATATATATATATATATATATATATATATATATATATATATATATTCCAATGTATTTAGACATTCACTTTATTTACAAAATTCACTTAATGCTCTATGAACCAAGAGTTGTGTCCTTCCCATTCGATATTATTATTATTATTATTGTTATTATTATTATTATTATTATTATTCTATTTTCAATGCATTTGAATCCATCATATTTAAACACATTTATCAAATTTAAACAGATAATATATGTTTTAGTAACACAGTTTTTCTGCTAACTCACGTTGATACAATACAATTAAAGTTGAAGATATATATAAAAATCATTTGAGATTCTATTACAAATTCATATACTCATTTAGATAGGAAATTAATCTCATGGATTGTAAATATTTAAATTATTATCTTCACGTTTAAAACAATAACTTCAATATAAAATATTATACATTAACTTATACAAAAATTAAAAGAGTTCAAAGTAAAAAAAAATGTAACCTTGATATAATAACTAATATAACACATACTTTGAAAAGATGATCAAATGCTATCTTGATAATACTTATCCAATGCTATCTTTTTTTTTTTGAAAGGAACATGCTTATATCATTAATAAATCAGAACATTGATCATTACGAGAAGGAAAGGAATGAAAAACATAACTACTAAGATAATAAAGAGCAGAACGAGCATTAGAATGGACATCCCATTCGCTTGTCTCCTAATAAAAGTAAAAGTTGGCGACAAGTATTAATAAGATCCCCAAATTCTGCAACATCTTCACAATGCCCATTAACATTATCAACAACAACTTTGTTGTCCAACTCAAAAACCTCATTAGAAAGGTCCATTAGAGTTATCCATTAAAGAGCAAGCAACAACCCCGTGGCCTCACCTTCACATACAGTGAGTAAGGGACCAAAGTAGATTTTGTTAGAAGGAAGGCACCTCTATCATCCCTTAGACAAAGACTGAAACCTGTTCTACATTCTTCCTTAAATAAAGAGGCATCCATATTGCACTTGATGAATCCACCAGGAGGTCGATGTCAAGATACTATATTGCTGACCACCTCATTGTCTCAAACCAGAATGTTGCCAACTTCTTGAGTTCTCTCCTAGTCCTGAAATAATTTTTTTATTATTAATGCTGTTATTTTATTAATATTATTATTACTATTAATATTATTATTAGTAACATTATTACTATTATTATTATTATTATTATTATTATTATTATTATTATTATTATTAATATACCATATTTTACTTGTACAATAAATAATATGCATTATTTTAACATGAATGTTTATATTTTTTTAATTACTTACTAATAAATGGATTAAATGGTGTCGGCAAACAAATTCCTGCTTTGTCGCATATTCTATTTAATTGTTAGACGAAAGGACCTTGGTTTTGATACCCCATTAATTAAGCTCCCCACCTCCTTCCCCAATTTTTTTTTTAAAATTTGTTTCCCAAAATAACCCCCACCCCATTGGAGTTCTCCATTCTTCTCCATTTGTTTTTTGTCTCTATGTCTCTACACCTCGGCTCCATCTAATCTCAATATATTTCTTTTCTTTTTTTCCTATCCTGTTCTTGCAAACCCCTTTGAGTCCATCCCTTCTCTAAACAAAGACAAAAATCAAACAGAGCAATAAAAACCGCATCGGATATGGTTTCAAGCTCCTTCGCCGTGCTCCGCCATCACCGCCCAATATCACTGCCTATTGCTTCTCCTCTGCGAACTGTCACCAGCAAGTAGATCGGGGAATGAGACTCCGTCGCTGCTGTACCACCGAACCACTACGAGCTTCCGCCACGACCCCCGCCAACCGTCAACCGTCTCCGTCAACCGCTGTCATCAATACCGCATGAACCACCTATCCCAGATCCTCATCAGAACCCACATGTCTCATCGTCTTCACCGTGCTCGCCATCCATCTCCGCCGCGTGACCTCCGCCATCGCACATGCGTCTTTCTCCGCTATCCCGCCATGCATCTCCGGTCAGCACCGTTCTCGATCTTCTCCACCCGCCGTCTCCGTCAACCACGAACGCCCTTGGTCAGGGACGTGATCTCCGAGCCTTTATCTTCCCTATTTCCAGAAGGTCCTCCTAGTTTGGGTTTTTTCCTTGCTCTTCAAAAACGTGTTCCTGTTTGTTGGAAGATCAGCAGCCACGACGTGATGGGTCCTCTCAAGGTTGTTGGTTCTTGAATCAGCAAGGAAGGTGTGGTGGTGTGGTGGTGAGAGTGAAATTGGCTGGCATTAGGGAAGATGGGTGTGGATTTGGAAGATGAAGAAGAAGAAATGGGTTGGGGGTATTTTGGGAAACAACTTTAAAAATGGGGGAAGGAGGTTGTGACACCCTCTACCCCGTATGTATTTATAAAGCGATAACATAGAAGGAAAATAATTTAATTTTTGAAATTAAGATAAACACGTGCATATCATTTATTATAAAATGAAAACCAACGGGTAAAGGATATCACATTGTAACAAGGTCTCAATGCGGAAAATAAAACATAAAAAAGATTTTTAAAAAGAAAGACATAACATAATCATAACGAAAGATATAAACGAAACTCAACCCCGATGTCACATTAAAGAGCTGGTATAACCAATCCGATAAACAACTCGGATAAACAAACTGAAACTAAACATAACTAAACTACGAGTAGCGGCTCCTCAGAGTCATTACTCAGCAAGTTGCTCACCGTCCTCTACATAACAAAAAAGATACATTCAAAGCAAACAACAAAATACGGGGAGTAAGAAACATAAATATAAACATAACGACAACAGGATAGTTAACAAGATGAACATACAACAAAGCAACACCATACACATCATATCATCAATAATAAGTATATCACATATCACATTTATCAATCATATAATGCAATGTGACTCACTACTCCGAATGCATGTGGATCCATCTACACCGGGCGTACAACTTCGGAGTTACATTTCCACATTGGCCAATAAGCACCAACGCCTGTGTATTTCACCTTACCATGGGTGGACCCCTTGGAAAACAGACGCACCATACTCTAGGATGCGCCACCACGGGGGGCCACGATTCACCTAACTCTCGGATGAATCACCGCGGAAGGTCATATCACCTTACTCTCGGACGACCTCCCCTATGTCGTACCTCCCCCTAATAACTTCATGCATAATGCATGCACACAAACAACTAACCGTTTATCCACCACCTCCATCAACACCATTTATTATGGCTTAACGTCTTTGGCCAACAAGCACCAAAGATAACATCATCTTTAATCTTTTAACTTTAAACATTAAACATTAAACATTAAACAACACTCTGGCCAAAAAGCACCAGAGCTAAACACCTTGACCATTAAGCATCAAGGCCCCCTTGGCCACTCGGTTACCAAGGTACAACATCATCTTATCACTTGTCTTTGGTCTTCATGTTTGTTTAGTATCTTATTAAATCTTTTAAGGTGTTTGGGGTGAAACCCCTGTTTCAGCATTCTGGTCCATGCTCACCCTTCAACACGGGCGTGCTGAGCTCAAAGTCAAGCACGGTCGTGCTGACTGTTGAGCACGGGCGTGCTTAAGCAGCGTTCCCTTTTCTGGGATTCAACTGGAGCACTGGCATGATCCTTGTTAAGCATGGCCGTGCTCAATAGAGCGTAGCCGTACTGATCTGGGCAGAAGGGTCACATACCCTTTGCCAAATACTTGGGACAGTTCATAGATTCAACCTATTGACTTTTACTAATCCATTGAACATCAGTTTCATTATTCTTAACAGTTCTTCATGTCTTATCATTATGGGGAATTAATCCTTTAATCATAGCTTCGTTATTAACGTCCCTAAAACACTCACGAATCAATCCTAGGGTCTTTAACTAAACCTTTGAACATAACCTTGCATCTCATACTATATTCATGTCTTATGAACAAACTGGGAAAACATCTCTTCATTCTCTTTCATCATTGTTAACATATTTTAACGTCTTTTAACATCATTAAAAAGACCTATTAATTAGTTAGAGATTTATTAACATCATTGTTGGCATTAACATCATCAAAAGTCAACACTCATACAAAGCACGACATCATCATCATAACAACATTCTTATCAAAATGACATCATTATCATGACATTTATCTCACATCAATAAACATCATACATACATAGGCATTCCAATCATCAACTGAAGACATATCATCATGAACAAAACAACATCATACAATAACATACAACATCAATTAGACAATTAGCATGCAAACGAGTCATGGGTTAACCCTCATCTTACACTACCCCATAGCCTACATGTTCATACTAGCCCTTCTCCCCATACTTGGTATGAAGATTCCCACTACGACAGTGCAAGCAAACTATCCTCGTTCTCTTGAGCGGCTTGATGAGTTCCTCAAGCCTTGGCCAAACACAGGAGGATTAACCAATTAATCCCCAATTTAAGAAAAGGGAAAGGAGATTAAAGAGAGGGATAACCAATTTACCTATAGAGACACTAGCACACGCGACATCTCTCCCACTAGTGCAATAAGTGCTTTTTACGTCAGTTAAAATTGATTTTATACGTCAGAATATTGTCTAACTTAAATACAACTGACATTAATAGTTAATATTTTAACGTCAGTTGTTTAAACAACTGACGTTAAAAATAAAACCTTTAACGTCAGTTCTTTAACACAACTGACGTTAATGTTGTTCAAACTAACGTCAGTTGTGTTAAAGAACTGACGTTAAATGTTTTATTTTTAACGTCAGTTTCCTAATAAAACTGACGTTAATAGTGTACTGTATATTTTATAAAATACTATTAACGTCAGTTGTTTGATACAACTGACGTTAATAGATTTTTTTTTAAATTCAGTTTTAAAATATCACTCCCCTCAGCTATCCCTGCATTCAGTAAATATCTCAGTACCACAGAATATCACACACATTATAGAATTGCAAACACTACCCTTAAATTTCAATATTAACAAAAAGAAAAGAAATATACAAAGGAACAATGGGGGACTTAAAACCAAAACCCGTGTATAGGAAAAACATAACTATCTACAAGTATATATATATATATATATATATATATATATATATATATATATATATATATATATATATATATATATAAATTTTAGTCTCAAATGTCTAAAAACAAACCTACCAATCTATGTATATATATATATATATATATATATATATATATATATATATATATATATACATACATGTTATTAATTAGTTTCTAAAGTCTAACAAAAAAACTATTCATCTAAGTATTGCGGATGTATCTTGTCAATTCCTTTTTCAGCCGCATACTTGAAGAAGAATTCTGCTAAGCGCATCCTCAAGTATCTAAACTCATCTTTTTGAAGAGGCGATTGGTCGTTAAATGCTTACACACGTTCAAATAATAACAATAGCATTAACGCAAGTCATCACCAAAATTATAATATATAATTTAACAAGTTGTTTAAATATTACCTTCTTCCATCCATCCGTAATAGATGCGGAGACTTGTTCAGCATATGAAGCATCACATAATAGCCGCACGACCACTCGTCAGGTTGAAATCGAGACTACAAACAAAATTAATTTCAATGTCAGTTAAATATACATATAAATTAGTAATTATAATATTAATTATTTGATAAATAAACTACCAAACCTTGAGGATGATCTATTCAGGATTTCCTTTAGCCTTAGAAGTCCTACTTCTCCCGTTGGCGCAGCTTATGCTACTCGCCTTCAGCGCGCTATCATAAACAAATAATCATGTCAATTAACAAATTCATATATCATGTGTGTAATAAACTAAAAGAAACTGATATTAAAACTTAAATTAAATTTAAGATTAGTTACTTACGTATTTACAGCTTCCACCACCTCCTGTGGCGGGTTTTGGTGGAGAGAGCATAAGAATATGACAGTATGCCTAGACGGGTGAAGTACGAATAACTTCCAATGGTTATTCATACAGTAGGGAGCCAGATATAATTGTTTCTGATTGTCTCCCATCAAGTTCCCTATGTATTTACTAAATGCATCGCCATCAAAGAATTGGGGCATAAGGATTGACGGATCTAAGAAGCCGTAAACTGATGCAACGCCTTTATCAAGCTGAAGGCGATGGAGATACCTAAGATATGAAAAGGTGTGGATGTTAATTACATAATATATATATTGAAATTAAAATAAATTATTAAATGAAAAAATATCAAAAATAAATAAGTTATAAAATTAAAATTAACTTACGTGCACCAGAGACTCAAAACCGTGCTGGCCATCCAGACGTTATCTCTGCAGGCGTGCCCGAGATCTTCACCACAAAAGGAAAATATTCTCTGTTGATTTGGGCGTGCCACCCATCCATCGTGTTCCAATGGACATTCAAAAATCTCAAATGCATAATCCTTACCAAGTGAGAACAAATGAGTGACAGGTGACAACGACACCGACGTCAACTTGGCCTTCAATTTAGGAAAAATAAAATAGATAACTTGTTGATAATTAAAAAAAACACAAGTAATTATTTGACTATTTTGGACATTAATAATGAATACATACCTTTGTTACCATTTCGAGCTCACGGCGTTTGAAGTCCAACTCAAGCTCACGCCTTTGCATTTCCAACTCAAGCTCACGGCGTTGGACTTCCAACTCCCTCTCCCTAGCTTCCAACTCATCGTCCTCCACATGTGCCCTACTATAACTCTCTTTTGTGCTCACATGTGAAGGGTTGGCATGTCCTGCGGTGTCTTGGGATGAACCGACGGAGGAAAGCTCTCTAGCAAGCGCCTGCTTGAATTCTGGGTTGGATAACAAGTTTTTCATCAGATGCGTTGTAATAGCATGGTTGGAGATGAGCTACTGAGTCATGGATTCCAAAATTGATGCCTCATCGACGACCCACTTTCGTGAAACAGACTTGCCATAATATTCTCTGATGGTCACGTTCCCAGGAACACCGATAGCCTGACTAGGATGGTCTTTCTTTCCTAGAGCAGTCATCAAGACGTCCCGCCGTTACTATCAACCCACTTACCAATTCGTCGGTTTGTACACCACCGTTACTATCAACCCACTTACATTTAAAAACCGGCACCGTAAGCTTAGTGTAATCGAGCACCCAAATATCTTCAATATGTCCAAAGTAAGGTATCGGTGCTTTAACGGGTTTTGTGTCCTTTGCACTAGAGAAGTGCATTCCTTCGGCAACGATCATAACCCCACTATTTTGCATGGTACTCTTGTTATCTTGTTCCTTTATATAAAAGGAAAAATTATTGATGTCGTATCCGCTCCAACATATGATGTTGAAGCTAGGCCCACGTGCTAGCCATCTTACGTCATCAGAAGCAGTACTACCATCCTTAAGCATTTCTTCCTTGAACCATGGTAAGAAAGTCTTGTTATGCTTGTTCAACAACCACCTTTCACTCATTCGAGGGTTTTCTTGATTGATTTTTCTTTTATGTTCAAATAAGAAAGGTTGAACATAATCGATGTTGTTCAATACATACAAATGTGCTTGAAGCACTTCCTCCCGACTCTTGCTATTAATTCTTAAGCCATGTGTACCCTTACCTTGACATCTTATCTCATCATGGCGAGGCTTAGGAACCCCTATAGGATCCGTGTTATAAAGGTAGTCCGAACAAAACTCATTAGCTTCTTCTGCAACATACCTTTGAACAATAGATGCTTCCGGACGATGATGATTCTTCACGTACCCTTTCAATATCTTCATGTAGTGCTCAACTGGGTACATCCATCTCAGAAAAACCGACCCACATAATCTAATCTCCCCCACCAAATGAACAATTAAGTGAACCATTATGTCGAAAAAGGAAGGAGGAAAATACATCTCCAATTGGCACAAGATTGTAGCAGCCTCAACTTCCAAGTCATCCAACATACGGGGGTCAACGACTTTGCTACATATAGAACTGAAGAAGGAGCACAACCGAGTAATGGCATGTCTCATATTTTTTGGAGCAATACCACGAATAGCAACGGGCAGAAGTTGTTGCATCAAGATGTGACAATCATGAGACTTTAAGCCAACCAATTTAAGATCACTAGAGACAAGCCTCTTCATATTTGAAGAGTAACCATGTGGAACTTTGATGCCCTGAAGACACCTGCAAAAACTTTGTCTCTTTTTTTTTGACAAAGTATGACATGATGACGGCAAATAAGTCTGCTTACCATCCTCAACAACTGGAGCTAATTGCTCTCGTATACCCATAGCAACGAGGTCGAGACAAGCATTCACACCATCCTTTGTCTTGCCCTAAATGTTGAGAAGCGTCCCGATCACACTATCACACACATTTTTCTCCACATGCATCACATAAATACAGTGTCTGACATCAAGCTTTCGCCAGTATGGAAGATCAAAGAATATCGACCTCTTCTTCCATATGTTTTTCTCAGCAGCTTTACCTTTCTTTTTGGACTTGTCGAATATAGCATCGATGCCCTTTACCCTCTGATAAACCTGCTCTCCAATTAAGGCCGCCGGAGCTTCTTCTGTCTCTTGACATCCATTAAAAGTTTTTTTCATCTTACGATATGGGTGATCACGTCTAAGAAATCTCTGATGCCCAAGGTAAATCGTCTTCTTTCCATGATGCAACTGAGTGTAGCATGTTCCTTCTTCACATATAGGGCATGCTTTATGCCCCTTGACACTGTACCCGGACAAGTTACCGTATGCTGGAAAGTCGTTGATGGTGCAAAATAACATGGCACGAAGCTTGAAAGTCTCATGAGAATACCCATCAACTACATCAACACCTTCCACCCACAGCGTTTTCAAGTCTTCAATCAAGGGACTTAGATAATCATCTAAGTCATTTCCCGGCTGGTTTGGGCCCGAAATAATCATAGACAACATCATGTATTTGCGCTTCATGCACAACCAAGGGGGCAGGTTGTAAATTATCAACAGAACAGGCCATGAACTATGAATACTACTCATGTTACCATAAGGATTCATTCCATCCGTAGCAAGTCCAAGCCTTAGGTTTCTTGGCTCATCGACGAAATCCGGAAACATAGTATCAATATTCTTCCATTGCATAGAATCAGCAGGATGACGAACCTTTCCATCACGTTTCCTCTCATCATTATGCCATCTAAGATTCTTCGCATCTTTCGCATTGGCAAACAATCGCTTGAACCTTAGAATTATTGGAGGATACCACAACACCTTCGCAAGAGGACCCTTTTTTCTCACATCATCAAGATCATCATCATCATCACCACCCTTCACTTTGTATCGTGATAACCCACATTTGGGGCAATCGTGATTGTCTTCATGAACACCGATGTACAATATGCAATCATTGGGGCATGCATGTATCTTCCTATACTCCATACCCATCAGACACAATACCTTCTTGGCGTCATAGTTACGGTCAAGCAATGTGTTGTCCCCCGGAAGCAAGTCTTTCAACACTTCAAGCAATTCCGTGAAGCTTTTATCGGTCCAACCATTTCTCACCTCCACACAAACCAATTTTAGCACCGCCGACAACCGTGTATGAGTAGTACACCCTGGATATAAAGGCTTATCCGCATCACCGCACAACCTATCATACACATGAGCTCGATGAAAAGATTCTTGTCCAATATCACGGATCATGTCCTCTACTCGATCATCCTCCATATCTACGTCAACGTCCTCACTTTGGGAGACACTTGCCATACTACTCAACAACACATCACCATGCCATGTCCATCTTGTATAACTCAAGTAAATCCCTTCACAAATCAAATGAGTACGTATATCCTTCACCGTACATTTCCTTGTATTCAAACACTTGACACAAGGACAACAGGACATTCCATTACTATTAGGAACATTCCTTTGAGAAAATTCTATAAATTCTCCCACCCCCTTCAAATACTCAGCACTAGTGCACTTACAAACCATCCAACTACGATCCATAACTAGATAGGTTCTGTAGATATACAAAACATATATCCAATATAAGGACAATACGGGAGATTGAAAACTAGTTTTTGAAATCCTAATTGAAAACTAGTTTTTGAAATCCCGTCAACCATGTATATCTTATTTGACTAACTGCCTAAAACAAAATTCCACGGTAATCTTACATCATTCTTCTCATCAAGCAGGCAACAACACATATTAGGACTATTGCTATATCTAGTACTATAACCACTCAGCCATATGAATCGATCAAGAGAGCATGATATATACAAGTAAGGTGTTTAAAAATTATTTCAAATTTACACCATTTTCAGGTTGAGCAATGAGCAATATATTGTTGATGTCACATGCTACAAGCAACTCTAAATTTCTTCCCATTTTGAAATAGGTAATGATAGCAGAAGAAAAACAAGAGAAAACACAAAACCCACGACCAGAAATAGAGACATTCCAAACAACTCAAACTTGCAGTTTCAAGTTTCAACTACAGAGACTATAGTTTCAACATACACTCAAAACCAAAAATAAAAAAATGTGACCTAAAGACTCACCAGAAATAGGTGCTCGCGTGGTGGTGGGGAGGGGAGCTCGAGTGGTGGCCAACTTTCGATGTGGTTACTGAGAGCAGAGGGACAAGGAGAGTTAGTGCGCGGGAAGGGGAGAGAGATATCAAGTTATTGCAAAGAATATTGAGCGGGAAAGACAGAGTTAGGGTTAAGAGTGTACCTCACGGTGGTGGCGAAGAAGCCCTTGCGGTGGTTGTGGTGGAGAGGAGCTCGCGATTAGGGCAGAGTAAGAGTGAGAGTGAGAGTGAGCGTGATGAAAAGAGAAGAACAGAGACGTACAGAGCGAAGTGAAGAAGGCGAGCGAGTGTAAACGTTATAATTAAAAACCATCTTTAAAAAAACATTTTACGTCAGTTGTTTGTAACAACTGACGTTAAAAGTCATCTATTTAACGTCATTTGTTTAAGACAACTGACGTTAAATAAATGATTTTTAACGTCAATTGTTACAAACAACTGACGTTAAAAATAAATATTTTTTTATTTAAAAACACTTTTAACGTCAGTTGTCTTAAACAACTGATGTTAAAAGTGTATAAGTTTCTGCAAAAACATTCATTCCTATGACTACTGTGCTACTTACCCATGCACCTTGTAACTTAATCATCTTAATAAGCATTAAGTTTATAGATCAGTTTTCAAGAAAATCGGGTAGTCTCTCTTCTCTATATAAAGTACCATTCTTCTGTATCAGTCTGTAATACACCCCCCTCTTCTTTTCCTCTATATTTCGTACGTTTTCTATTCTTTCACAATATGGCTCTATCATATTTGAGACTTTTGTTATTTCTTCCTATACCTAGACTTAAAGGTCTCTGTTTTAATGGTAAAAAAACTTCTAAGGTTGAGTAAATCACGTAACATGGATGGTAAGGTTGGGTGAATCACATAATGTGATTCCCTCACTTTATCTCATCCCCTCATCACTTTCACTCGGCTTTGGCAGCAAGCGACTGTGGATTCAGATGGAGCATCAAGGAATTCAAGTGAGGGAGGAGATGCATCCATTGGAGTTTCTGAGGACAGGACTGAGAAGAAAATGACGTTGAAGCAGAAACTTTTTTATATTTTAGGGCTATGTTGCAGAAATTTTTTATCTTTTAATCATGTAATTAATTGTAACTTATGAATCGCTTCAATGAGATATGATTTGATTATACATATAACTTGTTTTATGTTAAGTGTTTATTTATTTTAATTTGCACAAGAATTTGTTTACTAATTCAAGCTAATTAATTAAGATTAAAAATAAACTTGTTTAAAAAAAAGTTTAGAAATAAACTGTACTATATGGAGTGATATGCGTTAAGAGTGACAGCAGGGAGATGACAACGAAAGAAAGATAGGAATGAGTTTTAGATAGGAATATAGGATTATTTACGTCAGTTATTTATTTAACTAAAGTAAAAATCACACTTTTAACGTCAGTTGTATAAACAACTGACATTAAAAGTGTTAATAATTCTTGCAAATCACTTTTAACGTCAGTTCATTACACAACTGACACAAATAGTGATTTAATATTTACAAAACTGTCACCGCCTCATTTTTAACGTCAAACATATGGTCAACTGACGTAAAACTTTCCCGTATATTACATTATTTCCAATAGTGTCCCAAACAGACTGAAGAACACTAATAACTTCAAAGGGTTCAAGGGAAAGGGAAAGAGAAGATGTTTCTGTCACACTAGGATTGCCCAAAGTTCCAAAAAGAGGGTTTGGCTCGCAACCCTCACGGAACTGTTCTATTTATAGACTGTGACCTAAGCACGGTGCACTCAAAGATTACACTGCGAGACCATCTAAACGAATGAATTGGCCAAAACATATAAAATAAGACTTGTAGATAATTCTCTTAGATTTCCAACGCATCAAAGATCACCTCAATCGGACATCTAGAACTCAAGATATGGCCAAAATGGTGAAACATGTTACTATGACTCTAAAAGGATTGAACCTTTCTAAAGCTAAACTTCCCCAAATATAAATTTAGACATCAGAATTAAACATAACAAGCATATACAAACATATATATAACATATATAAATCATTAACCTTATTTACGAAAAACAGGGTGTCAAAGAGGTAAGGATGATTAATTAACGAGGTATTAAAATCAAGCCCCTAACTAGATGAAACTACCTCCCTCAAAAGGCCTAATCGAATATTTGACCCACTCATGCTGCATATTGGGCCGACTTCCACCATTCAAGCACACTATTTTCTTTTTTTAACAAATTTATTTTATTCGAAATAGGTGTCCCGGTTTCAGGTGAAAAGTGCCCTCTCAAAACCATAAAATAGGTACATTATATGTTGATCGAGGTAGAAACTTGGCACATTTTGACAATGATGGCATTGCAACTTCCTCACTTGTAACATCTTCATTAGAAAAATAGATAAAAAAAAAAAAGAATAAACTAAAAATATGATTTTTCTACAAGTTATTGCTTGATTTAATTGTGCATATTTTGTACACGTGTGTATATGATATTTGCATAGTAGTATATTAGAGAACTTAACTAAATTAACAACACCATCTAAATTATCTAAACACGAATGTAATTAAGAATACATAATGATTTAAAATGTATTTCTATATAGAATTAAGTTTTTATAAAATGAAAGTATTAAAGTAAGTGTGTGCAACATGTAGTGGAGGAGTGAAAGTGCTGCAACAAAAAAAAAATAACAACAACTGTTAGGATAAATGATTTTCTGTGCTGAGACTGAGTGCACGTGTAGGAAGGTGGTGAAGGAATTGTGAGTGGTGAAGTGGAGATGTGCCAAGTGATGAGTGATAATATTGAAAGCGGTGAAAGGGCGAAGTTGCCGTGTGAAGGAAATAGCTTATAGCAGTACACTTCTTCCTCTCTTCTCCTATAAGTTTCTCTTCTATCAACCATACTTTCTTTTGTACTGCATTCTTCAGCTTTCCACGGTATTGTCTTCTCTCCTTTCTAGTTTGTCTCTCTCTTTATTTTGTCTCACTTTTTCCTACTCTTACCAAGAAACACTTTTTCTTCTTTTGTCTTCTTCTCTTTGGATTTCATTTCTCTGTTTTCCTTCCTCATCACAACTTATTTACTTTATCATCTAACCAACTTTTGTTTCTTTTCTTCGTGTTTCATAAAAAGAAGAAATCATTCCAGAGGAAGGAGCCAATTGTTGAACCTGTTTACCTTCATCAAGAATATGACTTCACTTAAGGTAGGGGAAGATGATCTTTACTCATGAAGCTTGGAAAGGGATGTGTTTTGGATATATTAATGTTTGCGGTGGTTTTGGGACTCCGTAATCCAAAAATCTCAGAGTAACCTTAAATATGTTTTTCTTCTACTACTCCTTTCTCGTATTTATTTTTCTCCCTTGATGTTGTTTTCAAGTTAGAAATGGGTTATAATAATTTTTTTCTTTCATCCTCTTGTTCTTTCTTTCTGGTCTGTATGTAAATATCCGCTTCCCCTGTTAAGTGTTTGTTGTGTTGATGTGTTTTGATGGGGAGATAGTAATAGTTGCTTGCATGATATATGGTGCTAGATGTGATATGCAGGTAAGTTTTAAAGCTTGGAAGTCATGAAAGCTTGCTAACTAGTGATTATAGGACTTGATGCATGTTGATACTAACAACACGAAAACTTCGAAGTTTTAGATCTTGGGAGTCATGAAATCTTGGAATGATACTTGAGACAATCTGATGTTCCATTAAAGAAAACCTAAGTTAATTAAACCTAATCATGATATTAATAAGCGTATAAACTTGAAACGACAAAGAAATAAGAACCTTAAATATAAATAACAACCATACTCAAACATCACATCATACACTCGGCCATGTATATATAAAATATCGTACAAACGTCTGTTACATCAAACTGTAAAGGGAACCCCATCAGTAGGGCCCCTGTAAAGGTACAAACCGTCACTAAAGAAAAATACATCAAAAGGCCATAAAAAGATACCTCACCGACACTCCACACCCCATCCCCTCTAAAAAATACATCAAAATGGGCTCACAAACACACATATATGTACATGCAGAGTATGTACTGGCCAATCCTATGGTGGATGGCTACTACTACCTTGACTCTCCCCTCTAGCTCCTCCGTGTCTCCGGTGCTGACGAGAAGGTCCAGAAGCTCCTCGGTTGCTATTGGAACACTCCTTCTAGGACGCTGTGGAAACATCGTCTATAGAGAGCACTGTGGTGTGATGACATCTGTCGAGCCTTGGGAACTGGAACTGGATCTATGTCAGGAACTACCGGATCTGAGCCCTGAGGTACCGGTACTGGTGCTGGCCAGGGATACATAGGGGGTATCGGTGGTAACAGCAGCATCGGTGGTGCTGGTGCAGGAAAACCGATGGGAAACGGGAAGGATTGGCCGTGATGGAATGTCCCGATGAATCTGAAATGAGGTCCACCTCCCATCTGAGCGTACACTGATACTAGACCAGTATATACAACAAAATGGGTGATTGGATCCACGAGCCACCCATTGTCATCCAAAAACTCAAACTCCAGTTTTCCCATCAGTGGGACCTCTGCTGGGCTAGTCATCCAGGGATGATTTAAGTGCAGCATCAGGAATAACGGTGTCTGCTCGCGAAACGATGGAAAAGACATAAATAGAAAGAAAAGAAAGGGAGATAAGAAACTAACTATCATCATAAGTGGAAAAGGGTGCATAGCATATAAACAATAACAACACACATACATGCATCACATAACATCCACATATAGATATAACAATCATCCTCAAAAAAGATTATATTCCTTTACCATTCGTGCTCGTGCAACTGATCTTGTATGCTGACATGGCCACTACCATCTTGTCACACATGCCTCGTCTGATATGGGATATTAGTTAGTCGTCCATGGCGAAGCATATGTATATATATATATATATATATATATATATATATATATATATATATATATATATATATATATATATATATATACATATATATATATATATATTGCATCGATGCACACCCACATTCCTGTTAAGGTGCTCATTCAGAGAATGAGACTATTCTCCCATTCCCGTTAGGGAATAGCTGCACTGCCCGTTGGCTCAACTCGGCAAGGACAAGTTTTCCTCACAACCTTAGTGTGATGGGCAGTCACCAGTGAATCCGGTATCCGTGATCGGATACTCTTGACGTCGTGTGTCACATACACACGGTGGTGAACAATATCATGCAAACTATATATATATATATATATATATATATATATATATATATATATATATATATATATATATATATTAACAATACCATGCAAACTATGAGTCTCACCGACTCATGCCGGGTCAACCCTAGTGCCTTAACCTTCCGTCATAATCTCATATCTCAAGTCTCATCATATAGGCTCAACATCAATAAATATCATTTAATTAGGCTAGGCACTACTAAAATCACATATCATTCACTCCGCAACATGCATCTTTGAAAAACAACATATATCATCACATAGATACCAACTAAGCATGTATTGGCAACTATCGCATGTTATCAGACAAGGCATATTATACACATTAAAGTAATAATAAAATATTCAAGTATCACAAATAGCCACATAAAACGTTATCATAATCAGTATATAGCAAGCCGCTTAAATATGATAAAATCAGACAACCTCAAATATCATAAAATTAACCTAACGACGATAAACCTACAATCTCCATATCATCATCTATACCACCAAGTAGTCCCCAATGTGATATTGACATTGTCAATTATTCACCCACTAGTAGGGTTTAGGTTGCCCTACACCATTATTGTAAAATACGCTACTTAGCCATTTCCGACGATAGGGGGTTCATTTCTCCCACATGAAGTGTCGTAGGCTAGCTTGGAAGCAACGAAACGAACCCACTCCTATCCTCCTCAAATCTGCCACGTGTTGTTCACCTCGCTCCGGGGCTCCAAAATTCACCTGAGTACATCATTGTGATGCACACGTTACGGGTAACCCTAATCTGAAGAAGGAATTGAAAACCGATAAACGAATTGAAAGATAATCTCAGTATCGTCGCCAACGGTATTTCAACATGACAAAGACATAGATTTACGTTAGCCTAGATGAGAAAAGAAAGATAGGATAATGAAGTAGACGTTGTGAGGATCACAAAGGTATAGTCAAAATCGCGTTAGGATGAACGGATTGCTCGGAATCGATGACATAATTTCTTTCTCTCTCACTGTCCCCCTCTCTCTCTCGTTTTCTCTGTTTTTCTGTCTTCTGAAAGTTGTAGCATGAGGTAACTTAAGTTACCTCTTTTAAATTCTTATTTTTCTTCATTTTTCAGCGCCTGGCACTCAGCGCCATGGTTTCATGCTCAGCGCGTGGCTCTCAGCCCCATGGTTCCATGCTCAGTGCAGGGCACTGCGTCATTGACTTCCTCGCGAAGTTTTGTGACACGTGTCCCTGCACATGCCACTGCCTAACACGTGGCAAACTCCTCCCAATGCTCAGCACCACAAACCAGTGTTCAACGTTGACCACTTGACCAGAAAGCCTGATTCACGCGTTTAGTCGCGTTCTGAGCTCGTTTGAAGTCTGATTGACCTCAAATTTGAAACATAGACTCCTTTACACCTAAGGAACAAGCTCAAGCCCCCAAATATGCATAATATCTACCTTAAACATAAATTTCCTATATGCATAGTCTTTGGGCCCACATACTTGCCTATGCATTATCATGAATTCTATATGTTGTAATTTATTATGATTGATAATTGCTTTTGTATGATTTTATTGTTTTGACTTATATTGAATCTTTGAATTTAAATATATTTCTAAATTTTATTACCTTGAGTATTATATATCTTACCCCTTTTTCTTGTTTGTTTATGGAAATCGAATATAAATTTCATAAAGATGATTGATTTCAACTTCTTTTTTGAATGGTATCTTTTGGATGTGAACCTCTAGTATATCCAGACTCTCCACTGCTCATGTCTCAATGGAACAACGAGTGTTTTTGTTTATTATGATCCTATACCAGAACTACCTCCTCTAGTGACAATTGGAGGCTACACCATTTTTTTACCGCTGCCATAAATAGGGGTCTACAACAGTAGAGACTTTTTTTAATACTTTTTTTTTAAGTGAATGACTTTATATCTCTTAGTAGTATATAAGAGGAGTTTTATAACTTTTGACTTGATTTATTTTGTACCTCTCCTCTCACTTTTATTCCTCTACTGTAAAACATGTATATATATAGGATGCATATATGTGATGTAAAATCTTTTTACTATTAAGGTGATCCTTATAGATATATAATAGTCACGTTGGTTCCTAATTCATGATCAAAATTTTTTTTTTTTGAAGGAAACAAACTCATATCATTTCACTAAAAATAGCAGCAGCAATAGCAAGGAAAGCTGCATCTAAATTACATTTCATTCTACCAAAAGATGGAGCATTCCAGGTAGCAACAGGGACCGAAACTTGGGGAGAGGGATGTGGCACCCTTATCCTTTCGGCCAACCTCCAATCATCAAGCATGATCTTAGCTCTAGTAATCACCTGCTCAACATTCTCAATTTTGTCCTCCCAAACATCTCCGCTAGAGCCATGAAAAGAAACTCAGCAAAACTTTCCACATCATCAAATCCTTCACAGTCCTCCATAAATTTTTTTTTTATCTTGCTTGGCACATGCATATTCCAAATCAAGCTCCCATCCCCATCAACATGTAAATGAGTTGAGTCAAGAACTCTATCTAGCACCAAATGATAAGCTGACCGCACAGTGTATGTTCCATTTTTAGTTGGCCACCACACTGTCGAGTCATGCTGGACCCACTCAAGTAGTGGAATGTTGAGAACCTGCGCTGCATGGGACGGATGCATGACCTCATGGATCATGGGGACATTCCACTTTCTCTCTCCAGGCAACATCAAATCCTTCACCATTAGGTTGAACTGGTCAACATTTGCATGACCAATAAATTTCAATTGGTTCAAATTCCTAAGCCACGGATCATGCCACACACGAACTCTGGATCCATCATCAATCCTCCAACCAATGCCTTCTTTAACCAGAACTCCATATGTTATGTCAAGAGAAACTTGGGTTACTATCAAGTTGAGACTCCAGAAAATCCTCTTTAGGAAAGTATCTAGCTTTTTAGGAAAGTATCTAGCTTTGAGAATCTGAGACACCATAGTATCTGGGTGGGTTGGAGAATAATTTCCAATATTATTTCCCAACATGATAAGATTAAAACCTTGGAGATTACGAAAACCCATGCCTCGGTGCTCCTTCTTAACAGGCAATTTATCCCAAGAAAGCAGTGAATACCTCTAGATCCACCATGATCTGGTTTGATCTTTTCAAAACTCTATACTAATATACCTACCTTATCAATTTGGCGTTCACCAAGGTATGCATGCAATCCAACAACACACAGATAAAGACAGTAATGCAAATCCTATACTTTTGGGCCATCTTTGGATTCTCTCCCGCACAGCTTTTGTTGGTGTAAGTTCTAGTGGTCATTATATTTTATTAGATTTAATTTTGTATCATTACTTTGGTTTATATTATATTATTATGTTATTTATTTATTTATTTATTTTAAAAGCATAATAAAGTTTTTAGAATTGACAGTTCATTCCATGAAGCACTAAGTACGTGACTTAAATGTGAGACCTCATTAAATAAAAGAATGTCATTCTTAAATATCCGTAGTCTAGTATTATTATTATTTAGGACGACAATAATACATAGAGACTATTGTGTGAGTAGACTGATGACTACATCTCATGGGTCATGGATATGTGATATCAAGTCAACTTACAGGTATAAATATTAGGAGTGGTATTTATACTGGATTGACCCACTATGAGAGTACTTCATAATAGTTATGTAAGTGTCATGAATACTTCACAACAAAACATAGTGAAGTAGTCCTTCGACTTGAAGTCACTACGATTCCTACATGTGGATTTGTAGGCTTTAATGCTATCTAACGTCACATGTAACAAGGTGATCATAAAGGTAGCTATTGGGCCTACATGAATCATGTTGAGGGATGTGAGCGATGTAGATAAGATTTGTCCCTCCTACATAACATGGGCTTGTAGTGTATAAGGCCTAATATGGTAAGCAGCTAGGTCAAAGAGAGAATGACAACTTATAAATAGGTTAGTGCTCTTCCCACTAACCTAGACTTACTAAATGTGCCTCCCCGTAGCGGTAAGCTAGCATAAGACGCTTTGCTCTGATGCCCATTTGCTCATGTGGACTGAGTAGATGTGCCGCCCCTTCGTTGCACTAGTGATCCAAACGAAAGGATGCTTCAAGAGGTATACACAATAACCCTTATGTGATTCATGTTTGTAATGCACGATCCATGGGGATGGTTTTTTTCTTCCTTGAGATATGATTTTAAAAGGGGATTATCTTATGAAAATCCAACACCTTTCTCCATCCCTTCTATATCTCACTTATTTCTTTTCACTCTCTTCATCATCTCACCATTTTATCTCCATCTCCTCTCTCTTCCTACCATTATTTTTCTTGTTGTAGAGGCAGTATGGTAGGAGAGAATCCATTTTGCCATCATTTCTTTCTACATGGGACGAGTTGCCTCGGTCCTAAGCAGTCCACCTACTACTTGGGTCGATGATCCCCTTAGGCTCGATCCTCTCATTCTCAGCGGACAATTTAATAAAGAGCATAATAGATGAAGCATTAAAGCCATATCCGACTGCTACAGGCGATTGGGGTGGAAATAGGCTAGGTCAGATCATACGTTAGTTAAATAGATCTGACTTGTTGATGTGATCAATGATTGATCACTAAACATTTGAGGATCTTTCTTTGAACTAATTGTTTTAAATTCAATATCAAACACAAACAAGAACAATTGAATGAAACTTGAATCTCAAGTGAGAATCAAGAGAAACAAAAAGGAGTAGAAGAGTACAATTGTATATGAATTGAAATAGCAAGAACAAGAATTAAAGAACACAAAGTAGAAAATGGAAGAGGTTGAGAAGAAGAAGAAGGGCCACAATCAATACTTCATGGAGTTGAAGATTGAATTGATAAGCCAAATGAGGATTCACGACTTGAATAAGGATATTCAAGATAAGAATCAAAGGTTCAATTCAAGAACCAAGAAGAGGAGAACTCTCAACTCTCTCTAGAAATCTCAAGTATGAGAAAACTCAAATGTATTCAAAACTTGAAAAATGATTTAGATGAAGCCTATTTATAGGCTCATCCTACTTAAGGTGCAAGCTAGACTAACTTGAAGTGCAAGCTACTCTAACTTAAGATGTAAGCTATTCTTACTTGAGGTTTAAGCTACTCTAAGTCCTAATGGGCTTGGAACACTATTAAGCCCAATTACAAGCCTAACTAAATCAAAACTTGTACAGAATTTCCTGCTAAACTTGTAGCCCAATTTAAGTCATTATAGACATCGAATCAGGTCTTGAGTCAAAAATAAGATTTGTAGATAATCTTCTAAGCTTTCCAACGCATCCAAGATCACTTCAATCGGACATCGACAACTCAAGAAACAGCGAAAATTGTGAAGTAGGTTTGATTTGGATTTGCTTCAAAGTTGACTTGCCCCCATTGGCCCATTAAGGTTGTGCTTCCTAGGATCATATCATCCCCTCTTTCTTGAAGAAAATTCGTCCCGAATTTTAATCTTACATATAAGAGAAGATGTTTAGGTTTATTCTGTTATAAAGATCCTAAAAAAAAGTTTTGGGAAGGAAACTCCCTTATTTGGTAAGGCAACTCCCTTATTATCGTTCTAATTTTCAACCCATCCTCCCAGGTCAAAAACCACCCTTTTGAAAATACGTTTTGTGAACAACCCTTTCAAATATTTTCCACAAGGTGTAATACCTTCAAAGTTGTTTGGTAATGGTTGTCCACTATTGAGAGAAACATGTGGAAAGATATTGAATTTGTGTTGTAGTTCTCTCAAAGAATGGGAACCTTGATGGATGTGCATTAGTTTCAATGTTTTTATTTTCAAAGTAGATTTAATGCACATAGGTAAAGTAGAAGTATTAGTAGGCAAGCAAACATCATGAGTTTTAAAATCATTTCTTGGTTGCCCTACTAAGAAGCATCATTTACCTCTCTTTTAACCTTATTAATATGCACACTTTTAGCACTTTCAACATAGCCCATAAATTCCACTTTGGTGGTGCAAAAAGTGTATTTTTCAAGATTAGCAAATGATTTTTCTTTCATAAGTAATAACAAAACACATTTTAATTGTTCAAGAAGATTTTCTTGTGTTTTGCTATGTACCAAGATAGCATCATTGGAGATTATCACAAGCCTTTGAATTTCTTTTGTTTTTTTAGAAATTACTTGAAGTTTATCCAAAAGAAACTCAAAGGTTAGGTAAAGAAAAAGATGGAAGAGACTTGTTACAAAAATTGTTGGAGTAAAACAAACACAATGGATGTGTTTCCAAAAGTATTTTCTTTACTTCTTTTTCCTTTAACGCTATGCATTCTTTGCCTTCTTGTTCTTTAACCTTATGGTTTCTGCAAAAATTTTGCTCACTTGTGCCAATTGCCTTTTCCATATTATTTTGTGGCACATTCTTTTCTTTTACATTTATTTCTTTTTCTTCTTTGTCACTCTTGGCTTTTCTCTCAAGCTCCTTTTTTTCTCTCATTTTCTTTTGATCCTTACTAATTCCATTTGTAGAGAGGGGTGCAAGAGTAATATTTTTGTTGTGGTCCATAGAAGGAAAAAAAAAGGGGTAGATGTGGAAGGTTTAGAGTTAAGAAATGTGGCCTTTGATCCACTTTTACCAACAACTTCAAGTTGTTTTGATGAGTCACCCTCCTTCTTGAAGGAGTTTTTTCTCTTCACTTGAGCTTCAACCTTCATTGCATGGTGTAGGTCTCTAATGTAGCTTGAAGGCACATATCTTTTTCTCAAAACCCTCTTCATTTCTCTCCAAGTACTAATTGGTTCCTCATCATTCCTTCTTTTCTCTTTACACAATTGATCCCACCAAATTAAAGCATAATCATGAAATCCTAGACTAGCTACATTTACTTTCTTTTCTTCACTATAGTAGTAGTAAGAGAATATGTGCTCCAATTTGGTCTCCCATTCCAAGTAAACATCGGGATCACTTTTCCTATGGAAGCTAGGGATCTTCACCTTCACATTATGCAACTTGTCATCCTTCTCATTCCTTCTTCCTCTATGTTCATGTCTATGTCGCCATCTATCAAATCTAGGTCTATGTTCATTGTCTTCCAAATTTGAGGAGCATCTATGTGAGTTGTCATGCCTTGATCCTTTTTTGTGCTCAAGTACTTCTAATCTTTCAAACACGTTCTATGTTCCTTGTCATTCTATCCAACTTCCTATGCAAGTTCCTTGTTCTTGGTGATGATGGAGGAGAATCTTCATTGTCTTCTTCATGCTGGGAAGCCATGGTGCACTTATAATTTGAGAAATTAGAATACAAATTCTAGAAAATTGAAAGTTACATAAATCAAATGAATATTGCACCAATAAGAACAATTACACCACCAAAAATAAAAAAGAATTAAGTACAATCCAACAAGGAACAAATATACTTAAAGTACAAGTGAAAGAAAAGATTACAAGTCAAAAATGAATATAACAAGGACCTCACCACTCACTCACCATTCACTCAAAGATTGCCACTCGTATATATCACTCAATATAGACTTTTACAAGATGATTTTCTCACTTGTCTCTTTCCACTCAAGAGTTTTCTCTTCAAGGGATCTACAAATTGAAACAAAATTCTCAACAATCACTAGTGCAATAAGTGCTTTTTATGTCAGTTAAAATTGATTTTATACGTCAGAATATTGTCTGATGTAAATACAGTTGACGTTAATAGTTAATATTTTAACGTCAGTTGTTTAAACAACTGACGTTAAATATAAAACTATTTAAACAACTGACGTTAAAATATTAACTATTAACGTCAGTTCTTTAAAAAAATCGACGTTAATGTTGTTCAACCTAACGTTAGTGTTAAAGAACTAACGTTAAAGGTTTTATTTTTAACGTCAGTTTCCTAATACAATTGACGTTAATTGTGTACTGTATATTTTATAAAATACTATTAACGTCAGTTATTTGATACAACTGACGTTAATAGATTTTTTTTTAAATTCAGTTTTAAAATACCACTCCCCTCAGCTATCCCTGCATTCAGTAAATATCCCAGTAACACAGAATATCACACACATTACAGAATTGCAAACACTACCCTTAAATTTCAATATTAACAAAAAGAAAAGAAATATACAATGGAACAATGGGGGGACTTAAAACCAAAACCCATGTATAGGAAAAACATAACTATCTACAAGTATATATATATATATATATATATATATATATATATATATATATAAATTTTAGTCTCTAATATCTAAAAACAAAACTACCAATCTAAGTATATATATATATATATATATATATATATATATATATATATATATATACATGTTATTAATTAGTTTCTAAAGTCTAACAAAAAAACTATTCACCTAAGTATTGCGGAGGTATCTTGTCAATTCCTTTTTCAGCCGCATACTTGAAGAAGAATTCTGCTAAGCGCATCCTCAAGTCTCTAAACTCATCTTTTTGAAGAGGCGATTGATCGTTAAATGCCTACACACGTTCAATAATAACAATAACATTAACGCAAGTCATCACCAAAACTATAATATATAATTTAACAAGTTGTTTAAATATTACCTTACTCCATCCATCCGTAATAGATGCGGAGACTATGTTCAGCATATGAAGCATCACATAATAGCTGCACAACCATCCGTCATGTTGAAATCGAGACTACAAACAAAATTAATTTCAATGTCAGTTAAATATACATATAAATTAGTACTTATAATAGTAATTATTTGATAGATAAACTACCAAACCTTGAGGATGGTCCATTCAGGATTTGCTTTAGCCTTAGAAGTCCTACTTCTCCCGTTGGCGCAACTTATGGTACTCGCCTTCAGCGCGCTATCATAAACAAATAATCATGTCAATTAACAAATTCATATATCATGTGTGTAATAAACTAAAAAAAACTGATATTAAAACTTAAATTAAATTTAAGATTAGTTACTTACGTATTTACAGCTTCCACCACCTCCTGTGGCGGGTTTTGGTGGAAAGAGCATAAGAATATGACAGTATGCCTAGACGGCTGAAGTACGAACAACTGCCAATGGTTATTTATACAGTAGGGAGCCAGATATAATTCTTTCCGATTGTCTCCCAACAAGTTCCCTATGTATTTACTAAATGCATCGCCAGCAAAGAATTGGGGCACAATGATTGACGGATCTAAGAAGCCGTAAACTGATGCAACGCCCTTATTAAGCTGAAGACGATGGAGATACCTAAGATATGAAAATGTGTGGATGTTAATTACATAATATATATATTGAAATTAAAATAAATTATTAAATGGAAAAATACCAAAAATAAATAAGTTATAAAATTAAAATTAACTTACATGCACCAGAGACTCAAAACCGTGCTGGCCATCCCGACGTTATCTCTGCAGGCGTGCCCAAGATCTTCACCACGGAAGGAAAATATCCTCTGTTGATTTGGGCGTGCCACCCATCCATCGTGCTCCAATGGACATTCAAAAATTTCAAACGCATAATCCTTACCAAGTGAGAACAAACGAGTGACAGGTGACAGCGATACCGACGTCGACTTGGCCTTCAATTTAGAAAAAATAAAATAGATGAGTTGTTGATAATTAAAAAAAACACAAGTAATTATTTGACTAATTTGGACATTAATAATGAATACATACCTTTGTTAACATTTCGAGCTCACGTCATTTGAAGTCCAACTCAAGCTCACGCCTTTTCATTTCCAACTCAAGCTCATGGCGTTGGACTTCCAACTCCCGCTCCCTAGCTGCCAACTCATCGTCCTCCACATATGCCCTACTATAACTCTCTTTTGTGCTCACATGTGACGGGTTGGCATGCCCTGCGGTGTCCTGGGATGAACCGACGGAGGAAAGCTCTCTAGCAAGCGCCTGCTTGAATTCTGGGTTGGATAGTAAGCTTTGCATCAGATGCGTTGTAATAGCAGGGTTTGAGATGAGCTGCTGAGCCATGTCATCCAAAATTGATGCTTCATCGACCACCCGCTTTCGTGAAGCAGACTTGCCATAATATTCTTTGATGGTCACGTTCTCAGGAACACCGATAACCCGACCAGGATGGTCTTTTTTGCCTAGAGCAGTCATCAAGACGTCTCGCCGTCCAAAGGGACGAATGAGCCCTGGGAGGATTGTGCTTTAAGATCCATCTACAATGAACAAATGAAAAAACGTGCAAGTGAAAAGTGTTAAAAATATCTATACAAAATATCAATTGAAATGAACACCTTCCACCTATGGCACGAAGCTTTAAAGTGTCATGAGAATACCCATCAACTACATCAACACCTTCCACCCACAGTGTTTTCAAGTCTTCAATCAAGGGACTTAGATAAACATCTAAGTCATTTCCCGGTTGCTTTGGGCCCGAAATCATCACAGACAACATCATGTATTTGCGCTTCATGCACAACCAAGGGGGCATGTTGTAAATTATCAACAGAACAGGTCATGAACTATGAATACTACTCATGTTACCATAAGGATTCATTCCATCCGTAGCAAGTCCAAGCCTTAGGTTTCTTGGCTCATCGGCAAAATCCGGAAACATAGTATCAATATTCTTCCATTGCATAGAATCAGCAGGATGACGAACCTTTCCATCACGTTTCCTCTCATCATTATGCCATCTAAGATTCTTCGCATCTTTCGCATTGGCAAACAATCGCTGGAACCTTGGAATTATTGGAAGATACCACAACACCTTCGCAGGAGGACCCTTTTTTCTCACATCATCAAGATCATCATCATCATCACCACCCTTCACTTTGTATCGTGATAACCCACATTTGGGGAAATCGTGATTGTCTACATGAACACCGGTGTACAATATGCAATCATTGGGGCATGCGTGTATCTTCTTATACTCCATACCCATCGGACACAATACCTTCTTGGCCTCATAGTTACG
Source organism: Sophora flavescens (assembly GCA_030762895.1). Classification (NCBI taxonomy): domain Eukaryota; kingdom Viridiplantae; phylum Streptophyta; class Magnoliopsida; order Fabales; family Fabaceae; genus Sophora; species Sophora flavescens. Next base: position 108,854,292 of record CM061064.1, on the reverse strand, counting down.
GTCAGGCAATGTGTTGTCCTCCGGAAGCAAGTCTTTCAACACTTCAAGCAATTCCGTGAAGCTTTTATCGGTCCAAACATTTCTCGCCTTCACACAAACCAATTTTAGCGCCGCCGACAACCGTGTATGAGTAGTACACCCTGGATATAAAGGCTTATCCGCATCACCGTACAACCTATTATACACATGAGCTCGATGAAAAGATTCTTGTCCAATATCACGGATCATGTCCTCTACTCGATCATCCTCCATATCTACATCAACGTCCTCACTTTGGGAGACACTTGCCGTACTACTCAACAACACATCACCATGCCATATCCATCTTGTATAACTCAAGTAAATCCCTTCACAAATCAAATGAGTACGTATATCCTTCACCGTACATTTCCTTGTATTCAAACACTTGACACAAGGACAACAGAACATTCCATTACTATTAGGAACATTCCTTTGAGCAAATTCTATAAATTCTCCCACCCCCTTCAAATACTCAGCACTAGTGCGCTTATAAACCATCCAACTACGATCCATAACTAGATAGGTTCTGTAGATATACAAAACATATATCCAAGGCATTTAAAAATTATTTCAAATTTACACCATTTTCAGGTTTCTTAAGACAAAAGAAATAAGCAGATGAAGATAAATTAACAAAACAGAATTCCAATGAGCAATATATTGTTGATGTCACGTGCTACAAGCAACTCTAAATTTCTTCCCATTTTGAAATAGGTCATGATAGCAGAAGAAAAACAAGAGAAAACACAAAACCCACGACCAGAAATAGAGACATTCCAAACAACTCAAACTCACAGTTTCAAGTTTCAACTATAGAGACTACAGTTTCAACATACACTCAAAACCAAAAATAAAAAAATGTGCCCTAAAGACTCACCAGAAATAGGTGCTCGCGTGGTGGTGGGGAGGGGAGCTCGAGTGGTGGCCAACATTCGATATGGTTACTGAGAGCAGAGGGACAAGGAGAGTTAGTGCGCGGGAAGGGGAAATAGAGATGTCAAGTTATTGCAAAGAATGAGCGGGAAAGACAGAGTTAGTGTTAAGAGTGTACCTCACGGTGGTGGCGAAGAAGCCCTCACGGTGGTTGCGGTGGAGATGAGCTCGCGATTAGGGCAGAGTGAGAGTGAGAGTTGAGAGTGAGAGTGAGAGTGAGCGTGATGAAAAGAGAAGAACAGAGACGTACAGAGCGAAGTGAAGAAGGCGCGCGGGTGTAAACGTTATAATCAAAAACCAAAAATAAAACAACATTTTACGTCAGTTGTTTGTAACAACTGATGTTAAAGGTCATTTATTTAACGTCATTTGTATTAAACAACTGATGTTAAAAATAAATATTTTTTATTTAAAAACACTTTTAACGTCAGTTGTTGAAGACAACTGACGTTAAAAGTGTATAAGTTTCTACAAAAACATTCATTTCTTTGACTATTGTGCTACTAACCCATGACTACTGTGCTACTTACCAATGACATTGTAACTTAATCCTCTTAATGAGCATTAAGTTTATAGATCAGTTTTCAATAAAATCAGGTAGTCTCTCTTCTCTATATAAAGAATCATTCTTCTGTATCAGTCTGTATTACACCCCACTCTTCTTTTCCTCTATATTTTGTGCGTTTTCTATTCCTTCACAATATGGCTCTATCATATTTGAGATTTTGTTATTTCTTCCTATACCTAGACTTAAAGGTCTCTGTCTTAATGGTCAAAAAAACTTCCGAGGTTGAGTAAATCACGTAACATTGATGGTAAGGTTGGGTGAATCACGTAATTTGATTCCCTCACTTTATTTCATCCCAGTCATCCCTTTCACTCCGCTTTGGCAGCAAGTAACTGTGGATTCAAGATGATGCATCAAGGAATTCAAGTGAAGGAGGAGATGCATCCATTGGAGTTTCTGAGGACATGACTGAGAAGAAAAAATGATGTTGAAGCAGAACCTTTTTTATATTTTAGGGCTATGTTGCAGAAATTTTTTATCTTTTAATCATGTAATTGTAACTTATGAATCGCTTCAATGAGATACGATTTGATTATACATATATAACTTGTTTTATGTTAAGTGTTTATTTATTTTAATTTGCACAAGAATTTGTTTACTAATTCAAGCTAATTAATTAAGATTAAAAATAAACTTGTTTAAAAAAAAAAGTTTACAAATAAACTGCACTATATGGAGTGACCTGTGTTAAGAGTGACAATATGACATTTCAGATAGGGATATAGGATTATTTATAATAGTTATTTATTTAACTGAAGTAAAAATCACACTTTTAACGTCAGTTGTATAAACAACTGACGTTAAAAATAAATATTTTTTATTTTAAAAACAAATTTAACGTCAGTTGTTGAAGACAACTAACGTTAAAAGTGTATAAGTTTCTGCAAAAACATTCATTCCTTTGACTACTGTGCTACTTACCCATGCACCTTGTAACTTAATCCTCTTAATGAGCATTAAGATTATAGATCAGTTTTCAAGAAAATCAGCTAGTTTCTCTTCTCTATATAAAGTACCATTCTTCTGTATCAGTCTGTAATACAGCCTCTTCTCTTTTCCTCTATATTTCGTGCGTTTTCTATTCCTTCACAATATGGCTATATCATATTTGAGACTTTTGTTATTTCTTCCTATACCTAGACTTAAAGGTCTCTATCTTAATGGTCAAAAAACTTATGAGGTTGAGTAAATCACGTAACATGGATGGTAAGGTTGGGTGAATCACGTAATGTGATTCGCTCACCTTATTTCATTCTATTCGTCCCCTTCACTCTGCTTTCGCTGCAAGTGACTGTGGATTCAGATGGAGCATCAAGGAATTCAAGTGAGGGAGGAGATGCATCCATTGGAGTTTCTGAGGATAGGACTGAGAAGAAAAAATGATGTTGAAGCAGAATTTTTTTTTTATATTTTAGGGCTATGTTGCAGAAATTTTTTATCTTATAATTATGTAATTATAACTTATGGATCGCTTCAATGAGATACGATTTGATTATACATATATAACTTGTTTTATGTTAAATGTTTATTTATTTTAATTTGCACAAGAATTTGTTTACTAATTCAAGCTAATTAATTAAGATTAAAAATAAACTTGTTTTAAAAAAAAGTTTAGAAATAAACTGCACTATATGGAGTGACCTGCGTTAAGAGTGACAACAGGGAGATGACAACGAAAGAAAGATACGAATGAGTTTCAGAGAGGAATATAATTATTTACGTCAGTTATTTATTTAACTGACGTAAAAATCACACTTTTAACGTCAGTTGTATAAACCACTGACGTTAAAAGTGTTAATAATTCTTACAAATCACTTTTAGCGTCAGTTCATTACACAAGTGACGCAAATAGTGATTTAATATTTACAAAATTGTCACCGTCTCATTTTTAACGTCAAACATATGGTCAACTGACGTAAAACGTTCCCGTATATTACATTATTTCCACTAGTGAATTGGTCTCCATTAAACAAATGAAAAATCAACCAATAGGCAATCAATTCAAAGAGGTCAAGAATTTTGAAAACAACTAATACAAAACTAATGGAGTTTAGAAGACAAGCAAGAAAAGGTTCAAGAAGAATTGCACACTCAAATTGATGTGAAGAAGACAAGTTGAAAGAGTTGAACAAAGTGTAATTCAAATTTAATCAAAGTGTTGGTGAACAAGTAATGATCAATGTGAAACGTGCTACACCAATTTGTGAAGGATCTATACGAATACAAGCATGTGAAATGGTGGCAAGTCTTTTACCTTTTGCTGGAATTTTCTAGAATTTGCAACTTTGTCCCAAAACTTTGTATATTTACAGTTTTGGCCCACTTTTTCTTTTTAGACCAGTTTTTTTTTTTTATTTATTAACTTCAGCCACTTGACTTTTACTAATTACAATTTCATAGCAATTACACTTAATTTTCGAATTTACAAAAAGATCCATCGATCATGAACAAATTTGAACATCATTGGTGTAATACTTGGAAATATGAACAATTCAAGTAGTCTAGAATAATTTCCAAGTGAAGTAGCACCAATCAAGTAGTTAGAGGCCTATATCTTTCATTCAAGTGGATGATAAACACATCATTTTCACAATTTGAATTTCATGAAGATCTATTAGATTATGAAATTTTGAAATCATTGAAGCACGTTTGATTAAAATTTGAATCAATCTTACTATTGTGAATTGAAATTTGAATTTGAATTTTGAAATTATTCAAATTCACAAAGTAAGGAAAATATATCTATGCTTGAATTTTCAAGAAGCATCCAAAATCACATGTGATAGAAGAGCACATGTAAGAAATGGAGCCTAAAATTTGAAAGTGAAAATATGGAGGGAAAAAATTTTCACCAAAAATTCAAGCAAGATCAATTCAAACTCATTTCAAATTCTAGATCCATGACCACAATTAGATTCAAATTAATTTTCATCATCCAATTCTTGTGGTAAATGATGCCACTATCATGTGAAACTTTCACATGAATTTAGCTCCAACTCAAAGGTCATCATAGAATTTGAAAAAAAAAATTATCAAAAATTCAAAACAATTGAAGATCAAAGATCTAGCTCTAGATACCACATGATGTGATCAAGGATTGATCACTAAACATTTAAGGATCTTTCTTTGAACTAATTGCTTTAAATTCAATATCAAACACAAGCAAGAACAATTGAATGAAACTTGAATCTCAAGTGAGAATCAAGAGAAACAAAAAGGAGTGAAAGAGCACAATTGTATATGAATTGAAATAACAAGAACAAGAATTAAAGTGCAGAAAATTAAAGTGCAAGAATTAAAGAACACAAAGTAGAAAATGTAAGAGGTAGAGAAGAAGAAGAAGGCTCCACAATCAATGCTTCATGGAGTTGAAGATTGAATTGATAAGCCAAAGGAGGATTCACCACTTGAATAAGGATATTCAAGATACGAATCAAATGTTCAATTCAAGAACCAAGAAGAGGAGAACTCTCAACTCTCTCTAGAAATCTCAAGTATGAGAAAACTCATATGTATTCAAAACTTGAAAAATGATTTACATGAAGCCTATTTATAGGCTCATCCTACTTAAGGTTCAAGCTAGACTAACTTTAAGTGTAAGCTACTCTAACTTAAGATGCAAGCTAGTTTTACTTAAGGTTTAAGCTACTCTAAGTCCTAATGGGCTTGGAACACTATTAAGCCCAAAGCTAGACTAACTTTAAGTGTAAGCTACTCTAACTTAAGATGCAAGCTAGTTTTACTTAAGGTTTAAGCTACTCTAAGTCCTAATGGGCTTGGAACACTATTAAGCCCAATTACAAGCCTAACTAAATAAAAAACCGTATAGAAATGCTTGGAACACTATTAAGCCCAATTACAAGCCTAACTAAATCAAAACCCGTACAGAATTTCGTGCTAAATTTGTAGTCCAATTTAAGTCATGATAGACGCCGAATCAGGTCTTGAGTCAAAAATAAGATTTGTAGATAATCTTCTAAGCTTTCCAACACATCCAATATCACTTCAATCGAACATCTATAACTCAAGAAATAACCAAAATGGTGAATTAGGTTTGATTTGGATTTGCTTCAAAGTTGACTTGCCCCCATTGGCCCATTAAGGTTGTGGTTCCTAGGATCACATCACTTGTTTTAAAAATATAAAGCCTAAGTTTGGTCTGTTACTTGACATATGCTATTTTTTAAGGTATAACCTTACCTTTTGGAAAGTATAAACTATCCTAAAAGCCTATTTAAAGATCTATTCCACATTAAGGCCTTTAAATATGTTAATAGTTCTTCTGCTAAATATGCCAAACATTTGTCACTAAATAGGCCTATTACTAAATATGCCAATAAACCTACCATTTAATCGGTCAATGAATAAATAGGCTAATAGACTAACTTATATAGACCAATGATCTAATATACTAACATACATAGAATAGAATGAATAACTACATTGTTAGTTTTATCATAGAAAAAAAAAAGCTAATGGTTAAGAAACCCTAAATTTTCACCATTTGTTGGATAACTTTTATTTGTATCTTAGTATGTTAAAAAAAACATTTCAAATAACTATTACCTGGCTTCTTGAATTTCTTCCTCCGAAGTATGGTGACTCCAATTATTATCATGACCACGATCGACATAGTACAACCTACCAGAATTCTTGCAAGCTTCTTGTTCGGGCCATTATTATGGCTTGAGAGATTAAAATCACTATTAAGAGAGAATTTCACAAATCATGGGTTTTGAAACCCAAGAGATGTGAATCAATAGTTACCTTATATTTGGTTTAATGATGTCATGTCATTGTATTTTTAATTGAGACACTTCAATTTTCATTTTATCAAAATAATCCCTTTCAATTTAATAATAATATTATTTTTAATTTGAATTAGTTTTTTTTCCCAATAATCTCACTCACAGTGGTAAAACCTACTCCTCTGCCCCATTCATTCTTCATTTCTCTCTATTCTTCGTCGCTGCCATGAAGTGAAGTCGCTACCCATCGCCGCTCCGACATAGCCGTAGAGCACCACCATGTCTCCTTCTTCGGGCAAACAAAAATACATTCTCCCCCGCCGAGTATGCCATGTCGCTGTCATAGCCACGCGCCACCATCCACCACAGTTTTTGCTTGCGTTGTCAATGAATGGATGATTGGTGTGGTGGTTACAGAAAATGGGTGGGGGTTATGGGTGGTGGTGCCGGATGGGAAAATGGGTTCATTCCTTCTTTTTTGTTATGTTTCTTCACAAATTATTGGATTGACATAAAAATTCCTTATTTTCTATTCTGTTTCATCACTTTGAATGCTAATGGATTAATAAAAATTCCTTCTGTTCTGTTCCGTTCCTTATCCACTGTGATTACAATTTACAAAGATTTGGGGATTGGAGGGTTTTGGAATATGGATTTGGGTAGAGCTGGTAACATGAGCTGGTCCGATCGGGCTGGCCCGTATAAGACCGATAAATCATAAGGCTTGGACTGTGAAATTTGAGCCCGAATTATTCCTGGGCTTTTCTGGCCCGAACCGATGGAGGCAGAACCCGAAGCGGGCTAGCCTGGCTGGACTCGGGCAGCCAGGTTAATTTAATATATTTTAATATTTACTTATTGGAATGGCACAAAACAACACTAGAAGGGGGGTTGAATAGTGTTTTTAAAAATCAGAGTTTAAGAAGCACAAAACAAAATCAGTGAATGAAAGTGGCTCTTAGAACATACGCCTTTCACAATACACTGGCTAGCAACTATATTACACACCCGAGTTAGTTACTAAAACCAGATAAATAACTGAATAATAAAGTGAATGATAGATAGATAATACTTAGATTTATCCTGGTTCACCCACAAACCTAGGACTACATCCAGTCCTTGGCTTAACCCAAGTTTTAACACTATAACTGATCAAGTTTACAGACGACTATTATTTGCACAACTAGCCTCTCCAGGCTCATCCACAAGTATTGTTTACACACCTAGCCTCTCCAGGCTCAACAAGTATTCTTGAAGCAAGTCACTTCATGCTCAGAGAGTTTGAGAGAGTTTTGAAGTACAACTTCAAAGTTACAAAGCAATTCAACCAATGTTCAAGCACTACAGAGAGTGAATATGAACTTGGAACTTGGTGAGTTGTAGATGAGTTCTTCTTCAAATGATTTTTTTGAGTATGAAGAAGATATGTGAGTGATGAGAGCTTTCAGCTATTGATATAATAAGATGAGTACTGTTCTTTGAGTAATATAGCTTTTCAGTTGATGAGTAATTTCTATAGTTGTTTATCACTGTATCACATCACTGTTGTTCAGCCTTCGAATTCTTCTATTTATACTTGATCACAAAGATCCGTTGAGGTGCATTCTCGTCTTCAGCTTTGTTCTTCAGGAAATAGTCGTTCTGACTTGATAATAAATGCTTTGAAGAACGTCGGAGATTCCTTGTTGATATCTGAGTATAGCAGATATTCTTTTCTGGCTTTGGGTAGCGTACTTTCCTTATTTGTGTAACATTTAGAAAGGCTAAGATAAAGTAGTTTTTATTTTGCTAACATAAGAAATGCTTTTCTGTAGCTTTGCCCTTTTTGTCTTTTCTCCTTTCTCTGATTTCGATTGAAGACAAGAAATATATTAATAAACTTATTTCAAGTTTATTTAACTATATTTCAAATCACTCTTAACTTTGAATCAGAGATTAAGTGATTCCTTCATTGAAAGCTTTTGTCCTTGGCGCGTGCTTCAACATCACAGAAGTGACTTAGTGTTTCACATCTTCTAAGCTTGTAGATGTTTGAATACCTTTCGAATCAAACTTATTAATCTGATAGAAAAGTGGTTCTGACTTTGCCAGAGGCTTAGACGCATATTGAGAGAGATAGATGCTTCATTGAAGTGAGACTTCGTGATCTGTAATCTTGATCCTTCTTCTTCTTTCAACTTACTTCAGAAGATAGTGTTTATATTCTTCGAATACTTTGATCATTACACCGACTGATAACTTCATGCTTCTTTGGTCTTAGGCATTGTTAGTCAAGTAAGAATGAACAGTCTTCCATAAGGATATTGCTTGGTGCTTTCTATTCTATCATTTGCTTATGAAAGGATAAGTCATCTCCCTTTAGCTTTCAGTGAAGATCACAATCATTGATTGCTTTGCTTTGATACTGCTTCAATACTGCTGCTAGCTATTCTTCTTCATAGTTTGATAAGTTTGAAAGATGTCGATGTAGGCTTCAGTGAGTCAGACTTCAGACGCATTGTATTTCAGACGCTTGTATGCAACCATTTGATTCTTTCATAATCTTTTGTTGACTTGTTCTGCTAAGATAGAAAGCTTTGGCTACACAGCTCAAGTAGATGATTAGCAACGTTCATATGGTTCAATGTAAAATCAATTACTTAATGTTTGAGTTCATCAAAACACACAAGGGCCACAGGAGTGAGAGTCAGACGCATGACGAGTCAGGCACTTTATGACTTAACACTTATTTTATTTTCATGAAAAATTAAATCGTATAAAAATATGTACTTACAATTAAAAAAATAACTATAAAAATCTTTACTTATTTTATTTTCACTTAGCATTCACTATTCTCATATTCAAGCTGAAGTGTTCATCATCCTCCATCTAATGTTTATTGTCCACTTACCATCATTTCATTATTCATTTTCTACCAAAATAACTATAAATAACATACAAACTATAAAAAATAAAATGAGATGCTCTACTATTTGAAATAATACTAAAAGTCATGAATATAACTAATTAAGATATTCATAAAAAAAACTAAGTAAAAATGAAGCATCAATAGATTGCATTAGGAGCAAAATACCAATTTTGAACATAGAATCGGGCCATCCTGAACAAGTCCGCATCCCGCATAGAGCCGGGTTTGGGTACCTTTTTTCTAGCCCGAATTATAATCGGGCCTTTTCAGCCCAGCCATATAAAGTCCGAACCCGCATCGGGCCGGTCTGACATGGGCATTGTAGCCCGAATTGCCACCTCTAGATTTGGGGAACTTGCCTTTAATAATTGATTGAAATTAGTTGAATCAGCGAGTCTTGTTTGCCTCCAAAAAAACATAACAAAGACAGTGAAGCAGTTTATACAATAAGTTATTCAAGTATCTATTGTCATTCTTTATATCTTTGAGTGTCGGTGAAAAATGGTACACATTAGTAAGAGCACAACAATGTTCTTCTTCATGGTTAATTTGATTAATAATACTCATGAGTCACGAGACACTATAAAGAGGAGGACTTCAAAAGGAGAAATAATAAGGGAATTTTTTTTTTGGATAAAAGACTAGGATGTGCAAAAGCATCACTGTAGGGAAAAATATCTCAATTAGGTTGGCATCAAAGAACCTACCCATTATTTACAGCACATCTAAAATTTATTAAAGAAAGGAAAAAAAATACAAAAATATGGGGGGATCAAACCAAAACTCATGAACAAAGCTATTTGAATCTATAACTAGGCAAGCCTAGTTTATTCCTAAACAAATCCTCACTAATGAAATTGGGAGGAAAGTCCCATCAATGAAAATCATGATTATCTACACCAAAATTGACCATCATATCCGCACAAACATTTCCTTCTATAAAAATATGAGTAACTACAAAAGACATCTTAGAGAGAAGATGTTTGCAATTATGCCGTCTATTCTTCAAGCTCCACGGAACAATGAGATTTGATTTGAAAGTTTGAACTACAAGTGTGGAATCACATTCAAGCCATAACCTTCTCCAACTTCTTTGAGAGGCTAGCTCAATAGTAAGCATAGCTGCCACCAATTCTGCATACAGTGCATAAGAATTGCCAATATATGAGGCAAAACAACCAGCTATTTCACCTTTAGAACCTCTAAAGATCCCCCCATTAGTTGCATGACCAGGAGACCCCCTAGCTGAACCATCCGAGTTGCATTTAATCCAGTTAGGAGGAGGAGGAATCCAAGTAACCTGAATGATTCTAGGAGCTTTATTGACTTTACCAGAGATACTAAAAACTTTCAGGATTTTAAAGTCTTCCATAGAGCTAGAGGTTGTTCCATTAGAGTGAGTGCCATAAAGGTAAGTGGCTGCCACAACAAGATCGATGACACTCAAGATAGAAACAATGTTGTTATGAAATCTGCTTGATTTCTACAAGTACCAAATCCCATAAAATACATTCACAATGGCAGATTTGATAACATCAGAGACTCGACTACTCCAATTTCTGTCAAGGATAGAGAAAACAACATCAAAAGAGGATAGATCGATGGTACAGCCAAGACAGTTTCCTAACCAGGACCAGATTTCTTTAGCAAAGCTGCATGACAAAAACAAGTGCTCAGCATTTTCATCAGATTCCCTGCATAAATCACACCTAGATACAACTATACAACCTTTTGATTTTAGACACTCATCTGTTGGCATCCGGTTTTTGCAAAGACCTCCAAACAAGAAAGGACCTTGAAGGAGGAATTGTAGGGCACCGGATCAACTTGTAAAGTCTCATTAATGAAGCATGAGGAAAAAGGAAACTGAATGCATCTTTTAATTTAAGACAACCTGAATCCGAATGGGGCGGATTAGGTGATCTCGAGAATCACTAGAAATTGGAATAATCATGCTTTTGATTTCTGCAGCTAAGTTTGGCATCCTCTCACAAAAACTTTGAGGCAAGGACCAAACACCATCACGGATATAAAATCACCGACCTTTGCCTTAAGCAAATTCTCACGATCGGGAGGAATATTTATCATTTCCACAATTGGACTACTCAACTAATTGTCATTCCGTAACCCGATTAAATTGCCATTACCAATTGACCATTTAGCTGTCTCCTGAATCAAATTAAAGTATTTTTTGATGCCAGGCCACAAAGATTATTTAATAGCAGCTGCTACTCTATTGTTTTTGAAGAATCTAGCCCTTAAAAAGTCAGCACAATAACTGTCTGAAGCTAAAACATCCCAAGATAGTTTCAGAATAGCTGCATCATTAATGGCCCTTACAGATTTTAGGCCTAGACCTCCTTCATTCAAGGGCTAGCAGATTTTCTTCCAAGCCACAGTAGCAACCTTTCTGGAATGAATATCACCTGACCAGACAAAGTTCCTAATAGATGAATCAATGGATTTTAACAGAGACACGGACTAAAGGTAGATGTGAAAGCTGTATAACGACATGCCATTGATAACAGAGTTCACAAGTTGATGTTGAAAATCCAACCAAAGGAAAGTAACAAAAGTCTCCCATGGTTAAATGCAATGGTTGAAAAGCTTTCAACCTCCAACCACTTACCATTCAATGCATCTCTTTTTGCTTCTATAAATAGAAACATTTGAGATGAAGGAAGACACACCAATCCTCACTAAGAGGAGTGAGAGATAATAGAGAGAGAGCCTCACAAGAGAAAGTGAGAGAAAAATAGAGAGATCCTTAGAGAGAGTTTTCTAAGAGAGAAAAATACTGAGCCAATTTGTGAGAGTGTTATCCACAAATTGAGAATACAATATTCTTGTATTTTGTATTCCCATTATTGTTATAGTGGAGGTTTAAGCGGCCTACGGGTCCCGTGGTTTTTTCCTTGCTCACATTGAGGAGGTTTTTCCACGCTAAAAATTGTCTGGTGTTATTATACTTATTTTTACGCTTCCGCTTAGTGCCTATTTTGAGTTCACAGAGAAGGGAAATTATGCTGGTATTTCCCAACAGTGGTATCAAAGCTCTCAGAACTCTGGAGTACTAGGTGCCGTATTTATAAGAAAATTCTTAGTATGCTCTGTGGCTGCAACATTGTCTGATCTTCCACATCAGAAAAGAATTATTCTTGTTGCTGGAAATAAAGTGTGGTAGTGTGAAAGTACATGCTTAGGTAAGTTCTGGCTAAGGAAAGACTTGGTATTTAAGAGTGTCTTTTGACCCACCTCTCTTTCCTGGGAACTTCCTCGATACGTTTTTCACCTAGTACAATAAATTCCAGCATTCGGTCCTAGTCTTCTTTTTTTCCGTCGGAACCCAATTGATTGGAAGAGCTATTAGCCTGTGTAACTCAAGATGGAGGGAGCTGTCACTCATGATGGAGATATGTTCAAGCTGACTGCAGATAACTACTCCTATTGGAAGCCGATGATGGAAGATCATCTATACTGTAAAGATATTTGCCAATCACCCAGAAGGAGATGCCGAAGGATATGCCAGAAGTGAAGAATGATAAAGATTGGGAGCTTCAGAATCGGAAAGCGGTGGCTATGATCCGAAAATATATTGATCGAAGCTTGTTCGAGCATGTATCAACTTATACCAATGCTATGAGTTGTGGACGAAGCTTGAATCCTTGATTCAAAAGAAGACGCCCAGGAACAAAGCCTACCTTGTCAGAAGATTGGTAAAGCTGGAGTACATGAACGGTCAAAATATGATCGAGCATCTGAACACATTCAAAGGCATTGTTAATCAATTAACAAAGGCAAGCATGAGTGTTGATGATGAGTTGCAAACTATTCTACTCCTCAGTTCTCTACCTGAGAGTTGGGACACGCTAGTTGTCACTCTCAGCAATTCTGCTCCAGACGGAAAACTTAGCATGGATTCTCACATGCATCGCTTGCTAAATGAAGAGTCAAGACGGAGGGAGAGAGGCTTGAATAGTCAGTTCGAAGCCAATGTTGTTGAAAATAGATGAAGGAGTAATAATCGTGGAAAAGGAAGCCGTGGAAAATCACAAGGTATATCCAAATCTCGAACCAGGCTAGCTTGTTATTACTGTGGCAAACCAGGCCACATAAAGCCTGAGTGTAGATTCTTAAAGAGGGATCAGCAGGCTGGAACAGTCCACCCTGACCAGATTGATCCAAAGAAGAAGAAAGAAGATGGATCAACTACTGCAGTGGCCTCGAATGATGAGAATATATTTCTTGTCGGGGAAGAAAATTATCTAAATATTGCATCCGATGATTGCATATGGATAATTGACTCAGGAGCATCTTTCCACATCACACCTCATGAAGAATTCTTCTCATCATACCAAAGAGGAGATTTTGGTACGGTGAAGATGGGAAACCATGTCACAAGCAAAATCGTCGGTATTGGCGAAGTATCTTTGATGACAGAGAATGGAAACAAGCTTGTGCTGAAGGAGGTCAGACATGTACCTGAGATGCGTCTGAACCTTATCTCAGTTGGAAAGCTGGATGAAGCCGGGATGATAAACCAATTTGGTGCCGGGAGATGGAAACTCAGCCAAGGAAGCATGACTGTTGCTCGCGGCCGAAAGGAAGGCTCCTTGTATATCATGCAGGGAAAGATATGCATGGGGGAGACAAATGTTGCGCAAGACGCAAGCATAGAATTGTGGCACAAACGCATAGGTCACATGAGCGAGAAAAATTTGGAGATCCTCGCAAAAGATCACCTTCCAAAAATAAAAGGGCAACCACTTGAATCCTGTGAAAACTGCTTAGCAGGCAAGCAACACAGAGTATCTTTCAAAAGATCAGATAATGCAAGAAGAAGAAAGCAAATTCTGGATCTTGTCCATTCAGATGTTTGCTCAACATCTGAAAAATCCCTTGGTGGTGCTCAATACTTCGTTACCTTCATTGATGATCACTCCAGGAAGTTGTGGGTGTATCCATTGAAGACGAAAGATCAAGTTCTTCAAGATTTCAAGGAGTTTCATGCTTCAGTAGAACGAGCATCTGGAAGAAAGATAAAATGCTTGAGAACAGATAATGGCGGAGAGTATCTTGGCCCATTTGAAGCATACTGTAAAGCTCATGGGATAAGACACGAGAAGGTTCCTCCCAAAACACCTCAGATGAATGGTGTAGCGAAGAGGATGAACAGAACGATTGCAGAGAAAGTCAGGAGCATGCTTTCTCACGCAAAACTCCCAAAGTCATTCTGGGCAGAAGCAGTAAGTACTGTTGTTGATTTGATCAATCTAACTCCTTCAAGAGCATTAGATGGAAAGATACCCGATGAGGTATGGTCTAGAAAGAAAGCTTCCTACGGTCAACTAAGAGTCTTCGGATGTAGGGCATTTGTTCACATTCCGAAAGATGAAAGAGCAAAGCTTGATGCTAAGACGAAAGAGTGTATATACCTTGGTACACCAAGAGATGAACTTGGCTTCAGATTATGGGATCCTGGAAACAAGAAGATTGTTCGAAGCAGAGATGTGGTGTTCTTTAAAGATCAGACGATCCAAGACATCAAGCAATCTGAGAAGCCAAAGCACAGAGTGATTTCTGATTCAAGTCCCATTGTGATACCCAATTCAGGGGGAGAGATTCCTGAAAGAAATGATGAACCTGATCAGACTGAGCAACCTGATAATGCAGAACAGACAATGCAAGAAGAACAGATCGAGACTGATGAGGTAGAGCAATAACCTCAAATCAGAAGATCAACGAGAGCCAGACAACCATCAAGAAGATACTATTCAGATGAATATGTCACTCTCACTGATGAAGGGGAACCTCAAAGCTTTGTGGAAGCCATTGAGATGAATGATAATGATAAATGGTTGCAAGCTATGGAAGAAGAGATGCAGTCCCTGAAGGAGAATCAGACGTATGACCTGGTGAGATTACCAGACAGGCGAAAGGCATTGAAAAACAAATGGGTGTTCAAGCTCAAGACTGAAGAGAACAACCCAAACCCCAGATACAAAGCAAGGATTGTTGTAAAGGGGTGCAACCAGAAGAAAGGCATAGATTTCGAGGAAATCTTCTCACCAGTGGTGAAGATGACATCTATTAGAGCAATTCTCGGTCTAGCTGCAAAACTAGACTTGGAGATTAAACAACTTGATGTAAAAACAGCATTCCTACATGGAGACCTAGAGGAGGAAATCTATATGGAGCAACCGTGAAGGTTTTGCGAAACGTGGCAAGGAACACCTAGTGTGTCGTCTGAAGAAAAGCCTCTACGGTCTGAAGCAAGCTCCAAGACAGTGGTACAAGAAGTTTGATCTCTTCATGACCCAACACAATTTCAAGAAGACCTCCGCATACCATTGTGTGATTGTGAAGAACTATGAGAATGGTGAATCCATCATACTTCTGTTGTATGTTGATGATATGCTAATTGTTGGGAAAGACAAGGCGAAAATAGCTGCTCTCAAGAAGGCATTGAGCAAGTCCTTTGCCATGAAGGATCTGGGTGCAGTGAAGAAGATTCTTGGGATGAAAATCACTAGAGATCGTTCTAGAAGAATGCTGTGGATGTCACAAGAAGACTATATCAAGAAAGTTCTTGAAAGGTTCAACATGCATAATGCCAAACCTATGCATGTTCCATTACCTGGTAATCTCAAACTGAGTAGGACTCAATGTCCAGGGAATGAAGAAGAAAAAGAAGAAATGAGCAAGGTGCCCTATTCTTCTGCAGTGGGTAGTCTTATGTATGCAATGGTTTGTACAAGACCAGACATTGCTTATGTTGTCGGAGTTGTGAGTAGATTCCTATCAAATCCAGGAAAGGAGCACTGGAATGCGGTGAAATGGATACTACGGTATCTGAAGGGAACTGCCAAAAGCTGCTTGTGTTTTGGCAATGGAAATTTAATGCTTCTTGGATACTCAGATGCAGATATGGCAGGAGATGTGGATTCCATAAAGTCTACATCAGGATACCTGATTACTTTTGCAGGGGGAGCTATCTCTTGGCAGTCAAGACAACAAAAGTGTATTGCTTTAAGCACTACAGAAGCAGAATTCATCGCAATCACTGAAGGTTGCAAGGAGATCTTGTGGATGAAGAAGTTCCAACAAGAGTTAGGCCAGGATCAGGAAAGTTATATTCTTTATTGCGACAGTCAGAGCGCAATCCATCTCAGTAAGAACTCGACATTTCATTCAAGGTCGAAACACATCGACGTAAAGTATCACTGGATCCGTGATGTGTTGGAAAGTAAACTGCTGCAAATTGAGAAAATACACACAAAAGATAACGGGGAAGATATGATGACAAAAGCTCTACCAAAAGAGAAGTTAGAAGTCTGTGAAGAAGTTACAGGCTTAGTATCAACCCCAAACTGATCCAAGGATATTTTCCCTTTGGCTGGAGGGGGAGAATTGTTGAAAATCCAACCAAAGGAAAGTAAAAAAAGTCTCCCATGGTTAAATGCAATGGTTGAAAAGCTTTCAACCTCCAACCACTTACCATTCAATGCATCTCTTTTTGCTTCTATAAATAGAAGCATTTGAGATGAAGGAAGACACACCAATCCTCACTAAGAAGAGTGAGAGATAATAGAGAGAGAGCCTCACAAGAGAAAGTGAGAGAAAAATAGAGAGATCCTTAGAGAGAGTTTTCTAATAGAGAAAAATAGTGAGCCAATTTGTGAGAGTGTTATCCACAAATTGAGAATACAATATTCTTGTATTTTGTATTCCCATTATTGTTATAGTGGAGGTTTAAGCGGCCTACGGGTCCCGTGGTTTTTTCCTTGCTCACATTGAGGAGGTTTTTCCACGCTAAAAATTGTCTGGTGTTATTATACTTATTTTTACACTTCCGCTTAGTGCCTATTTTGAGTTCACAGAGAAGGGAAATTATGCTGGTATTTCCCAACAGTTGAACCCTTCCCATGGTAGACAGAATTGACCCTTTCCAAGCACTGAGCTTACTTTTAATTTTATCCACTATTGTCTGGAGATAGATAGCTTCTTTTGGGTTGCCTATAAAAATTGGAACTCCGAAATAGTTAAATGGTAAAGAACCCGCAGAGAAACTAAGAGAATTTTTCAGCTCATTAACCCTCCTAGTACTCATAGAACCCGTGTAAAATTTGCATTTCACCAAGCTCAAATGTTGTCCTGAGATATCAACATATAGATTGAATAGCTTCATCAAATTAGCCAAGGTTTTCCTAGTTCCTTTGCAAAACACCATTATGTCATCTGCATAAAGCACATGAGTAGGTGTTTGAAAGCCTCTAGGACTTGCCATTGGAATAAGATGCTTAGAATCCACTAACTGAGTGATACTTATGCTCAAGAAGTCCGCTACCAAACAGAACAGCAAATGAGACAGCCTAGCAGAATTAAGGATAGTTGCAATCCAGCTGCAAAACTTAGAGTTAAAACCAAAAGCCAACAGGACTGAATGCAAAAACCCCCAATCAATAGTGTCAAAAGCCTTTTTAATATCAAATTTTAGAGCAACATTTCCTCCAAATGCTTTACAATATAAAAGATTAACATTCTCTGATGTGGTGAGGATAAAATCAGCTGTGCTCCTTCCTTTTAGGAAGCCTCTTTGTTGAACAGATAAAACGCTAGGGGCAATTATAGATAATCTATCCGCTAGGACTTTAGAAATCACCTTGAACTGAAAGTTAGCCAAGGCAATAGGCCTGTAATCCTCAATCTTCCCTGCCTCAGGAAATTTAGGAATCAGTGCAACTACATTTGAATTAAGTCCAGGTAAAATCCAGTTCTGAAAGAAGAATTGGTGAACAGATTTGTAGACATCCTCTCCCACAATATCCCAAAATTTTTGAAAGAACCATCCCCAAAAGCCATCAGGTCCTGGAGAACCATCTCCATCCATTGCAAGAACCACAGATTTCACCTTTTCTTTACTGGGAATGGCAGTGAGCATACTATTCTGATCATGAGAAACAAGCTTTGGAATGACATTGCTAATCATATCACTAACTGTGCAAGCATTGTCAGTAGCATATAGATTTGAGTAAAAATCAATTACATAGTTTTCAATGCTAGATTGAGAATCAAGAATCTCCTCCCCCCTTTTAAGCGTAGACATTTGTTTAGTTGTGTGTCTAACCTAGGCCACTGTATGAAAAAAGCCAGTGTTTCTGTCACCATTTGAAAACCTATCT
Organism: Sophora flavescens; assembly: GCA_030762895.1. NCBI lineage: Eukaryota > Viridiplantae > Streptophyta > Magnoliopsida > Fabales > Fabaceae > Sophora > Sophora flavescens. The sequence continues at coordinate 108,835,932 of CM061064.1, read as the reverse complement.
AGCCTAGATTTTTGTTTAAAAAAATCTTCTTCAGTATTCAGAGCAGATTGTAAATAGAGTCAAGCTTTTTTCCTCTTTAAAGGGAAACTCATCAGTAAACCACTATCTGTAATTTCTTTCTGAATCAAGTCTAAAGCCTCATGAGCCCTCCACTTTGAGCTTTACATCAACAAAAACTTCTCTATTCCAAATTCTCAACCCAGCCTTCAACATTTTCAGCTTCTGTTTTAAAGAGAACATAGGACATCCCACAACTTTCCTGGACCAGACTTCTTTAACTATTCTGTCACAATCCGGATGATTGATCAGCCTCTGGCTCATCTAGTTTCCATCTAGAAAAGGGGCATATTTTGTGCCTAATTGGGCGAGTCACCCTCGCTAATCTCCCAAATTAGCCTTGTTTTGTTCCTAAGTTAGGATTTGATTCGTTTGATGCATTTTTAGTATTTTCTAGTTTATTTTGAGTAGAATTACGCTTTTTTGTTTCCTTTTATTGTTTCAGGTTAAAAGTGAAGCTCTTAGAGTCAAGGAAAATGAAGAAAACAGTGGAAAAGCAATCTTGGAAGTTTCGCCTCGCGAAACAGGACCTCGCCTCGCGAGCTTGAAGACCAGCCTAAACAGCAGCAGTCACATTTTCTGCCTTGCCTCGCGCAACACCAGCTCGCCTCGCGAGCCTGAAGGCCTGACTGTGCCAAAGATGTCATCTTTTCTGTCTCACCTCGCGAATATTCAAACTCAGGATGGAGCCAAAAACTAAATTTCGCCTCGCGAGAGCTTGCTCGCCCCGCGAGCGGGCGAGAACCAGAATCCCTATTTATAGGCTGTTTTAGATCAGATTAAGGATCTTTTGTTACCCACTTGTTCTAGATCGGTTTTGGACGAATCCTTGTTCTCTGGAGCTGTGTCTCCTTATTTTCTTTTTCTATTATACATTCATGATGAGTTTCGATTGTTTGTGCGTTGTTACAAGCATGAGGAGCTAATCCCCTTGTCTAAGGGATCAATGAAACCACCCATGGCGGTGTAGCATTCAATGTGATGTATGTTTCTCTCCTTTTTCCCAATTAATGTTTTCCAGTTCTGAAATTATTGCGTTAATCATATGCATGCGTGATTGACTAGTTAACGTGTTGAGGCTTAGTAGGCAATTCACGTTTAGAACTTGAATTGGGATCACCGATCGAATATTGCACGAGAGTGAATAGGAAATCGGTGCAACCTTATAGGAACCAGATTTAATAGAGTTTGATGATTGAGTTATGAGACCTAGTAAGTAATTAATTCAATCGTTGAATACGTCCTATTGAGCACGACAGTGTCATTAGGAGAATTTGGAGGTCCTGGTTGACATTGTAATTGAACTTAGGGAGGGAATCATCATCACTTGGGTACTATGCATGATTGGGTAGGTGGAATTGTGACCTTAGATGTTTAACTCCAGAATTTAATACCATATCTTTAATCGATTTGTTATTTGAATTGTGATCCTATTTTCCCTCTCTCCACAACAACTTGCTGTTACTTGGCCAACTTATCGAATTTCTTGCGAATTGGTAGAATTGGTAGCCCAATCCTTGTGTTCGACCTCGGTAATTACTTACCGTGTTTATTTTATTACTTGCGGCGACCCGGTACACTTGCCGGTGACTCAACAAGTTTTTGGCGCCGTTGCCGGGGATTGGCACAACCAATTTTCCTAATTTTTTTTTGGGAAGTTTGATTATTTGGTTAAGTTATTTTTTATTTTTATTTTCTGTTATTTTATCTCTACTTCTTTGATTCCACTTGGTCTTGCCTTGTTTTTGTATGCGAGGTACCCTTTCACAAAAGGACTTGCTATTTGATTCGGAGATCACCAAGACCGAGAAACGATTAAGGAAAGATGCCAGAGAATGAAAGAGGCTTGAAGCAATCAATTTTGAAAGGATGGCCGAAGGAAATCCTCCTCCCCCTCCTCCTCGTTCACAGCCTCTCTTCGAGTACGATCTACCCAATTTGGATGATTATGATTCTTCTATCATGAGGGGCAACCTTAATACAGATTCCTTCAGAGTGGAAGGATGTGTCACAGCCCAGATCCGTGAGAATCAGTTTGATGGGAGTGGCAAGCAAGACCCTCATAGACACATCACTCGCTTCCTTGAAGCTTGTGACATGCAGAAGACAAGAGGAGTTACTCAAGATGAGTTTCGCTTGCGGCTTTTCCCTCTCTCTCTTAGGGATGTCGCTCGCGATTGGTTTGACAGCTTGGATCGGAACGGTATCAGAACTTGGGAGCAAATGGCACAAAAGTTCCTAACTAAGTATTTTCCTCCTCAGAAAGCGGCACAAGCAAGATTAGCCGTTACATCTTTCTGGCAGACAGAGGATGAAACTTATAATGAAGCTTGGGAGAGGTACAATGTGCTATTGAGAAGATGTCCCTCAGCTTTCTTTGCCCCGGTCTCCAAAGTTCAACATTTCTTTAACGGGTTAAGGGGATGCTACCAGATGAATTGTGATGCCGCAGCTGGTGGTTCTTTTTCATATTTATCAGCTGAGGATGGATGGGCGCTATTGGAGAAGATGTCGTACAATGATTACAACCGTGGTAGGGAAACCTCAAGTGGAGTCAGTTCTGCAACAATAGAAGCCACTCTAGAGCAAAATAAACTGTTGAAGATGAAAATGGCGGCTTTGTCTGGGAACAAGAAGGTTAATGTGATACACAAGGGAATGCCTTCGGGTTGTGATAATTGTAATGGAGATCATGACATTCAGAGCTGTCCGTTCAACTTCTCTCAAGAACATGTGGACCCATGCCACAATTTCTATGACAGCGTGGCCCAGAACAACTATCAGAGGAACAGACAGAATGATTACAATCAGAATCAGAGTACGGGTTATATGAGGAGAGACCATCCGGGTTTCGCTTGGAGTAATGCTAGTGGTGGTCTAGCCGGGTAACAACAACTCAACAGAATTGGCAACAACAACCTCAACAGGGTCAGAGGCCAAACTATGGAATCCTTCAACGCAATACTCAGCAGGCTCTTCCGGGGCCTAATCAATTGCAATTAACTGAAGGTGGAAGGCAACCTTGGGAGTTGGCTATAGAAAAGACAAATGCGGCAATTGAGAAGTTGTCAATGAGTACAAGCACAACCATTGACAAGTTGGCAACCCATACAGGATCGACAATTCAAAATCTAGAGATGCAGATAGCTCAGCTCGCAAAACAACTAAATGAGCGTCTCCCAGGCACTTTCCCAGGTGATACCGAGAACAACCCTAAGAACCAATACAATGCCATGGCAACTAGAAGCGGTAGGGTGTTGGGATCTAACAGGGGTGCAACTAGTTCTCAGGAAGACAAGGACCCGGAACAACCACATGTTGAGGAAGAGCAACCTGAGAAAGAGGAGTTGGCAAGTGACAAGGCACCGGAGCAAGGGGGAAGGTTAAAACTTGTAGATGAAGAGTTCCGAAAAAAGAGTGGGTTGAGCCCAAAGACCTCCCGCCCTACATGAAGGTACCGTATCCTGAAAGATTGAAGAAGCCTCAACAAGATAAACAGTTCAGTAAATTCCTTGATGTCTTCCTCAAACTTTAGATTAACATTCTATTTGCAGAAGCCTTGGAACAAATGCCATCGTATGCTCGGTTTATGAAGGAGTTTCTCTCCAAGAAGCGAAAAATAGTGGATGAGGAAACGGTTGCTTTGACTAAGGAGTGTAGTGCCATTCTTCAAAGAAAACTACCTCCAAAGTTGAAGGACCCCGGTTCTTTTTCTATACCATGCACCATTGGGGAGATGACTCCAGGGAAGGCATTGTGTGATCTAAGGGCAAGCATCAACTTGATGCCCCTCTCTATGATGAAGAAGTTTGGGATCAAAGAAGTCAAAGATACACATATGTCACTCTAATTAGCCGATAGTTCCATAAAATATCCTTATGGGGTGGTCGAAGACTTGCTAGTGAAGGTGGACAAGTTCATATTTCCGGTGGATTTTGTGGTGCTTGATATGGATGAAGACACCGAGATCCCTCTCATATTGGGTAGACCCTTCTTGGCCACTGGGCGTGCCTTGATAGATGTGCAACAAGGGAAACTCACTCTAAGGGTGCAAGATGAGAAGGTAGTCTTCAATGTCTTTGAAGCAATGAAGCACCCTACTGAGAGGTCGGATGTGTATCGAGTGGATATGGTGGACTCAACTGTCAAGGCAAAGGCAACTAGAGAAGCCCATGGTTCTTCACTTGCAAAAGTGTTGGTAAAATCCCATGATGATAATGGTGAGGAAAAATACCCTTTGGGGGATGAGGACTATCTTGAGTGGTTAAAAGACATGGAAGCCTTACCGAGTCTCCCAGAGGATGAAGGTGCAAGGGAAAAGCTCAACAAGGAAGGAATGAAAGAAGCTGTGCTTGAGGAAGTGATTAAACCTTTAGAGGCCGGAATCATCCATCCAATCTCGGATAGTAGTTAGGTTAGTCCAAATCATGTGGACCCAAAGAAAGGTGGCACAACCGTGGTGGTCAAAGAAAGCAATAAATCGATCCCAACAAGGACCATCACGGGGTGGAGAGTACGTGCCGATTATAGAGGGCAGCTGGACTTAAATGAGTTGTCCGGGAACCGCATGCAAGTATATGAAAAGGCAAGAACCTACAAAAAGCGGACTAAAGCATGGCATGACAAGCAGTCTCTTCCTCCGGATTAACCCTTAGGGGTGACTTGAGTCAAGCTCGGGACATTAAATAAGCGCTACTTGGGAGACAATCCAAGATAGATATCCATTATTATTTTTAGTTTCTTTCATTTAAATATAAAAAAAAGAACTTGATTCACCCAGCGAACCCACAGTGGCCTCGCGAGACAGAAGCCCTGAATCTCAGAGGCTTGCTTACGCTTCTGTCTCGCGTCGCGAGAGCCATTCTTGCCTCGCGAATCTGGGCATCATCAGCAATTGGAATTTCATATTCGCCTCACAAGCTACTTTCACCTCGCGATTATGGAAAGTGTGAAGAACAGTTTTTCCAGATTCGCCTCGCGAGTGATGTATCGCCTCGCGAATCTGCAATTGGATTTTCAATTTTCCTAGATCAGGAGGTGCTATGCCACAAAGGGGGTGCCCGAGGGACCATTGGATGAGGATGAAACCATAGAAGAGATTTCCTTGGAAGCGCCCATCTACACTACAACTTGATCAGGGAGCACCCTCTCCTTTCCTCACTCTTATTTTATATGTGTTCTTTCATTGAGGACAATGTATGCTTTAAGTGTGGGGGTGGGAACCAATTGCTTTGTTTTTGTTTTTGTTTTTGTTTTTGAATTTCGCTCTTGAATAATTTGAGAAGATCAAGAGTTGGTGTATGAGTGTTATGTCGGCAAGCTTGGTGGATTTTAATTAAATTTAGCATAGATTGATTGCATGAATTATGTTGACTGTTGATGATTTCCCCCTAGGTTCTGAAAATCGAAAATTTGATCCCCATTTGAAAAATTGAAAATTGAACTTTGAGTAATTTAATTGTGATTGCTTGATTTATGACAAGTTTGGGGTAAAGGGGTGCACACACTAGGAATTGTATCTCGGTCAAACAATTTGCAAAAATGTCCAAGTGAGAAATTTGAGCCTCCAACATGTTCTTAATTGTGTGAATCGCTTTTAAGCTGCATTTTCTCGGATTTGCTTGAATCTGTGCATGGTTTGTATATTTATATGTTGCATCAAAGGATCTAGGCAATTTTTCTTTGAATTAACTACTTGGCCATAAATTGAACCAACCTTGATGAATGATCCCTAGTTAGCCACATTGAGCCTTGAAGCCTATTGTTCTTGATGACCTTACATTACAAGCTGTTAACTCAGAAAAACCATGATTTTCACCTATCCTAGGATTTAGGAGAGCATGGAATTTTAGCTTTGTGAGTGTTGTTGTGGAACTAAGTTTGGGGTGGCTACAAGTTCATGAATCATAGTTGAGAGAAAGAAAAAAAAAATAAAGGCCGAAGGCTTGAAAAAAAAAATTGTGTGATGAAAAGCATTGAATATTTGCCAAAAAGGACAAAGTGAAAAAATATAAAAAGGAAGAGGTGTGTAGCCACCAAATGCAAGGAAGAGAATAACATGAGAGTAAATTCAATTGTGTAATGCTAGTTACATGCTCTCATTGATCCTAGGGACTTAGCCTCTATCTTTTGAATATCTTACCTTGAGCCAGGCCTCTTTACAACCTATGAAAAACCTTTTGATGATGCATATATATTTTTGTGGGAACTTTGTTTAGATGAAAATCAAATCCATGGAAAGTGCTCTTGAAATGCGAGATTGAGTGAAAAGTTGGTAGCTTAGACAAATTGAGCGAATGAGTGAAATATTATATGCCCTTGTGAGGAAGGCAATTGTTTGAATTTGGTGATCTCCCTTTTGTGTGTAACTTGGACCCTCAACTTAGATTAATGATTGCATGAATGATGAAGTTCTCAATTGTTTAAAGTAAATGAATGTGGGGATTACATTGATGCAAGGGGGGAAATCATTGAAGAAAAACTGTTTTGTTAAGATTGCATGAAATTTGTGCGAAATTGATTGAATCCTTTAAGCTTGCCAAGTCTTGAGTCTTTTTGAGTTTTAGCTTGCTTGGGGGCAAGCAAGGTTTAAGTTTGGGGTGTTTTGATAAGCCTCTGGCTCATCTAGTTTCCAGCTAGAAAAGGGGCATATTTTGTGCCTAATTGGGCGAGTCACCCTCGCTAATCTCCCAAATTAGCCCTGTTTTGTTCCTAAGTTAGGATTTGATTCGTTTGATGTATTTTTAGTAGTTTCTAGTTTATTTTGAGTAGAATTACACTTTTTTGTATCCTTTTATTGTTTCAGGTTAAAAGTGAAGCTCTTAGAGTCAAGGAAAATGAAGAAAACAGTGGAAAAGCAATCCTGGAAGTTTCGTCTCGCAAAACAGGACCTCGTCTCGCGAGCCTGAAGACCAGCCTAAACAGCAGCAGTCACCTTTTCTGCCTCGCTCCGCGAATCACCAGCTCGCCTCGCGAGCCTGAAGGCCTGACTGTGCCAAAGATGTCATCTTTTCTGTCTCGCCTCGCGAGTATTCAAACTCAGGATGGAGCCAAAAACTAAATTTCGCCTCGCGAGAGCTTGCTCGCCCCGCGAGAGGGCGAGAACCAGAATCCCTATTTATAGGTTGTTTTAGATCAGATTAAGGATCTTTTTTTACCCACTTGTTCTAGATCGGTTTTGGACGAATCCTTTCTCTCTGGAGCTGCGTCTCCTTATTTTCTTTTTCTATTATGCATTCATGATGAGTTTCGATTGTTTGTGCGTTGTTACAAGCATGAGGAGCTAATCCACTTGTCTAAGGGATCAATGAAACCACCCATGGCGGTGTAGCATTCAATGTGATGTATGTTTCTCTCCTCTTTCCCAATTAATGTTTTCCAATTCTGAAATTATTGCGTTAATCATATGCATGCGTGATTGACTAGTTAACGTGTTGAGGCTTAGTAGGCAATTCACGTTTAGAACTTGAATTGGGATCATCGATCGAATATTGCACGAGAGTGAATAGGAGATCGGTGCAACCTTATAGGAACCAGATTTAATAGAGTTTGATGATTGAGTTATGAGACCTAGTAAGTAATTAATTCAATCGTTGAATACATCCTATTGAGCACGACAGTGTCATTAGGAGAATTTGGAGGTCCTGGTTGACATTGTAATTGAACTTAGGGAGGGAATCATCATCACTTGGGTACTATGCATAATTGGGTAGGTGGAATTGTGACCTTAGATGTTTAATTCCAGAATTAAATACCATATCTTTAATCGATTTGTTATTTGAATTGTGATCCTATTTTCCCTCTCTCCACAACCACTTGCTGTTACTTGGCCAACTTATCGAATTTCTTGCGAATTGGTAGAATTGGTAGCCCAATCCTTGTGTTCGACCTCGGTAATTACTTACCGTGTTTATTTTATTACTTGCGACGACCCGGTACACTTGCCGGTGACTCAACAATGATCACACCACATGCTAAAGAACTTGAAAGGAGAATGCTTAGAAGCTATACCTTTACAAAGAGTCAGTAACAAAGGGTAATGATCAGATTTGCATCAGACTAAGGATGAGCAGGATATGCTGTCCCAAAAAGAGATTGCCTCCTCATTCACAATAGCTCTATCCAACCTCAGATCAGTGTGAGCTCTGCCAGCCCTACCATTAAACTAAGTATACTGGACTCCTCTAGTTGCCACATGAGTCAATTTATTCACATCTGTCAAGCTACTAAACTCCTCACATGACTGTCTCACAGGAAGATTTCCTCCTCTTTTTTCATGAGCCCCCATAACTGCATTGAAATCTCCAATAAAAGATCTAAGGAGCAGGGGTATTCACTGATAAAGATGTTAATTCATTCCACAATTGCCTTCTACCTTGCACTGTAACACCCTTCGTTATATTAGTAACCCAAAACAAATTGTATAAAAATCCTTTAATACATTTAATTAAAACATGTTAGTCATAAAAATTTTAATCAATTATATAAGTCTGGAAAATGTCTCATATTAAATGAAATAGTAATAATGTATCAAAGTAATAAATAATAAATCCATACGTCCAAATAAAAATCCCAAGCCTCAAAACCGGGCGTCTACTAATAAACCCAACGATAAATAAAAAAATAAAATAAATATGTCTAGCCACAAACGGCTCCTTATTCAAAATAAAATACTAACAAGGCTAGATAATAAATAAGTAGATTCGCTAAGTCTTCAATCCTCTTCAGCTTCAGTGATATCGTCCTCGTGCTCTGAAAACAATACTTTTAATGAGATATAATCCCAGTGAATAAAAATCAAGTTCTAAAAATATTTTCGCAAATAGTGTTGTTCTCAGCCGGCGCGGTAATCCGGAAAAACATTCATGGTACCCGCTAATTTTAAAAATATTGAATATAATAAACCTCCAAAATAATAATTATATATACGTATATATAAAATTAATGTCAAGCATTTAACGCACAAACTCATAAACCCAGCAACGGTCACATCACATTGCATTTAATCACATTCACCATGTAAACTCTACACAATGCAACTCCACGAACATGACTCGGTGATTCCCAGAATCACTTAACTTGACTCTTTGGTTCCCAGAACCGGTGTGAATCCCATATCCACTGAGGTCTATGAGCTCATATCCATGCAATGGTGTCCCACTGCCTTCCCCATCCCAGATGGAGGTATCTAATAATATTCCATCCCAGATGTGAATATTTTAATAATTTGATATCTCATCCCAGATGGTGATATCTCTCATCCTATTCCCGGAATAGAATGTACACCGTCATCCCTTCCCGGAAGGTGATGACCAACTTATGCATAATGCAATATGTCATCCCAGATGACTCTCAAGGTTTTCCAACTTTATCTGTCAATAACTATGTTTCAATGTCATGCCAAACCAACACTATAACGTCATCTATACATATTAAAGATTGTTGATCAAAAATAATTCATACTGTAATTAACCAGATTTTAATTTAGAAACCATTGAATAAAACATGCTTAAGATAACTTGCTACGGGAACGGGTTCACAAAACATGAACTTACATTCCAATTTCTAATTTAAATTGACCTTCATCGGTAGAATAGAGTTTCACGTAATAGGGAAATAATTAATCACACTACAAATAATGAATTTGACTTTGACAATTGTTTTGCCATCAAACAATCAAAATAAAGAATGTACACCAATTCCACAAAATTAATATAAAGCTATTTATTTATAGATTCCAGGAAAATATATTTAATAATTCGATTCATCTAACAACATCTCAACATAATTCAAGTGTCTCAAATCAAGAACCAAGAACCCTAAAATATTTTACTATTTTCAAAAAGACAAAGTTACATGTAGAAGCATCAAATTATTTGTACCATGAAAGTGTGAGAAAAGCTATTTTTACTCACCTCTCGAAGACCTCCAATGTGCTCTAAAAATCATGTATGATAAGGATTTGTGCTTCGCTAAAAATTCCTCTCCCATTTGGTAGCGTTTCTGGATCTGTATTGTTACGGTTGTACTGTAAGGAAGAATGGAACTCACGAACGGCGCTCCGGTTTCACGCTCCTTTTCATTTTGTTACTATTCCTCTAAATATATATATATATATATATATATATATATATATATATATATATATATATATATATATATATATATAGCGTCAGGTAGGTTTTGTGATCTCCTTTTTATAAAAAAAAATAACCTAGAGTAATCAGGCGCTAATTCTCTCCTTTTTTTTATATTTATTTTAATTTAATATTTCTTTTTATTCACTAACCCATTCTAATAAATTTTATACTAATAAATTATGATCACTAAACCTCTTAATCGTATTTTATTTTTATTATATCATTATTATTATTGTCTTTATATAACTTAATCCTTTTTTTTTCAAATTAATTATGTTAGAATTTTAGGATGTTACATGCACAGTAGTGGAAGCAAACACAGCTGAAACACAAATTTGTTGGTTGTTTTCCAACATAGAGAAGGAACAATGCTAAGCAGAAGAGGCAATAATACATGGAGATATAGTTTCTAAGCAAAGACACCATATATTTGGAAATCTATTACCTCTTTCATTAACCATGAAGAGCTTTAAACCCAAAGATTTCCAGAAGGTAGCAGGGATCTTATTAAAGTCAATCCAAGGCTCAGCAATCAGTACTAAACCTGGCTTTTGATTCAAACAAAGATCTTTTAAAACAAGCCTAGAATCCATATTCCCTAGGCCTCTAACATTCCAATAAAGGACTTTCATCAAGCAACATTTTTATAACCAGCAGAGATTGATTTAGATAACACAGGAGTAAATTCCCCATCCTTTCTGTCATCTTTAAAAGCAGAGATTGATTCATCTGTTTCCTCAACTTGATCTGCCCAAAATTTGGAAACCACCTTAAGATCATTTTTTTTACCACTTGAGGCACACAGCTATCTTCCAGCAAAGATGAGACTGAATAAGAGGAATCAGGAATACTAGTCTCAGCATCAGGAATACTAGGCTCGGCATCCTGAGTGCCATCATCTTGAACCAATCCGTGAGAAGAAGGTTTATCCACATCCTTTCCCATAGAATCAGACACACAATCCTTTCCTAGAGAAACATTCACTGCTGGATTACCACCATTTTCTGGCATAGAGGATTCATCAAACATAGTATCCACTGAGGAGTCATCTTTATCATCATGAACAAGATCCACAGGAATGTTAACATCTGTTTCAGGATTCTCTAATCTGTTTACCACCAGGTCCAATTTTATACCTGGACCTCAATCCTCATCCACATCAATTACAATATCTGGACCATTGATCGGATCAATAAAAATATTATTCTTACTGCATTCTCCTTCTTTATGAGGAACCACATCTGGAATATTATTCTTTTCTTTAGGAACATAAATTGCTTTCCCTTTCTGCTCATAGATTGGTTTCCTCTTAGGGATCCTATCACTGATTCTAGCTTCTGGCTTCTTATTACATTGCACCACAGAGTTCAAAATATCCTCTTATGAGGAGAAACCGAATTCAAAATATCGTTTGCTCAGTGATGTCATTCTCCACTGACCAATAGGCTTCCACAGATTCCCTAACTTCTCAGGAAAGTCATCAAACTCAATAGGTTTTTCTCCCTTCGATAATATCAAATGGCCATGGAGATTCATCTTGCAATCCTCTAGGCCCTTCTTGTATTCATCTTCTGAAATCTTGATTGTAACAGCATCTCCTTTGATGCATGGTTTCGGCAACTGGCTATGTGGAACATCGCAAGAATTTTTGAGAGCTTGCGCAAAGGATTTATGTTGTGGCAGATTCGTGGCTGGAGTTTTGTTAGAAACCTGCAGGTGGGAAGCAGAGGAGGAAGGAGAAGAAAGAATCTTAGGAGCCAAGGATTCCGGGAACAAGCATTGCCATGGTGCAATATCTATGGTGAGGTACGTAAACCATAAACCCTCTGATACAGTGTTTATTCTACTATATTTCCATAAGGGGAGGTTGCAAATTATGAAATCTGCTAAAATTCTTCCTCATGATCATATTCCTTGTGATTATATACACATCCAGAGATGTTGATTTTATTTAACTCTCTTATAAGAACAATTGAAATAAAAGCAAAAAGAAAGGGAGTGAAAGAATTCATTAATTTAGGAACTTTCTTAAGCTAGTGTTACTCTACTTTGGGGATATATAGCTGAAGGCAAGTTCTTCGTATTGTCTTTAAAAAGATGTCACTATTTTTCAACATACAGGTACTAGAAGGTTGTTGTGATGTCATTATAAGGAAACACATCCTTATTAATTTGAAGTTCACTAGGTAATTAGTTGTCTGTTCATATATCTTGCTTTTTAGTATGTGTATAACTTATTTGGTAAAAAAAAAATTTCAGTTGGCATCAATAGGGTTAAAAAAACTTATTTCAACTGAGATAAAAAAAATCGATAGGGACTTCAACACAATAAAAGGAACTTGCATACGAAAATAATAAATAAGAAGAGATTTCTTTATAATCCAATGGATTATGGGTTCCAAAACCCACAAGTTGTCAAGGGTTTAGGAGCACTGCCACTCTTATGTGAATGTCTTGTCCTCTAGAAGTTAGTTTTCTCATGTCCGCAAGGCTATTAAACCAAATCAAGCGGCCACTTCCACCTTCTCTGAATGACAAATAAGAAACTTCATGATCAATTAACACAAATAATTTGCTGGAGAAATAAATTGCATGCTTTAAAGATATTTATTTTGCCAATTATTGATCTTTGGAGTTTTCTACCACAACGGACCACTTTAAAGGTTTAGTTGAAACAAGTTTTCAATGTGTTTCTACCACTAAATTCAGAAATAGTTTTTATAAAAGTAAAATTGGCGTGCAAAAGGTATACCGGAAGGAAAGAAATCCCAACTAGGTTGGCACCTCAGACCTCGGCAATCATATGCAGTACACCAAAAATATTATTAAAAAGATGAAAAAATAAAGAATACAAAACCGGGGGGGGGGGGGGGTGGGGGGGGACTATGCAAAATCCATGAAGACAAAATACATCATTCAAATCAATAGAAAGGCAGACTAAATCTGTTACGATTTAAGTCATCTATAATAAAGTTAGGGGCTACATCCCACCAAGTAAAACAATGATTATTTAAACCAAACCCAGCTAATTTACCTGCACATGTGCTTCCTTATCTAAAGATATGAGAGACAATAAAACTCATTTTGCTAATTGAGACTAAGTAATTTCTCCATCGGTTTCTTAAATTCCAAGGGACAAAATGAACCGATTTGAAGGCAGCTACCACAAGAGAGGAGTCACCCTCCAACCAAAGTTTACTCCAGTCTTTGGTAGAAGGGACAAAATGAACCGATTTGAAGGCAGCTACCACAAGAGAGGAGTCACCCTCCAACCAAAGTTTACTCCAGTCTTTGGCAGAAGCAATTTCAATAGACTTCATTGCACCGTATAGTTCTGCTTCAAATGAAGAAGCAATGCCAATGAAATCTGAGAAACAACCCATAAAAGCCCACTTGAATCTCTATACACACCCCCTTAGGAAGCTAATCCCGGATTGCCTTTGGCGGCACCATCAGAGTTACATTTCACCCAACCACAACGAGGTTTGGTCGATTTAACTTCAGAGACTGAAAATGACTTGAAGATTTTAAATTCATCAACTGAGGAGAAGGACATTCCCTTTGACAAGTTTCCAGAAATTGATGTGTTGGCATAAACCATATTAATTTCTCTAAAAAGAGGTAGTTTGATGTTTTCAAATCTGGCATGGTTTCTAGCATACCAAATCACCCAAACAATATGAATTACAGCTGAGATGACAATGTCCTTAACTTGAGCACTCGAACCTCTATTACAAATTTTCAAAACTGAACCAATATGAGATGTGTCAATTGGCAGGCCTAGAATATTGCTCAACCAATTCCACAAACCAGCAACATAAGAACATTGGAAGAAAAGATGGTTTTCTGTTTTTGTATCAGCACCACAGATGCTACAAACCGACACCACAACACAGCCTCTCTTAGCCAAATTATCATCTGTTGGCAACCTTTTATGGAAAAGCCTCCATGCCAAGAAAGATCTGGATGGAGGGATAGCTACATTCCAAATGAGCTTACTCCAACCACACAACTTTTGGGGGGGTTAAGGAAAAGATAGACATCCTTGAAGCTTAACAGTCCATTAGAAGAAAATCTCCAAATGAGCTGATCATCTGTTTCCTCAATATGAGTTATAACATTCATGATTTCTGCTGTTATATGAGGAAAAGTATGAGAAAAGCTTGATGGAATGGACCAGGAGCTGTTATGCAGGAAATCTTTGATAGAAGCCTGCAGCCTTTTATGCATATCAACTGGCATTTGAAGTTGATCCACCAATGAACGAGACAGCCAAGTATCTCTCCAAAAGTGTATGCTGCTACCATTTCCTACAATCCATTTACGGCCCTGCCTCACAGTGTTAATAGATTGCCTAACACCTGGCCAAATGGAAGATTTTACATAATTCCCCAAAGGTGAATTATATTTCCAGAATCTAGATCTGAGAACTGAGGCCCATTGGATATTGGAAGAGAACATCTCCCAGGACAACTTCAAAAGAGCTGCTTCATTCAAGGCTCTAAGAGGTCTAATACCAAGACCACCTTCAATGGTAGGTGCACACAGCTTTTGCCAAGCTACAGTTACCAACTTCCTTTTGGAAGGATCTCCAGACCAAATGAAGTTTCTAATACATCTATCCAAGGATTTCAATAAAGCTATTGGCCACATATAGACATGGAAATTGTATAGCATCATACCTTGGATAATGGATTTGACTAATTAGACCCTTCCCATGATTGTTAGGAGAGAACCTTTCCATGATGACATTTTACTTACAATCCTGTCAGCTATAGGCTGAAGATGGATTCTTTTTGGTTTTCCTTGAAAGATGGGACTCCCAAGTATATAAATGGTAGAGAACCACGAGAGAAACCCAGAAATTGAGAAAGGGTTGCCTTCCTAGAAGGAGACATAGAACCAGCAAAGAATTTGCATTTGCTTAGGCTAAGATGTTGACCAGAAGCATCTCCCTACTCATGAAACAAAGACATCAGGTCCTGAAGATTCCTCTTTGTCCCTTTACAGAACACCATAATATCAGAGCTAAACATTTCATGGGACAGGATATTGGCTTTAAAGCACCTGAATTAACCAGAAAAGAGATTCCTCTACTCAAAGCATCTTCAGCCAGGCAGAATAGCAATGGGGATAAGGGGTTTCCTTGCCTTACTCCTCTCTTGCAGGAAAAGTAACCAGTTGAATGGCCATTTACTAAGATGGAAAGCTTTGCAGAGAGCAAGATAGTCCTAATCCAACCACAAAAAGTATCATTCAAACCAAAAGCTTGCAAGACAGTCAACAAGAAGTTCCAGTCAATTGTGTCAAATGCTTTCCGGATGTCAAGTTTCAAAGCAATGTTGCCCCCAAAAGCCTTGTAATCTAACCGATTTATAGCCTCAGATGTTGTGCATATACAATCGAGAGATTTGTCTATCCTTGATAAAGTCTCTTTGCTGCCTAGAAATCACTTTTGGAGCATTTAAAGCAAGTTTGTCAGCAATTATTTTTGTGAGCACTTTGAACTGAAAGTTAGCAAGAGCTATGGACCTATAATCTTCTATCTTATCCGCACCTTGAAACTTTGGGATAAGAACAACATTATTTGAGTTCTGATTGGGAAGGATCCAGCCCGAGGAAAAGAACTGCAAAACAGAATTGAAAACATCCAAGCCAACTATATCCCAATATGCTTGAAAGAAACAACCACCAAACCCATCAGGGCCAGGTGCCTCTGCCCTATTCATTGAAAATACAACCCTTTTTACTTCAACAATGAATGGGAGGTGTGTAAGGAAAGCATTGTCCTCATTGTTAGGTATTTCAGGACCAACTCTGTCAACAAGATCAGAATTGGTGCAGACATTTTCAGAAGCATAGAGGTTGGTATAATATGATAGAACATGCTCCTCAATCTCAGTTTGACTGTCTAGAATGTCATCACTACTTCTAATAACAAACATTTGCTTCGAAGCATGTCTTATTTTGGCCAACTTATGAAAATATGCAGCGTTTCTTACCCCCCCCCCCCCTAGAAAACCAGTTAATTCTAGCTTTTCCCCTCCAAAAATCTTCTTAAAGGGAGAGAGCTTGCTGAAAACTCAATTGGGCTTGTTTTTACTTGGAAATCAAATCATCAGAAATGCCATTCTCAGCAATTACAATATGGATTTCATTAAGAGTTGTTTGAGCTGAGTCCACAAGCCTGTGCACGTCCCCAAAAACTTCCTTGTTCCACACCTTTAGAGCAGCTTTTAAAAGCTTTAGCTTTTGAGAAAGAATGACCATAGGGCAACCAATTATGCTGCTACTCCAAATATCCTGAACACCTCTTTTCAATCCTCATGTTGAATCCACATACTATGAAATTTGAAAGAGGTAGGAAAAGAAAGATTATCCCTCTTCATAGTAACAACAAGGGATGGTGATCTGATTGAGTCCTAGTTAGAGCATCACAAACAGTAGCAAACCAGAAACTAAACCAATCCTCATTACACAGAGCTCTGTCCAGTCTCCTCTCATTGTGAGCTGCAGCTCCTCTACCATTTGTCCATGTGTACTCAGCCCCTCCCGGATGGAAGGTGCATTAATGAACAAGCTTATGACCAGTTTTTGAATTCATGGCGGGAAGATGCAGATGGAACTCTACCCCTCTTTGCTCATGAGCTCCAATTATGGCATTAAAGTCACCAACTATCAACCAAGGACCATGATTACTATGCACTCGTATCCTGCAAATTACTTCTGTATCGGGTATTGTATTGAGTTGGACTTTGAGATTTTTTTTTCAGTTTAAGCTTTTTCTTCTTAGATTTTGATAGGACTACTTGAATGTTTCCATCTTGTTGAGGATCAAAATCCTCAGAAATTCCTTCTTCCTCCTCAACGAGTTACTCCAGAATTTGCTAACAATTTGCAAGTCCTTAGTAACTCTTGGATTGTCCCTAGCCTGAATCGATGATTTAACCTGTTGAGAGACCAAAGGGGGGAGGGGTTACTTGGATCATGAGAAGCAAAATTGGCTCATTTAGAAGAATCTGCAACAAAATCCTCAATTGAAGGATATTTATTGGATTCTGATTTGCATTCCTTGAGGAGGAAGAAACCATCTCCTTAGATAAAGTTGGAGATACGTGAGATGCTTGTGAAATATGTGACACCCTCTACCCCGCATACATATGGAAGCATTTAATTTAAAGATATAAAATAAAAACGTGCATTTATTTCATAAAATCAACCCAAGGAAAAAGGTACCACATTGTAACAAGTCTCAAACCTGGAAAATAACAAAAGTTTTAAAACGATAACATAACATAAACAAAACCCAACCCCTGATGTCACATACAGAGATGATATAACCGAATCCGAAAAATATCCTCGAATACAATTGAAACAAGCTACCTAACAACATAAAACTGGAAATCCTAACTACGAGTCGCGGCTCCTCAGAGTCACTCCTCAATTGACTGCTCAATGTCCTCTGCATAAAAGATACATGCCAAACACAAAACATAGAAATAGGGAGTAAGAAACATGTTTATGAATATAATAGCAAGGAAGCAGTTACCAAGACGAGCATGCATCACAACAATCATGTTATCACAACAACAACATACAATATAAACAATTAATAACATCATACATTAACATATGCTATGCGATGCAATGCTACTCCACTACTCCCTTATGCAATTGGATCCATTATAACTCAGAATGTCAACTTCGGAGTTAAATATCCACATTGGCCAATAAGCACCAACACCGAGGCAATCCACCTTACCTTGGGTGGACCCCTAGGATAGTTGACGCACCTTACTCTCGGATGCTCCACCATCGAGGCACAAGATTCACCTAACTCTCGGATGAATCATCGCGGATGGCCAGATCGCCTTACTCTCGGACGACCTCCCCTATGTTGAAAATTCTCCACTAACATCTCCGATGCGTGAATGCATGAAAAACATAACACACAAGCACAACCACCACCTCGGCTTGGGCCACTAGGCTACCCAAGTTTTATCACCATCAACACCTCGACCACTTGGCTATCGAGGATTATCGTTTTATCATTTTAATCTTTTAACACTCTGGTCGTTCTACACCAGAGATTACCACCTCGACCACTCGGCTATCGAGGCCCCCTTGGCCACTAGGCTACCAAGGTATATCATCATCTTTAATTAACACTCTAATCGTTAAGCACTAGATATTACCACCTTGACCATCATGCATCAAGGCCCCCTTGGCCACTAGGCTACCAAGGTACAACATCTTATCACTTGTCTTTTGTCTTCAAGTTTGTTTGGTGTCTTATTAAATCTTTTAAGGGGTTTGGGGTGAAACCCCTGTTTCTGCATTGTTCTGTGTTCTTCTCTGCACAGGTGAGCACGGGCGTGCTCACCCTCAACACGGGCGTGCTGAGCTCACAGTCAAGCACGACCATACTGACTATTGAGCACGGGCGTGCTTAAGGAGCGTGCCCTTTCTGGATTTTGAACTAGAGCACGGGTGAGCTCCTTGTTAAGCACGACCGTGCTCAATGGAGCGTGGCCGTACTGATCTGGGTAGAAGGGTCACACACCCTTGCCAAATCCTTGGGATAGTTCACAGATTCAAACTTATTGACTTTTACTAATCCATTGAACATCAGTTTATTAATCTTGATTAGATATCCATGTCTTACAATTAAGGGGAATTAATCCTTTAATCTCAATGTCGTATTTATTGTTCCTAATCACTCATAGATCAATCCCTAGGGTCTTTAACTAAACCTTTTTGGCATAAAACTCACTCATTATTATCATTCATTTTTATGAACAAGGGAAACAACCTCCCTTAACATTGTTAATAGTTTTAAAGTTTTAACATCATAACGTTCACAACATCAATCAACAGTAAATAACATCATAAACTCGTCATAAACATGGCATGATCACATCATCATATTCATAACAGACAACATTCATTAACAATAACAACATGCCAATATCATCATTGCAAATAGATAAACATCAATTATCAATTAAGCATATAGGCATATAAACATGTTATCATACAAAAGGGTCATGGGTTACCCTTCGTCTTACGCTACCCTCAAGCCAACATAATCATACTATTCCTTCTCCCCATACCTGGTGTGACACCCTAACTTGGTCATCACATGGTTACCCTTTTTGCGGAAAAATGCTCGTTTAAATGCTGGTCGCTTTCGGAAAAAAGATTATTCAACATACACAAGGTTACCAAAAAGGTACTTAATTTTTTTTTTTAAAGAAAAGAAGTAAAAGGTAAAGAAACTCACAACTTGAAAATGACAATAGATACATACATATAATATTGCCTCGAAAGGTCTTAGGTTTTAACATTACACCACGGCCTTAATCAATATAGCCAACAGAAATGAAAACATAACTGAAACATAACTGAGAAGATAAGGTAAATAAAACACCAACTGGGAATGGGAATCTGGGAATCTAAACTCAAAAGAAAAGCTCAAAAGCCAAGACTAACGGACCAGTCGAAACAAAGCCTCCAACCACTACCAATGCCTACGACACTCGGAGTGGCCACAAACGCTCCCACAAGAAGAAGTCTCCGGCTCCGGGTCAATCACCTCTCCTCCGTCATCCAACGGGACATCCTCCTCCTCAATATCCAAAGGGTGATAACCCGCCTCGAGCTCCTCATCCCACCAGTCGTCTACCAGCTCATGAGGCTCCTCCTCAGGATCCTCTTCAGGATCTTCTTCAGGATCTTCCTCCATCGGTTCCTCCTCTTCTGGCTCGGCAGGCTCAACGTGAGGGTGAAGTAGACCGGCTTCCTGTAGCGTGTTCAGGTACAACCATGGCGGTGGAAGAATCACGTTCCTGGATTCCACCGAGTGGATCCCCCTAACAGGCTCTCCATGTATATTAGCTTCAGTAGTAGTGATTGGCCCTCGGTACGTCGCCGTAGTCGCATTCGCGTCCATCCTCCAATTCCCAATCCTGTCGGCCTCGTCAAAAGTCTCTGTCCGTGTGACCTCAGGTACAAGAGGGACAAGAGGGTCCGTCTAAAGCATACGCATACCCGGTACGAGGAAAATAAAAGAACATACAGACATGCAAGAGTGAGATACCGTCATAAGATATATCCCACAACAACCATATACATGATACATGCAACACGAAATCAGATCAACAGTTAAAGCATGCATAATCATCATAATATAACAGTGTTATATCAAGGGGTCCTCAAGCCCGTACAATCAGTTTTCGAAAATATGCATGACACTTCAATATCAGGCTCTATCCTAATCTCATGAGATCACAACACCATGTTATCACTGGAGAAGATAGAGTTGGTCAAGCTCTGCCCACCGGGCTGTTGCCACCACATCCTGATGCACCAGGCCTCTTGGTCAGACAACGCCACATGCCCTTAACGAAACAGGTAGCAATGTGACTGACTCTCAGATACCCCATGGGTATCCTCAATAAGCAAAGGCACGTCTGCCAGGGGAAATGCATATGAATAAAAATTTTCCTTTTAAGGTTTTTCTTTGTGTAAATATCTCACTGTCAAAGCTCAAAGCTAATGACTTAACATTATTTCCCCATCACTTGAAAACTTAGAAACATAGGACACACAGTCCGAATGCTCAATCACAACACCTAGACCGTGGCCGCAGTCAAGGTTTGTGGTAATGGAAATCAATATACTTTTAGTCATGTTTTACTTATCATGCTAAGGACAATAGTCCACAACAACGGAAATCATAACGAACTGTCCTCGATTCCGCGAATTGGACTTGAAGTCCATAACATTACGAATAGGACTTTACGGTCCCGAATTAACACTGATCCAAGATCACGTGCTAAGCATGGAAAACTAGAGGCGACGTCTCACGTCTAGATTCCTATTCTTTTAGTACTTATCTTTCATTTGACGAAAACAAATTTTCGAAATCGAAAGCCTCGATAACCTATGCTGGCTATCGGAAAGTTTCTAAATCATTTGGGAGAAAACCTTTTTCTTTTGAAAATCCTTTATAAGACGTTTTTGAAACACTTTTAACTTTGAAAATCCCCAATAGGATATCGTAAAATAGTTTCGAAAGTTTTCACTTAAAACACATAGTTCGAAAAGGGTTTTTTCTCTTGCATTCTAGAAATCACTAAAACTATATTGTCACATAAAACAAGTACTTTTAAACATTCACGCTTTTTGGAAAAGAACACCCATCCTTTCATCTTCAAAGCTTATTAAGGTTTTTAATCCTTATTAATGATTGAGCACAGACACACGTCCGGCTTAGCAAAATTCAGACAACAACAGCAGTATGTACACATATACATATTCACAGTTCAATGCCAATATCACAGTTCATCACAGTTATACATCTCAACATATATAACGATACAGTTCAACTTCATATAATAGCATAACATTTCAGATAATCCAGTAACTCAATAACAGTCAAGTAAACAATTAATCAAATACACACATGCATACAGTTATTGAATATCTTTCGGAAATCCCCTCTTACCTCAAAAGACGATAAGGGTTCCGACTACGAAAACTAAGGATCACGAACGTCCGCGCGTAACGAATCTAAGGTTACACACATGAAACCATAGGTTAGATTTTTAATCAAATAACACTAGCCACAAGGCATAGGTTCGGTTTTCAACAATGGTTTTGAATTAAGGTTTTCCAAAAATCATGCAACTTATGGATTTATGATCCTTAAGTGCTAGGAGTTCTTAAAACACCAAAAGTTTAACAAGTTTGAATCAAGAATCCCACTAAGTCATCAACTTAGGGTTTCGGTTTTCATCCTCTAAAATAGGTTAGGATGTTCTAAATTTTCCAATCTCTTTAGGTTAGCATCCATACCTAGTAAGGAGCCTAAAACCTTGATCATTTTGGAAAAATGAAAAAATCAAATACCCTAGGCCACAAACACTACCATTCGGCCTTGAGTAAAAATGAGGGTTAGAGGTTTTTAAACTTTCCAATCTCTTGGATCTAGCATCCTTATACATCAAGGAGCCCAAATCCACGATCACTTTGGAAAAACCTCAAAGTACATATAACAAAACACTTAGAGTTTTCACTTTTTCATGAAAATACATAAAAGTTTCTAAACTTTTCCAATCACTTAAACCTAGCATCCTTATGTACATAGGAGCTCTTGGTCATGATCATGTTGTAATAACACTCAAACACAAGCTTAACCAAGCAAAGATGAAACAAAACTCATATGGCACAAAAGACATAGATTCTGTCCAGTGCAGAAAATGGTGTTCGAGATTTTTGTTTTCCACAAGATTTTAGTATGTTGTAGAGGAAGTAAAAATAAGAATATAGAAATTGGTTTCACCTCAATCGGAGTTTTCTACAATTTTTGAGAATTTTTTGAAGTTTAAAAGCATATTATGAACTCAAAACATCAACTATGAAAATAAAGCCAAAACTTGAAAAACAAATGGTATAGGGACATTACCCTTACCAATATGAACAACTTTGATGAAGAACACAACTTGAAAAACTTAGTAAAAATGGTACATTTAGTTGTGTGAAGAAGAAGATGAATAGTTGTAAAAAGTGTTTTTGTGAAAGGAAGCAAAAGTGTGAAATGGTTACACTTTGAAACTTAAATAAAAGAAGGAAAAGAGAGGGGGAGGGCGTCAGTTTTGGGGCAGATTGGAGGGGAGAGAAGAGCTTGACTTGGTTTAGAAGAAAGGAGGTATGGTGTAGGTAAGGTGTGTGTAAGAAAGTATGGTGATTTGACTTGATTGGTGTAAGGAAGGTATGGCCATGGACATGCCTATGTCATAGCCTTCACATCAGTCAATCTACTCCATTTTTGCTCTGCTCCCACATGCATCAGATGAATTTCCCGATCGTATTTCCCGACGATTCGCCCGGGTAATACTCGAAAATTCGGCCCCGAACAAGATTTCTCAAAACACTCCAAACCCACACAAAACATAAAAAAAACACTAATCGTCTCGTTCACGAGTCAATATTAGGTCTCTAGCTCAGTAAACTCGTACTGGCTTTGAAAACCCAGACCGGCTTTCGTCTGAATTTTATACCGAAAATTTTACTGTGACTTCATACAGTAAAATAACACAAGAAAATGATTTTATTTAAAATAAAATCATCCTCTGGATTTTATCACAATTGAATACATTAAAACATGCATTTACTAATAATTAAGCACACGAAAAACAGGGTGTTACAACTCCACCCCTCTAAAAAGAATCTCGTCCTTGAGATTACGTACCTTGAAATAACTCAGGGTATTGCATCTTCATCTTGTCCTCAGCTTCCCACGTAGCTTCTCCGGTTGTTTCATTCCAGATAACTTTGACTAGAGGAATTTGTTTACCTCTCGAGCCGCTTCGTCATCTTATCCGCAATTAATCATTGGTGACGTTACGAAAGACAGATTCTCTTTCAATTGTACATTATCAGGTTTTATGACGTGTGATGGATCAGGAATATATTTTCTCAACTGAGAAACATGAAAGACATCATGGATGTTGGAAAGAAAAGGTGGTAAAGATATTTTATAGGCTACTGGACCTACGCGACGAAGAATTTGGTAGGGTCCAATGAATTTGGGTGTGAGCTTCCTGGATTTTATTACCCTGCCAATCCCCGTTGTTGGCGTGACTCTCAAGAACACATGCTCTCCTTCTTCAAACTCTAGAGGTCGTCGTCTCTTATCAGCATAACTCTTCTGTCTACTTTGGGCAGTTCGCATTTTCTCTTGGATCATCTTCACTTTCTCGGTCGTCTGCTGTACCAGCTATGGTCCCAACAATAGGCTTTCTCCATCATGATACCAACACAAAGGTGTTCTGCATCGTCTACCATATAGAGCTTCATAGGGTGCCATTCCTATGCTTGAGTGGAAACTGTTGTTATAGGTAAACTCTATCAACGGCAATGACTCATCCCAACTCCCTGCATCCTCCAAAACACAGGCTCTAAGCAAGTCTTCAAGCGACTGGATCGTCGTTTCCGATTGTCCATCCGTCTGTGGGTGATATGCAGAACTCAATTTGAGTTTTGTTCCCAAAGAGTTTTGTAGTCCTTTCCAGAACTCTGACGTAAATCTCGGATCACGATCCGAAATAATACTCGAGGGTATACCGTGTAACCTAACAATCTCGTCGATGTACAACTGGGTCAACCTTTTTATCGGGTACTTCATGTTGACTGGTAGAAAGTGAGCTGACTTGGTCAGTCGATCTACAATTACCCATATAGCCTCATACCCTTTTCTAGTTCTTGGTAAACTGGTTACGAAATCCATTGATATCCCGTCCCACTTCCATTCGGGAATATCTAAAGATTGTAACATTCCTGCAGGTCTCTGATGTTCTACTTTCTGGAATACCAAACATGATGCAACATATTCCATCATATCTCTCTTCATCCCGTACCACCAATATAACTTCTTTAGATCTTGGTACATCTTGGTAGCTCCTGGATGCATACTCAACTTACTCTTATGAGCTTCTTCTAAGATCAGCTTTCTCAACTCGACATCCTCGAGGCACACGTATTCTTTCACCGAACCTTAAGATCCCGTCTGTGCCTTCTCTAAAAATACGACAATGCTCCTTGTCGCACTAAATCCCTTTCATCTGCAGAATCGATCGAGTCTCTTGCTTCTCCTTTATCTGCTCCATCAATCCATTTGACACGGTGATCTTGTTCAGACACAGCCTTCCTGGCGTAACCTCAACAGACAAACTCAGATCTCGGAATTGTTCCAACAATTCCTGCTCCCTAACCATCATCAGCGACGCGTGGATCGTCTTTCGCTTAGCGCATCGGCCACTACATTCGCCTTCCCAGGGTGATATCTGTAGTTGAAAGTCGTAATCCTTCGAAAACTCTAACCAACGTCTCTCCGCATATTCAATTCCTTCGATCGAACAGATACTTGAGGCTCTTGTGATCACTTGAAAACATTAAAAGTAGACCCGTACAAGTAATGTCTCCATATCTTCAAAGCAAAGACCACAGCCACTAACTCCAAATCATGCGTCGGATAGTTTCTCTCGTGAATCTTCAACTGCCTCGAAGCATAAGCTACAACTTTCCGATTTTGCATCAGCACACAGCCCAACCCTTGATGTGAAGCGTCACAGTAAACCTCAAAAGTTTCCTTGGGATTAGGTAGAATCAACACAGGTGAAGTCGTCAATCTACGCTTCAACTCTTGGAAATTCCTTTCACAAGCTTCTCATCCAAACGAATGCTTGGTCCTTACGAGTCAAGCGAGTGAAAGGTCCCACTATCTTGGAAAACCCTTCGATAAACCTTCGATAGTATCCAGCCAAACCCACAAAGCTACGAATCTCCTTCAGCCGTTGTTGGCCTTTCCCATTCCAAAACAGCCTCAACCTTCTTCGGATCTACAACGATTCCTTCGCGAGATATCACATGACCTAAGAATTGAACTTGATCCAACCAAAACTCACACTTCTCCGGCTTCGCATACAGCTGCTTCTCTTTTAGGATCTGAAGAACAATGCTAAGGTGTTTAGCATGTGACTCCTCATCCGAGGAATAGATCAGAATGTCATCTATAAAGACGACTACGAACTGATCCAAAAAGGAACGAAAGATCCTATTCATATAGTCCATGAATATAGCTGGCGCATTGGTCACTCCGAATGGCATCACCAAAAACTCATAATGCCCATAGCGTGTTCTAAACGCTGTCTTAGGAACATCCTCTGCCTTCACTCGTATCGGTGGTATCTCGACCGTAGATCTATCTTCGAAAACAACTGCAGCGCGCTTACGCAATCGATCCATGAGATCATCTATCCTTGGAAGAGGATATCGATTCTTGATCGTGACTTTATTCAACTGGCGATAATCCACACATAGCCTGGCCGATCCATCTTTCTTTTTTCACTAACAGATGGAGCTTCCCACGGTGACACACTAGGCCGTATGAACTCCTTCCTCATCAATTCCTCAAGTTGCTCCTTCAAGGTTTCTAACTCCGATGGTGACATGCGATACGGTGCCATGGATATTGGTCCAGCACCTGGGACTAGATCAATCGCAAACTCAATCTCCCGAACAGGTGGCAATCCAGGTACATCCTCTGGAAAAACTTCTGGAAACTCTCGGACGACAGGTACCGACTCTAAGTCAAACTCGCTCTTGACCTCCGAGGAACACAGCAGCATGTAAACTTGAGCCCCTTCTTTCAAAGAAACTCTTACTGACTAGCGAGATAATAATCCGAAAATCTCATCCCTAAAGACTAAGGTTTTCTGAGCACAGTTTATTAGGATATGGTTGGAAGATAACCAATCCATGCCTAAGATCACATCTAGTTGTACTAGGGGCAAACAGATCAAATCCACAAGGAAATGTCTATTCTGAACAATGATAGGACAGTTTAAGCAAACAGAATTAATGATCCACGAGTTTAGCGGTTGGGGTAGAAACAATCAGATTATAAGATAAGGAAGAAACAGGCAAGTTCAACGTTTTCACACGATCCATCGAAATAAATGAATGGGTTGCACCAGAATCAAACAGTACAATTAAGAGATTACCATCAATGTCACACTCACCCTGCACGAGATCACCGGAGTTCGATGCCTCCGCACCACTCATCGTGTAAACTCTTCCCTTGGCGGTTGGCTTGCTTGCTCTAGTGAGGTTGAATGACTGCTCCCTCTTCGGTGCTTGGCACTCCTTTGCCAAATGCCCAATACGGTCACAGTTGTTGCACTTGTAGTCCTTCTTTGGGCAATCATTCGTGAAGTGATTCGGATCCCCACATCGGAAACATCTCCTTCCTTGGCCTTGATCGTTGTTTCTCTGGCCTCCACTTCCAGTTCCTGACACACTGGAACGAGCTTGTTGCTTATGATTGTTATTGTAGCTAGGTGCTTGATGGTATGGCTTCCTCTGGTTCTGCTTCCATTTGAAATTATGTCCTTGATTCTGACCCTTATGACGAACTGGTCCACTTGCGCTTTCTCTGCTATCCCTTCCTTTGCGCATCAACTCAATCTTCCGGCACTTCTCCACTAATGCTTGGAAACTCCGAATTTCCAAGGGCAGCACTGATTCCTTGATTTCAAAGCGTAAACCGGCTTCGAACTGTTCGCACTTCCACTCTTCACTGGGGTTGTTCTGAAAGAAGCGGAAGTATTTGGCAAGTGATTCGAACTTTGCCGCATACTCCCCCACCGTCAGATCTCTCTGACTTAGCCTCAAGAACTCTTGTTCTTTCTCCTTTCGGGCACTCTGGGGAAAGTACTTGTCCAGAAACTTGCCGCGAAATACTCCCTAGGTGATCACTTGATGTTCAGCCTCTAGCAGTTGCTTAGTACCCTTCCACCAATACTCGACGTCTCCCACGAGCTGAAACGTCGAATAAGGTACCTTGGATTCTTCAGGAGTGTGTACCAACTCGAAAATCTTTTCTAACTCTTGAATCCAGAGATCTGCCTTAATCGGATCCACGTCTCCATCGAACTGAGATGGATTCTGACGTCTGAACGCATCAAGATGCCTTCCCTCTGCAGCTTGTTCCGCTCGCAGTTGTTCTTGCTGATTTTGTACAGCAGCATTGGCCGTTTGATGAGCTATAGCAGCAGCCCACATCAGCCGATTGCTTGAGCAGCGAAGTCCATTCCTCCATTGCCTCGTCCACGTCCACGAGCACCTCTCGATTCATCTGACCTGGATCACACAAGCGGTCGGATGACAATCCGAAAGAGAGAACCCGCGGTCACCACACATTACCTCAAAAGAAGTAATTCAAACAACACACAATCGGAGAAAACACAACAAAGAACACAACGGACCTAACCCGGACATTCCCGAAAGACTAGACTAGCTCTGATACCACTAATGTGACACCCTAACTTGGTCATCACATGGTTACCCTTTTTGTGGAAAAATGCTCGTTTAAATGCTGGTCGCTTTCGGAAAAAGATTATTCAACATACACAAGGTTACCAAAAACGTACTTATTTTTTTTTTTAAAGAAAAGAAGTAAAAGGTAAAGAAACTCACAACTTGAAAACGACAACAGATACATACATATAATATTGCCTCGAAAGGTCTTAGGTTTTAACATTACACCACGGCCTTAATCAATATGGCCAACAGAAACGAAAACATAACTGAAACATAACTGAGAAGATAAGGTAAATAAAACACCAACTGGGAATGGGAATCTGGGAATCTAAACTCAAAAGAAAAGCTCAAAAGCCAAGACTAACGGACCACTCAAAACAAAGCCTCCAACCACTACCAATGCCTACGACACTCGGAGTGGCCATAAACGCTCCCACAAGAAGAAGTCTCCGGCTCCGGGTCAATCACCTTTCCTCCGTCATCCAACGGGACATCCTCCTCCTCAATATCCAAAGGGTGATAACCCGCCTCGAGCTCCTCATCCCACCAGTCGTCTACCGGCTCATGAGGCTCCTCCTCGGGATCCTCTTCGGGATCTTCTTCAGATCTTCCTCCATCGGTTCCTCCTCTTCAGCTGGCGGGCTCAACGTGAAGGTGAAGTAGACCGGCTTGCTGTAGCGTGTTCAGGTACAACCATGTAGGTGGAAGAATCACGTTCTGGATTCCACCGAGTGGATCCCCTAACAGGCTCTCCATGTATATTAGCTTCAGTAGTAGTGATTGGCCCTCGGTACATCGCCGTAGTCGCATTCGCGTCCATCCTCCAATTCCCAATCTGTCGGCCTCGTCAAAAGTCTCTGTCCGTGTGACCTCGGTACAAGAGGGACAAGAGGGTCCGATCTAAAGCATACGCATACCCGTGACGAGGAAAATAAAAGAACATACAGACATGCAAGAGTGAGATACCGTCATAAGATATATCCCACAACAACCATATACATGATACATGCAACACGAAATCAGATCAACAGTTAAAGCATGCATAATCATCATAATATAACGATGTTATATCAAGGGGTCCTCAAGCCCGTACAATCGTTTCGAAAATATGCATGACACTTCAATATCGGGCTCTATCCTAATCTCATGAGATCACAACACCATGTTATCACTTGAGAAGATAGAGTTGGTCAAGCTCTGCCCACCGGGCTGTTGCCACCGCATCCTGATGCACCAGGCCTCTTGGTCAGACAACACCACATGCCCTTAACGAAACAGCTAGCAATGTGACTGACTCTCAGATACCCCATGGGTATCCTCAATAAGCAAAGGCACGTCTGCCAGGGGAAATGCATATGAATAAAAATTTTCCTTTTAAGGTTTTTCTTTGTGTAAATATCTCACTGTCAAAGCTCAAAGCTAATGACTTAACATTATTTCCCCATCACTTGAAAACTTAGAAACATAGGACACACAGTCCGAATGCTCAATCACAACACCTAGACCGTGGCCGCAGTCAAGGTTTGTGGTAATGGAAATCAATATACTTTTAGTCATGTTTTACTTATCATGCTAAGGACAATAACCCACAACAACGGAAATCAGAACGAGCTGTCCTCGATTCCGCGAATTGGACTTGAAGTCCATAACATTACGAATAGGACTTTACGGTCCCGAATTAACACTGATCCAAGATCACGTGCTAAGCATGGAAAACTAGAGGCGACGTCTCACGTCTAGATTCCTATTCTTTTAGTACTTATCTTTCATTTGACGAAAACAAATTTTCGAAATCGAAAGCCTCGATAACCTATGCTGGCTATCAGAAAGTTTCTAAATCATTTGGGAGAAAACCTTTTCTTTTGAAAATCCTTTATAAGACGTTTTTGAAACACTTTTAACTTTGAAAATCCCCAATAGGATATCGTAAAATAGTTTCGAAAGTTTTCACTTAAAACACATAGTTCGAAAAGGGTTTTTTCTCTTGCATTCTAGAAATCACTAAAACTATATTGTCACATAAAACAAGTACTTTTAAACATTCACGCTTTTTGGAAAAGAACACCCATCCTTTCATCTTCAAAGCTTATTAAGGTTTTTAATCCTTATTAATGATTGAGCACAGACACACGTCCGGCTTAGCAAACTTCAGACAACAACAGCAGTATGTACACATATATATATTCACAGTTCAATGCCAATATCACAGTTCATCACAGTCATACATCTCAACATATATAACGATACAGTTCAACTTCATATAATAGCATAACATTTCAGATAATCCAGTAACTCAATAACAGTCAAGTAAACAATTAATCAAATACACACATGCATACAGTTATTGAATATCTTTCGGAAATCCCCTCTTACCTCAAAAGACGATAAGGGTTCCGACTACGAAAACTAAGGATCACGAACGTCCGCACGTAACGAATATAAGGTTACACACATGAAACCATAGGTTAGATTTTTAATCAAAGAACACTAGCCGCAAGGCATAGGTTCGGTTTTCAACAATGGTTTTGGATTAAGGTTTTCCAAAAATCATGCAACTTATGGATTTATGATCCTTAAGTGCTAGGAGTTCTTAAAACACCAAAAGTTTAACAAGTTTGAATCAAGAATCCCACTAAGTCATCAACTTAGGGTTTCGGTTTTCATCCTCTAAAATAGGTTAGGATGTTCTAAATTTTCCAATCTCTTTAGGTTAGCATCCATACCTAGTAAGGAGCCTAAAACCTTGATCATTTTGGAAAAATGAAAAAATCAAATACCCTAGGCCACAAACACTACCATTCGGCCTTGAGTAAAAATGAGGGTTAGAGGTTTTCAAACTTTCCAATCTCTTGGATCTAGCATCCTTATACATCAAGGAGCCCAAATCCATGATCACTTTGGAAAAACCTCAAAGTACATATAACAAAACACTTAGAGTTTTCACTTTTTCATGAAAATACATAAAAGTTTCTAAACTTTTCCAATCACTTAAACCTAGCATCCTTATGTACATAGGAGCTCTTGATCATGATCATGTTGGAATAACACTCAAACACAAGCTTAACCAAGCAAAGATGAAACAAAACTCATATGGCACAAAAGACATAGATTCTGTCCAGTGCAGAAAATGGTGTTCGAGATTTTTGTTTTCCACAAGATTTTAGTATGTTGTAGAGGAAGTAAAACTAAGAATATAGAAATTGGTTTCACCTCAATCGGAGTTTTCTACAATTTTTGAGAATTTTTTGAAGTTTAAAAGCATATTATGAACTCAAAACATCAACTATGAAAATAAAGCCAAAACTTGAAAAACAAATGGTATAGGGACATTACCCTTACCAATATGAACAACTTTGATGAAGAACACAACTTGAAAAACTTAGTAAAAATGGCACCTTTAGTTGTGTGAAGAAGAAGATGAATAGTTGTAAAAAGTGTTTTTGTGAAAGGAAGCAAAAGTGTGAAATGGTTACACTTTGAAACTTAAATAGAAGAAGGAAAAGAGAGGGGGAGGGCGTCAGTTTTGGGGCAGATTGGAGGGGAGAGAAGAGCTTGACTTGGTTGAGAAGAAAGGGGGTATGGTGTAGGTAAGGTGTGTGTAAGAAAGTATGGTGATTTGACTTGATTGGTGTAAGGAAGGTATGGCCATGGACATGCCTATGTCATAGCCTTCACATCAGTCAATCTACTCCATTTTTGCTCTGCTCCAACATGCATCGGATGACTTTCCCGATCGTATTTCCCGACGATTCGCCGGGCAATACTCGGAAATTCGGCCCCGAACAAGATTTCTCAAAACACTCCAAACCCACACAAAACATAAAAAAAACACTAATCGTCTCGTTCACGAGTCAATATTATGTCTCTAGCTCAGTAAACTCGTACTGGCTTTGAAAACCCGCACGCTTTAAATGCAGATTTTATACCGAAAATTTTCTGGTGACTTCATACAAGTAAAATAACACAAGAAAATGATTTTATTTAAAATAAAATCATCCTCTGGATTTTATCACAATTAAATACATTAAAGCATGCATTTACTAATAATTAAGCACACGAAAAACAGGGTGTTACACCTGGTATGAAGAATTCCCGTTAAACTGAAGACGGTCCTAAACTGGTACGCTCGAATGGCTCGACGAACGATTCAAGCCTTGGCCAACACAGAAAGGTTAACCAACTAGTTCCCAATTCATAACAAGAAAAGGAACTAAGAAAAGGAAGAACTATTACCTTTGTTAATTAGCAATACGCGTGATTGACTCTCCCAACGAAGCAAGAAAACCACAAACTGATTGGGTTCAAAGGGGAAGAATGAGAGAGGCTGTCGTCACACTTAGGGTTGCCTAAAGTGCCAATTTTGAGGGTTTAACCCGCAACCCTTGCTGTTAGCCCTATATTTATAGATTCTGACCTGAGCACGGTTGTGCTCCTTGTTGAGCACGGTCGTGCTCAACTTAGCGTCAACGAGACGCGTTTACCGTTGAGCATGGTCGTGCTCCCTATTGAGCACGGTCGTGCTTGTGGTTCAGGAAGCCACAAGACACGTGCCTCAAGCACGAGCATGCTGGACATGAGCATGGTCGTGCTCATGTACCAGAAAGAGATTTTAAGCAAAGAAAGCCCACTTAGCCCTTCAACAACAACTCTAAAGGAAACAAGGCATACACAAGAGCATTTATACGAAAACGGGGTGTTACAATTCCACCTCCCTTACAAAATTTCGTCCTCGAAATTTCTACTCACCTCGAACGAGGAGATGCGGGTATGCCTCCATCATCTTGTTCTCAAGCTCCCATGTAGCAGTTTCCACAGTTGCCCCGCTCCAAACGACTTTAACCAAAGGAATCTCTTTGCCTCTTAGCTGCTTCACCCTCCAAACTTCAACTCGAAGGGGTTGTACCTCGAATGTCAGGTTTTCTTTTAACTGAATTGTGTCTGGTACTATCACATGGTTCGAATCATGAATGTATTTTCTAAGTTGTGACACATGGAACACATTATGAAGTTTGGACAAGAACGGTGGCAAGGCTATTTGGTAAGCAACTTCACCGACTCTTTTAAGAATTTGGTAAGGGTCGATGAATTTGGGAGTAAGTTTCTTCGCTTTCATCACTCTACCAACCCCAATTGTTGGAGTAACTATCAAGAATATATGATCACCTTCCTGGAATTCGAGCGTCTTCCTCCTTTTGTCATAGTAGCTCTTTTGCCTACTCTGTGCCACTTTCACCTTTTCCTGAATCATCCTCACTTTTTCAGTGGTTTCTTGCACTAACTCAGGTCCTAGTACCACATTGTCACTAGGTTCATTCCAACACAAGGGTGTCCGACATCTCCTCCCACAAAGAGCCTTATAAGGAGCCATCCCAATACAAGAATGGAAGCTATTGTTGTAGGTGAACTCTATCAGGGGCAAAAACTTGTCCCAACGACCAGACTGTTCTAACACACACTCCCTCAAAAAGTCCTCTAAGGACTGGATGGTCCTCTTAGACGGTCCATTAGTCTGTGGGTGATAGGTTGAACTTAGCCTAATATTGGTCCCCAAATCCTTATGCAAACTATTCCAGAACCTAGAGGTAAACCTCTGGTCTCTATCTGACACTATGCTAGAGGGTATACCATGAAGCCTAACTATCTCTTTGATGTACAACCTGGTCAACTTTTCCAAAGGGTATTCCATGTTCATAGGGATGAAATGGGCAGACTTAGTCAATCTATCCACAATAACCCAGATTGCTTCATAACCAGCTGGAGTCCTAGGGAGTCCAGACCTAAAATCCATGGAGATAATATCCCGTTTCCATTCTGGGATACTTAAAGGTTGCAACTTTCCTGAAGGCTTTTGGTGTTCTATCTTAGCCTTTTGGCACACTAAACAAGCATACACAAACTTGGCTACATCATTTTTCATCCTAGGCCACCAAAACATGCGCTTAAGATCCTGGTACATCTTGGTGGCACCTGGGTGCACACTCAGTCCACTTCTGTGTCCTTTTTCAAGGATTAACTTCCTAAGCTCCTGGATGTCTGGTATACAAACTCTATCCTTGAACCTCAAGACTCCATCACTTCCTTCCTTAAAACTAAGGTCTCTACCCCGAGCAAGCAACTCTCTCTGGTCTAAGAGAAACTGGTCTATCTTCTGGCCCTCTCTAGCCTGATCCATCAAATTGTTGGTAACCTTCAAGGTTCCATGCCTAATGCTCTTATCGGTAACTTCCCAAGTTAAACTCAGGTCTCTAAACTCTTCTATCAGATCCATCTCCTTAACCATCAAAGTAGAGACGTGCAAGGTTTTTCTACTTAAGGCATCATCCACTACATTGGCTTTTCCTGGGTGGTAGGTTAAATCAAACTCGTAATCCTTGAGAAACTCCATCCACCTACGTTGCCTCATATTGAGCTCTTTCTGATCGAACAAATATTTTAAACTCTTATGATCGCTAAAAACCTCAAACTTAGCTCCATAAAAGGTAATGCCTCCAAATCTTTAAGGCAAACACCACAACTCCTAACTCTAGGTCATGGGTAGGGTAGTTCTTCTCATGGGTTTTCAACTGCCTAGAAGCATAAGCCACTACCTTACCATCCTGCATCAACAATCCACCTAAACCTTGCTTCGATGCATCACAGTACACAACGAAAGGTCTACTAGGATCGGGTAAAACCAAGACATGTGCTGATGTCAACCTACCATTCAAGGTCCTTTAGGGGTAAGAATACAAGATCAACAATAAAATCTCTACCATCTATGGTAATAAGAATATTTTTGCATGCATGAGCAATAAGAACAGGTTTATTCATGGGTGTGGCAACAATCAAATCACACTCAAGAAGTGTCACAAGTAATTTAATACGCTTAACACATTCATGTGATACTTACGAGTGAGTTGCATCCGAATCAAACAATACAATTAATTGAATTCCATCAACGAGGCACATACCTTGGATCAAATCTTCAGATTCGGAGGCCTCGGCTCCACTGATAGTAAAGACTCTCCCCGTGGTCTTCAAGTCGGTTGGCCTGAGTCTTCTGACTCCTTCTAGCACTATGTGGCTCTGATTTTCCTCCTTCACAGTTCCAGCTGATGTGGCCATATTTGCCACACTTGAAGCAGATGATGTCTGTTTCCTTGCACCGATTAGTGAAGTGTCCCTGTCCATACTTGCCGCACCGAAGGGGTCTAGAATCGGAGGAAGCCCATCTCCTGGACCTGTCTGAAGAAAACTGGGGCTTCTTTCCATCCCGCTTGAAGTCCCAGCCAGCTGGAGCAAGACCCGACTTCCACTTGTTCCCTTGATCACTCTTCTTATTACTCTGACTGTCTGATCCCTTGGAGGCTGACCCTCCAGACTTGTAGGCATCTTCAAAGATCCTACACTTGTTCACTAAGACTGGGAAGACTCTGATATCCTGATAGATGATAGCCTGCTTAATCTCCGGACGCAGACCATCCTCAAACTTCACGCAATTGGAGCGGTCGTCCGTCACATACTGATACAGCGTATAGTAACGAGCGAGCTCCTCAAACTTAGCCTCATACTCTCTTACTGAACATAACCTTACATCTCACACTACATTCATGTCTTATGAACAACTGGGAAAACATCTCTTAAATGCATTCATCTTTATTAACATCTCTTCTAAGGTCTTAACATCATTAATAAGCCCTATTAATTGGTTAGAGTCTTATAAACGTCATTGTTGGCATTAACATGCACAACAATCAACACTCATTCAGAGCACCACATCATCATCATTATCATAACAGTCTCATCATTATCATAACAACATCATCATCATCATAATAGCATCATCATCATCATGAACATTCATGGTATCCTTAAACATCATACTCAATTGGGTATACCAATAACATCGAATCATACATCATAAATAATTAACATCAAACAGTACAATAAGTAAAGCATGCCATTAACATTATAATCATATCATACATACATCAATTAACATCGAATATACAAACAACATATGACAGAGTCATAGGTTAACCCTTCATCTTACGCTACCCCCAACGCCTACATGGCAATACTATTCCTTCTCCCCATACCTGGTATGAAGATTCCCAAAACGATAACGTTCACAAACTAGACACGTTCCCTCGAGCGACTCGACGAGTTCCCCAAGCCTTGACCAAACAAGAAGAGAAAAGAACAACCAATTAATCCCCAATTCAAAAGAAGTGAAAATAAGATTAAGGAGGGATAACTACGTTACCTTAAACGATGCTAACACGCATAACTTCTCTCCCAAACGGACTCACAAACTCTAAGAACTTCAAGGGAAAACTAAGAAAGATGTAAAGAGGCAGCTATTTTGAGATTAACAATGAAATAAGGTTTAGTTCGAGTCATATGGTATAAATATAAGTTAGGACATAACGGGCTCATATTTCAGCCCAAACTGTTTATAGATCGGTATTTTGACCATAACTTGAGCTACAAGTTTCCTATTGAGGCGTTCTTGGTGTCGTTAAAAAGATCAGAGAAATATCTACAAATTAATGTACAATGATCGAATCCTAAATAGAACTCGAAGATGGTCAAAAGTGCGATGGAAGTTTAGAGACAGATTTGGTAGTTATTTCTAGATGGGATCCTTAGGAGATTATGATAAGATCTTAAGCGATAATCTAAAAGAGGATTCTCCTATATTCATAAGGACGCAAATCTGATTGATTAAGGGACTAAAACCTAAGAGAGACACTATCTCGATTTAAATACTAAACCACACTTTATCTCATAATATCTTTCTTAATCACTTATTATTGATAAAAACTCATATTATATATTAACATATCAAATCACAAATTAAGAGACACAATCTCATATCAATGCAAATAATCATATATTAATATACATATTATCTTATGTAATAATATATACATACACACACACACACACACACACACACACACACACATATATATGTGTGTGTGTGTGTGTGTGTGTGTGTGTATAAGCATAAAAATACTACAACACTAATCACAATTACATTATCAATTATATAAATAACAATATGAACTTCATTAAAATTAATATTAGTAGTGGTAGTAATAATAAATACAACAACTAGGCCTCAATAGTAACATAATCCCTTATACAAAAATCGGGGTGTTACACATAATGCCCCCTTGGCCATTAGGCTGCCAAGGTACAACATCTTATCACTTGTCTTTTGTCTTCAAGTTCGTTTGGTGTCTTATTAAATCTTTTAAGGCGTTTGGGGTGTGTTGATATTGTTGATATTAATTGATATTGTAAATCCCTAAAATCAAGGGATTTTAGTTAGCATATACTAAATGTAAATAGGTGATATTGTAAATCCCAAAAATTAAGGGATTTGATTTTGTAACTTATAATCATATACGTCTATATATTCAATGAGCTGAGAGGGTTTTCTCTCAAGCTATTCAGCCATCTTAACATCTTAAGTTGGTATCCAGAGCTAGGGTTCGATCAGGTCAAGAACCACCCTTTTTTTTTCTGGCGACCACCACTGTTTTCCGGCGAACTTTTCCGGCGACAGTCTCCGATCACTGAAGTAAGGTGACCATCCAACTTAGAAACGACCGGCGAGTCACTTCCGTGAAGACCCATCACCGAACTCTGCCGCACGCGCTCTCACGCACCGCCGTCTCCGCTGTTCTCCCGAGCGCGTGGTGTCCACACGCCGCCTTCCCGGCCGCCGTTCGTTTTCCGACTTCTACTGGACCGTTTTCCGGCGTCTTCTGCCTCTGTTGTGAGGGTCAAACGCCGATTCTGGTCAGTTTGGTTTTTCTCCCTTCATTATGTCCACTGATTCGTCATCCGCTGCCACTTCTGAAAATGCAAAATCCGGTGCTGGTTCTGGGTCTACAGGGAAGGGTCTCATCTCTTTTGCCTTCTCTGGTAGCCCTACTATCACATCGGAAAAACTCAATGGTAAGAATTTTGAGGATTGGTATAATGCGGTTGAAGTTTGGTTTTTAGGTCAAGGTCTTTATGAGCATCTCATCAAGAAGGAAGCAGATATTGATGCAAAGATTCGTGATGAATGGAAAAGGGCAGATTATCAGTTGGTATCCCTTTTGTGGCAATCCATTGATCCCAAGTTGATGGTACACTTTCGCCCCTACAAAACTTGTTATGAAATATGGAAAAAGGCTCAGAATGTCTATTCCAATGACCTACAACGTCTCTATGCCTCGGTCCACAATTTGACCACTCTTCAGATGACAGATCACGATCTTCCATCTTATTTGAACAAAGCACAATCCATCATTGATGACATTAAACGAATTATTACAGGTGACGATCTTGCAAAGGTACTAAGCAAATCTTGATAATATGTACATGGTCTTTGTTCTTCATGGTTTGCATAAGGACTTTGAATCTGTCCGGAACCAAGCTCTAACTAATCCTAACATCCCCACGGTGGAGGAGCTCATTGATCGTCTTCTGCGAGTTCCGTCACCAGTGGAGACATCCGAAATTGGCTCCCAGACAGCTTCAGAGTCCTCAGCCTTTGTTTCTAATTCTGCAAACCGAGGAGGACGTGACCGTGGACGTGGTGGAAGAGGTGGTCGTGGTAGAGGTGATCGTCCTCAGTGCTCTTATTGCAAGCGCGTGGGTCATACCCAAGATAAGTGTTTCTCCTTGCATGGTTTCCCGGAAAAATCAGCCAATGTCACGCAGTCTGATTAGAAATCTGAGATTGGGTATGATAATCAGAAAAGTGGCAGCCAGAACAATTTTTCAGTTGATGAATACAAGGAGTACCTTCAGCTTAAGGCAGCCCAACAAGCCTCGTCTTCAGCAACTATAGCTCATACTGGTAATTCTACGGTTTGTTTCTCTCATTCATCTCCTGTTGGTTCCTGGATTTTGGATTCTGGTGCTTCTGACCATATAGCCGGTAATTCTTCTCTCTTTTCTACTTTATCCTCTACCAAAACACCACATCACATCACCCTTGCTAATGGCTCTAAGACACAAGCCACTGGTATTGGTCAAGCCTCACCTCTCCTTTCTCTGTCTTTAAATTCAGTCTTATTTATACCCGGATGTCCCTTTAATTTAATTTCTATTAGTCAGCTTACTCGATCTCTTAATTGTTCCATAACCTTCACTTCTACTTCCTTTTCTATCCAGGACCGGAGTACGGGGAAGATGATTGGAGCAGGATCTGAGTCACGCGGTCTCTACTACTTACAACCTCCATCCTCCACAATATGTTCTGCCAAAGAGTCATCCAGTCTTCTTCATCGTCGTTTAGGTCACCCGAGTTTGAATAAATTAAAGAAAATGGTCCCTCTCCTCTCTATTCTACAGTCCTTGGAGTGTGAGGCATGTCAGCTTGGAAAACATGTTCGGGCGTCCTTTCCAAGCAAGGTTACAGGTCGTGAAGAGTCTCCCTTTAGTCTTGTTCATTCTGATGTTTGGGGTCCTAGTCCTATTTCTTCTGTCTTAGGCTATAGGTATTTTGTTACTTTCATTGATGATTTTTCTCGTTGTACTTGGATATTTCTAATGAAAGCACGTTCTGAGTTGTTTATTGTTTTTCAAACATTTTGTGCTGAGATAAATAAGCAATTTGGGCAAACTATTCGTATCCTACGTAGTGATAATGCCAAAGAGTATTTTTCTGCTCCTTTTAATGCTTTTATGGCATCTCATGGTATTGTTCATCAATCGAGTTGTCCTCATACACCTCAACAAAATGGTGTAGCTGAGCGCAAACATCGCCATATCATTGAAACAGCACGTACTCTCCTATTACATTCCAACGTTCCTGTAAAATTTTGGAGTGATGCTGTTCTCACTGCAGGTTATTTAATAAATCGAATGCCATCTTCTGTTCTCAATAACCAGGTTCCTCACTCTATTTTATATCCTCAAGCTCCACTTTATACTGTTCCTCCTCGTGTTTTTGGTTCCACTTGTTTTGTCCACAATGTTGCTCCAGGTCTTGACAAACTTGCAGCTCGTGCCATTAAGTGTGTTTTTCTCGGTTATTCTCGAGTTCAAAAAGGGTACAGGTGTTATTCTCCTTCAACGCATCGTACTTATATCTCCGCTGATGTCACCTTCTTTGAGGATACACCGTACTTTGCCTCACAGGTCCTATCATAGTCTGTTTCTCAAGTCTTGCCTATTCCAGTTTTTGACTCACCTGTCCTTAGTCCGCCTGTCCCACATATATCCGAGGATGGCCCCATGGCTCCTAAGTACCCCAT
Organism: Sophora flavescens; assembly: GCA_030762895.1. Taxonomy (NCBI): domain Eukaryota; kingdom Viridiplantae; phylum Streptophyta; class Magnoliopsida; order Fabales; family Fabaceae; genus Sophora; species Sophora flavescens. The sequence continues at coordinate 108,795,605 of CM061064.1, read as the reverse complement.
AGAGCCATTTCGTCTCACCTATCACCGCCGTCCTCGCTCTACAACTCCGGAGGCTACACCTGTTGTGGACACCAATGACTCACCTCCTGCTCCTCCGTCTTCATCGATTCCGGCTCAACCTGAGCCTGCTACTGATCTGCCCATTGCTCTTCGCAAAGGTACACGTTCTTCCCGTAACCCTCACCCTATTTATAATTTTTTGAGTTATCATCGTTTATCATCCACCCATTGTGCCTTTGTATCTGCCTTGTCGTCCATTTCTATTCCTAAAACTGTTCAGGAAGCACTATCCCATCCAGGATAGCGACAGGCTATGATTGATGAGATGACAGCCTTGGAATCTAACCATACTTGGGCTCTTGTTCCCTCTCCTCCTGGGAAGTCTACTATTGGTTGTCGTTGGGTTTTTACTGTCAAAGTTGGTCCCGACGGGACAGTGGATCGCTTGAAGGCTCGTCTTGTGGCCAAAGGATATACTCAGGTTTATGGTCTTGACTATGGTGATACATTCTCTCCTGTTGCTAAAATGGCCTCTGTTCGTCTCTTTTTATCCATGGCTGCTATCTCTTGTTGGCTTTTATATCAGTTGAACATCAAAAATGCCTTTTTACATGGTGAATTGGAGGAGGAGATTTATATGGAGCAACCACCAGGGTTTATTGCTCAGGGGGAGTCAGGTCTTGTTTGCAAACTTCAGAAATCATTGTATGGGTTGAAACAGTCGCCTCGAGCTTGGTTTGGAAGGTTCAGTAAGGTCATACAGCAGTTTGGCATGATTCGTAGTGAGGTCGATCACTCTGTGTTCTATAGACATTCCCCATGTAAAAAGGTCATTTATCTTGTTGTCTATGTGGATGATATTGTAATTACAGGTGATGATCAGGAAGGGATTACTAGACTTAAGCAGCATCTGTTTCAGCATTTCCAAACCAAAGATTTGGGCAAGTTACGATACTTCCTTGGTATTGAGGTTGCCCAATCAAAAACAGGCATTTCAATTTGTCAAAGAAAATATGCACTTGATATTTTGGAAGAAACTGGGATGCTAAATTGTAAGCCAGTGGATACTCCTATGGATCCAAATGTCAAACTTATGCCAAATCAGGGGAAGCCATACTCAGATCCAGGCAAATACCGGAGATTGGTGGGAAAGTTGAATTATCTCACTATGACCAGACCAGATATAGCATTTGCTGTCAGTGTTGTGAGTCAGTTTCTTAACTCCCCTTGTGACAGTCATTGGGATGCAGTTATTCGCATTCTGAGGTATAGCATTTGCTGTCAGTGTTGTGAGTCAGTTTCTTAACTCCCCTTGTGACAGTCATTGGGATGCAGTTATTCGCATTCTGAGGTATATTAAAGGATCTCCCGGAAAGGGACTAATATATGAGAATAGAGGTCAGACAGACATTGTTGCCTATACAGATGCAGATTGGGCAGGATCTCCAAGTGATAGGAGGTCAACGTCTGGGTATTGTGTTTTCATTGGAGGTAACCTCATCTCTTGGAAGAGTAAGAAGCAGAGTGTAGTTGCAAGATCGAGTGCAGAAGCAGAATACAGAGCTATGGCTCTCACAACATGTGAACTTATATGGTTGAAACATCTACTCCAAGAGTTAAAGTTTTGCAAGATGGCTTCTATGCAGTTGATTTGTGATAATCAAGCAGCCTTACACATCGCCTCGAATCCTGTCTTTCATGAACGCACTAAACATATAGAGATCGACTGCCATTTCATTCGAGACAAGATTCTTTCAAAGGAGATCACTACTTCATTTGTCAATTCTAATGATCAACTTGCAGATGTTTTCACCAAGTCTCTACGGGGATCACGAATAAGTTACATATGTAACAAGCTTGGTGCTTATGACATCTATGCACCAGCTTGAGGGGGAGTGTTGATATTGTTGATATTAATTGATATTGTCAATCCCTAAAATCAAGGGATTTTAGTTAGAATATACTAAATGTAAATAGGTGATATTGTCAATCCCAAAAATTAAGGGATTTGATTTTGTAACTTATAATCATATACGTCTATATATTCAATGAGCTGAGAGGGTTTTCTCTCAAGCTATTCAGTCATCTTAACATCTTAAGTGGGTGAAACCCCTGTTTCTGCATTGTTCAACATTATGGTCTGCACAGGTGAGTACGGGTGTGCTAACCCTCAGCACGGGCGTGATGAGCTCACAGTCAAGCACGGTCCGTGCTGACTGTTGAGCACAGGCGTGCTTAAGCAGTGCACCCTTTCTGGATTTTGAACTGGAGCACGATCGTGCTCCTTGTTAAGCACGACCGTGCTCAATGGAGCATGGCCGTACTGATCTAGGCAGAAGGGTCACAGACCCTTGCCAAATCCTTGGGATAGTTCATAGATTCAAACTTATTGGCTTTTACTAATCAATTGAACATTAGTTTTATTAATCTTGATTAGATATTCATGTCTTACAATTAAGGGGAATTAATCCTTTAATCTTAGTTTCGTATTAATTGTCCCTAATCACTCATAGATCAATCCCTAGGGTCTTTAACTAAACCTTTTTGGCATAAACCTCACACATTACTATCATTCAGTTTTATGAACAAGGAAAACAACCTCCCGTAACATTGTTAACCGTTTTAACGTTTTAACATCATAACGTTCACAACATCAATCAACAGTCAATAACATCATAAACTCGTCATAAACATGGCATCATCACATCATTATAATAATAACAGACAACCTTCATTAACAATAACAATATGCCAATATCATCTTTGCAAACAAATAAACATCAATTATCAATTAAGCATATAGGCATATAAACATGTTATCATACAATAGGGTCATGGGTAACCCTTGGTCTTACGCTACCCCAAATCCTACATACTCATACTATTCATTCTCCCCATACCTGGTATGAAGAATTCCCGTTAAACTGAAGACGGTCCTAAACTGGTTCCCTCGAATGGCTCGACGAAAGATTCAAGCCTTGGCAACAAAAGAAAGGTTAACCAATTAGTTCCCAATTCATAACAAGAAAAGGAACTAAGAAAGGGAAGAACTATTACCTTTGCTAATTAGCACTACGCGTGATTGACTCTCCCAAAGAAGCAAGAACACAACAAACTCATTGGGTTCAAATGGGAAGAATGAGAGTGGTTGCGTCACGCTTAGGGTTGCCTAAAATGCCAATTTTGAGGGTTTAACTCGCAACCCTCGCTATTAGCCCTATATTTATAGATTCTGACCTGAGCACGGTCGTGCTCCTTGTTGAGCACGGTCGTGCTCAACTTAGCGTCAGCGAGACGCGTTTGCACTTGAGCACGGTCGTGCTCCCTATTGAGCATGGTCGTGCTTGTGGCTCATCCAGCCACAAGATACGTGCCTCAAGCACGGGCGTACTGGACATGAGCACAATCGTGCTCATATACCAGAAAAGGATTTTAAGCCTAGAAATCCCACTTAGCCCTTCAACAACTCTAAAACAAACAAGGCATACACAAAAGAATTTATACGAAAAATGGGGTGTTACAAAATACCACCATTTTGGCCAAGGCTAGCAGCTATTTCCTTGGAACTAGGACTTTGAGAGGCTCCTTTTGGAGATTCCTCAGGGATGCTACTTTTTTCAGGGACCACATTGTCCTTTGGATTATCTTGAATGAGGCCAAAAATTGGATTAACCACATCAGGTTGAAAATCCTAACCAACATTGTTCAGAGACTTATCTATTACAGGGCCTATTTGAACATCCTCAATGACTATATCCTCCAATTGCTTGCTAGAGCCTTCCTGAGAAAGGCTGGTTCGAACTTGATCCCCCAATTGCTCATCACAATTTTTCAATCCAGCACCATTTCCAACATCAGGTTGGATTTTAGCCTGCTCTCCTACCACCCGATTAGCATCATCATGATTCTTGTTTCTTAGGACATAAACTCTTCTAACCTGAGGTCTTTTATTTTCCTCACGCCCATGTTTTTGAACTGCATCATCTGATTTCCTACAATTGCCTAGATAATGTCCAATCATTTTTCAATTAGAACAAAATTCAGGCAAGCAATTTCTCTCCACAAGCAATTTCTCTCACAGCTGACCTGGCATATCATTATCCACCAGTATCCTTGCATAGTGACCTAAAGTCTTTTTCTTGGTAGCATCATCCAAGGATAATGGAGTACCAATGCCCCTGGCAATTGAATAGAGAATTCTTTGTCTCCAATATTCTTGTGGAAGGCCAAAGACTCTAATCCAACACTTCGTATTCTTTTGTTTTCCAAGGGCATGATTGAAATTGGGCGTCCATGCAAACATTCTCAACACTCCAGCTCAAGGTTTCAAGCTCCAGCCGCAAGAATTCTGCGCATGTCCTCAATGGATGAAAAGGAAAACTCAAAGAATCCTCTTCCTATAGGAATCAATTTCCATTGAGCAGTTGGTTTCCATAAATTGGTTAACTTGACTCGTAAGTCATTAGTTTTGATCGGAGAGTCTCCCTTAGACAATAAAATACGGTCATGAAGATTGCATTTAGAAGCCTCTAGCCCTGCGATATATTCATCCTCAGGAATGGTGATCGCAACCTAATTATCCTTAATGCAACGAACTGGTAATTGACTGATTGGAATATCACAAGCATTATTGAGAGCTTTGCAAAAGATTTTTTCTGCGAAGGTAGATTCTTCAAAGAGGCAGGAACAGAAGAAGAAGAAGGAAGGGAAGAGGGAGGAGAAGATGGAGGAGGAAGAGGATTAGGGGGGCGAAAGATTCAGGGAAAAGGCATTGGCATGGTGCAATGTCAACCATGGTGACACGTGAAACCCTAGTCTCTCATGCAAACCCTGGCAGAGAGCTTTTTTAGCTTTCTTTTTATGGTAATCCAAAACCTTTCTTATTTTAATTCCAAAAGTGCAGTTTACAAAGACTTACCCAACCAACATTTTAAATTATTACTTTTTAAAATACCTTATTGCTAGTAATAATTTTAAATGAGCATATTCACATATGTTTGTAGATTAACTGCGCTTGTATAGTTGCATTACATTTGAGTTTTATACTTGTTACTTAAAATGATTGGTTGCTTAAAACGAGTTTTCTACTAAACCAAGTTTCAGCTAATAGAATCTCTCAGGGTGATATGTTCCGAATAGCTGAGATCCAAAAGGATTTTCATTATTTTCAACAAGGTAAACTTGGTGTTACAGAGTATTTTACTCAATTGAAAACTTTATGGGATGAACTTGACAACTATAGACCTCTTCCCCAATGTTCGTGTGGAGCTATTAATTATGTAAAAACGTATAAAGAGAAAGACTATGTGATCATAATCTTAAGGGGATTCCCAAATTATGCTTTTTGATCGACTGCCAAGCATAAGCAAGGCCTACTCTCTAGTCATTCAACAAGAGAGGTAGATGAATGTTTCCCCAATCTCTAATGACAATGATAAGTCCATTATTCTCGTTTCAAATTCCAATCAAGCTAGTATCTCTGGTAGAGGAAGAGGAATTTTTTATGGTAGGGGAAGCGGCAGATACAATGGTAGGTTGGGTTCTAACAAGATTTTTGGTCACATTGTGAACGGAATAATTGCACCGTGGAAACAAGCTATTTTAAGCATGGATTTCCATAGGTTATCAATCAAGAGGCCAATCTGTAGCAAACCTTGCTTTCCAGTCCACAGAACCCCATTCTGACATTCATACCAACCAAGATTTCAGTTTCACTCAAGAACATTATCAAGGAATACTTGGCCTCCTCCAAAAGTCACGATTAAGCACATATACCATGGCAAACTGTATTATATCCACCCCCTTTCTCTCAATTTTGATTCTGTTAAGCCAAATGATAGGCTTCACCACATGTGGATCTTTGACATAGGTGTAACATACCACACCACATAATTTTCAAAAAATTTCTAGTCATCATAATATCAAAATCATCCATGTTACATTACCAAATGCTTCTCAAGTTCTTGCATCAATATCTGGAACAATACTCATTTCTAGTTCCCTAATATTACACAATGCGATTTACATTCATGGTTTCACAATTAACCTAATCTCGGTCACAAAACATATTTCACATTTAATTGCATACATAGAAACACAATCTCACATCAATCTTAAATGCCCCAGGTATGATAATTGACATGAATTCGCCATGAATGATTTTTCTAAGGGCATTATAGAAAAAAAATCTTATGTTGAAACCCCTCAACAAAATAGGGTGGTCGAACGCAAACATCAACACATATTCAACGTGTCTAAAGCCTTATTTTCCAGGCTCATCTCCCAACCAAACTTTGGAACTTTTTTGTACAACATGTAGTTCACAATATTAATTGACTTCCTTGCCCTATTTTTCAACATAAATGCCCTTATGAGCTCCTATACAATGAAACACCCAATCTGGTCCACCTTAAGGTATTTGAATGCTTAAGTTATGCCTCTACCTTGGAAGCTCATACTCATAGGACCAAATTTCAACCAAGAGCTTGCAAGGCTGTCTTTTTAGGCTACAAAGAAGGCACTAAATGTTACATACTCTATATGACCTTTCCTCCCACGAACTATTCATCTCCAAAAATGTATTTCTCCACCTGACACCTCGCATCCCTCTATCTCTTATCCTAACCTCCCTGATAATTCTACACCTTCACCTTCTATACCTTCTGCACCTCCCTAAAAATTTCTACTTTTGCAAGTACTTTAGGCGCAAAAAAAGTCTCAAACTCAACATATATCTTGTTTGTATTTGTTTTGTTATCTAAAAGTGTGTTTGTATGTAAATACAAACAAATATTTATATCAATTGCTGAAAGATGCATGAACATATCATGCATATCCTTGGTCAACTTTGTGGGTAGCCGCAACAACTGTTAGAGCGATTACTAATATGATGTTGATGGTTGTGAACGACTACAATGATAGTTGGACAGTTGTCACGAGGGAGCCGTATGAATAGCCGCAACAGTCGTTTGAGTAGCTGTCATACGAGGTCGGATCATACTTGTGCATAACTGCAATAGTCGTTTGAGTGGTTACTGCACAAAGGAGGTGATCGTGTGTACTGCAACAATTGTTTGAGTGGTTGTCACGGTGGTGCCGTGTGAATAGTTGCAACATATGTTCGAGCAATTGCCACACGAGGTTGAGGTGGACTTCCGAAGTGACCAAGTTGGCAGAACTCAGAGGTGGAGCGATGCAGGTGCTTTCTCATTGTTGGAGAACTTCTGGAGTTTCTCACAGTGGAGGGGTTGGGGAAGGAAGTACTTCCTCGCGTGTGGAGGACCACTATCGCACTCTCTTGGTAACACGGGAGCCAGTAGCCCAACTCTCGACTTACGTTGTTGTAGAATTGGCCAATCATGCATGTAAGACCAGTTGCGCACATAGAATAGGTCATGATCCTAGTTGATGAGTTTTCGAGGTTGGTTGTTATGACGATAATCCTAAGAGACGGTTGTGACAGTTAACATGCATGTTAATATGATATTCTATATTTTTTCCGTTTCATGATAATTGTAGAGTTTCTTACCTTCTGTATGTATCTGTTCTCTATTCTTTATATGTTGGTCCAAATCGTGGCTCAAAGGCGAAAGTGAGTCATCAGCTCATGAAGACACCGAGAAGGTTAGAAGAAATCGAGGTGAAAGTCATTCTTCCCTGCGACAAAGACGTTGATATATCGTGATTGAAGAGACCTCTGAAAATATTGTTATGTCTTTTAGTGTTTATACCACGACCAGTGAAGTATGTGTTATTGTATCTTTTATGTTGTCGCTTCCTTAGTAACTCTGATGTTGTATATGAATATATGTTTTAAACGTTTTAATTTTCCACTGTAATTATATGTATTTGTAATGTATTAAGTTCCATGTGGCACTCGAGAGGGTATTACATAGAAATCATAAACTATTTGGTTATAAACCAACTTTTTTAGGTAAAAATATTTTATTGCAATATATTATTTGTTATATGACTTTGTATGGTATTAACTTAAGTAAGAATTTATAACATCCTTGACTGCTTTATGGATTGACGACTCACCCCACGGATCAACACGGGTCTTTTCAACGTGCTTTGTCCTCACTCACATGCTTCCTGGAAAAATTCCCATGAGGTCACCCATCCCATAATTGCTCCAAGTCAAGTACGCTTAACTGTGGAATTCTTAAGTGATGGGCTACCGAAAAGAAGATCCATCTTATTTGTATAGGTAGTACCAATCAATTCTTATAAGTCATCCTCAACTGTATAGTCTCTTACCTACATAGACTCTAGATCCCTCTCATTCGGGTGTGTAATTGGTTCATTCATGTGTCCCTCCGCCTAGAAGCCTGCCAGGAGCCGCTCCTTGTCCGTGCCTTCTTGCACTGGCGACCATTCCCCTCCCCCTCGTCGGCCCCAGGTGTCACATGCCCACCGGTTTCCGCTTGGTTCGTCCTCGAACCACACCGTACTGGACGAAGTGCCGCTCTGATACCACTTGTAACACCCCCTTGAGCATTGCCTGGTGAACACGTGCGCAAAAATGAAACTTAAAATAAAATGACTGGTTGCTTTCGGAAATTTATTTACTTTAAGTAATAAAAACTTGGGTGTAAAAAAAATTTCTGCGGAATACTTCGAAAATGTGATGCACACATCATAATAGTAAAACTATATTATACTTGTCAACACATATAAACTGATTTTATTAATAATCAACCCGCCACAACACATAAGTTTTCCTAAAATTATTTCATTATTTAAAACTGAATTCAAAACCATAAAAAGTTCTCAAAAACACATATACCGACCTTGTCAAACATACTTCCCAACCAAAAATCATAAGTTGATCACTCTATAAGGCAACTATTGGAAAGACCTCCATGGTTCTCACCACTATCACCGACCTCTTCAAGGATCGGGACAAATATCCCCGAGTGAATCTAGGAACTCTTCTGCACCATCTGTACTCATGTACCAAGCTACAATAGCAAAACCAGAAAAACAGATACATCGTAAAGGTGAGATACCGACATATGAGTTTTATCATGATAATCATAGTATTCTAAACAATGAGATTCATACCCGACAGTCATCGCAATTTATAACAAATGCACGACACTTCAACAACCATCATCTCATCCCAAATATTTGTTCTTCTTACTTTTTTTTCTCGTTCATTCTTTCTTTGTCGAGACTCACAGCTCACGACTATTCCTACTTAGGTATCGAGTTCATTCATTCTTAACGCAAGACACACAGTCAAATATGCCAACTGAGACTCTAACCCACAACACACAAGATAGGAATTCTAATGTGTCAACTGGAACTCTAACCCACGAGAAACAAGACAGAGATTCAAATGTGCCGACTGGGACTCTATCCCACGACACACAACCATCAGATTCAAATGTGCCAACTGAGACTCTAACCCACAACACGGATTTTAAATGTGCCGACGGGGACTTTAACCCGCGACACACACACGACACATAGTCCACGTACTTACTCATAGGAACACTAGCCCGACGTTTTCGAAAATCTAGGTCCTTACTTCTTTCCTCAATTTCCTTTCAATCTAATTTTCGTTATGTGAAACACCAATACCAAAACAAAACTCCGAAAACTTATCCATGTTTATCGGAAATGTTTTCGCTGACTTAAAATTCTTTTGCAGAAAATCGTTTTCCGCTAAAATTCGTTTATAAAGCGTTAAATCACACCGAAGTTAAATTTTTCTCAAACTAATTCCCTTTTGAAACCCTTTTTCCGAAAACACATCAAATCCTTGAAAATTATTTTCTAACACATTTTTGTCCAAAATGATCACACTATTTTTCATTGTTCCGCTGTAAATCACTTTCTGAAATATCTTACATTTTACAACAATTTCTCTTGAAAATCAAAATGACTGTCTTTGACAAAAGTTTTTCCCCATCCACATTAAAGTTATTTTTGGAAAATTAATTTATCGTAATTACTATCTATTTTATTTTTGAATTTATTTCGAAAAAATTAAAGTGAAAATTTTTCAGGTTTTCGTGCTCACGGTCAATCATTGACTTACTCTTTCACCAAAACATCGCTAAAATATTATTTTTCACATTTTCTTCTAATTTCCCAAATTAAATCATTTTAATTTCTCTTCAAACTTCTCGAGCTTTTATCTTTAATTTTAATTAAGCACTTACCAGTCTCAGGCTTCTCAGTCAACCATTCAATCAACATAAAATCCATACAATACAGTTATAGCATACTTCACAGTTATAGCATGCATCACAATTATAACATAATAATTCACATCAACCACATACATCACATACAACTACACAAAACTATATAAACCAACACGAAATAAATAACCAAAGCACCACAAAAACACAACGAACAAATTACAGACAACACACATATATCATATTGCTATCAAAACCCCTCAAACTCCCTTTACCCTTGTAGACAAGAGATGATCATTTCCTTCGTTTTTCAATAGCCAGCTTCCTTTTGAGTGAAGCTGTACAAGGCCAAACTCCAACTAATAACCCGACTGGACGTTCCAGTTTCCTCGGACACCTTGCCACAGGTGCAGACAACTCCTGTCATCACGACAACATCCCGGAGAGGGAGTCAAATCATTTTCACAACCAAACAAATCACATAATCAGCTACTCATCATCAAACGCCCACTCTAAATTGATTTAAATACTTAATTTCACAAAATAGAATCAATTTCAATAATAAAAAAAAATCAGGTTTGGGAAAATCAAGGTTCATCATCAAAATTGGGGAAAAGAGATTTGATTATAGAAACGCAAAATCAGTTTGTCAGAGCATCAATTAACTGTCCCAATTACATAAAAACATAGTTAATTTCATAAAAACATAACCAATTTCAAATAAAATCATATTGTCGTAATTTGGGAAAAATTCATTTAACCAAAGAATGATAAAATTGGTTTAAGGGAATCACTAATTCATTACTCCAATAGCACAAAATAAGGTTCAATTTCAAAATTGAAAATTGAACTCAAAAGGTTAGGGTTAGGGTTTGAGGAAATGGAGTTTTCACAACCAGAAGAAATCAAGGTGTGGAACACTCACCCAAGTTGAAAGGGGGCAGGACGCGATGGCCAGAAGGAGGTGCGGCGACTGGCGACGGCGGCTGGCGACGGCGACGCGGCGGAGGACAGTGACACAGTAAAGAAGCTAACTGACAGAACGTGTGGGGTGTGGCTCTGAAGCGCGGGGTAAGCTTCTCCCCTCCAAATGGTGGTTGGACGGCGGCCGGGGGTCTTGGACAATGCCGCAAATGGTTGAAGGAGCGTCGGAAATTTGAAACGCGATGGTGCAGAGCGCCGGCAGTGCAGATGCGTCGCAACTGGTGGTACGCCGGCAAGTGACAGCCATAGTAAGGGTGACGCAGTGGAGTGACTGTGGGGAGAGAAGAAGAGGAAACTTCTGCTTGGAGGGAGGGGGTATCGTGCGAAAAGAAGAAGGGTGTATCGTGCGATAGTTATGACCAGGGAAGATAAGGAATTTTTTTTTTCCATTTTCATTTTCTTTTAGTTAGTGTAGATAAAAATAAAAAAGGAGTGGTTAAGATTGAGTCTAGAAAAATATAATAATATTTATCTTTAGATATAAAAATAATGAGTGAAAAATATATAATTTTAATATTCAAATTAGAGTATAGATTAATGGTTGAATCGGTCAAATAAGGAAATTAATGATCCAAAATTAATCTCCAATTAATACTAAACTAATTTATTTTTAAATCTAAATTTTGACCGAGTAAAAATCTGAAAATAAATTTCTTTCAATTAAATTATTTGAAATATTTTCTAAACAAAGAATAATAGTGACAATAACGTAATATTATTATCTTGTAAGCGTGTATACACTACAGTAACGCAGTGTTAATGCACCCAATAAAATAATTTTAACTGATTAAATGAAATTATTTAAACTAAACCACATAAAAGTAAACAAAAATAACATCCATAAAATTAATCACTCCAAATAAAATGATATAAACAGATATGTTCTACCGATATTGAAAAACACTAAAAATCGGGGTGTTACAGAATTTTTATTTCTTCAATATATTTTTATTTTCTCCTTTTTCTAAAAAATATAAATCATCTTATTTAGTAGGCAATAATGGTTTACTAAATGATTGCCTAACTATAGGTTCGTGCTGCAGATGATTGTTAGATATAGGGGTGTTAACATAATTGGGATGTCTATTCTTATTATGATGCTTATACACATCATTAGTCTTTAGTGAGAAAAAAATATACAATTGACGATTGAATTTAGCTACTATTTGACGAAGAGAGGGAAATAGCCCACAGTCCCTAATATGATAATTTGATAAGGATTTAATAATAGATTTTAATAAATGCATGATGTTTCACACCTTTTCACTGTATTACATATATGGTAAGCAAAATTAAGCTCTTACATTCTAGAAAACATTTAATTTGAATGTTATCTTTTATTAAATATTTAGAAGAAATTAAAATTATTTAATATTTCTTTATTTTAATAATAAAAAACATTTAATATGAGATAGTATAATAAAGAAAAAAACACTTATTAAGAGATATTAAATACCTTCAACCTTTGAGAAAACTTTGTAACAAATAACTACAAGTGATACTCATTTGACCATGTTTGAATTGATATAAAAGAATCAAAATGAAGAGGAATAAAATAGAATGATACTAGATTATAAGTTTTGGGTAGTTTGAAGTAAAATAGTCATCTGATTTGCGAGATATGGGATTAAATAATATAGAAGTAACTTATTATATAAACAATGCTATAACCACTTCATTTCATTCCACTCGACTCCACTTTATTGCATTCGATCACATTTTATTTTATAGTCATGCTATTTGATACAAACCAATCTCTGCACAAATTTTGCCGAATGATGTTTAGCCAATAAACTATTGCAGCGTTGGTTATTAAATTGAAAGAGAAATTAAAATTGGCAGAGAAAACGGGCACATGTGCAGTACGAAATTTACCTCCATACTTTCTAGCATTTATGTTTATTTTATTCTACACTATATCAAAAGTGTTAACCACCTTTACCCTGCAAATTTTTTATAGACGTTTCAAATCTCTCACGTAATCATCAGAAAACGCCAATAAACCTATTTCTCTTTGACATGAATCACGAAGATCACCCTGCTAGTCTAGCCAAACCAAATAAATTAATAAAAAAATTAAATGCAAAAAAGAAAGGGAATAAGGGTTCACAAGATTATCATCTAGACCACGATAAATGCCAAAATCGCCATCTCATCAAGCAAGATCTCACCACCTAATGTACGAAACTATCACCTGACGTTCCACGTGACAGACATTCATTGCCTACACTAACACTCCATTTCCAGTCACACCCCTGAACATAAAATCCCACCCTTTGAAAAATCAAGTCCTTCACTCACCTGCCCTGCTTCCGCTTCTCTTTTTTCTTTCTCTTAACCGTCAACATCATACTCCGCTGTCGTTATTTCTCTCCGCAATCGCAGCCTCTGCCGTTTTACCGGCTGCATATAGTTTCAAACACTTCATTTCTAGTGAACATTCATTTTGCTGTTAGGTTTTTGCTTTGACCAAAAGCAATGTTATCACAAAAGCAGCTTCCCAGTGAGGTTCCAAAGGAGGATTTTCTCACTAGCAAAGGAAACAACAATGAGCAACAAGAAGTTGAAGTCGGTGAGTGTCGTTTTCTTATGAATTTTTACGATATGATTCAGTTAATTTCTTCCTCCATTTTCATACGAATTTCTATCATTTTTTATAGAAGCGGATCGAAGAGATTCTTCGAACAACAAGGACAAAAATGAGTACGTTTAGCTGAATCGTTGTTTCACATTTCTTCTATCGTTTACTTTATAATTTGTCATTTTTAGCCCATTATGTTACTACTTGAATTTTCAATATGGATTTCGATTCATTGTCTGCATGCTTTGATTGATGTTACAAGTTTTTGTATCTCGTATATCATTGGAATGTTTTGTTGTGCTTTTCACCAATTTATTGTGTGATGATAAGTTGCTTCTAGTTTTTTTAATGGCGTTGAATGGTTGAGCCCTACTTTTTGGACTGTTGGTGAAGTACATATTGAATCCTTTTACGTGGTCTCAAAAATTGATTGAGGTTGCTGGGGATGGTATATATCTTTTTGTGCCAATTATTGTTGAGTCCTTTTTTGAAATAGAGTAGAAATAAAGTAGAAAATTTCATATAGATAAAAACAGCTTGGGATCTGATCATACAACATAAACAATGAATTTTGCTCCACTCTGTGAAAAATGTAATGGGGAAGAGTTTTCAATGATTCTAATCTTTTGTAATGTGATTTCCTCATGGCCCATGTGAAAAAGAGGAATTTTCGTGAATCTAAAATAATTTTCTTTACTTACACAAAATAATGTAAAACCTTCTTCAATGTGAATATTATTTTTCATTGCTACATACTTGTTATGTGAGAAGCATTTTTACTTACGTTAGAAGTTACATCAAATTTGGTGCTAAGGAACTTTTGGCTTAGTCATTTATTCACATTAGAATTTAATGACATTTTCACGAGCTTGCTAACTTGCTAAGCATAGAATCTGAAACACTCTTATGCAAGTATGCATATATCAGAGGTTAGCAAAATGGTCTGAAAATTATTTTCATACCATTCTTTTCCATGATCCCTTTCTTCATTTCTAGACTAGTAATTATTTATCGAATCAGTTAAGTAAGGTGGACTATATTTACTCGAAGGATTGCCACTCCTTTAGCACAATGCATTTACCTAGAGTAAGGACTTAAGGATTTGGCATTTGACAATGTTCTATTTGCATTGAACATTAAGTTCTATGAATTACACTACTACAGAAAATGGTTTTAGTAGTGCACATTTAATAGTGTTTCTTACTAAAACGCTATTGAAAAGGATACGGAAGACTTTTAATAGTCCTTCCTCAAGCAAGCACTATCTTAAGTTAGGAATAAGATAGCGCTTCGTCAAGGAAGCGCTATTAAAATTTGATAGGTTAGAATGCTTCCTTAAGGAAACGCTATCTATTTGGAACCCTTAGATAGCGTTTCCTTAAAGAATCGTTGTCTATTCATTATCTAAGATAGCGTTTTCCCAAGAAAACGCTATCTATTTATTACCCTAAAAATAAAATTGTTCTCTCCCACTCACTTTTCCCTCGATCCCAAAAATTTCGCTCCATATACTTTTCCACGACCTAGCTACTCATTCACCACTCACCAACCTTCTCGTTTGCGCCGTCTCCCTCGTTTGTGCATCTGCCTCAAGACTGTCGTACGTCTTCTACACCGTCGCCGCCGCCCTCGTCCTCACCACCATACCGCTCGTCCTCGTTTGTTGCTGCTCTTCTCCTCCCAAATATTTGGTTTAAGATTAGAGAGAAGAAGAAAATGGCGAAACCAAGCGCTGACGATTTAGAGCTCCAGCGAGGCTGCGATTGAGGGCACTAAGCAGAGGATTGCGAGCTTCCCAACCAGGTTTGCTTCCTCTCTTTCAAGTTTCTCTGTAGGTAGTCACGGTTGTTGAACAGAGAGCTTTGGAAACGCATGTCGGAAAATATAAAGACCATGTTATGGGTGAATTGCCATTTGTTGTTATAGCTTATAATTTGGATTCTTATTCTCATTTACACATGGAATGTTATATTGTTATTTGTGATTGTTGTCCAATGCTTTCATTTTGGATGTGTTTGGCTTGCTTTGTCTTGACTTGATCATGAGTCTGTTGTATTGCTATGCCCACAAGGTGTTTGAGAAATGGCCAAAACAATTTTTTATCCTTTGTTATTTCTTTTCACCAGTTTATTCTCATTTTATTTACTTCATTTTTTTAATGTTTACAATTTATAGTATGGTAAACAATTGATAATCCATGGGCAACACTTCAAACTACATTCAGGTATGGTTGATTTATCTTTTGTAGTGTTTTTTCTATTTGGTTTTTGGTTATTATGTTGAATTATTTCTTATTAAGAGTATTGTTTGTAAACTTTCAGTGCAATGGTATTCTCTCCTCATTTGCAGTTTATGTTGAGTGCCCGATCGTTTTTATTTTGAAATCTCTATATTCTTTATTGGAAGTCTTAAATCCTTTTTTTCCTAGCATGGTTATCAGATTAATACTTTCAAGCTTTGAACTTACTCATTGATTCTTTATTGGAGAATGAGTATGGGTTTCCTTCTTCTGCCAAGGCCAAGCAGGTTATAGTTGCTCTCTGTATACACCTTTCTTTTATTGCTAATCAGCTGTATTTGTCACTATTTAGCATCGTATATGAATACTAATTTGTGTGTATTTACATATTCGAGTTATCTAAAAGTAAATATACATTTGCTGAATTAACTAAAGTGAATAAACATGTCACGTGTTGGGCTTTAATTACTATAAACCCAAGTCATAGTAACAAACTCATCTTTTGGACGTCATCATATTGCTTTTTTTATATGCATAAAGAGGCTATTCACCCACTTCACTGATTGCAGAGAAATGGGGTGTTATTTTTAAATGGTCAGATAACATATGATGCTCCCCTGAGTTCTGAATGATGAACTAAATTTGTTGAGTGCTGAGAGGATTATTGAAGTGTATCTTCTGCTTGTCAGCATAATGAAGTGTCTGGAGGCGAATTAGGTTACTTTCATTGGCTGTTTTACAGCCAAAGTCATTACTACAAACCAAAATAGAATTTATCACAAATCGTCCTGCTAACTCGAGGGTCAGATTTTTAACATTTATATCAGAAAATAGTTATCTTAATTCACGCATCACTTTTTCTCTACATCTTTTTCATATGTATAAGTGGCTGTAGACATTGAAAAAACCTTTGAAAAAATGACAATGCTCTGCTAGGGTTTTGTTCCGCCTGAATTTTTAGGGTTTTACATGCAGTCGCGTCATGGTAGCCCCATGGCAATGCCTATTCCCAGAATCTCCCCCCCCCCCCAACCACCCTTGCTCCTTCTCCACCCGTTGTCCCCCCTCCTTCTCCTATCCCCGCCTCTCCATCCCTAGGTGTGGATCGAGTTCCACAAAAAAAAATCATTTGTGCAGGCACTGAATAATGCCTACAACATCCCCATGAGCTAGCTTCCGGTCCCTAGAGTAATGGGAGACACGATGGTGATTCAGATACCAGAGGATGAGTATCTAGCTGGGATGAAATCATCAAGAATTAGCCTGCATGGGAGAATCCTCCTTTCAAAAGGTGATACCTCGATCAAAGTGGATGACTTGAAAGCCAAGCTATCTAAACTGTGGCAGACGATATCCCAGTGGAAGCTAATCCCTATAGGGAGAGGTTTTTTTGAATTTTCCTTCTCTTACATGGAGGATATGAGACGGGTGCTGACTGCAGGCTCTTGGAATCTTGATCCAGGAGTGCTGAGATTGTTTGAGTGGACTCCTGATTTTAACCTTTCTTTGGTTAAGCAATCTAAGGTGTAATGTTGGATTCAAATCTTTGATCTCCCGCTTGAATATTGGCGGCCAAAAATTCTTTTCTCAATAGCAAGGGGGATTGGCTCTCCCTTATCTCTGGATGATGCTGTTGGGAATTTGTGTATAAAAAAATAATAATAACGCAGCGGAAAAATTCCCATCGAAGGATCCTTGCGAATGGTCACGATTCATGGTTAAAAGATTTACCTCTTGAAGCGATGACAGTTGATTAAAGATCGTCTATCACGAACACCGCACGAACGATGTCTCTAAGGTATCCACACGAGCAGATTCCGTGAACGTCCAACGTCACGAACCCGAAGCTTCTTTGTCTCACAGTGCTAGCTTCGAAAACCGAGACCTGCTGCTCACTATCACTCTTTATGTGCGGCTAGTGTAAAACAAAACCGTGTGGGCACAATAGCTTAAGTGGTCTACTTATAGAAGCACCTCTTTAATTGAGTTAGTGAGCAGCATTTGACCTAAGCCCCATGTACTATGCGCTAGGCCCAATAGAAAAGTCCAACTCTCATTTTAATGCTTCTTTTAATCCGATCTTATGTGTGTGATCCAATAGTTTCCCAAAACGTTAGTAGTAATATTAAATCCCATTTAATATTACAAACAGTGAGCGGTATCTAGCAATACATCACTGCTACCTAAGTAGTGAGAAAGTCAGTGATTTGACGAAACCTTTCTGTGACAAATATTCATGTGCATTATTATCCCTTTGTCTATATATCTATATTGAACACAAGACATAGAACGTGTCGCCCTTGTATGGTTCAATATCATGTTCCCTGATACCTGAGTAGACTTAACAACAAATGAGGTCAATATCTCATATTGACTCATTTCAGCACGGTCATGCATTTTACAGTCTCACTCTATCAGGGGGCCCACAGATATTACTCCTGTTATGTAGGAGGGACAAATTCCATCTAGGTCACTCACATCCCTCTGCATGGCTCGTGGTATGCCCAATGACCGTCCTTATAATCATCCTATTACAGATGACTTTTGACGATATTAAAGCACACGACTCTTCATGTAGGGATCGTAGCGATTTCAGGTCGAAGGATTGCATACACCATTGTCACTATGAGAACTACTTATGACACTCACACAACGCTCCATGTAGTGTTCTCATGGTAGGTCAATCCAGTACATTATTACTCTAATGTGTACCTATGTGGCAACTCGATATCTCATATCCATGACCCGTGAGATATGGTCATCAGTCTGCACACATAATAGTCTCAATGTATTATTATTGTCCTTATTAATAAAATACTTGACTACGGATATTTAAGAATAGGATTTCATTGTTCAATAGTGTCTCACGATCAAGTCATATACTTGATATTCTATTAAACTGAAATGCCTCATATCATAGCAAGATACAAATGTAAGTCTAAGAAATAGAAGATACAAATGTAGTCTCTGAAATACACTGGCTTACACCTTACACCAACAATCTCCCACTAGCACTAGAGCCAATCAGGCATAAATATAATGCCCATCGATCTAGTGTGACCTTCATGCTTCTGTTGAGCAAGAGGTTTCGTAAGTGGGTCAGCAACGTTATCAAGTGTTGGTACTCCGCATATTTTCACATCTCCTCTATCGATAATCTCTCGAATGAGATGGAAGCGCCTAAGTATATGTTTGGATCGCTGATGAGATCTAGGTTCCTTAGCTTGTGCAATGGCCCCATTGTTATCACAATAGATATCAATGGGGTCCACAATACTAGGAACTGTACCAAGCTCAGCAATGAACTTCCTGATCCAAACAACCTCCTTTGCTGCATTGGAGGCGGCAATATACTCAGCCTCTGTAGTAGAATCGGCGACTGTCTCCTGCTTTGAACTCTTCCAGCTCACCGCCCCGCCATTCAGGCAGAACACATAACCAGATTGCGATCTGGAATCATCCTTATTGGTCTGGAAGCTAGCATCGGTGTAACCTATTACAGCAAGTTCTTCCTCGCCTCCATATACCAAGAACGAATCCTTAGTTCTTCTCAAGTACTTAAGGATGTTCTTGATAGCAGACCAGTGACTTTCACCGGGATCAGACTGGTACCTGCTCGTTATGCTTAAAGCATACGATACATCTGGTCGAGTACATAACATGGCATACATGCTAGATCCAATTGCGGATGCATAGGGAATCTTACTCATGCTATCCCTTTCTTCTTGATTGGAAGGGGATTGTGCCTTTGATAGGCATATACCATGTGACATAGGCAATAGTCCTTTCTTGGATTCATGCATGTTAAAGCGTCTCAACACTTTGTCTATGTATGTACTCTGACTTAGGCCAAGCAATTTCAGCGATCTATCCCTATAGATCCTGATTCCCAATACATAGGTAGCTTCACCCAAATCTTTCATAGGGAAGCAATTCCCTAACCATGTCTTTACATTTTGTAGTGTAGGGATGTCATTTCCAATGAGTAATATGTCATCTATATATAACACTAGAAAAACAACAATTCTCCCACTAACCTTCTTGTAGACACAAGGTTCATCTTCATTTTTGATGAATCCGTACTGTCTTACAACATCATCAAAACGAAGGTTCCAACTTCTGGAAGCTTGCTTCAATCCATAGATTGATCGCTGCAATTTACATACCTTTCCGGCATCCTCTGAAATGTCAAAGCCTTCAGGTTGTGTCATGTACACATCCTCAAGAAGCTTTCCATTAAGGAAAGCAGTTTTGACATCCATCTGCCATATCTCATAATCATGGTATGTAGCGATAGCAAGTAAGATCCGGGTGGATTTAAGCATCGCAACAGGTGAAAAGGTCTCATCATAGTCGACACCATGAATTTGCTTGAAACCCTTAGCCACCAATCGCGCCTTAAAGGTATGTACTTTACCATCCATGTCAGTTTTCTTTTTGAAAACCCACTTGCACCCTATGGGTTTTACCCCTTCAGGTGGCTCTACCAAGGTCCATACCTGGTTGGTGTACATGGAATCCATCTCAGATTTCATGGCCTCAAGCCACTTCTCGGTCTGGGCCGTGATGGCCTCCTGGTAAGTCACGGGCTCATCTTGATCCATGAGCAATACATCACCTTGTGGAGTCATGAGAAATCCATATCTCTCAGGCTGGTGACGTATCCTGTTAGACCTACGCTGGTCTTGTGCTACTGGAGCAGGTTGTTCCTCCACAGCATTTTGTGAAGGTCGCTCCTGTTCTACCAATGGTAGGTCACTACTCTGTGATTCTTGAATTTCTTCAAGTTCTATCTTCCTCCCACTGGTTCCTATGGAGATAAACTCCTTTTCTAGGAATACACCAGTCCGTGCGACAAACACTTTGCCTTCGGAAGGATTATAGAAATAGTATCCCTTGGTTTCTTTGGGATACCCCACAAAGAAGCATTTATCAGATTTGGGATTAAGCTTATTAGAAACTTGACGTTTTACATATGCTTCACAACCCCAAATCTTCATAAAAGACATGCTGGGTCATCTACCAGTCCATATCTCATATGGTGTCTTTTCTACCATTTTGGATGGAACACGGTTAAGTGTAAAAGTTGCTGTTAATAGAGCATGTCCCCAGAAAGAGTTTGGAAGGTTTGCATGACTCATCATAGACCGAACCATGTCCAACAAGGTTCGATTTCTCCTCTCAGAAAAACCATTCCATTGTGGTGTTCCAGGTAGAGTGAGTTGAGATAAAATTCCACACTCTCTCAGATGATCATCAAACTCTAGGCTCAAATATTCACCACCTCGATCCGATCGAAGAGTTTTAAGATTTTTACCAAGTTGGTTTTGTACCTCATTTTTGAATTCCTCGAACTTTTCAAAGGATTCCGATTTATGTTTCATAAGATACACAAATCCATATCTACTGAAATCATCAGTAAATGTGATGAAGTACTGAAAACCACCTCTAGCTAATGTGTTTAGGGGTCCGCATACATCGCTATGTATAAGACCCAGAAGATCGTTAGCTCTTTCACCTTTTCCGGTGAATGGAGCTTTAGTCATCTTTCCCAATAAACAAGACTCACATATCTCATATGATTCATAATCAAATGAGTCCAAGAGTCCATCTTTATGGAGCTTCGAAATGCGCTTCTCATTTATATGGCCTAAACGACAATGCCAAAGATAAGACGGGTTCAACTCATTTGGTTTGAACCTCTTAGTATTTATGTTATAAATGGGCATTTCAAGATCAAGGACATAAAGCCCATTACTCATGTGTGCACTAACATAGAAAATATCATCCAAATAAATAGAACAACTTTTGTTCTTTATTATAAAAGAAAAACCAATCTTGTCCAAACAAGAAACGAAAATGATATTCCTGCTAATTGCAGGCACCATAAAACAGTTCTCTAACTGAATAGTAAGCCCAGTGGGCAAAGTCAATACATAAGTCCCTACAGCTAAAGCAACAACCTTTGCTCCATTTCCAACTCGTAGGTCGACTTCGCCCTTTGACAATGGTCTACTCCTGTTTAGATCCTGCACATTTGTACAAATGTGAGAACCACATCCAGTATCTAATACCCATGATGCAGAAGTAGATAAATTGACTTCTATAACAAACACACCTGAAGTGGAAGTCTCACTTCCCTTCTTCTTCTTGCTTTCTTCCATGTATTTTGGGCAGTTCCTCTTCCAATGTCCGGTCCAACCACAGTGGAAGAAATTGCCTTCCTTAGCCACACCACCCACGGGCTTCAATCCAGAAGTACTGGGCTTGAACTTGTTGATGGCCTTGCCTTGCCCTTTTGTTTGTACGTGGGCTTCTTGGGCTTCTTCTTACTTTTTCCAGCCTGGACCATCAAAATGGCCTTCCCCTTTCCTTTGTTAATATTTTGTTCAGCAGTTCTTAACATGCTCAACAATTCTGGCAAAGGTTTGTCAAGATCATTCATATTATAGTTCATGACAAACTGACTATAGCTCTCAGGCAACGATTGCAGAACTAAGTCAGTGGCCAACTCTTTGCTTAAAGGAAATCCCAGTCTCTCGAGATTCTCAATGTACCCTATCATCTGGAGTACATGAGGACTCACAAAGCTTCCTTCTGCCAATTTACACTGGAAAAGGGCTCTGGAAACTTCGAACCGCTCATGCCTTGCTTGCTCTTGGTAGAGCAGCTTGAGGTGCACGATCATATCGTACGCCTCCATGGTCTCATGTTGCTTTTGCAGCTCAATGGTCAAGGGAGCAAGCATAAGACAACCGACGTCTAAGGCGTCATCCTGATGCTTCTTATAAGCATCCTTGTCAGTCCTAGGAGCATTTGCAGCCGGTGGCTCCTCAGGAATATGCTCCTCAAGAACATACAGCCTTTTCTCATGTTTGAGGACAATCCTCAAGTTTCTGTACCAGTCCAGAAAATTTGTTCTGGATAGTTTATCCTTCTCAAGGACGGATCGCAATGACAGGTTACTTGATGTGTTTGATGCCATGATAATCTACAAAAATAAATATGCAAAATATAAGTATCATGCCATGAAGTTATTTAATAAGGTCTTTAATTAAATACGCCTCTCACTATTTTACTCAAAACAATGACCCTCATCATTGATTCGGAAAATCCCGTTGGAAGATTTTCTAGTAGGCCAAGATCCATATTTCACCTAGCTTTAAGTCAGCTTTGGCTGATCACTCAAAATTCGGTTATATAGGTAGGAAACACTTTCCGATTGCATCTCATGCAACTCTTGGACAGTTGGGTGAATAACTCTTATTCTAATCCATCACATGGACTAAAGCCCAACTTATAAGCCTCTAAGCATTTCAATCCTATTGAAGTTGGCTTAGTTAAGTCAGACCCAATGGATAGCAGTTGAACATTACATTTGTCCCATCGCGTCTTACTAGTATAGATAAAGGTACCCCGCTTTGGCGGACCCACACTTAATCGATCATAGTCTTGACGAGTGCCATGCATTGGAAGACCTTTAAATGTGACTTAATATTTCCTTTTGAGGGATTTGATTAAAATTTGATCTCATCATTTGTTAAACTCTTTAACTTACTATTTACATACATGCATCTCATACATATATTAGTTAAACTCCTTTTAACATACTATATACATACATGCATCTCATACATATATAAGGCAAATAAATGTGATATGGTTATGGCCCCTAACGCATTGACTCTCCCAAGCCAATGAGAGAATCTAAACTGAAACCTAGGAGCGTCCAAGCTTCTCCAAGCATGATCTCCCACGGGATAACGTCTTCTTGTCTCTATCATTACATTACATAAACAGAAACCTCATTTTACATATGAGGGGAGTGAGATGAGAAAAGAATATACACATGGAACATAAGAGAAAGGCACGGCACGCAGGCCGTATTTCAAAATAAACCAAAAGACTAAGGCCATAACCATCCACCATGCATCACAACGCAAATAATAACAAACAATAATAATACCTCTTTTATTATTATTAATATTATTATTAAGTGATACAAAAGATTTCAAAAATTTGAATTTCGAAATAACACACTACGCAGAGGTAGCACGGGGGTCCCGCTGCCCGGTCAGCGGGCGGGGGTCAAGGGGAGGCCGCCCCTTGCGGGGTGCGGGGCAGCTCCCCGGAGAAAAAATTTCTCTCCAAAGTGTGCCTCGCTTCCTTGGCGGCTAGGGCTTCAACCTCTCAACCCTAAAAACGCAAGGCCCGTGAACACTTCACGTTGCAAGGAACGACGGCTAGGGTTTCAACCCTTGGAACCTCAGCTGCAAGAACATGAACTCTTCATGTCTGAAACCCCTTAAAGCCGCCAACAGAGAACTGAAACTGATCATGTTTAACATCAACACTTGACGCCATCACAGAACATAATAAGGATTCCAGAACCAATGTACATATCGCATATATACATAAACATGCAATAGACGCATATATCATATACATACGAAAATTACAGAAACAAGGTTTCGCAAAACGGATGTAAACGATTTTCAGAAAACAATTTTCAGAAAAACGATTCACATTATAAACATGTTATCATACATAACAGGTAAACCACGTAACATAATCATGGTTTCGCAAGAGCTTTGATACCACTGTTGGGAATTTGCGTATAAAAAAAAACGCAGCGGAAAAATTCCCATCCAAGGATCCTTACGAATGGTCACGATTCATGATTAGAAGAATTACCTCTTGAAGCGATGACAGTTGATTAAAGATCGTCTATCACGAACACCGCACGAACGATGTCACTAAGGTATCCACACGAGCAGATTCCGTGAACGTCCAACGTCACGAACCCGAAGCGTCTCTGTCTCACAATGCTAGCTTCGAATCACTCTCTATGTGCGGCTAGGGTAAAACAAAACCGTGTGGGAACAATAGCTTAAGTGGTCTACTTTTAGCAGCACCTTCTTAATTGAGTTAGTGAGCAGCGTTTGACCTAAGCCCCATGTACTATGCGCTAGGCCCAATAGAAAAGTCCAACTCTCCTTTTAATGCTTCTTTTAATCCGCTCTTATGTGTGTGACCCTATAGGTTCCCAAAACGTTAGTAGTAATATTAAATCCCATTTAATATTACAAACAGTGAGTGGTATCTAGCAATACATTACTGCTACCTAAGTAGTGAGAAATCAGTGATTTGACGAAACCTTTCTGTGACAAATATTCATGTGCATTATTATCCCTTTGTCCATATATCTATATTGAACACAAGACATAGAATGTGTCACCCTTGTATGGTTCAATATCATGTTCCCTGATACCTGAGTAGACTTAACAACAAATGAGGTCAATATCTCATATTGACTCATTTCAGCACGGCCATGCATTTTACAGTCTCACTCTATCAGGGGGCCCACAGATATTACTCCTGTTATGTAGGAGGGACAAATTCCATATAGGTCACTCACATCCCTCTGCATGGCTCTTGGTATGCCCAATGACCGTCTTTATATTCATCCTATTACAGATGACGTTTGACGATATTAAAGCACACGACTCCTCATGTAGGGATCGTAGCGATTTCAGGTCGAAGGATTGCATACACCATTGTCACTATGAGAACTACTTATGACACTCACACAACGCTCCAAGTAGTGTTCTCATGGTGGGTCAATCCAGTACATCATTACTCTAATGTGTACCTATGTGGCGACTCGATATCTCAAATCCATGACTCGTGAGATATGGTCATCAGTCTGCACACATAATAGTCTCAATGTATTATTATTGTCCTTATTAACAAAATACTTGACTACGGATATTTAAGAATAGGATTTCATTGTTCAACAGTGTCTCACGATCAAGTCATATACTTGATATTCTATTAAACTGAAATTTCTATTCTAAGGACTTTATTATGTTTAAACAAGTAACACAATAAACTGGAATGCCTCATATATATATATATATATATATATATATATATATATATATATATATATATAATAGCAAGATACAAATGTAATTATAAGAAATACACTGGCTTCTAGGGCTTACACCAACAGATGCCACAAAAATAGAACCTTGGGCCATTTTGCAAGAATACTGGTGGATATTGATCTACTCGGCCAACTTAGAGAGACACTAAGGGTTGAAAGGAAAGATCATGCTTTTCATGTGCGGGTGGAATATGAATACCTTCCTGCCTTCTGTTCCTCTTGCAAGATTATTGGGCATTCTTTGTCAAACTGCAAAAAGAATCCAGTTAACCATGAGGAAAACAAGGGTACAAAAATTTTGGCCCAGAGAGGAAAGCAAACCAAAAAGGGAACTACTAAATTTGTTGAAAAGACCAAGGAAGGGCAGCCAGATAAGGAAGCTCATAATGATAATGGAGACAACCCTTAGGCCTTTGCTGATATGGCTACAACTCTACCTGTTGACAAAGGAAAAGCTGCTTCCCAGGATCTTGTCTTCAAAGGAGGAAATAATGTTGCTGGCACGAGTGGTACTAAATTGCCTGATCATGTCCCTTGTGTGATCCAGTAGATTCTGATGGATGAGCTAGAAAAGGTAAATCATGTTGATAATGTTCAGCACGAGTATGACAATGAATCCGTAGAAACAATTTTTGATGAATCCAATCAGGGTATTAAGCCTCTTCAAGATAGGCTAGCTGATGA
The DNA here is from genome assembly GCA_030762895.1 of Sophora flavescens. NCBI lineage: Eukaryota > Viridiplantae > Streptophyta > Magnoliopsida > Fabales > Fabaceae > Sophora > Sophora flavescens. The sequence continues at coordinate 108,769,014 of CM061064.1, read as the reverse complement.
GTATGTTTCAGACTCTTTACCTGAGCATAATTCTTCAACTGACCTTAATACCTTGGCTACTCATGTCTCTCCTACTCCTGGGGCTCAGAGTGACTCCTATATTTGCTCCTATGAGATTTCCCCAGTGTTGGAGGACAGGCATATTCCTGAAATAGTCCAACAAGATATGAAAGTGGTATCCAAATTCTGGGCTGATCAGGAAGAGGAATTGGAAGGTTCCACTACAAATGAAAAAGAGTATTCAGAATTCACTCCTGTGAGGTCTAAATCATAGAAGAAGAAATTGAGAAAGCAGATGAAAATTCAGAATAAGACTCATAATACCCATGCAAAGGGTGGATCCAAAAACACTATCCGATAAAAGTTCTCTATTGGAATGCAAGAGGCTAAGGCAATAAGGAAACTAGGCTTGTCTTGAAGAAAATGTGTATTCTGCATAAACCAGACTTGGTTCTGATCTCTGAGCCTTGGGTCAGTTTTGATTCCATCCAATTGTCTTTCTGGAATGGGCTTGGCTTGAAGGCTTTTATGTTTAATGATAGGGACCATAGATCCCCTAACATTTGGTGTCTTTGCAAGAAGGAGCTGTCCCCAAATACAATCTCTGCATCCTCTCAGCAATGTTCCTTCTCTTTTAGTCAGGGCACTCAGGTTATTTACTTTGCAAGCATCTATGCTGCAACCTCTTTTCAGGAAAGAAGGACTTTATGTCAGGACCTTACAGCTTTGTCCATATCTCATAAGGGTCCTTGGACTTACATTGGTGACTTCAATGCTGTGGTTGGTGCTCATGAGAAACGTGGTGGAAACCCTCTTCTAAGACAATCCTGTGAGGAATTTGGTTCTTGAACAGATGTAAACCATTGATCCACATTGATACCAAGGGAGCCCAATTTACCTGGTCTAATGGGAGGATTGGCAGACATCATACAGAATTGAGACTGGACAGGGCAATTGTGAATGAAGAGGCAATTTCCTTCTGGGATAAGATTGGTTGCTGCACTATCCCTAAACATAAATCAGATCACTTCCCTATCCTTCTGTCCCTGCAGAAAGGGATAACTTTAAAGCCTTCAATGTTCAAGTACTTTAAAATGTGGAGTGAGCATAGTGACTGTGTAAGAGTGGTAAGGCAGGCATGGTCCAGGCCAGTCAGTGGTTGTCCTATGTTTGTTCTCATGCAGAAGCTGAAGTGGTTAAAAGATGATCTAACAGTATGGAATAAACAGGTGTTTGGAGATGTTAAACTAAGGGTGGACACTGCCATCTGTGATTTAGATGCCATCCAACAGGAGATCTCAGATGAAGGTTACTCAGATGAGTTAAAGGCTAAAGAGACTTTGGCCCGGTTCTCTTTGCAAAAAGCTTTGGATGTTGAGGAATCCTTCTGGAAGCAGAAAACTAACTTGCACTGGTTTTCTGATGGAGACAGAAATACATCCTTCTTCCACAGAATGGCTAAGGTTAGGCAATCAACCCAGCATATGTCGACTCTCAAGCTAGGAGATGTTATCTTGGACTCCCAATCTGATATAGAGCAACATGTGGTCCAATACTTTTCAAACATGTATGGCTCAGAGAATCATTGCATTGAGAATGATCTAGTGCAGCAAGTAATTCCTTACTTAGTGACAATGGAAGATAACTGCTTGCTGTCTGATCTTCCTACTAAAGAGGAAATAAAAGCTACTGTGTTCTCCATGAAATGGATCTCCAAGGCCGGATGGCTTTGGAGGGTGCTTCTTCCAAACATTCTGGGAAATAGTGGGAGAAGATATGTGTAACTCAGTGCTTCAATTTTTCAAGCACAACTGGATCCTTCCTGGTTTAAACTCCAATACAGTGGTGTTAATCCCTAAGTTTCCTGAAGTAGAAAAGATAGAAGATTACAGGCCAATAGCTGTTGCTAACTTCCAATTCAAAGTCATCACCAAGGTGCTTGCTGACAGGCTTGCTAGGATTGCTCCCAGGATCATCTCTAGGCAGTAAAGAGGATTCATTCATGGTAGAAAAATCTCAGAATGCATCCTTAGAACCTCAGAGGCTATTAACCTGCTGGACATCAAGTCTTTTGGAGGTAATGTGGCCCTGAAGTTTGATATAAAAAAGGCCTTTGACACCCTTGATTGGAATTTTCTGCAGAAAGTCCTAGTAGCATTTGGTTTCAGTCCTTTGTTTTGCAGCTGGATCAGTACCATCTTGAAATCAGCTAGATTGTCCTTTCTGGTAAATGGCCACCCTGCTGGCTATATTTCTTGTAGCAGAGGTGTGAGACAAGGGGATCCGCTCTCCCCTCTATTATTCTGCCTGGCAGAGGATGTTTTGAGCAGGGCAATCTCCTTCCAGATTGACTCTAATGCAATGCAGCCTATGGCAGGCCCTAGAGGATTCCAGCTGTTTATATGCAGATGATATCATGGCCTTTTCTAAGGGAACCAAGAGGAGTCTCACGGCCTTGATGAGGATCTTTAGACTCTATGGAGAGGTTTCTGGCCAACTGCTAAGTCATGATAAATGTAAGTTCTTTGTGGGCTCAGTTTCTGCTCGAAGAATGTAGGTACTCAGACAGACTCTTAGCTTCTCTAATGGCTGTCTACCTTTCTGCTACCTTGGAGTCCATATTTTCAAGGGAAAGACTAAAGCTCGCCATCTCCACCCAATTATAGATAGACTAAAGGAGAAACTGTGCTCTTGGAAGGGATCCCTTTTGTCAATCATGGGGAGAGTCCAATTAGTTAACTCAATAGTCAATGGTATGGTTTTATATAGCTTTCAAAAAGACCGATGGCCAGCTGCTTTGCTCAAATTGCTAGACTCCTACATAAGAAACTTTGTTTGGTCTGGTGACATCTACAAAAGGAAATTGGTGACAGTATCCTGGAAGAAGGTTTGTTTGGCTCTAAAAGAGGGTGGTCTGGGCCTAAAATCAATGAGGCAGTTAAATGCTACAGCCACCTTAAAGCTATGCTGGGAGGTAATGTCTTCCTCTGATAATTGGGCCTGTTTCTTAAAGGCGAGATTTATTAAAAATAGGCATCCTGTCTCCTATGTTAAGTCCTCTTTCTGGCCAGGCTTTAAAACATACTATCATCAAGTGGTCTCTAATGCTACTTAGGTGATTGGTAATGGTCAAATGATAAACTTCTGGTTGGATAAATGGATGGACAAATCAGTAGCTGACTTGTTGGAATTACCTGAGACTATGCATCATCTTCTAAAGGCATCTGTCTCGGACTTCATTGACTCTGATGGTTGGCACATCCCTTCTAACTTCTGTGTAGCAGTCCCTGGGTTAGCAGCAGACATTAGAAGGACTATCCTCCCAGCATTTGAAAACCCTGTGGACACTTTAGTTTGGATGGCCTCGGATGATGGCAGCCTGTCCTTCAAACTGGCCTACAAGCTTGTTTATTCTACCCCTCATGTTAGTCAGTGGATCAGAGGCATATGGAACTCCTTCATCCTTCCCTCAAAAGCTCTGGTTACTTGTAGGCTCAATCACAACAAGCTCCATGTGGATGACTGCCTAAAAGCTAAAGGTTGCATTACAGTCTCAATGTGTGATCTCTGTTGTTCAGCTTTTGAATCTTCTGATCACCTCTTTTTCAGGTGTAAATTTGCAGAAACAATTTGGTCCTGGCTGGCCTCTATCTTGAATCTGTCTAATGATCTAACTTCCACTACTTCGGTTTTCAATATAGTGCAGAGCTTCAAAGATGGTTAGGTGAAGGATATTGTCACAGCAGCTTTGGTTTTTGTGATTTACTTCATCTGGCATTGTAGGAATCAAACCAGGTTTAATAATGTCAGAGTCCCAGTTTTAAGAGCCATTAGCCTCATAAGCAGCTCAGTCTGGATTTCGGGTATGCACTCTAAGGGCTTTGTGTCCTCTTCTCTGGAGGAGTTCATGATCTTAAATGCCTTTGGTATAGATGCTCATCTGAATAAGGCCCCCTCTATCAAGCAGGTAGATTGGTCTCCTCCTCTTTACCACTGGATCAAATGCAACACAGATGGGGCTTCTAGAGGAGTGCCAGGCCATGCTGCTAGTGCTGGGGTTTTTAGAGATTATAGAGGTACTTTTCTGGGATGTTTCCCTAGGTACATTGGCCTCTCTTTTGCTCTTCATGCTGAACTGATGGCTGCAATGATTGCTATTGAAACTGCTTTTGAGTGGGGATGGACCAGACTATGGCTAGAGTGTGACTCTAAGTAAGTTGTGCAAGCCTTCTCTTCCCCTAGTATTGTGCCTTGGACTCTAAGAAATAGATGGAAAAACTGTTTGGTACTGGTCTCCAAAATGCAATTTAGGGTCTCCCATGTCTTTAGAGAGGGAAACACTTGTGCAGACAAGCTAGCAGCTTTTGGAGTGAAGAACCAGGGTCATTTCTGGTGGGACTTTCCTCCTAATTTTATTACAGAGGACCTTCTTAGGAATAAATTAGGATTGCCTAATTCCAAATTCATAAATTCCTTTTGATTCTTCCATGGGTCTTGGCTTTAGCCCCCCCATGCTTTGTATTTATCTTTTCTTTATTCTTAATAAATTTTTGGTGTGCTACAGATGATGGGTAGGGTCTTTGGTGCCAACCTAGTTGGGATCACTTTCTCTATTGTGATGCCTTTGCACACCTCAGCCTTTTATAAAAAAATATGTATAAGTGACTGTCTTGGTGTACAGAGAAAACTGGACAAATGTGAGGTAACATTGGGGTAAATGTTTGTATAGCATTGTTGATTTATAACTAACCTTGTACTTGCCCATTCACCAATCCATCCAAAACCTTGATGTGCTCTGCCAGATAATTATAAAGTAAAGGACAAGTTCTTAGGTGCTACAAGACCAAGAAAAAGCATTATCTCTACCATACAGTAAAATTTGTCAGTCCACTTTCACTTAAATAACATTTTCAATGTAGTAGCTGAGATGGAACGCATTGAAATAGTACAAAGTAAGAAAGCTACAGAAAGCTACAAAAAATTTCAAGTTAGCATTATTCCATCAGGAAATAAAACTCCAATCTTCAGGAAGCAGGTGAGACCAAGATGGAAGGGCATACCTCTTTTGTGACATCATTGTTTTGCAACCTGGATGGAAGGGTACTCTTAATATTGTTGGGCAAACCATGATATAATGTGTCCCTCATATTTGGAGGAAGAGAGGTTGGGCGAGACGCCTGATAGAAAGTTAGAACAATTGTCTTGTTTTTAGAAAATGAAAACCTTTTTTTTTTGTAAGTTTCTTGTTATGTACTTTTTTTGTGAATGAGCTTATTTATGTTTTGTAGTGTGACATGCATCCTTCGCTGGGCCACATACACTCAGAAAGTTACTTGCCCTCAGCGTAAGCATCCATTTGAGTTCCTCCACGTCCATCGCTTACTTGATGCCAGGTAAGGGATTGTCATATTCGATGTTCCGTTCTCACTTGAGCTTTCATTTTCAATTCAATTCATGCTACTTATGGCTAAATGTAAAGGGAAAGAAGTGTTCTGCTGTATTTCTACTAATGGACTTCTTATTTATTCTTGGGGATAGTTTTAGGAGTCAAGTAGAAATTGTTGGTCAATATGTTTAAAAGGATTTAGCCATGATTTTGGTTCTAGTGGAGTTTTATTCAATCAAATATGCTATTCTAGTGTTACTTCTTTAATGAGTCTTGAGAATTGGAATGTGGTCTAAGATCACTTTGCCGTACTGGGTAAAAAAGCTTCCTTTTTTGTTCTCTATTTATTGATTTTGCTTGATCAGGTGTTGGACACTTGGACTGAATACTGTGTTGCAGGGATTCCTAGTTAATGCTTGAATTGAACTTCTATTCAACTCTTACAATGAGATCTGTGTGAAGTGTATGCATATTATTAGTCTATCCTTCATTTTAATCTAACCCCCCCCTCCCAAATGAAAAATTGTTTTACTTTCCAAAGTTTTTTCTTGTTTAAATATGTTTGTGTTTTGAGATGCATTATCAGCATTTTGATAACTTGCATTTCCTTATGATTTCAATATTGCCATAGAATATCTGTGAAATAACCTTTCTCCTCTTATGCCAGGATGGGGGTAGGCAAGAAAACACACTTTTCATTTCAGTGGAACTGCACCTTTCTCTCCAAATTCAGCTTCCACTTTTGTATGTGACAGAAATTTGAGGAAGAATCAACTTGGCAGCGTCATATTTGGGTGCAAGAACACTACAATTAAAGAATCTCTCTCTAAACAACTATTTGGTCAGTCTTTGGAATAACTATTAGTATGAGTTAGAAATACTAATGTGACAATGATGTACAACATTTTAAATTTGACATCGTGTTGTTCCTATTCAAGTCATTTACATGAACTCTATTTTTCATAATGCTTGAAATTTGTACTATCTTTGCCATAAATCATAGGTTTTGTGATCAGCCTTTGGCTCGGCTAGTTTTTAACTAGTAAGACCATAGGTCTTATTCGAGTTTAATCTCGATTTCGCCCAAATTTGGATGTAATTGTCCTCAAGCAACATTATGAGTCTCTTAAGTAGTTTTAGGGTATTTTAGTTGATTGAGTCAAATAAAGCGCTTACTGCTATTTCATGTTTTCAGGTTGATAGGAAAAGCAAGAAGGGAAGAACACCTGAAGCAGAGGCCATCACGCCCAGGCCGTGACACTGGTCACGGCCGTGATGAGCTACCCATGGAAGACAGAAAGGATCACGGCCCAGCCGTGACACACATCACGGGCGTGATGAGGAGATCATGAAAGTCAGAAAGCAACACGACCCAGACGTGACACACATCACGGGCATGATGAGAAGACCCAGAAAGTCAGAGTTGATCACGACCCAGCCGTGATGGAGGTTACGGCCGTGACAGATCAACATCCAAAGTCAGAAGCAATCACGGCCTGGCCGTGATAGGCATCATGGCCGTGACGGACCGGAATTTGAATGCGCGCCCTTGACAGAAGCGGTCACGGCCTGGCCGTGACGGCCATCACGACCGTGACGCACGGCCTCTTTATAAATAGAAGCGCAGCAGACACAAATGGATCCAATTTTCACAGTTTTACATAATTTATCTAGGTTTTGTTATACCCTTGATTGAGAGCTAATTCCCTTGGGTTAATCTGCTGTAATCGGGTTCCGCCGACACTGGAGATTCTGTAATTCCCGGATTATTTTGCTTCTTCCTTTCAATACTATGCTGTGTGTTCTGTTTGCTTAATTCAGGATTATATAGAATAGGTATTGATTTGTTTTGATGATTTTATGTTCCCATATCTAATCGTGTTTGCTTAATTCGCGTGTGTTCAATCGTGTTTTCTTAATTCACGAGTGCTTCAACCCGTTTGCTTAATTCGGGAATTGGGAACATATATAGTGTAGTGCCAATTTCGCTTGTTAATTGTTGCTACGATCGAAAAGGGATTAGAGCGAATGATTTCTTTTACAGAATCATGGCTCGTGGAAGAGGACGTCCGATTGGCAGTAATGACCGAACTCCTGAAAGAATTGTTGGAGCTAACAATGTGGAAAATAATCATACCGGAAGTGTAGGAGAGTCATCTGAGACTCAAGATACCATGAAAAACATAGTTACTGCTCTGTTGTTACAAACACAACAGAATGCTGAGATGCTACAGATTAACAAAGAACAGCAGGAACAACAGAATCAAAGGAGAGCTGCAGCAGCTGAAGATGCCGGAATGACTACTTTCCTGAAAGGGAAGCCACCCCAATTCCGAGGAGATTATGATCCAGAGAAGGCAGAGTGGTGGATACAAGATATCGAGAAGATATTCGATACCATGCGCTGCAGAGAGGATAGGAAGGTGACGTATGCTGCCTTCATGCTAACTGGAGGAGCAGAGTCTTGGTGGAGAGGTAAGCGAAGATTGCTGGATGCCGAAGGCAGAGTTATCAACTGGCAGCTGTTCAGTGAGTTCTTCTTTGAGAAGTATTTTCCGCGTCTAGTTCGACGCGAGAAAGATAGGGAATTCATGAGTCTCAAACAAGGCAACATGACTGTTGGTGATTATGCATCACGATTTGAGGCTCTGATTAAGTATTCTGAATTTTATCAGAGATTCCCAGATGAAGATTGGCAATGTAGAAGGTTTGAGGAAGGACTCCGACATGAGCTCCAGAGGGCTATAGTATCTCTTGATATCCAGAGTTTTCCAGAGCTAGTGGAACGATGCAGTGCGATTGAAAGTATAGATCTGAGGAGGGCTGCTGAACAGAAGCAACAAAGGATGGCTGCTTTGTTGTCTGTCACGACCGTGATGGCTATCACGGCCAGGCCGTGACAGAGGTTGACTTTGTTATTTAATTGGTTTGATTATTATGAGTTGGTTGTGATAAATTGCCTTATATGATATTGAGATGTTGGAATATTCTGTTGATTAATGTGTTATGCATGATCTGCCTGGTTTTTAATCCTATGCTTAGATGATTTTAAGCAAAGATATATGTTGTTCGGGAGATAAGTTTTGGGTGAGAGTTTTGAATATGAATTAGAGTTGACTCGCTATTATTTTATAGAAGTGATGTGATATAGAATGTAAGTGGAGGTTGTGAGGAAAAGCTTGAGGTACTAGGTTGCTATTGATAAAAGTCAGTGACAATCATACCGTGCTTATGCACTATTTCCTATAAGAGATTAGGGAATAGTGGCGCACCGAATTATGAGGTCTTTTATGCTTATGTGCTATTTCAAATGGGGGAAATAGTGACGCATATTGTGCTGATGCACTATTTCCTATGAGAGATTAGGGAATAGGGGCGCACCGAGTTATTATTTATTATGTGCTTATGTGCTATTTCAAATGGGGGAAATAGTGATGCATATTGGGCTTATGCACTATTTCCTACGAGAGGTAAGGGAATAGGGGCGCACCGAGTTGTTATTTATTATGTGCTTATGTGCTATTTCCAATGGGGGGAATAGTGACGCATATCGTGCTTATGCACTATTTCCTATGATAGATTAGGGAATAGGGGCGCACCGAGTTATTATTTATTATGTGCACTGAGTTTTGACCCTTAATAGTTCTGGACTACTGACTAATGTGACAGGAGTGAAGATGGCCACATCAGTATAAAGGTTTAGTTGCATGGGCTGAGGGTAGAGGATGATATAGTGAATTGAGGATGATTGTTGATTTTGAGTGATGTGTGTCTGTGACAATTACTGTATAATTTACTATTACTCTTTTCCGCTTTTTGATGATAGAACTGTTTCTTATTCCCTATATCTTCCTGTGTGTTGTATTTTATTTCTGATGTGATCGTATGAGAAGACCTGATGGAGGAACCAATTGCTGAGGAGTTAGATGGAACTCCGTATGAACCAGATGTTGGAGGTCGAGCTGTGATTCAAAGAGATTAGAGTATAGATATTATGGCCAGTGTATCTAAAGAGTATTTATATTTCCGCTAAGTATGTCAATAGTGAAGTTTATGCCTGTGAGGGATCCTACTGAGAGGGTACCCTTAACAGTGCTTTTGGGAATGTAATAAATAAACATGTGTGCAAATATATATATTACAACTTTGGTGTGTTTTATATTTGTAGAAGTTATATGATTATTCATTAAGTTTTAAATTTTTACGTATTTTAAACAGTAAGAGCGCGATTAAGTAAATAAATATTAAGGTTTTAATGTAATAATACGATGAGGCACATCGGGGTGTCTCATTTGGTGGTTTGAGAGCAGTTCGATTCTAATCGGACTGTGAGGTTTAGGGAGTCGTTACTGGCCGTGTCTAGTTGAGTCCACATCGGATTTTAACTATGCTTAGAAGATGGGTAATGTGTCCGAATACGATGCGATAATTAACATTAGTATGACATATGGTATTTATATACTGGTCTATGTGGTATTATATGTCATGCTGATAAGAGCGAATGATTTCTTTTACAGAATCATGGCTCGTGGAAGAGGACGTCCGATTGGCAGTAATGACCGAACTCCTGAAAGAATTGTTGGAGCTAACAATGTGGAAAATAATCATACCGGAAGTGTAGGAGAGTCATCTGAGACTCAAGATACCATGAAAAACATAGTTACTGCTCCGTTGTTACAAACACAACAGAATGCTGAGATGCTACAGATTAACAAAGAACAGCAGGAACAACAGAATCAAAGGAGAGCTGCAGCAGCTGAAGATGCCGGAATGACTACTTTCCTGAAAGGGAAGCCACCCCAATTCCGAGGAGATTATGATCCAGAGAAGGCATAGTGGTGGATACAAGATATCGAGAAGATATTCGATACCATGCGCTGCAGAGAGGATAGGAAGGTGACATATGCTGCCTTCATGCTAACTGGAGGAGCAGAGTCTTGGTGGAGAGGTAAGCGAAGATTGCTGGATGCCGAAGGCAGAGTTATCAACTGGCAGCTGTTCAGTGAGTGCTTCTTTGAGAAGTATTTTCCGCGTCTAGTTCGACGCGAGAAAGATAGGGAATTCATGAGTCTCAAACAAGGCAACATGACTGTTGGTGATTGTGCATCACGATTTGAGGCTCTGATTAAGTATTCTGAAATTTATTAGAGATTCCCAGATGAAGATTGGCAATGTAGAAGGTTTGTGGAAGGACTCCGACATGAGCTCCAGAGGGCTATAGTATCTCTTGATATCCGGAGTTTTCCAGAGCTAGTGGAACGATGCAGTGCGATTGAAAGTATAGATCTGAGGAGGGCTGCTGAACAGAAGCAACAAAGGATTGGAGGTCCTATTCGATCAGATACTCAGAGGAGAGTAGATAGTGGTTTTCAGGGGAGGCGGGAACCATACCCCAAACCAGTGCAGACAGTAGCACCAACACCAATTGCCACAACACAAGTGGTTGGAACGGGTCAGCAACAGCAAGGCCCAGTTTGTTATAAATGTGGAGGACCACATTATCAACGGAATTGCAGGGAGGTACCTTGCTGTTTCCATTGTGGCAAACCAGGACATTTTGCTCGAGATTGTAGACAGAAAGGTATGCCGCAGCCAGTAGCTGGGAATAGAGAAGCTGGAGGTTATAGAGGTGGAACCCAGGGAGGAGTTTCTGCAACCGATCAGCAGATGGTTAGACCTCAAGATGCTGGGAGAGTGTTTACCATAAGAAGAGTTGAATCCCCTCACGCTGCAGATCTCATACACGGTATGTATGATTTTGATATAAATTGGAATAATAGAATATGTTCGAAGGATTAAGCTTTAATTATGTCCTTTAAGGATGTTAGATCAAGTTGGAAAGGTTAAGGACAATGAATAGGATATAGTGATGGATAAGTTCGAGGATAAATAGAATGATATAAGAATGAATTCTGTTATGAAGTTACCGCTGTCACATAAGGGAAAACAGTGATGAGAAATATATTGTTGGAGCTTTAGATTAAGATAAGATGACAAGATGATGCCTATTGTTGAGTTAAGAAATTCCGAGGATGAAATTTTTTTCTAAGAGGGGTAGTAATGTAACACCCTGTATTTCACTGTTTTAAATAACAGTAATACATATAAATAGGTTTATAAATTTATTTGAGTTTTAGAAAATTATTTTTAATAAACGGAGTTTACTACTCAATCCTACTTGAATGTAGGAAGCTACAATTAAAAGTTAGGTTGGAAAGTCAGGCGAAACCCGGCCCGCGAATTCCATTGACAGTATAATTATACTGCTCAAAGGACCTAATTTTAATTCGTGAACGAAAGACGTAAGATTATTATTTTATTTCCTACAATTATGTATTTTTAGAATTATTTTGGGGAAAAAAAATAATTTATGTTTTTCGGGCGAAACACGTAATCAGGTAGACGACGGAAGAGATTTCGGAGTTTCTCAGAACCGATAGAGGGTTTATATTAGGATTTTGAGATGATTCAAGGGGATGAATCATATTTTTAAGTCTAGAAGGTTTTTCAGGGTTAAATAGAAAATTTATGAATTTTACGCTCAAGTCCCTGAACTTTCTGTTAATTACGCTTTTGTCCCTGATTTAGTTTCTATGTTTTTCCAAGTGAATTGGTCTAGAATCCTTGTTCCAAATCCATAGAGGACCGTGGCTTTGAGGCCCAAATTCCTTACCCATGACTTAAGTTCCATAAAGCCTATTTGAAGCCATATAAGTTTCCTATGCCATCATACGCCTAAAAATCTTTTTGGTGGGCCCCACAAAGATGAATTCAAGCCCAAATTCCCTAGGCCCATGCGCAAGCCCAATATGGAGTGAAGGTTGCCCTCATCTTGGATGAGCAAAGAGCAAAGAACATTCTAGAATTTTCTACTACATTCCACACCATTCTACATTCTTCCACATTATTCTACTATTTTCTCAAATCTTCTTCAACAAGCTAGGTTTTCCTAAGATATTTATGACAAAAATCAGCCAAAGTTAGTCAAGATAAGACCACATTAAATGTGGCAAGTGGTCATCATGACAATTTATTAGCAATTTGCAAAATAGTCCTTATACTTTTGGAATCTTTGCAAAATGGTCCCTATGAGTTATTTGCACTTTAATCCTTTGAAAAGCCACCTCCTTTCTACTTGGTCCTCAAAAGTGGCGCAGCCCACATGCCTATAAATACCTTCTCTCACTTTTCACTTAGTTTCTATTGTCATTTGTTTAAAAACCCTAAAGTTATAAGTCTTCTAGTGTTAGATTTGTGAAGAAAGTTCTTGGATCTTCACTTGTTCTTGATATCCAAGAGGTGAATCCTATTCTTCTTCTCTAATCATGTGTATGTTCTTCAATCAATTTCTTGATTCAAAGTTTATTTCATAGTTGTTCATCACTTTTTAGTTTCTAGATCTAGAACTTTGAAAATTCATAACTAATTCTAGAAAACTCCTTTTGACATGAAACCAATTGCTATAATCTTATAATAATCTCTATTTTCATAATCTAGAAGCATAAGATCATGAGAAATTTCTTTCCTTGATTTCTGGTCATGGCCGAACCTAGGTCAATATCATGTTCATAGGTTTTGTTTCATTTTCATGTCTTGATTCATGATTCAATCTTCTAGTATATTGATAGTTATTGTATTTAAGTATATATAAGATCAAAAATCAAACTCTAACCTATTGATTTCATCAGGGCCGAAACCCTAGTTCTTGGAACTAGATGAGTTTTGTTCAAAGTTTTCATTAATGATCTTGTTAATCAAGCTATTAGTATGTATGCTTAATAAATCCAAGTTGGTTTATTAAACTAAGAACCCTAACCCTATGAACATGTTGAGGCCGAATCCTTGTATAAAAGAGATAGGAAGTTTTGATTTTCAACTTTAGTTGTTTAGTCACTAATCCATGATTTAGGTTAATCAAGGATCATTAATCTATGACTTAATCATGACTAGGAATTTTAAGGATTTTGAACCCTAAAAGTCAGCCCTTGGCCGAAACCCTAACCCTAAAGGTTAGAGGATTTTGTTTCAAATTTTAGTATTGTAATAAGTAACCTATGTTAGTTAAGACTCTAGTAACTAGGATCCAAAAGATGACATTAAGAAGATAACCCTAAACCTATTTTCTAAGTCTTGGCCGAACCTAGCTCTAAAGTGTCATAGATGGTTGTTAGTTGATTAATTATAAGTATGTTGTTTGGTTGAAGGTGGTTGTGTTAACTCGTGGCAGGATAATGAGGATCGTCGTGTACATGTTTCCGGTGCAAACTCAGGTGGGGAAAAGAATCAACCTATCGTCGGAATCGATAAGTAGTAGATTATATGATAATTGTGTAGGGCGACCTAAACCCTACTAGTAGTCGAGTAATCGACAAGACCAAAATCCCATTGGAAACCTTTTACTGTAAAACCAATGGTGATTCGGGGATTGTAGGTTTATCGACATTAAGTTGATTTTAAGTATTTGAGGATGTTTGAATTATTTACTTTTGACTGTTTGTGATATGCTGGTTGAGGTATTCCATTTGCATGTGACGTATTATTGCGGTGTTTGAATATTGATGATATTGAGGATGTTCAGTGTCTGTCACGGCCGTGATGGTTGTCATGGCCAGGCAGTGTCAGGTTCTGTTTTGTAGCATTCTTGCCTTTGTTGTCTGTCACGACCGTGATGGCTATCACGGCCAGGCCGTGACAGAGGTTGACTTTGTTATTTAATTGGTTTGATTATTATGAGTTGGTTGTGATAAATTGCCTTATATGATATTGAGATGTTGGAATATTCTGTTGATTAATGTGTTATGCATGATCTGCCTGGTTTTTAATCCTATGCTTAGATGATTTTAAGCAAAGATATATGTTGTTCGGGAGATAAGTTTTGGGTGAGAGTTTTGAATATGAATTAGAGTTGACTCGCTATTATTTTATAGAAGTGATGTGATATAGAATGTAAGTGGAGGTTGTGAGGAAAAGCTTGAGGTACTAGGTTGCTATTGATAAAAGTCAGTGACAATAATACCGTGCTTATGCACTATTTCCTATAAGAGATTAGGGAATAGTGGCGCACCGAATTATGAGGTCTTTTATGCTTATGTGCTATTTCAAATGGGGGAAATAGTGACGCATATTGTGCTGATGCACTATTTCCTATGAGAGATTAGGGAATAGGGGCGCACCGAGTTATTATTTATTATATGCTTATGTGCTATTTCAAATGGGGGAAATAGTGACGCATATTGTGCTTATGCACTATTTCCTACGAGAGGTAAGGGAATAGGGGCGCACCGAGTTATTATTTATTATGTGCTTATGTGCTATTTCCAATGGGGGGAATAGTGACGCATATCGTGCTTATGCACTATTTCCTATGATAGATTAGGGAATAGGGGCGCACCGAGTTATTATTTATTATGTGCACTGAGTTTTGACCCTTAATAGTTCTGGACTACTGACTAATGTGACAGGAGTGAAGATGGCCACATCAGTATAAAGGTTTAGTTGCATGGGCTGAGGATAGAGGATGATATAGTGAATTGAGGATGATTGTTGATTTTGAGTGATGTGTGTCTGTGACAATTACTGTATAATTTACTATTACTCTTTTCCGTTTTTTGATGATAGAACTGTTTCTTATTCCCTATATCTTCCTGTGTGTTGTATTTTATTTCTGATGTGATCGTGTGAGAAGACCTGATGGAGGAACCAATTGCTGAGGAGTTAGATGGAACTCCGTATGAACCAGATGCTGGAGGTCGAGCTGTGATTCAAAGAGATTAGAGTATAGATATTATGACCAGTGTATCTAAAGAGTATTTATATTTCCGCTAAGTATGTCAGTAGTGAAGTTTATGCCTGTGAGGGATCCTACTGAGAGGGTACCCTTAACAGTGCTTTTGGGAATGTAATAAATAAACATGTGTGCAAATATATATATTACAACTTTGGTGTGTTTTATATTTGTAGAAGTTATATGATTATTAATTAAGTTTTAAATTTTTACGTATTTTCAACAGTAAGAGCGCGATTAAGTAAATAAATATTAAGGTTTTAATGTAATAATACGATGAGGCACATCGGGGTGTCTCATTTGGTGGTTTGAGAGCAGTTCGATTCTAATCGGACTGTGAGGTTTAGGGAGTCGTTACTGGCCGTGTCTAGTTGAGTCCACATCGGATTTTAACTATGCTTAGAAGATGGGTAGTGTGTCCGAATACGATGCGATAATTAACATTAGTATGGCATATGGTATTTATATACTGGTCTATGTGGTATTATATGTCATGCTGATAAGAGCGAATGATTTCTTTTACAGAATCATGGCTCGTGGAAGAGGACGTCCGATTGGCAGTAATGACCGAACTCCTGAAAGAATTGTTGGAGCTAACAATGTGGAAAATAATCATACCGGAAGTGTAGGAGAGTCATATGAGACTCAAGATACCATGAAAAACATAGTTACTGCTCCGTTGTTACAAACACAACAGAATGCTGAGATGCTACAGATTAACAAAGAACAGCAGGAACAACAGAATCAAAGGAGAGCTACAGCAGCTGAAGATGCCGGAATGACTACTTTCCTGAAAGGGAAGCCACCCCAATTCCGAGGAGATTATGATCCAGAGAAGGCAGAGTGGTGGATACAAGATATCGAGAAGATATTCGATACCATGCGCTGCAGAGAGGATAGGAAGGTGACATATGCTGCCTTCATGCTAACTGGAGGAGCAGAGTCTTGGTGGAGAGGTAAGCGAAGATTGCTGGATGCCGAAGGCAGAGTTATCAACTGGCAGCTGTTCAGTGAGTGCTTCTTTGAGAAGTATTTTCCGCGTCTAGTTCGACGCGAGAAAGATAAGGAATTCATGAGTCTCAAACAAGGCAACATGACTGTTGGTGATTGTGCATCACGATTTGAGGCTCTGATTAAGTATTCTGAATTTTATCAGAGATTCCCAGATGAAGATTGGCAATGTAGAAGGTTTGAGGAAGGACTCCGACATGAGCTCCAGAGGGCTATAGTATCTCTTGATATCCAGAGTTTTCCAGAGCTAGTGGAACGATGCAGTGCGATTGAAAGTATAGATCTGAGGAGGGCTGCTGAATAAAAGCAACAAAGGATTGGAGGTCCTATTCGATCAGATACTCAGAGGAGAGTAGATAGTGGTTTTCAGGGGAGGCGGGAACCATACCCCAAACCAGTGCAGACAGTAGCACCAACACCAATTGCCACAACACAAGTGGTTGGAACGGGTCAAAGAATGAAGAAGGCCCAGTTTGTTATAAATGTGGAGGACCACATTATCAACGGAATTGCAGGGAGGTACCTTGCTGTTTCCATTGTGGCAAACCAGGACATTTTGCTCGAGATTGTAGACAGAAAGGTATGCCGCAGCCAGTAGCTGGGAATAGAGAAGCTGGAGGTTATAGGGGTGGAACACACGGAGGAGTTTCTGCAACCGGTCAGCAGATGGTTAGACCTCAAGATGCTGGGAGAGTGTTTACCATAAGAAGAGTTGAATCCCCTCACGCTGCAGATCTCATACACGGTATGTATGATTTTGATATAAATTGGAATAATAGAATATGTTCGAAGGATTAAGCTTTAATTATGTCCTTTAAGGATGTTAGATCAAGTTGGAAAGGTTAAGGACAATGAATAGGATATAGTGATGGATAAGTTCGAGGATAAATAGAATGATATAAGAATGAATTCTGTTATGAAGTTACCGCTGTCACCTAAGGGAAAACAGTGATGAGAAATATATTGTTGGAGCTTTAGATTAAGATAAGATGACAAGATGATGCCTATTGTTGAGTTAAGAAATTCCGAGGATGAAATTTTTTTCTAAGAGGGGTAGTAATGTAACACCCTGTATTTCACTGTTTTAAATAACAGTAATACAAATAAATAGGTTTATAAATTTATTTGAGTTTTAGAAAATTATTTTTAATAAACGGAGTTTACTACTCAATCCTACTTGATTGTAGGAAGCTACAATTAAAAGTTAGGTTGGAAAGTCAGGCGAAACCCGGCCCGCGAATTCCATTGACAGTATAATTATACTGCTCAAAGGACCTAATTTTAATTCGTGAACGAAAGACGTAAGATTATTATTTTATTTCCTACAATTATGTATTTTTAGAATTATTTTGGGGAAAAAAAATAATTTATGTTTTTCGGGCGAAACACGTAATCAGGTAGACGACGGAAGAGATTTCGGAGTTTCTCAGAACCGATAGAGGGTTTATATTAGGATTTTGAGATGCTTCAAGGGGATGAATCATATTTTTAAGTCTAGAAGGTTTTTCAGGGTTAAATAGAAAATTTATGAATTTTACGCTCAAGTCCCTGAACTTTTTGTTAATTACTCTTTTGTCCCTGAGTTAGTTTCTATGTTTTTCCAAGTGAATTGGGCTAGAATCCTTGTTCCAAATCCATAGAGGACCGTGGCTTTGAGGCCCAAATTCCTTACCCATGACTTAAGTTCCATAAAGCCTATTTGAAGCCATATAAGTTTCCTATGTCATCATACGCCTAAAAATCTTTTTGGTGGGCCCCACAAAGATGAATTCAAGCCCAAATTCCCTAGGCCCATGCGCAAGCCCAATATGGAGTGAAGGTTGCCCTCATCTTGGATGAGCAAAGAGCAAAGAACATTCTAGAATTTTCTACTACATTCCACACCATTCTACATTCTTCCACATTATTCTACTATTTTCTCAAATCTTCTTCAACAAGCTAGGTTTTCCTAAGATATTTATGACAAAAATCAGCCAAAGTTAGTCAAGATAAGACCACATTAAATGTGGCAAGTGGTCATCATGACAATTTATTAGCAATTTGCAAAATAGTCCTTATACTTTTGGAATCTTTGCAAAATGGTCCCTATGAGTTATTTGCACTTTAATCCTTTGAAAAGACACCTCCTTTCTACTTGGTCCTCAAAAGTGGCGCAGCCCACATGCCTATAAATACCTTCTCTCACTTTTCACTTAGTTTCTATTGTCATTTGTTTAAAAACCCTAAAGTTATAAGTCTTCTAGTGTTAGATTTGTGAAGAAAGTTCTTGGATCTTCACTTGTTCTTGATATCCAAGAGGTGAATCATATTCTTCTTCTCTAATCATGTCTATGTTCTTCAATCAATTTCTTGATTCAAAGTTTATTTCATAGTTGTTCATCACTTTTAAGTTTCTAGATCTAGAACTTTGAAAATTCATAACTAATTCTAGAAAAATCCTTTTGACATGAAACCAATTGCTATGATCTTATAATAATCTCTATTTTCATAATCTAGAAGCATAAGATCATGAGAAATTTCTTTACTTGATTTCTGGTCATGGCCGAACCTAGGTCAATATCATGTTCATAGGTTTTGTTTCATTTTCATGTCTTGATTCATGATTCAATCTTCTAGTATATTGATAGTTATTGTATTTAAGTATATATAAGATCAAAAATCAAACTCTAACCTATTGATTTCATCAAGGCCGAAACCCTAGTTCTTGGAACTAGATGAGTTTTGTTCAAAGTTTTCATTAATGATCTTGTTAATCAAGCTATTAGTATGTATGCTTAATAAATCCAAGTTGGTTTATTAAACTAAGAACCCTAACCCTATGAACATGTTGAGGCCGAATCCTTGTATAAAAGAGATAGGAAGTTTTGAGTTTCAACTTTAGTTGTTTAGTCACTAATCCATGATTTAGGTTAATCAAGGATCATTAATCTATGACTTAATCATGATTAGGAATTTTAAGGATTTTGAACCCTAAAAGTCAGCCCTTGGCCGAAACCCTAACCCTAAAGGTTAGAGGATTTTGTTTCAAATTTTAGTATTGTAATAAGTAACCTATGTTAGTTAAGACTCTAGTAACTAGGATCCAAAAGATGGCATTAAGAAGATAACCCTAAACCTATTTTCTAAGTCTTGGCCGAACCTAGCTCTAAAGTGTCATAGATGGGTGTTAGTTGATTAATTATAAGTATGTTGTTTGGTTGAAGGTGGTTGTGTTAACTTGTGGCAGGATAACGAGGATCGTCGTGTACGTGTTTCTGGTGCAAACTCAGGTGGGGAAAAGAATCAACCTATCGTCGGAATCGATAAGTAGTAGATTATATGATAATTGTGTAAGGCGACCTAAACCCTACTAGTAGTCGAGTAATCGACAAGACCAAAATCCCATTGGAAACCTTTTACTGTAAAACCAATGGTGATTCGGGGATTGTAGGTTTATCGACATTAAGTTGATTTTAAGTATTTGAGGATGTTTGAATTATTTACTTTTGACTGTTTGTGATACGCTGGTTGAGGTATTTCATCTGCATGTGACGTATTATTGCGGTGTTTGAATATTGATGATATTGAGGATGTTCAGTGTCTGTCACGGCCGTGATGGTTGTCATGGCCAGGCAGTGACAGGTTCTGTTTTGTAGCATTCTTGCCTTTGTTGTCTGTCACGACCGTGATGGCTATCACGACCAGGCCGTGACAGAGGCTGACTTTGTTATTTAATTGGTTTGATTATTATGAGTTGGTTGTGATAAATTGCCTTATATGATATTGAGATGTTGGAATATTCTGTTGATTAATGTGTTATGCATGATCTGCCTGGTTTTTAATCCTATGCTTAGATGATTTTAAGCAAAGATATATGTTGTTCGGGAGATAAGTTTTGGGTGAGAGTTTTGAATGTGAATTAGAGTTGACTCGCTATTATTTTATAGAAGTGATGTGATATAGAATGTAAGTGGAGGTTTTGAGGAAAAGCTTGAGGTACTAGGTTGCTATTGATAAAAGTCAGTGAGAATCATAACTTGCTTATGCACTTTTTCCTATGAGAGATTAGGGAATAGTGGCGCACCGAATTATGAGGTCTTTTATGCTTATGTGCTATTTCAAATGGGGGAAATAGTGAAGCATATTGTGCTGATGCACTATTTCCTATGAGAGATTAGGGAATAGGGGCGCACCGAGTTATTATTTATTATATGCTTATGTGCTATTTCAAATGGGGGAAATAGTGACGCATATTGTGCTTATGCACTATTTCCTACGAGAGGTAAGGGAATAGGGGCGCATCGAGTTATTATTTATTATGTGCTTATGTGGTATTTCCAATGGGGGGAATAGTGACGCATATCGTGCTTATGCACTATTTCCTATGAGAGATTAGGGAATAGGGGCGCACCGAGTTATTATTTATTATGTGCACTGAGTTTTGACCCTAAATAGTTCTGGACTACTGACTAATGTGACAGGAGTGAAGATGGCCACATCAGTATAAAGGTTTAGTTGCATGGGCTGAGGGTAGAGGATGATATAGTGAATTGAGGATGATTGTTGATTTTGAGTGATGTGTGTCTGTGACAATTACTGTATAATTTACTATTACTCTTTTCCGCTTTTTGATGATAGAACTGTTTCTTATTCCCTATATCTTTTTGTGTGTTGTATTTTATTTCTGATGTGATCGTACCAGAAGACCTGATGGAGGAACCAATTGCTGAGGAGTTAGATGGAACTCCGTATGAACCAGATGCTGGAGGTCGAGCTATGATTCAAAGAGATTAGAGTATAGATATTATGGCCAGTGTGTCTAAAGAGTATTTATATTTCCGCTAAGTATGTCAGTAGTGAAGTTTATGCCTGTGAGGGATCCTACTGAGAGGGTACCCTTAACAGTGCTTTTGGGAATGTAATAAATAAACATGTGTGCAGATATATATATTACAACTTTGGTGTGTTTTATATTTGTAGAAGTTATATGATTTTTAATTAAGTTTTAAATTTTTACGTATTTTCAACAGTAAGCGCGCGATTAAGTAAATAAATATTAAGGTTTTAATGTAATAATACGATGGGGCACATCGGGGTGTCTCATCACTCAGGCAATGCCACAGAAATTGAAGGATCCAAGAACTTTTGCTATTCCATGCACCATTGGGGACAATAAATTCGACAATTGCATGTTGGATTTAGGAGCCTCTATTAATGTCATGCCCACTTCTGTCTTCAACAATCTTGATTTTTGTCCTTTGCAACATACAGGTCTCACTATCCAGTTGGCAAACAGGACCAATGCTCGCCCCATTGGGGTGGTAGAAGATGTGCTGGTGCAAGTTGATGACTTGATCTTCCCTGCTGATTTTTACATCCTAGACATGGCAGGGGAAACAAATTCAAGCAGATCACCGATCGTTCTGGGTAGACCGTTCATGAAGACGGCGAAGACAAAGATTGATGTGGATGATGGAACCATGTCCATGGAGTTTGGTGACATTGTTGCAAAATTCAACATTTTCGATGCTATGAAGCATCCCTTGGAAGAGCATTCTGTCTTTCAAATAGATTTGCTCTCCGAAATTGTTGATGATACTTATGATGACTTGGTTTCTGATTTTCCATCTATTTCTGGTTTTGATGATATTTATGCATGTGCTGATTGTACTAACACTAACCCTTGTGCTGTTTGTGCTGAGATTGATGCTACCTTGCAGGGTGACAGTGTAAGTTAAGCTGCTTGTTCAGCTGAGGTTCTTGACAGCACGGCTGCCCCCAACATACCATCCATTGAGAAGCCACCCTCCCTAGAGCTGAAGCCCCTTCCTGGAAATCTGAAGTATGCTTATTTGGAGAGGAATGAAAAACTCACAGTCATAATTTCCTCTAACCTTGATTCTGATCAGGAAGCTAAGATCTTGGAGGTTTTGAGGAAGCATAAGAAGGCAATTGGGTGGACTTTGGCTGACATACCAGGTGTTAGCCCCTCCAGGTGTATGCATAGGATTTTGTTGGAGGATGGGGCTAAACCAGGTAGGCAGCCCCAAAGGCGACTCAATCCCTTGATTCTTGATGTTGTGAAGAAGGAGGTAACAAAACTCTTGCATGCGGGTATCATATACCCTATCTCTAACAGTAATTGGGTGAGCCCAGTGCAAGTTGTACCTAAGAAGTCTGGACTCACAGTGGTGAAAAATGAAAATGATGAACTTGTTCCCACTAGAGTCTAGAATAGCTAGAGAGTTTGCATTGATTACAGGAGGTTGAACCAGGCTACTAGAAAGGATCACTTTCCTTTGCCGTTCATCGATCAGATGCTTGAACGACTAGACGGTAAATCACACTACTGTTTTCTTGATGGTTTTTCAGGTTACTTCCAGATCCACATTGCACCAGAGGATCAGGAAAAGACTACTTTCACGTGCCCCTTCGGCACATTTGCTTACAGGAGGATGCCATTTGGCCTTTTCAATGCTCCGGGCACATTCCAGAGATGCATTATTAGCATTTTTACTGAATATATTGAAAATTGCATGGAAGTGTTCATGGATGACTTCACTGTTTATGGTTCCTCATTTGATGCATGCTTGCATAGTCTGAATTTGGTTTTAGAGAGATGCATTGAAATCGACCTTGTTTTGAACTATGAAAAATGCCATTTTATGGTTGAACAGGGGATTGTTTTGGGGCATATCATATCTAAAAAGGGTATTTCAGTAGATCCTGCTAAGATTGATGTGATTTCTACACTGCCTTACCCATCTTGCGTTCGCGAGATTCGTTCTTTTCTTGGTCATGCAGGTTTCTACAGGCGCTTCATAAAGGACTTCAGCAAGATAGCCCTTCCTCTATCAAACTTGTTGAAGAATGACGCCACTTTCAACTTTGATGACAACTGCAAGAAGGCGTTTGATCTCTTAAAGAAGGCATTGACCTCCACTCCCATCATCCAGCCTCCTGACTGGACCCTCCCTTTTGAGATCATGTGTGATGCCTCTAACTATGCTGTGGGGGCGGTCCTTGCACAAAGGGTGGGCAAGGTTGCCCATGTGATTTACTATGCTTCTAGGACTCTAGATGCTGCACAGGCTAATTACACCACTACTGAAAAGGAACTTCTAGCCATTGTTTTTGCTCTTGATAAATTTAGATCATATTTCCTAGGTTCCAAGATTGTTGTTTTCACTGACCATGCAGCTCTAAAGTACTTGTTGAAGAAACCAGAAGCAAAACCGAGATTGATTCGGTGGATGTTGTTGCTCCAAGAGTTTAGTGTGGAGATTAAGGATAAGAGTGGAGCTGAGAATTTAGTAGCTGATCACTTGAGCAGAATAGAGAGGGATGAGGATCCTTCCCCCATCTAGGATGACTTTCCTGATGAGCAGCTTTTACCGTTGCATGGGGTAACTCCTTGGTTTGCTGATATTGTTAACTATCTTGTTGCTGGTGTTTTTCCAACATGTGCAACTAGGGCACAAATTCACAAACTCAGGAGTGATGCCAAATACTATGTCTGGGATGATCCATATCTTTGGAAGTTTGACAGTGATCAGGTAATCAGGAGATGTGTCCCCGACTATGAGATTGAGTCTATTTTGCACTTTTCTCATGCTTCTCAAGTAGGGGGACACTTTGGGCCACGGAGGACTGCAAGAAAAATCCTGGACTCAGGTTTTTACTGGCCCACCATTTTTAGAGATGCTTTTGAGGTTTACCGAACTTGTAAAGAGTGTCAGACAACAGGTACAGCCATCACTCGTAAGAGTGAAATGCCTCAGCAGCCTATGCTTCTCTGTGAGGTGTTTGATGTGTGGGGAATTGACTTTATGGGTCCTTTCCCTGCATCTTTTGGTTTTCTCTATATTTTACTGGCTGATGACTATGTTTCAAAGTGGGTGGAAGCTATCCCCGCTAGGACTAATGATTCTAGAGTCGTTGCAAATTTTGTCAGGTCCAATATTTTCTGCATGTTCATAATACCTCGGGCTATCATAAGTGACCAGGGCACTCATTTATGCAACCGCACCATGGAAGCTTTACTCCGGAAGTATGGAGTTTTGCACAGGGTCTCCACTGCATATCATCCCCAGACTAATGGGCAGGCTGAGATCTCAAACAGAGAGATCAAACAGATCTTAGAGAAAGTGGTGCAGCCAAATAGGAAGGATTGGAGCCGCCATCTAGAAGACGCACTTTGGGCTCAAAGAACCGCTTTCAAGACACCAATAGGGATGTCTCCCTATAGACTTGTGTTCGGTAAGGCATGCCACCTTCCAGTAGAGATTGAGCACCGAGCTTATTGGGCGGTCAGAAGCTGTAATTTGGAAATGCAGAGAGCAGGCATTGAAAGGAAACTCCAATTGCAGCAGCTTGAAGAGCTTAGGCTAGAAGCCTATGAAAGCTCTCGAATATACAAAGAGAAAGCCAAGCACTTCCATGATCAAATGATTTCTAGGAAGGAATTCTCTGTGGGCCAACGGGTTCTATTGTTTAACTCCCGCCTGAAAGTGATGGCTGGGAAACTTCGATCCAAGTGGATTAGCCCATTTGTTGTTACTAATGTTTTCCCTCATGGTGCAGTAGAAATAAGAAGTGCAGGTAGCAACAAGGTCTTTAAGGTTAACGGGCAGCGCTTGAAGCTATTCCATGAGAGCTCGGTGCCTGAAGATGCTACTGTTGAGGAGCTCTCCTTGGGAGAACCCACCTACACTACACCTTGATTAGGGAGCACCTCCTCCTTTCCCTCACTCTTGTTTTAATTATACCTATGTTCTTTCATTGAGGACAATGTATGTTTTAAGTGTGGGGGAGGGAACCATTTGTTTTGTTTTGTTTTGTTTTGTTTGTGTTGCTTTGAGTCGTTTGTGTGTGAGTCTTGTGTCGGCAAGCTTGATTGGGTTTTGTTGAATTTTGCATAGATGGATTGCATGATATGTGTTGACTGTTTTCCCCTAGGATTTGAAAATTGAAAATCATCCCCATGTGAAAAATTGAAAATCAAACTTTGAGATATTTCATTGTGATTGCATGATTTATGATAAGTTTGGGGTGAAGGGATGCACACACTAGGGATTGAATCTTGGTCAAACAATTTGCGAAAAATGTCCAGGTGAGGATTTGAGAATCCAACATGTTTTTAATTGTGTGAATCACTTTTGAGTTGCACTTTCCCGAATTTGCTTGAGTCTCTTCATGGTTTGCATGTTTATGTGCTTGCATCAAATGATTTAGGCAATTTTCTTTGAATTAGCTACTTGACCTGAAAAGAACCATCCCTAATGCATGTTCCCTAGTTATCCCCTTTGATCCTAATTAGCCTATTGCTTCGTGATGACCCTACATTATAAGCCAAAAAAAAAAAAATTCTGGAAAAACCATGTTAACCTGATCTTAGGATTAGGAGAGCATGGAAGCTTAGCAAGAGAAGGGTTACAAGAAACTAAGTTTGGGGTGGCTACAAGGATATGATGTGTTGTTTGGGATTGAGAAAAAGAAAAAAATAAAGGTTGGAGCCAAAGGCAAGAAAAAAAAAGAAGAGAAAAGAACAAAAGAACAAAAATGTCAAAAAAGGGTATTGAAAGAAAAAGGCTGTAGTCACCCAAGGCAAAAAGAAGAATGGAAAAAGGAACTTGAGTGGGAATTCAATATGTCAAAATGCTCATGCTCTCTTAGTTCCTAGGGACTTAAGCCTAGTACTTATCCTACCTCCAGCCAGGCCCCATTACAACCTTCAAAAGACCTTTTGATGTTGCATGCATGTTTTCGTGGGAACTTTGTTTGAGATGAAAATCAAATTCATGGGAAGTGCTCTTAAAATGTGAACTTGAGTGAAAAAGTTGATTGTCTATACAAACTGAACGAATGAGTGAAACATTACATGCCCTTGTGAGGAAGGCAATTGTTTGAAATTGGTGATCTCCCTTTTGTGTGCAACTTGGATCCCTTGCTTAGATTACTGATTGCATGAATGATGGAATTCTCAGTGTTTTAAAGTAAATGAATGTGGGGGTTACATTGTTGCAATGGGGGGGGGGGGGGGGGGGGGCATTTAAAAAAAACTGTTTTGTTGTAACTGCATGAAATTTGTGCGAATTTGGTTGAATCCTTTAAGCTTGCCAAGTTTGAGACTTTTTGAGTTTTAGTTTACTTGGGGACAAGCAAAGTTTAAGTTTGGGGTATTTTTATCAGTCTCTGGCTCGACTAGTTTTTAACTAGTAAGACCATATGTCTTATTCGAGTTTAATCTCGATTTCACCCAAATTTGGATGTAATTGTCCTCAAGCAACATTTTGAGTCTCTTAAGTAGTTTTAGGGTATTTTAGTTGATTTTGAGTCAAATAAAGCGCTTACTGCTATTTCATGTTTTCAGGTTGATAGGAAAAGCAAGAAGGGAAGAACACCTGAAGCAGAGGCCATCACACCCAGGCCGTGACACTGGTCACGACCGTGATGAGCTGCCCATGGAAGACAGAAAGGATCACGACCCAGCCGTGACACACATCACGGGCGTGATGAGGAGATCATGAAAGTTAGAAAGCATCACAGCCCAGGCGTGACACACATCACGGGCGTGATGAGAAGACCCAGAAAGTCAGAGTTGATCACGGCCCAGCCGTGATGGAGGTCACGACCGTGATAGATCAGCATCCAAAGTCAGAAGCGATCACGGCCTGGCCGTGATAGGCATCACGACCGTGACAGACCAGAATTTGAATGCGTGCCCTTGACAGAAGCGGTCACGGCCGTGACGCGCGACCTCTTTATAAATAGAAGCACAACAGACACAGAAATGGATCCAATTTTCACAGTTTTAGATAATTTATCTAGGTTTTGTTATACCCTTGATGGATAGCTAATTCCCTTGGGTTAATCTGCTGTAATCGGGTTCCGCCGACACTGGAGATTCTGTAATTCCCGGATTATTTTACTTCTTCCTTTCAATACTATGCTGTGTGTTTTGTTTGCTTAATTCGGGATTATATAGAACATGTATTGATTTGTTTCGATGATTTTATGTTCCCATATCTAATCGCGTTTGCTTAATTCGCGTGTGTTCAATCGTGTTTGCTTAATTCACGAGTGCTTCAACCCATTTGCTTAATTCGGGAATTGGGAACATATATCGTGTAGTGCCAATTTCGCTTGTTAATTGTTGCTACGATCGAAAAGGGATTAGAATCCTCTTAGGGCATGGGAATTATATGAATCGATGATAGTGGGAAACCGAGAACAGTAGATTGATCGTTTTGATCATTGATAATCACTTGTTTGCATTGCTTTCTTTTAATTGAATTTCAAATCCACCCCCCCCCCCCCCCCCCCCAAACTGAATTTTTTTCCTGATAATAACAATACAAGAGTCCTTGAGAGACGATACTCGAGTTGTCGCACCCTGACTACAGTTTTTACAAACCACTCGCTTTTTTAACACTTGCGCGACAGCGTGTCATTTTGCCTATGAAATTGTCACTTTTCAAGCATTATGTTGACTTTCAATTTTTCTGAAGGTGATGGCTATTTTCTCCAGCACATGGGAATTTTTATCGTTTTAATAGGCTTACCAGCTCAGCACTTCTCTTATGTGAAGAACATTGATCCTGGGTTGCCTTTATTTCTGTACAATTATCGTTCATTGCATGCCTTTCTATTGATTCTCCATAATTGTTGAAAAGGAAGGATTTGGTTCCTCCATCTTTTGATACAATTGTGTAAAATAAAATCCTAAAGGCCTTTTATTTTTGGATGATCCTTTGAGATTTTACTTTTGTGGACTCTTGCATCTTTATTCACAGCAAGGCCATGAATAAGGATTTTGTGCGATCAAGTAGAAGATGGAAGCCTCATGCACAAATTGTTCAGAATTACTAGTGTGTTAATTAGCTTGTATACATTGTTAGTAGTGCATGGTTATTGTCTAGTATAGGTTAGCGACCTTTTGGTTTATGGACTTAAATATTAGAATTGGTTATGTGTAAGCCTTACTATGAATTATGTTAAAGTATATTAGTTAATTGGTTATAATATGCATTATTTTGATATTTGGTTTGGTTTATATATACTTACCAATATTGTATGTAAACTTTGTACAATATATATGTGTGGCTGTTTTTGAGTACTTCTAGTACTCTTTCAATACAAATTTTATTTATCAACAAAAAAAAGTGTGTATTGCTGAGTGCAGGTGGGAAATGTAGAAAAACAAAATGAACAAGAAAAACAGGGAATAGGTAGCGCTTTCTTGAGAAAGTGCTGTCTAAAGTTATAAATAGACAGCGTTCCCTCAAGAAAGCGCTATCTATTGCATACTTTAGACAACGCTTTCTCAAGGAAACGTTGTCTAAAGTATATGCAATATATGTCTATTTGTAACTTTAAACAACGCTTTTTCAAGGAAGCGCTGCCTATTCCTACTTTCAATAGCATTTTTTAAGCGCTACCTATTTTTTTGACTTTCAGTAGCGGGTGAATAGATAGTGATTGTAAGTGCTACTAAAGGCAAAAAAAAAGCGCTATTAAAACTCTTTTCTGTAGTAGTGTTACTAATACCTTTTTATCCATGTTTGTTTGCAGATACGTCTCTGTAGACTTGTCAGATGTATTCAAGGATGTTCAATGTCCTATCTGCCTGGGTGCGTAATTTGTAGAAGCTATAGGTTGCTTATATACAACATATTCTCTGCTAAAAGTGTGAAATTGATCGAAAAGCATGCTTTACTTGAAGTATTTATAGTTTTTGTGAAAATTTTGTTTTCGTAATGTAGGTGAAATATTAGTTTAGAATGATTTCTACTTGGTATGATAATTGTTATAGTTCTAGGAATGCGAAGATAATCACTCTAAAGTTAGACATTCATACTCTCATTTTAATTGTATGTTGTCTCACCCTTGCTTTCCCAAGCACAAAAAATATTAAAGTGTCTAAGATGGGGTAACCTATAGTAACCTAAAATGCTAGTAAAGAATGAATTCAAAGGAAAGAAACCAAAGCAAATTAAATGGATGGGGGAGGGGGAATCTTAATCCACCCATTATATAATGTAGATTGTGGAAATTACGTCATCTTCATTAGTATTACGGATATTACCCTGGCTGTGACATAATTTCTTGGTGTATCTAACATATGTCACTCCTTAAAGTCTATATATGACATTTGCTATTTTTTATTGGTAGTATAAAGTTTTAGGGGAGGGGAGGTTACCTTTTTCCAAGGCCAGTCATGCCAAAGTATACAAAATTTTCTTTGACATAAATATTTGTCAGGCATTTACTCATTACATTATATGGAGAAGCTAGGATAGATCTTACTACAATTATTGTTATACTAATTATTTCTTTGGATTCATATCCGTAAAAAGTGCATTGCATTCAGTTGGTTCATTAAACTGGGACAATCATTAACCAGCATGTAGATCCAGATCTTTGACCTATTTATAATTTTTAGAGTATGTGTATAAAAGACATGATTCATGTAATATTGGATTAAAAGGTTTTTTTTTGTTCCTTTACCAGAATGAAAATGTTCTTTGACTTTAGATAAAGGAAAAATAAAACATCTGAGTTGTGATTATTTATCCAAACAACTGTATTTACCCGAATAATTACAAATTACCAAATTGTTGGACATGTTTTATGTTGGTTGATGCGTAGGTATATTTATGCATCTAAGCTAATTATTTTTTTTAGAGAGAGAATCGTGAATATGAATTATCTCATGACTTAAATAATATCTAGAATAAGATACAAATCTACGACCCATTTATAATTGTACCATCCATGAAATTAAGCCATCGATAAGTTTGAACCCTCATGGAGAGAACATGTAAACTTGTATATGGGGACAGAGCCGGATGTGGATGATGAGAGTCAAATATAAAAATTTAAGTTCATCCTCCAATTTCATATAAAATATTTATAATCATAAATATATATTACAAAATTTTAATTAAATTAGTAATCTATGAAAACAAAGAACGTCTTCCCTGCATGTCATCTATAGTTCAATCTATACTACACTTTTCAGAAATATTCTTTTCAATGTATACTAGCTAGCAGCCTGTCAATCAAATATTCAGCTTCCGTCTTGTTGTGAAGTGTAGTCTTAACTATATTTATAGCTGAAAAAGATCGCTCGATAGTAGCAATAGAAACTCGGAAATGTGAGAATAACAGTTACCACTCTATACACAAGAGGATAGACGTCTACTTTTCTAGTTTATACTAACCAATGGCATATGATTAGTAGTTATAGATTATTAATTAGTATTTTTAGATTTATTTTAAAAAATAACCCCTTATTTGTTCCTGCTTGTATATCAAGAAGTTGACAACCATTTTCTTACATATTTATCCCCACATGAACTACTCATTTGTTGATATTGTTGAGGCACAAAAATCTATAGGTTAAGATTTTTATCGTCCATAACCGTTAACCTTGTTAGTTTTAACCCACATACAAATAATATGTATAATTGTATAGTGTCAAACTGGAAACTAATCTCTTACATATTTATTTTCCCCTATTTGAATTTTTTGGATTTTGTTGTTATGTCTGTTCATGGACTAGATATTGATGATTTATTTTTAAAGATATGTTGGTTGCAGCTTCATAATCATTTTAAATTTGATTTCCTAGTTATCATATTATGTAGAGAAAATAATTGATTACATTATATGTGTAGGAATTATTCGAAAAACAAGAATTATAACGGAATGTATGCATCGATTTTGCAAAGACTAGATAAACAAATATATGCAACTTGGGTTTTCCCTCAAACTTTCACTATCTACTTAGTAGCAAGAATTATAATGGAATGTAAGCATCGATTTTGCAAAGACTGGATAGACAAATATATGCAACTCGGGTTTACCCTCAAACTTTCACTATCTACATAGTTATCTCACTGATTTATGGTTTGGTTGGCATTGGTTTATTTGTTACAATTTTTGACATTTTTCTAAATAGTCTGGACTTGTTTTAATGCAGTAAAAATGAATGTCCTGCTTGCGGCTAACACTTTTGCAAGTCTATCCTAATTGAAAGACAGCCCTAGCTATGATGTTTTGATTGCTGCTCTATATCCGAATATTGACAAGTATGAAGAACAAGGTAAGATGGAAATAATGCATCTTGAATTGAAATATGTATTTTATCTCGCTAGTGGTGTTATTTTCAGAGAACACATGTGATGATGGTAACAACATAGAGACTTCAGAAGTTCATGACGCATCAGAGATTTAGATAAATTTCATTTTAATTCATTCTAAGATTACTAGATAATATTGGATTATGTATTATTTAGTGTTATCCCCACCTTTAAAATTAATTCGGCCCAATGGCCGAGCCAATGCCTAACTAGGAAATTGTTAGCCGAAGACGGAAATAGCCGATGGAGAAGGAAGCACATTCGGCTAAGGAATGAGTTGGGCCTTGTTGATGGGTCAGGCTTGAAAGATAGAGTAGACTGAAGCTTAATGGGCCTCTAGTTGTTGGAAGGAGTTTAAGGACTGAGAAATGCGTAAGTGTGGAGCTCACAAAGCTGTTGCCAACGAATGCCACAAAACATGCCGAGAAAATAGGAGTTGAGCTGTTGAGGGGTAGCCGCTGTGGCTGTTGCAGTTGAGAAACGTGGGCAGCTGAGTTGGGGATAGTTGCATGTATTTAGGAGGTTTAACAAGTTAGAAAAGGATTATAGATGATTAGGCTTAGCCTATAAATACCTATTGTACTTATTGTAAAAACAAACGACAACACCCAATACAAATTTTTAAGCGTTGCTTACTTACAGTTGCCTTTACTTCCAACTTTTCTTTAGTCTTGCTTTACTTATTGCAATTTACTTTATGCCAGCTTACTTCCAAGCCGATTAAGTCCTTTTTTCTTTAGATCTTACCTTTTTCTTGTTCACCTTGTTACCAAACGCTTTCTTTAGTGAGTTTGGGAACCCTTTGCTAGAAGTTAGATTTTACTTCTAGTTCAAATTACCTGACACTTAATAAAATCCGTACGTGTTCCTCGACTGAATTTCCATTCGACTGATAAGCTAATTTACACTTAAAAAAAATTTGGTACGCTCGGTGGGACTCTCAAAGGTGAACTCATTGAGAAATTTCCATCTCCCGGTTCAGATTAGCCTTGGCGTATGCACCTAAGGTCTGGTAAGAACCTTAGCAGTATGGATACTAGTCAAGAAGGCAAGAAGAATGGGTCCAAGAAGACACTAGAATGGGCTCCACAGCCTACTCTGCGGATGCAAACTACTCCACAACCTGTGGGTATTTCGGTATCTTCAACCTTAATTTCTACCCATGGGGTAGAAAGCTCTGATCAGCCTCAGTCGTTAATGATGACCACCTCGTTTATTCAAGATCAAATTGGTCAGGAGATGAATGATTGGATGTATCAAATGTCAAGGCAACTTTCAGATATCATGAAGCCTATGGTACACAATGAGTTGCATTTTGTTAGAGAAGCTAAGAAAAAACAATCCAACACGGGTGAGGCTTCGGCCCATTCGGTCGTCATAGCTGGCACTCCTGCTTGCGGACAAATTCAGGCAGGGCCACAATCAATGGTCCAACCGAGTATGGGCATGCTGTAGGTGTTTCCCATGTACTAGCCTCCACACCCTGATAGTCTACAATCGAGCTTACAATTCAGGCAAGTACAAGTGCCCAGAAGGCCCCCTCATATAGAAGGAACAATTGGCTTACCATGCCTGGCGCCTAACAGGGTTGTGATAGGTGTCGGTCCATAGGTTACCATGACTGGGGGACACGATTTACTCGACTGTTGCAGGTCCTACCAGGTATGTTGCCGATTACGTGGGAGACCTGCCTTGGTCTAGCATCCCTCCTACCCCAGTAGGCACTCCCGAGGGGTTTCCTCATGGGTAGACCATTCCTATCATAGTGGATCTGCCATGGGTTAATGTACCTCAGGTTACTCCAATTCAGTCAATTCCTTAGCCAAGGATGAATAATTACCCTTACCCGGGTAATAACCAGGGGGCAACCCCCATTTAGGAGCAACAATGTCAGATGCCTTATCAGCCAGGAGGTGTACCTGCTAGGCCTGTTGAACCACCAGCACTGAATCATGCAGGTAACAGGGATCCTCAACTGATAGACCCGGAAATGATAGCCGAGACAATGAGGAGGCACTTTGGAATCCAACTAATGTTGCTGGATAGGTCTGTGTACAAAAAACCTTACCCTGAGTGGGTGGATAGAATGATGCCTCTGCCTAGGGGATTCAAAACTCCCGACTTCATCACTACCTTCTCAGGGGAGGACGGTAAGTCAACTATGGAGCACATCGACAGGTTTACTGCTCAATGTGGGGAAGCCAACCAAAACGAGTTTTATAAGCTCCAACTGTTCCCTTTATCATTAACTGGAGCAGCCTTTACTTGGTATTCTGCCTTAGCTCCTAACTCCATTCAAAATTGGACTGACATGGAGCGTTGTTTCCATGATAGATTCTATATGCCTCAGTCAAATGTGACTGTGTCTGACATAATGAATCTGAGACAACTAGTGGATGAACCAGTGACTGAGTATGTGGAAAGATTCAGGAAATTAAGGAGCAAACGTACTGTGCAGCTTCCTGAGGCTGAATATTCTTCAATGGTCATTAGTAATATGCATCCTCAGCTTAGGGAGAAGCTGGTAGGGCAGGATTGCACTGATCTAAGTCAGTTAGCTTCCAAGGCCTCTAGAATTGAGCAATATATCCTGGAAAAGGAAAGGAGATCTAGAAGGAACAAAGGCCCTCACCTTATCAATGTGATTGATGTTGATGATGCAGACTATCCATCAGATGACTCAACCGAGCAATCGGCAGACATCATGGCCACTGAAATATTGAGGGGAAAACCATATTCTTGCCCAGCTTTGAGACCCCTTAAAGGGAAGGAGCTGCAAACTTCTGAGAGCAGAGTGGAATACTCTTTTGATATTTCCAAGGCAAACCAAATATTTGATCACCTCCTGAAGGACCAGCAGATTAAATTGAACGAAGGACATCAAATTCCCCCAACTGAAGAATTTAGGGGAAAAAAATTTGTAAGTGTCACAATTCTTATACTCATGCTATGCCAACTGTATAATATTCAGAAAGGCTATACAAAAAGCCATGAAGGAAGGAAGGAAGGTTTAAACTAGCCGAAAAAGAGATGACTGTCATTACAAATCCATTCCCTTCGGAAGGGGATAATATGGTTTCCTTCTCGGGAGAGACAGTATCCGGCTCACCATCTAAAAGATGGAAACAACCGATACACCGCCAATGGAGACAAAGGGGAGTGTTTGATGAGCCAGGTGGGGCAAGGAGAGCTCTGGCTGTGCCTGATCAGTCTAAAACGATAGATCAGAAACCATCTGTGTTCAACAGACTAAAGAGACCCCAGATGGATAAGAAGGAGGAGGGAAAGAAAGATGCACTGGCTGAGTGTAATAGGCCCATAGAGAACGAGGAAATGCCTGGGGTGTTTGGCAGATTGGATTTCTCAGGTGTGAGGAGGGATTTTGAAAGAAAAAGGAATCACTCACTCAAGTCTGGGGAAACAACAAAAGAGGCTCCGAGAGGAAACGTAAGAAGAATTTTTCCGATAAGCACGATAATATTTCGGCTAATGACAGGCTACCGATAACGGACGAGGCTCATGTACCTGATAAAGGTAAGAGAGTAGCTCGTTTCGATGTGGAAAAAGGCATGACCACACTGAAAATTACTGTATAGAATGAGGAATCAATCAGACCCCAGTGTATGGTCAAACCACCATCTAAGGTGGAAAAGGAAGATTGGTTCATCAACAAGTATACAAAAGGGAAACATCCTTGTGACAAGGGACCAATAGTGATGACCAGAACGCAGAAAAGAAGGGCTCAATGGAATAAATCACTACAAAGAATGAAGTAGACCTTGTCCATGCTAGCCGAGGTTAAAATGATTGATCATGCTGAGATCAAATCTCCTCGGGTGGTCGAAATCCTAGAGGATGCTTTTGGGCAACTGAAAGGAGGAACAACTAATCAAGAGGAAACGCATGATCTAGCGCAGTAAAAAAGCCCAGATTGTTTTGGAAAGGAAGAACAAGAGTTCCAAGAGATGATTAACGATTTGGAGACAGCCGAATTGGAGGAAGGGCCAATGATAATAGCGGAAGAACAGGTCCCTCTAACAGTGGAGGAAATGGAGGAGGAACTAGGAACAGATCAACATTTAGGAGATTCTGTATTGGATTCCATATTGGGAGATGACATAGACCAACTTTTTGCTAATACCAATATGGTAGGAATAATTCCTAGTGAGGTCTTGGCTCTGCAGAAGAAACCTGAGAAATTGGAAGGTGACTGTTTACCAAGGAAGTCGAATGGACTGTTTTAACCCCTATTCCAGAAGAGGCCAATATGGAATTTCCCAAACCAGCAGGGGAAATGACCAAACACTTAAAACCCCTATACATCAGGGCTCAGGTTAATGGTAAGACTATTGGCCGAGTCTTGGTGGCTGGAGGAGCATTGTTAAACATAATCCCTTTAGTCACCATGATGAAGCTGGGTAGAACTAGGCAAGATTTAATTCCTACTAATATGAAGATGACTAATTTCACAGGGGATGCCAGGACTGCTTTAGGAATTTTGGTAGCCGATATCACCGTGGAATGCAAAACCTTGAGCTCTACCTTCTTTGTGGTAGATTTTAAGTCCACTTACTCCATATTACTGGGAAGGGATTGGATTCATTCCAGCCAGTGTGTGCCTTCTACTCTACATCAAACACTAATGTTTTAGGACGGTGACAAGGTAGAATCAGTTGTAGACGATAAGAATCTTTTCACGGCTGACGTTAAGATGGCTGAGGATATATTCTATTTGGCCCGGCTAGAGCCTATAACTATCCCTGAAGGATATGAAGAAGAATCATAGGAGTCTTGCAACCTGATAGCCAATCGGTTTGCTATCAATATCCAGGCTGATTTACGGGCCCTACAGTTGTGTTTAGATGAATAACAAAACTCAAGTAATCGAGGACCTAAGACATAGACTGACGTCCTTGGAAGTTGAGCAAAGGGTTGGTGCGGCCATGTCTATGGAGTTAGAAGGAATTCAAGAAGAAGAATGCTCGGCTGTTATGCCTAGGAGGCATGAATGTGAGGAGAGGTGGGAGTATCCAATCAACAGGAAGATTCCTACCTTTTGAGCTGAAGATCCATTGTTGGATGTTAACCTAGGAACTGAGCTGGAGCCAGGAATGACAAGAACAAGTGGTTTACTGAGTGAGGAAGAGCGAAATCGGTTGGTCAGTCTAGTGAAGAGTTACAAGGATTGTTTCGCATGGGACTACAATGAAATGCCATGGCTTTCTAGAGAACTGGTAGAACATCGGTTGCTGATTAAAAAGGGATTTAAGCCTCATAAGCAAGCTGCAAGGAGGTTCATCCCAGAAGTAATGCCAAAAATTAAAAAGGAAATGGAATGGCCACTTAAAGCAGGATTTAATCATACGGCCATATATGTTGAATGGCTGTCGAACATTGTTCCTGTAATTAAGAAAAGTGGAAAAGTTAGAATTTGTACTGATTATAGGAATTTAAATCTTGCCACTCCTAAAGATGAGTATGTAATGCCTATAGCTGACATACTTGTTGATTCTCTAGCCAAAAATGGCATTTTAACATTAATGGATGGATATTATGGGCATAATCAGATATTTATAGCCGAGGAGGATGTCCATAAGACAGTTTTCAAGTGTCCTGGCACCGTTGGGATATTCAAATGGCCAGTCATGCCATTTGGGTTGAAAAATGCTGGCGTCATGTACCAAAGAGCCACGGATGTTCTCTTCCATGAGTTGATAGGGAAGAACATGGAAGTATATATTGATGATATCATAGTAAAATCCGGGGACTTTAATCAACACTTAGCCAATTTAGAGCAAGCTCTTAAGAAAATGAGGAGTCATAATTTAAAAATGAATCCTTCCAAATGCTCTTTTGGTGTATCGGCTGGAAACTTTTTAGGTTTTTTAGTGCATAAACATGGGATTGAAGTAGACAAAAACAAGTCTAAAACCATCTTGGATGCAAGACCTCCTCATAATAAAAAGGAATTGCAATGCCTGATAGGAAAATTCAATTTTCTAAGACGGTTCATTAAAAACTCAGCTGGTAAGCTAAAGGCTTTTTCTCCACTATTAAAGCTAAAACTTGTAGATGAAATGGTGTGGGGAAAAGAGAAACAACTTGCTTTCGAGCAAGTAAAACAATGTTTAGTTAACCCTCCGGTGCTAGTTCCACCAGTATCAGGGAGGTCATAAAAATTGTATATATCGGCTGCCCAAAGTCAATCGGTTGCCTGTTAGCACATGATGATGAGGATGGAAATGAGAGATCCATCTATTATTGTTGATGGTTTGGCAAGTGCACAAAATCGCGACAAGTAATAGAGTGAGAGTAGAGTATCGTTCCCAACGAGGATTGAGATTAAGTATCAACGTAGCTTAATCAATTGATATTTGAACTAATGAATTTCATGTTGATATAACTCTACAAGAATATTGAATTTAATGTTGTCACAAAAATGAATGAATCAAGTAAAAGTAAAGAGTGAAATCAATATAGGTAAAGCGGTTAGGTATCGGAATCCTCCAATTCTTCACTTGACGTAACCTTATTTAATCCTAACTTCAATTCATTCCATACAATTGACATTCAAATCACTAACCAAGATTTATCCCTTAGGTGATAATCCTTTTGTACCAATTAAGAACCCTAATTCCTTAGGTGATTCAAGAATTAGCACAAACAATAAGCATGAGATTCATAAGAATGCATTGCAATAGAGTTCTATTCCTAGAATCAACATTCCAATGGTAATCTACTTCAATTCCAATCCAATAACCAATTTTCCAATTGAGAAATTGAATCTAACATCAATCCAATAGAAGCATTAAGAATAGAATCAGTTACTCAATTTGAATGAAATAGAATTGAAATCAGAAATCAAAGTCAATTACATCAAATTCTAAATTGAAATCATACTAAACTAACCTAATTGATCTAGCACCTCATAATAGAAAAGGAAGAGATGAAAGAACTTGAGTAGGAGAGTGTGGAAGACTCCATGGAAGCTCCAAGTCTTGTTCCCAAGCTTGAATCCTCAAGGAAATGGAGAGAAATTGATGAACCCAACTGAGAAAATGTGAAAAATAAGTCAAAGATCCTTCTAACTCTGCTCAAGTGTGAATTTATACAAGTTTTGTGCATCGCCCAGTGCTGAGAGCCCCTGGCCAGCGCAGGGTGCCCTATTGTACGCGAAGCAGTTTCTATCTTTCTTGGCGCTGAGTGCCCAAAACACGATCTTTGGCAGCACCTCGCTCTCGTCGCTTGCTAGTGCTGAGCACCCTTAACCCAAAGACTGGCGCTAGCTGGGAGCTCTTTGTCTTCTTTGTTTCCTTTTGTTTTTGCCGAAGGCCGAGCTCAAGTTTCAAAAGTCGGCTCCGACTACTATTCCTGCACATTTTCAACATATTTTGAGTGTCTTTTCACACAAATAAAGATCCAATGAATCCAAACTTTATTCACATCAAAGTATGTATTTTCCTATCATTTTTCCTATGATTCTTAAGATTATTTACAAACTCTTTCTTAATTACACTTCCAAACTAACATATTTTGCACATTCATCAAGATATTTTGCATATCTTAGCCGATTGTTCAATGATCCTGAAACGAGATCTACTCCCATAGAAAAGCTATGTTTGTCTCTTTTTAATGCATGCACTGATGAATGTGCAAAATAAGTTAGTTTGGAAGTGTAATTAGGAAAGAATTTGTAAATAATCTTAGAAATCATAGGAAAAGTGATAGGAAAATACATACTTTGATATGACTAAAGTTTCGATTCATTGGATCTTTATTTGTGTGAAAAAGACACTCAAAATAAGTTGAAAGTATGTTGGAATAGTAGTCCATCGCTCAGCTCTGGAACCGAGCGCTCAGCCAGGGCAGAAACGGAAGAAAACAGCAGGAGCAGGGCATGAACCAGGGCCCAGCATTGGTGTTGGGGCGCTCAGCGCCAGGATGCACACAGCAAGGTAGCGCTTAGCGCCAGCCTTGGGCGCTCAGTGCCATAAGGGGATAAAAGCTCCGTTTCACAATATCTGTCCAGCGCCCAGTGCTGGCCAGGGACGCTCAGCGCTGGGCGATGTGAAGAAACTCTATAAATGTGATCTTTGACAGATTAGAGAGGATCTTTTGCTCATTTTTACAAATTTCTCACCTTTGTTCATCACTTTGTCTCTGGATTCTTTGGTGGTTCAAGCTTGGGAACAAGATTAGGAGCTTCCATGGCTTCCTCCACTTACATCTACTCAAGTTCTTCCTTATCATCTCTTTCTATTATGAGTTACTAGATCTTTTAGGTTAGGTTTAGGATGAACTTGATTGAATCTTGATATAATGAACTTTGATTTGTGATTTCAATGCAATTTCGTTCAATTTGATTAACCTCTTCTATGCTTAATGCTTTTCTTGGATTGATCAACCTTGAAATGATGATTAGATTCGATTTCACAATTGGAAAATTGGTGATTGAATTGGAAACGAGGTAGATTAATATTGTGATATTGATTCTTGGAATAGAACTGCAATGCAATACATTCTTGTGAATTCGATGCTTAATGTTTGTTCTAATCTTGCATCACCTAAGGAATTAGGGTTCTTGATTTGTAACAAAAGGATTATCACCTAAGGAATTAGGGATAAATCTAGATTAGTGATTTGAATGTCAATTGAATGAGTAGGATTGAGATTAAAATTGAACAAAGTTACATGGGGTGAAAATTGAGGGATTCTGATACCTAACCGCTTTTGTCTATAGTGAATTCATTCTTTAATTACTTGTGTCATTCATTTGTGTGATAATTCTAAATACAAAAAAATCATTTACTCTTTTATAAACATGAAATTCATTGGTTCAAATATCAATTGCCTAAGCTACGTTGTTATTTGAAACACAATCCTTGTTGGGAACGATACTCTACTCTCACTTTATTACCTGTACGATTTGGTACACTTGCTAAACCAACAAGTTTTTGGCGCCATTGCCGGGGATTGTCGATTTCAATATCAACATGGCTAAGGCATTGTTAATTTGAACACTTTTTGTTCTTTTTGTTAATTTTCTGTTTTTGTTAAATAATTGATATATTGGATATTCTTATCTTGTTTTGAGATTTGTGTGTAGTGTATGCAAGGTAAAGCAACAAGTGGACGGTTATTTGATCCCAAAATTGAAAAGACCGCAAAGAAGAATAAAAAAGAATCAAAAGAAAGGAAGAAGCGAAGCAAGGAAAAAGCAAGTTCTTCTACATCACAAGTTCAACAAGAGGTTATCATGACTGAAAATGTGAAAGGTATCCGAAGGACATTGGGAGAATATTCTCATGGTTCTACCAACCGAAATCACTCAAGTATTGTTAGACCACTGGTAGCCGCAAATAATTTTGAGATCAAGTCGGCACTGCTCCATATTATGCAACAAAATCAATTTGGAGGAAGTGATGCTGAAGATCCAAATAGTCATGTTTCAAATTTTCTAGAGATATGCGAGACTCTCAAGATTAATGGAGCTATGGATGATGTGATAAGGTTGCGATTGTTCCAGTTTTCATTGAGAGATAGAGCCAAGGCTTGGCTCCAGTCTCAACCAAGAAGAAGCATCACTACTTGGGATGACTTGGAAGAAAAATTATTGGCAAGGTATTTTCCGCCATCAAAGTTTGTGAAGATGAGAGGAAATATTTCAAGCTTTGTACAACGTGATGGTGAGACATTATATGATGCTTTGGAACGGTTCAAGGAGCTCTTAATGAAGTGTCCTAATCATGGGTTTGATGATATCCAACAAATGCAAATTTTTTTTAATGGGTTGAGGCCATCTACAAAGCTTATCCTAGATGCATCGGCAGGAGGTTCTATGAATTTAAAAACCGTAGAAGAAGCTTTGAGATTGGTTGAAGCAATGATATCTAATGATTATCTCATGAATCACGATAGAGGAGTGACCGCGCTGTCGCCACGCGCCAAAAAGAACGAGCGATTATAAAATAATGCAGTATAGTGCGACAACTCGGATCGTCTCTCAAGGACTCTTTAGTTGTTGTTATTATTAACAGAAAATTAGTAAATGTTAGAAATGGGGGTTTTGAGATTAAAATAAAATAAAGGAAACAAAATAAAAACAGAGTAAGAA
This sequence comes from Sophora flavescens, assembly GCA_030762895.1. NCBI lineage: Eukaryota > Viridiplantae > Streptophyta > Magnoliopsida > Fabales > Fabaceae > Sophora > Sophora flavescens. Next base: position 108,727,594 of record CM061064.1, on the reverse strand, counting down.
AAGAGATTAACAAATAAACAAAAGCGATTAACCTACTGTTCTCAGTTTCCCACTATCATTGGTTCATGCATTTCCTAAGCAGATACTAATCCCCTCCCGGTTGTAGCAACAATTAACAAACGAAAACCGCTACTACAGATGTATGTTCCTATTCCCGAAATAACAAACGGGGTTAAGCTCTCATGAACAAACGAACATGAATGGACACACGCGAAATAACAAACGCGATTATATATAGGAACATTACATCACCGAAATGAAACAATACCACACTATACATTCCTGAAATAACAAACAGAAACATACAGCATGGCATTGAAAAGAGAAAAGCAACTAAACAAGGAATACAGAACCTCAAGTGTTAACAGAAACCAATTACAGTAGATTAATCTAGGAGACTAGCTCTCCATTACAGAAATAAACATTAAACTAAGAGAAAAACAAAAGACTAACTACTGGCTAAAACTAGCCAAAACTGACTAGCCTCACTCCTCCTCTTCAGTTCTGCCTAAGACTACTTATATACACGTTTCTGGAATCCAAGTCCTCGCGAGGCGAAGCACTACTCGCGAGGCGAATTATGCGAAAGGTCTGCAACTCTTGGTCTTCTCGCGAGACGAGCATATCTTCACGAGGCGAACTCTTCAAATTCCCAACTGTAACGCCCGTTGCCTTCAACACGGGTAAACCGTGATGCTCTCTGACTTCCAGGTACTCGCGAGGCGAGTCCTCCTTCGCGGGGCGAACAGAAAGTTTTGCAATTTTCAGGAACAGTCACCTTCTGGTTCGCGGGGCGAACAGTCTTCTCGCGGGGCGAAAGACTCCAGGATTATTCCTTTTTATTAACCTGAAAATAAGAAAATAAAAGTAAATACTTTATTCACTCTAAATCAACTAAATTAACTTAAAAACAATTTACAGACTCAAAATACTACTTAAGGACAATCAAGTCTAATTTGGGTAAAAATGATATAAAATTAGTACAAAGCCAAGGTCTTTACTAGTTATAAAACCAGTCAAACAGAGGCTCATCAAAATACCCCAAACTTAAACTTTGCTTGTCCCCAAGCAAACTACAACTCAAAAACTTAAAAAAACTAAAGACCTAGCAAAACATGGCAAGCTTAAGGATTCAATTAACTTTCACACAAATTTCAAGCAATTTAACAAAACAATTTTTCTTTCAATGTTCCCCCTTTTCAAGCAAAGTAATCCCCACATGCATTTATTCTAAAAAATTGAGAAATTCATCATTCAAACAATCTTCAATCTAAGCAGGGGATCTAAGTTACACACAAAAGGGAGATCACCAAATCCAAACAACTGCCTTCCTCACAAGGGAAATTTGTGTTCACTCAATCGCTCAGTTTTTGTCAGGTTATCAACAATTCACTCAATTTCACTTTTCAGAAGCACTTCCCATAAATTTGATTTTCATCTCCTAATGGTTCCCACAGAAAACATGCAAGCAACATCAAAAGGTCTTTTATGGGTTGTAATGGGGCCTGGCTAAGGGTAGGATATACAAAGGAACTAGGCTGAAGACCCTAGGAACTAAGAGAGCATGAACATTATTTACACTTTGAATTTAAATCAAGTTCCTTTTTCATTTTTCTTTATGCCTTGGGTGGCTATAGCCTTTTATTTTCTAATACTTTTTTTTTTCTCTTTTTTTTTTCATTCATCATTTTTTTTTCTTTTTTTTTCCTCTCAATCCCGAACAACACATTACACCTTGCAGCCACCCCAAACTTTGGTTTCTTGCACCCATTATAAGATTACATGCTCTCCTAATCCTAAGATCGGGTTAACATGGTTTTCCAGATTTTTGGGCTTATAACATTAGGTTATCAAGAATTAACAGGCTAATAGGCTCAATGGGGTTAACTAGGGAACATGCATTAGGAATTGGTTATTTTAGGCTAAGTAGCTATTTACAAAGAAAATGCCTAAATCATTTGAAGCAAACATATAATCATGCAAATCAAAAAGAGATTCAATCAAATTCAGGAAAGTGCAATCAAAAGTGATTTTCTCACAGTCAAAAACATGTTGGAGGCTCAAAACCTCACCTGGACATTTTTTTGCAATTTATTTGAAAGAGATTCTATCCCTAGTGTGTGCTTCCTATCACCCCAAACTTATCATAAATCATGCCATCATAACAAAATCTCAAAGTTCAGTTTTCAATCACATGGGGATCATATTTTCAAAAATTCTCAAAATCTAGGGGGAAAACAGTCAATACTATCATGCAATCCATCTATGCAAATTCAACCAAATCCAATAAACTTGCCAATAAAAGACACACTAATACAACTCCTGTGCTTCTCAAATTATTCAGGAGCTTTATTCAAAACAAAACAGAATTAAAGTAAGGAAAAGAAAATTAAAAAGGAGAAAGGGTTAAGAAAACTCATTGAAGGGCGGTTCCACCAGGATCCCACTGCTTGTAGCATAAGGCCCACGTGGTGGACAAAGGACTGAAATTCATTCCAAGCCTCCCTAACTTGCAGCTTTGATGCGGAGGTGAGCACTTGACAATTATAATAACTCCACCCAGTGCGGCTGACTTCTCACTCCCCTTCAGGTCACAGCTGACCTCTTTATCTACAAAGTCCATAAAATCCTCCCAATAGAAGTGGGGCTCAACCTCTTGGATTGGCCATGGTACAAAATCCAAGGGTGCAAAATCCAGAGCTGGTGGCTCCTCAGGGGGAGGTGACAAACAGTTAGTTGGGGTCTCCGGTGTTGCTTCAACTCCTGCAAGGTCTTCATCCACTGCACTACCAAATTTTTCACCTGCTATACATGCAGAGATTTCAGCACACACCACACAAAGGTTAGAGTTAGTACATATATTACAAGAAAATGAATCAGAAAAAGTTAGAATGTCTGGGAATTCTTCACACAGTGCATCCACCCCATTACTCTCAACACATGTAATTGTTTTACTTGAATCATCTACTCCCAAAGGTTCTTCATCATCCTCAAGCACGGTGGAGCAGATGTCCTCCTGATCCTCCTTCTCTATGTTTCCTGAAAAAAATAAACCTGCAAAACGATCTGCATTTTCTATTTTTCCTGAAAAGTATAAACCTGTAAAACATTCTACACACAAAGCAGTTCCATCACAATAACATGCATTAGGATCAGGGGATTCAACACATAATTCATCATCAACAGAAACATTATCATCATCAGAAATATTTTCAAGAATGACTTGTGCCTCTGTAGGTTCTTCAAGGGCTGTGGAGTTTGCATTGCAGCCGAGTTGGTGGTAACTTGATCAATTAGAGCCCACAATTTCTGAGATTCAGCTTGGTCCCTCTGGTACTCAGCCTCCATCTTCTGTTGAAATTCCTCTATCATCCGTTGAGTTTGCTCGGCCATTTGTTGCCTCATTCCTTCCATATGTGCACTTATCTGTGCAGTCATCTGTTTGCACAGGTCCTCTAGGGAAGGTTCGGAAGGTGCAGAGGTGGTCACTTGGCTAGGATAGTATGGTGGTGACTCACTAAAATTAGGATAAAACATGCAAGGTGGTGGTTCATAATAACCATTCGGCAAATATCCATACATGTAATTATCCATGGCAATCAAACATCCAGACAAAGCAGACAGAACTAATTAGCAAAGCAAAAAGTTTTTTTTTTTTAAATGTAACTTTCTGCTAATAACAACAAACAAGAGTCCCCGGCAACGACGCCAATTTTTGACCGCGCTGTCGCCACGCGCCAAAAAGAACGAGCGATTATAAAATAATGCAGTATAGTGCAACAACTCGGATCGTCTCTCAAGGACTCTTTAGTTGTTGTTATTATTAACAGAAAATTAGTAAAAGTTAGAAATGGGGGTTTTGAGATTAAAATAAAATAAAGGAAACAAAATAAAAACAGAGTAAGAAAAGAGATTAACAAATAAACAAAAGTGATTAACCTACTGTTCTCAGTTTCCCACTATCATTGGTTCATGCATTTCCTAAGCAGATACTAATCCCCTCCCGGTTGTAGCAACAATTAACAAACGAAAACCGCTACTACAGATGTATGTTCCTATTCCCGAAATAACAAACGGGGTTAAGCTCTCATGAACAAACGAACATGAATGGACACACGCGAAATAACAAACGCGATTATATATAGGAACATTACATCACCGAAATGAAACAATACCACACTATACATTCCTGAAATAACAAACAGAAACATACATCATGGCATTGAAAAGAGAAAAGCAACTAAACAAGGAATACAGAACCTCAAGTGTTAACAGAAACCAATTACAGTAGATTAATCTAGGAGACTAGCTCTCCATTACAGAAATAAACATTAAACTAAGAGAAAAACAAAAGACTAACTACTGGCTAAAACTAGCCAAAACTGACTAGCCTCACTCCTCCTCTTCAGTTCTGCCTAAGACTACTTATATACACGTTTCTGGAATCCAAGTCCTCGCGAGGCGAAGCACTACTCGTGAGGCGAATTATGCGAAAGGTCTGCAACTCTTGGTCTTCTCGCGAGGCGAGCATATCTTCGCGAGGCGAACTCTTCAAATTCCCAACTGTAACGCCCGTGGCCTTCAACACGGGTAAACCGTGATGCTCTCTGACTTCCAGGTACTCGCGAGGCGAGTCCTCCTTCGCGGGGCGAACAGAAAGTTTTGCAATTTTCAGGAACAGTCAGCTTCTGGTTCGCGGGGCGAACAGTCTTCTCGCGGGGTGAAAGACTCCAGAATTATTCCTTTTTATTAACCTGAAAATAAGAAAATAAAAGTAAATACTTTATTCACACTAAATCAACTAAATTAACTTAAAAAGAATTTACAGACTCAAAATACTACTTCAGGACAATCAAGTCTAATTTGGGTAAAAATGATATAAAATTAGTACAAAGCCAAGGTCTTTACTAGTTATAAAACCAGTCAAACAGAGGCTCATCAAGGAGGCACATCAACAAAAGGGATGATAGAGCTTAACTCTCAAAATGCAATTTTGGCTCTAAACAAAATCATCACTAATCAATTGGAGGCAATCACAAAGCAACTAAATACTATGAGTTTAGGGCCAATGCAAGCACAACAAGTAATGAGCTGTGATTTTTGTGGTGGAGAGCATGATAATGGTAATTGTGAAGCATCTCTAAGTTCTCAAGAGGAAGCAAAGTACATGGGGAATTTTCCAAGACAAGGGCAGAGTTTTTACTCAAACTCCTATAATCAAAATTGGAAGAAGCACCCTAACCTTCCTTGGTCACAAGAAGCTCCACAAGACAACACATCTTCACAACAACCACTACTTCAAAATCAACCACATCGTGATACCGATGAGAGAATGAACAAGTTGGAGAGCACTCTTGCGCAATTCATCCAAGTCACACAATCTAACTTCAAGAATACTGATGCATCAATCAAGAACCTTGAAGTGCAGATTGGACAACTATCTAAACAAGTTTCAAGTGCTTTAAGTGCAGGATTTTCCGAAAATACTACTAATAATCAAAAGGAGTAGTGCAAAGCTATCATGTTGCGAATTGGAAAGTTAGTAGAGCCGGTTGTTGATCATTCCACAAGTCAAACTGCTGAAAATTCTGAATTGGGAAAGAAGATGGTTGTGACTAGTGAGAGGGAAGAGAGTTCAAAGAGAAAGGAAGAGTTGGAACCTCAAGATGATAGGAAGGAAAAGAAGCTGAAATTAGTTGATGAAAATTTTATATTGAGGAAGGCGAAGAGTCAACTTTTGAAAGAAAGGGACAAGCCATAAGAGATTCCTTCTTATGTGAAAGTGCCATATCCAATTGAGAAGAAGTGGAAGGAGAAAGAAGAGCAATTTGATAGGTTCTTGGATATCTTCAAAAAATTGCAAATAAATATTCCTTTTGCCGAAACATTAGAGCGAATGCCATCATATGCAAAGTTCATAAGGGAATGCCTTGCAAAGAAGAGAAAATTTGAACCAAGTGAGGTAGTGACCTTGACTGAAAATTGTAGCTCAATTCTCTAACACAAACTCCCACCTAAGTTGAGGGATCCCGGATCTTTCACTATACCATGTGTCATTGGAGATATAATGAATGCTAGAGCCCTATGCCACCTTGGAGCAAGTTTCAATCTTATGCCATTATCCATGATGAAGAGGCTTGGTATTCATGATGTGGAACCAACCATGATCTCATTGCAACTTACGGATAGATCAATTAGGAGACCATATGGTTTGGTGGAGGACTTGCTTGTGAAAGTAGGAAAGTTCATATTTCCCATGGATTTATTTGTCTTGGATATTAAGGAAGAAGTGATCATTCCTTTGATTTTTGGAATACCCTTCTTAGCTACTGCCGGAGCCTTAATAGATGTTCCAAAAGGCGAGCTTATATTGAGGGTGAATGAAGAACAAATGGTTGTGAACAAGTTTGAAAGGAACCTATAGACACTTCACCAATTATCCATGCTCAAGTTCATTTTGTGCAAAATCAAGAGGTTCAAGAAATTCACAAAGATGAACATGAGAAGAAAAAGAAGAACAATGGAAAAAGAAGGAAAAAGAAGAAGAAGTCTCAATGGTCATCTCAATTCTAACCACTTTGGCCAAAAGAGGATCATTCATCAAAGAAGGGAAATACACCATTGTTTGAAATTAAGAACAAAGTGCGGAGTGGTCACTAGTGCAGAAAACACTTTTAACATCGGGTAATTTTGGGTTTTAACATCGGTTAGTGAACCAATGTGTATACAGGCGATGTTGTATGTGCTGGTGTTAGACATCGGTTATGAACTGATGTTGAAAGTATGCTTTACACATCGGTTAAAATTTTAACCAATGTCTAAAGTGCACTTTCAACATTTTCTTACTCTTTTGAAAATTACTTAACACATTGGTTATTTGTGAAACCCAATGTGGGAAGTGTACTTTAAACATCGGTTAAAATTTTAACCGATGTCTAAAGTAAACTTTCAACGTTTTCTAATTGTGTTGAAAATCACTTGACACATCGGTTCCTTTATAAAACGATGTCTAAAGACAACTTTCAACATCGGTTTTTAACAGTAATCAGTGTTGAAAGTTCTTTATTTTTATTTTTTTAAATCAGGCCTACACCAGTTTCAATTCTTTCCCTGTTTCATTTGTACAGCCAAAATCCCAACAAACAAAAACTAAATATTCTCAACAGAATCCCTTATAACCAAAATTTAATTCAAAGTCCTATATTAACTAAAAATCTTAACTAATTACATAGAATGTCATCAAGTCAAACTAAATAATATGACACCAAAGAAACTACACATAGATGAGTATCTGATCACCCATTAATTCCCACTCAACTCTAGAAAGAAGGTTGCCCAATGCTTCTTTATGTCCATAATATCCTCTTTAGATAGTGGATCCTGAGTGTCGAATATCGGCATGTAACATAAGATAAATTAAACATTATAGATAATCAGACCAAAACAAAACATAATTAATATATAACTTATTACAAATTCTATTACTTACCGTCATCCATCCTTCAGTAATTTCGTCGGATACAATGTCGAGCATCCACTTCATAACATAGTAGCCGTGCTCCCATGAGCCACGTTGCCTATGAGACTACAAATGAACCCGATTTGAATATAATGAGTAAACACTTAACATTAACTATATTGTAAATTGCAATTGAATCTCAGGTACTAATAAAATAGTTATGTTAGGGAAAATCCACTTAATAGGCCTAGGCCTAGTACCATCTAACATGTGACGTGCGTCCATAGATCTATCATAAGAAAATATATAGTTAAAGTAGTATGTTACATATTTCTGAGTAATTAATAAAACAAATGAAGTACTAAATAAGAAAATTAAAAGCTTATGTTTCAACAATGGCCTTGAGTTCCTTCGTCGCTCTTCTTCCCAACGAACAGAAGAGCACCACAACATTCGAACTAGGATATAAGACCAATAATTGCCAATGTTCACTGCAGTTGGGAACAGTTAGTGACAAATCACAGATAATTATAAATCACTTTTATACTTGTACTTATCTCTTGAGGCAAGGTGCTAGGTAGTACTGTTTGTCGCCTTGACCAAGCATGTGCCGCATGCTCGCAATAATCTCATCTGGGGGAAGTGTCTCACCCTCAATGAGGCTAGGGTCAATGAATCCATAAATATGGAGGTTTCCCCTAACAATACATTGGCGATGCAAATACCTAATATATTGAAAAAACATGTTAATTACAATAGTATTGAAACTTATTTAGTTTAACCAACAAATAAAAAATGTACTTACGTGCACCATAATGAGATGCACGACCAGCAAACCTTTTCATCATCAAAAGCTATCTCCATAAAGTCCCTTGAGGGGAGATTGAAAGGTTGATCAATCCTGCCATCGTGTTGCAACTCTATGGAAGCCAGATTCATCGTAAGTTTCACAACCATTACAGCCAGACGATCAAGAGCATCAGAGTGATCCCCCTCGTCGATACCCTAATCAACAAAGATAAAACATTAGTGAACATGGTTAAGTTAATTCAGTTGTATGTAATTGAATGATTATATGAATACCTTCCCAGAAGAAGACTTCACAGGTCTTCCCAGATGAGACTTTTTGGGTGGAACATCCTTTTCAGAATCCTAAACAACAAAAAAAGCATTAATAAACACAATTAAATTATTTCTATTGTAAATTTAGAAAAATACAAGTAATTGAATACCTTGGCTGAAACAAAAAACCTCAGAAGTCTTCTCGGCCAAGAGATGAAATTACCGAGGGCTTGGCCTACTATTTGAACATCCTCAGTGGGCACAGGGACTCGAGCATCAGCATCTCAAATGTCTTCAACCACCACCCTCACCTCATCATCTCCTAATGTCCGGTTGTGTAAGGTATTTCCCAAGTTGTGTGCCCTCCCAAATGCCTCTAAGTGGTCATGATTATCATCAACATATAGCTCACACATGTCAGGATCCTCCTCCATGCCATCAGGCTGATGAGGAGGATCACATGACCGCTTGGTGCTCACACGGATAGAGGGTGAGACACCGGTATTTTGCTTGGAAATAGCAAAATTTTGCATCTGTTGGGCAATCTCTCGTCTATGCTCATCTGCAATCTCCCGTTTTAGCAGTTCTCGATCTACATCTTCCCTGGGGTGATGGTGTGAACATGAATCATGGTATTGGCGAATGCCAACGCCCCATCCAACACCAATGACACGGCCAGGGTGGTCTTGGTTACCAATCGCAGTAGCCAAAATATCTTTGCGTCCTTTAGGCACAAAACTTCCTTGATTGGCCTGCTCGTCCAAGGAATCCTACAACATACAGAATGTCACATTAATTTGTGTAATACAATGGATAAGATTGTTAAGATTACAGTTAGAATTCAAAATAAACTTACAATCTTCTCAGTTACCCGATGTGTCTCCTCTGTTGTATATTGTCCCGATTTTCTTAGTCGAGCTCTCTTCCATGACTTATGGCATGGGGCTGGAGGTGGATCAACAACTTCTGGAGGGTTTTCAGCATTAGGATCAGTCTGAGATGCTTCTTCTTGGAGTCTTTTCTTTTCCTCTTCCATCATTTTTATATTAAGACCATCATATCCTGCACGAGCCATTACATGGGGGTAGACATTATTTTTCTGGATGTATGCGCCTTTTTCCTTTTCACCTGTTATAAATGGCAGACAACCGTATTTCGTAAATTAATAAAATTAATTAAATTAACAAATGACACAATTAAGTTAACCTGGTGGGAGGCCTCATGTCGGGACTGAACAAAATGATCCCAAGTCTCCTGGTCAAGAAACGAGTATGTTTCAAGTGGGGACTTGTCACACTGCCCAAATATGTAGTATCTTCCCAGGTCCGCCTTAAATTGCCTCCAACGCTCACCGACATACTTTATCCATGTCCTCCTCATACGCTCGGTATTGGGCACTTCAAAGGTGAGCTATATTACACAACAAAATGGAGAAATTAGTGTATGATATTAATATGGTTAAATAAAATAAATACAAAAAAAGACATTAAAATTATAGATACCATGATGGTATCCCATATTTGATCTTTCACCCTCTCCGGTAAGAATACTAGTCTTGCTTCGAGCAACGAAGCCCACAAAACTGTGAAACTGATCAGCCATTGGTTCTACAGGCTTGCAACGTTCATCATACTGGAACTGTATCCTTTGATTAGCACCATGATTGACAGTCAAATTCCTTAATCGTGTGGCACCTCTACCCATTTTGCATTTAGGCGGGGTATCCGACCCGCTGCACGAAGGAGGGATGTCCTCGTGATCAGCCATGTATGCCTATTTAGACACAAAAAAAGGTAATGTCAGTAAGAATCGAGTTATATCAAACATAACTTAAATTAACTTATAAATATCAAGAAAAATAAAACTTGTAAATATGACTTTAAACATGACTTATAAACATAACTTATAAATACAACTCATCAATACATATGACTTATAAACATGACTTATAAGTATAACTTATAAATATAACTGTAAACATAACTTACACTATGGTCAAGTAGTAATGTTCTCCCATAACCCTTCCCGACGATCATCACGAGTGGCATATATATCGTCCACTTCATTTTCCTCATTGAAAGTAGGCACCCGTGTTGAGAAAGAAGGAGTATCAGAAATATCAAGAGTTGAATCTTGATTTTCCTCACTACCATTATGCATGCTTTTTCCTTGGAGAATCACTGACCACCTTTTGTTAGAAGGATCACTGATATAAAACACTTGTTTTGCTTGGAATGCCATGATGAAAGACTCTTCCTTATAACCTACCTTGTCAAGGTCCACCAATGTAAATCCCAACTCATCAGTTTGTACACCACTGTTACTGTCGACCCACTTACATTTAAAAACGAGCACTCTAAATTTAGTGTAACCGACCCCCCAAATATCTTCAATGACTCCAAAGTAAGATACGGATGCCATAACAGGGTTTGTATCTTTTGAACTAGAGAAGTGCATGGACTCAACCACGACCATAACCCCACTGTTTTGCACTGTACTCTTGTCATCCTGGGACTTTGTATAGAAGGAAAACTTATTGATATCGTATCCACTCTAACATATGACATCAAAGTTAGGCCCTTGTGCTAGCCATTTTAATGAATCAGAAGTGGTACCATCAATTGCAATTTTTTCTTTAAACCAGTTTAAGAAAGTTTTGTTATGCTTGTTCAACAACCATTTTTCATTCATGCGAGGGTAATTTTCCTTGACAACGCTTTTGTGATCACGTAAGTAAGGTTCAACCTCATCAGTGTTATTCAATATATACAAATGTTCTTGAAGCACTTCCTCTCGACCCATGCTCTTAACAGTAATACCTCGTGTACCCTTACCATCACATCTTCCCTCATGACGAGACTTAGGAAGCCCTATAGGTTCCGCTTCTGACACATAGTCTGTACAAAACTCAATAGTTTCTTCTGCAACATACCTTTCAACAATAGATGCTTCAGGACGGTGTGGATTCTTCACATACCCTTTCAAGATCTTCATGTATCGCTTAACTGGGTACATCCACCTTAAATAAACGGGTCCACACAATCTAATCTCCCTTACTAGATGAACAATCAAATGAACCATAATGTCAAAAAATGAAGGGGGAAAATACATCTCCAATTGGCACAAGATAATAACTGCCTCATTTTCCAACTCATCCAACTTCTGCGTGTGAATGACTTTGCTACATATAGAATTGAAGAATAAGCACAACCTAGTTATGGTGTGTCTAACTTTTTTAGGCAAAATGTCCCGAATAGCCAGTAGCAGTAGTTGTTGCATCAAGACGTGGCAATCATGAGACTTTAAGCCAACTAATTTGAGATCTTTCATTGAGACAAGCCTCTTGACAGTTGAAGAGTAACCTTGTGGCACTTTGACACCCAGTAGACACTCACATAAACTTCTTTTCTCTTTTTTTGATAAAGTATGACATGCTGGGGGTAAATAAGTCTTCTTATTACCTACTGATTGTGGGGCTAACTACTCTCGTATACCCATCGCAGCTAGATCCAGACGAGCATTCACACCATCTTTTGTCTTGCCCTGAATGTTGAGAAGCGTTCCGATTACACTATCACACGCATTTTTCTCCACATGCATCACATCAATACAATGTCTTACATCAAGCTTGCACCAGTATGGAAGATCAAAGAAGATCGACCTTTTCTTCCATATTTTTTTCTCAGTAGCCTTCTTTTGGGTCTTCCCGTAGATAACATTGATGTCCTTCACTTGTTGATAAACTTGCTCTCCAGTTAATGCCGTCGGAGTAATTTCATTATCCGGAAGTCCATTGAAAGCTTTTCTCAATCTATGATAATGGTGATTAGGTTCAATAAATCTTCGATGCCCAAGGTAAATTGTCTTCCTTCCATGTTGTAGTTGATGGTAGCATGTGCCTTCTTCACATATAGGGCATGCTTTATGCCCCTTAACACTATACCCGCTAAAGTTCCCGTATGCTGGAAAGTCATTGATGGTTCAAAATAACATGGCACGCATCTTGAAAGTCTCATGGCAGTACCCGTCAATCACATCAACACCTTCATCCCACAACATTCTTAAGTCTTCAATCAAGGGACTTAGATAAACATCTATGTCATTTCCTGTCTGTTTTGGGCCCGAAATCATCATAGATAACATAATGTATTTGTGCTTCATGCACAACCAAAGAGGTAGGTTGTAGATTACCAGGAGAACAGGCCATGAACTATGAATACTACTTAAGTTACCATATGGATTCATTCCATCTGTAGCAAGTCCAAGCCTAAGGTTTTGGGGCTCATTGTCGAAATCTGGAAACAAACTATCAATTCTCTTCCATTGCGAAGAAGCAGCCGGAAGGCGAAGCTGTCCATCACATTTCCTCTCATCTAAATGCCATCTAATGTTCTTTACATCATTTACATTAGCGAACAATAGCTTGAACCTCAGAATTATTGGAAGATACCATAACACCTTCGCAGTAGGACCCTTTGTGACCACATCATAACTAGAATCGGCATCCTTCGCTTTGTAGCGTGATACCCCACACCTAGGACATTCGTGCATCTCTTCAAACTCTTTCCTGTACAATATGCAATCATTGGGGCTTGCATGTATTTTCTTATACTCCATACCCATCGGGCACAATATCTTCTTCGCCTCATAGTTACGGGATGGTAATGTGTTACCTTCTGGAAGCATGTCTTTCAACAACTCAAGCAATTCGGTGAAGCTTTTATCACTCCATCCATTTATCGCCTTTCTATTGATCAACCTTAACACCGCTGTCAACCGTGTGAAATTAGTGCTGCCCGGATATAAAGGCACTTCTGCATCACTGCACAAAGTGTCATACACATGTGTTCGCTGAAAAGACTCTTGCCCAATATCACGGATCATGTCCTCTAGTCGATTGTCCATATCTACATCACCAACTTCCTCTCTTTGAGACGCCCTTGACCTGTCTAACAATTCACCATGCCATATCCATATTGTATAACCCTTGCAAATCCCCTCACAAATAAGATGCTCCTGTATCTCCTCAGCCTCTAGTCGTCTCCCATTCAAACAATTAACACAAGGACAATAAAACTTTCCGTTACTACTATCAGGAAGATTTCTTTTAGCAAATTGTTGAAAAGCTTCCACTCCATTCTCATACTCATCACTTGTCCGTCTAGCATTCATCCAATCGCGATCCATAGCTACAACAATAACTTTGTAGGATTGAGTTAGTATGGTTTAGGGAAATGATGTATGCAAACACCACCATTTCTAACTTCTAACTTTTGCATGTTTAATGATAATCTTTATAAGCCATCCTATATGAGGGATGTCAAAATTTTAGCATGATTTCTCTCAAAAGAATATGGTTAATTCTTTTAGACACACATCATTCACTATCAAGAATAAGATGACGTTGTCAGAAGGAAATTTGGAGGGTAGAAGGACAGACATCACTACCATGTAAATTTGTTTCCACTTCAAATCAAGAAGCTGAAACAGAATCGTTAGCATGCAAGTATTGGTGAATCTAATAATGCAAAAATGAAATGTGAGTTTTTTAGTTAATTCAACTTTTATTATGTGCAGGCTTAGCATTCCCATTTTCTTTTGAATATGAGCAATCCCTTGCCCAAGGAAGTTCATAGTTTAGTGAGCAAATTCCATAAGTGAGCTTTATTCCTTAATTTATTGAACTGAAGACCATAATTTGTGATCCTTCCTCCCTCCCACACTCAAGTGAATCAATCCCACTCCCCTTTTGAAACTTGAGGAGAGACTAAAAACGAATAAAATTTTTATAAGGACCAAAATCAAATTTTATCAATTTTATAGTGATGAAATACATATTTAACACAAACTTCAATCGCAACATGGTCGCATATGTAACCCACATGAATCAAGGAGGTCTTGTCAATTGTCTGAGCACGCCCTCGACATCAATTCGATGAAAAAGACATTTAACTACATGAATAAAAATCTAACTAAAAAGTAGAAAAAGAAGAATACCTTGACAACATTTTGATGAAAAAGACATTTAAAAATACGAATAAAAATCTGAAGTTGAAAATAAAATTTTGGCATAGTAAATTATGAAAGATATCTCACTAGAAGCAAAAGATAAACATGCTCATAGCCACAAGCATATGTAAAATTTGTTTCATACAATGTTTTTTCTATACAGAGTCCTAACGTATTTTAAAAGAGAGAACTTATTCTTAGCATCCCAAAAGAATCTTAGATGAAATCTAGATGATCATCACCAATAATGACTCACCAGCCAAACAACAAAATAAATAAAAAATATTGAAGACAACCACATTCATCAACATCAGTATTTTAAACATACTCAGCAATGTTTAAAGAAATAGCATTGTTGATAAACTACATACCTATTTCCCAAATATGGATGTGATCCACCAAATTCCGTTGGTGTCTTGGGTGCCTTCTTCCTCTAGTGGAGGATCACTCTGTGTAGTCTTGTCGAGTTTGCTCACATCATAACCCTCTGTCTTAGCTTTCTCAACAAGCTGGTTGTAGATTTCATCATCCAAATGGGGCTTCCTGGATAATATCTAGGGACACCAAAATTGATCCCAAGTGAGAGAGAGAAGAAAACGAGGGAACGCCCAAGTTATGAAGTGGAGGAAGAGAATGGGTTACCTATGTGATGAGAACTGAAGAGGTTTGCGTTGATGGGGAGCTTGAGTGGTGAGAACCAAAGGAATGAGAATAGAGCAGAACAGAGATGGACCACCTGCGATTGCTCAAAGCAGAGATGGACCACCTACAATGGCGACGACGAACACGCACGACGATGGACCACCTTCGTGTTGCTCCAACCTCTGCGGACGGCGAACGACGGAGCCAGCGGTCGGAGCACGACGAAGCAAGACGACGGCACGCACGATGAGGGTTTAGGTTTACAGAAGCCAAGATAAAAGAAAGGGCACGAACGTTGATATTGGAGGGAATGAATAGAACAATATTGGTTTTGGGCTTTTAGACATCAGTTCAAGAAACACCTGATGTTAAAAGTAAAGCAATTTTAAAATTTGTTTTGATTAAAGACATTAGACATCGGTTAATTCGGGAACCGATGATAAAAGTAAAGCAGAATTTCAATTTTCAATTTTTGTTTTATTCTTACACATCGGTTTACAAAATGAACCGATGTGTAACACTTTTAACATCAGTTATTTTATCAACCGATGTCAAAAGTTTTGACATTAATTTCAAAAATGTCACCGCCTCGTTTTAGACATCGGTTAGAAAAGAACCGATGTTAAATCCTGACGTGAAAAGCATATTTTGCACTAGTGGGTGGAAAGAAAAGCACCAACAATGGTCCATTCTTCTCATCATTCAAACCACCTTGAGCATCAAATAATCAGGCGTCAAGCTAGTGACGTTAAAGAAGCGCTACTCGGGAGGTAACCCAAGCATTTTCTTCTTGCATTCTTGTTCTTTTTGTTCCTATGAAAAACATAAATAGTTCATTGAGTTGTTGAGTGGTTCCTTGATGTGTAGGTCATCTAATGTGGTGTAATTGCTTTGAATTGTTATGCAGGCACATCTAAGGAAAAAGGACCAAATGAAGGGGAGCAATGGCACAAGAAAATGGTGAAAATGACCCTCTGTAGGCACCGGGCGCTACTATGAGCGCTGATCGCAAACAGAAAGCAGATTCAGCAGAAAATACTGCACCTTGGGTGCTGTGTGCAGCTTTCTAGTGTTGAGCGCTAGCCAGTGTAAAAAAAATATTTTTTTTTGTACATACTCATCCATTGTGCAGAAGAAAGGGGGTGCTTTAAACTCTTTACTTTTTAATCCTCCTTAATTGATAGTTAGTTTTAGTTGAATAAATTGCCCAAACTTGCATATCTTGCACAAAAAATTATATTTTGAGTGGATTCTTGTGTAGTTTCTCTAGTGATCATAGAACTTTTACTTGGCTGAAATTTCTTACACAATGCATTTTGTGCTTGCCGAGCACATGATTTCATTAAAACCATTGATCCTTGTGAATTGTTTGTGCCAATTTTTCACTCTATGATTGATGCAATGTTGGATGTACAGATTTATCTTGCACAAAATCCTAAAATGTGAGCTTTTGCGCCTAAACACTCTGGCACATAATCCAGATGACTTGATTTCTTTCATGTGTGCTTGTCCATCACTTGCATATTCTTACTTTTTCTTGCCTTGATGCTTGTCATTGTTGCAATGTTCTTGCATATGCATATATGATTGAGGCACCATTTCTTTGATTAAGCTCAGGGCCATAATTGTCATCCTAACATTTACCATTGTTGAGCCCAATTGAGCCTTAGCCCCATTACATCCAAATAAAAGACCTCATGATATGTGTTGCATTGACATTTGTGATGTGTGTTCTTAGCATCTTGTCAAGATTAGGATTGGGGAATGCGTTTTGATTGGAATTGAGAGAAAATATCACCAAGTGAGGATGGGTGAAACACTAAATAGAGAGGTTGCAAGAGAATATTTTGTGCATTCAATGGAGCTGATTTTGTAGTGTGTTTGATTGTTTTAAAGCATGAAGCTTGTGATCAATTGGAATTGATAAATGATTGTGTGATGCTAGTGCATTTTGCAAAAGTGTTAAGGAATTGAAGTTTTGCATGAGTAATGTGCTTCACAAGGGCATTGAACATGAAAACCATCTCATTCACCCCTGTTTTGAATTTAATTGTTTGCTCGAGGACAAGTAAAATATCTAAGTTTGGGGTTGTGATGAATGTGCAAAATATGTTAGTTTGGAACTGCAACCGAGCGCTCAATCCGGACAGAAATGAAAGAAAACAGCAGAAGCAGGGCATGAACCGGTGCGCAGCGCTGGTGTTGGGCCGCTCCGCTCCAGGATGCACACAGCAAGGTAGCGCTCAGCGCCAGAAGGGGGCATAAGCTCCGTTTCACAGTATCAGTCCAGCGCCCAGCACTGGTCTGGGGCGGTCAGTGCTGGGCGACGCGTAGAAACTCTATAAATGTGATCTTTGACAGATTATTGACAGGATCTTTTGCTCATTTTTAGAATTTTCTCACCTTTGTTCATCACTTTCTCTCTGGATTCTTTGGAGGTTCAAGCTTGGGAACAAGATTTGAGCTTCCATGGCTTCCTCCACTTACATCTACTCAAGTTCTTCCTTCTCATCTCTTTCTATTATGAGTTGCTAGATCTTTTAGATTAGGTTTAGGATGAACTTGATTGAATCTTGATATAATGAAGTTTGATTTGTGATTTAAATGCAATTTCGTTCAGTTTGATTAATCTCTTCTATGCTTAATGCTTTTCTTGGATTGATCAACCTTGAAATGATGATTAGATTCTATTTCATAATTTGAAAATTGGTTATTGAATTGGAAATGAAGTAGATTAATATTGTGATGTTGATTCTAGGAATAGAACTGCAATGCAATACATTCTTGTGAATCCAATGCTTAATGTTTGTTCTAATCTTGCATCACCTAAGGAATTAGGTTTCTTGATTTGTAACAAAAGGATTATCACCTAAGGAATTAGGGATAAATGTAGATTAGTGATTTGAATGTCAATTGAATGAGTTGGATTGAGATTAAAATTGAACAAAGTTACATGAGGAGAAAATTGAAGGATTTCGATACCTAACTGCTTTTGCCTATATTGAATTCATTCTTTAATTACTTGTTTCATTCATTTGTGTGATAGTTCTAAATACAAGAAACTCATTTACTCTTTTATAAACATGAAATTCATTGGTTCAAATATCATTTGCCTAAGCTACATTGTTACTTGAAACACAATCCTCGTTGGGAACAATACTCTACTCTCACTTCATTACCTGTACGATTTGGTACTTTTGCTAAACCAACGACTTGCACCAAGTTGGAATATTACCTCTTGCCTAGAGAGGTCCATGTAGTATGTAAGATAGACATCGTAAAGTACTTGCTGCACATGCCCGTCTTGCAAGGATGTCTAATAAAGTGGGCCATCAAGCTAAGTGCTTACACATTGAAATATGTGCCTCTCAGGGCATTAAAGGGGCAAGTCCTAACAGATTTCCTGGCTCAATATCCTTGTGTCGACGTGGAATTGCAATCACAAGCCCTATAGGGAAAAACTGGAAATTCATGCATCAATTAAGGTTAGGATGCTCAAACAACCAAGTTGGGTGAAGCTTTAATTTTAGGGTTAAAAATATTATGGTCCACGGGAGCCAAGTATGTCCAAGATATGGGAGATTCCTAATTAGTAATAAGGCAACTGTCTGGGGAGTACAAGTGCACCAACCCAAACATGGCAGAATGTCACAAAATGGCTAGCAGTTTGTAAGACAGTTTACCGATGTAGTGATAATGCATATACCCAGAGGGGATAATGGAGAAGCAAATGATTTGGCACAACATGCTTCTGGGTATAGGGAGACCTTTGAAAATGTTCAGCCCTGGGATAATCGGCTCAAGGAGCTCCTTATTGGAGAAGTAGATGTAGCCGATGACTGGAGGACTGAACTTATGAAGTATTTACAAGATCCTTCTTCCACTTCAACTTTCCAACTGAGGTAAAAGGCCTTAAAGTATATCTTGGTAGATGAAGATCTACACAAGAAAGGATTGAAGGGGATTTTGCCAAAGTCAAGACCATGAGAATTATGGGGGAAGCGCATGAAGAGATATGTAGTTCACATAGGTCAGGATCTGTGATGCGTTGGCTAATACACAGATATGGATATTATTGGCCAACCATCAATATAGACTGCCATGCTTATGCTAGAGGTTGTGAAGATTGTCAAAAGCATGGGCCAATCCAGAGGATCCCAGCCGAAGATATGCACTCTATTGTTAAGCCCTGGCCATTCCGTGGTTGGGCAATGAATCTGATTGGAAAGATATACCCTTCATCTTCCAAAAGACACTCATTTATTACCATTGCCACTGATTACTTTACTAAGTGGGTGGAAGCCCAGTCGATGGTTAATGTTACCCAAGCCGATGTTATCAGGTTTATCAAAAATCAAATTATCTACCGGTATAGCATCCCAGAAACCATTACAACAGATCAGGGCACAATGTTGATAGGAGAAAAGATGGACGCTTTTGCAGAAGAGTATGGGATCAAGATGGTCCAATCTTCACCTTATTATGCACAGGTAAATGGACAAGCTGAGGCTACCAACAAAACACTGATCAGTTTGATTAAGAATACTATAGAATACAAACCTAAAAGATGGCATGAAGCGTTAGCCGAAGTACTATGGGCTTACAGAAATTCTAAGTCTACCGCAATGGGATTTACCCCTTATCGACTGACTTATGGTCAGGATGCTGTGTTACCATTAGAGATTAATGTAAAATCGCTAAGGGTAGCCAAACAACATTGCTTAACCATGGATGAGTACCAGCAAGCCATGTTCATGGAGCTAGAACCAGCTGATGAGGATAAGTTAATGGCCTTAGAAAATATTCGGAGGAATAAAGAGAAAGTGGCCAGAGAATACAACAAACATGTTAAAGTTAAAAGGTTTGTTGAAGGGGACTTGGTTTGGAAAGCCGTTTTACCATTAGGAGCCAAAGATCCTAAATTAGGAAAATGGTCACCAAATTGGGAAGGGCCTTATATAGTTAGTCAAGTTATGATTAATGGAGCCTATCGGCTAGTTAACATGCATGGTGAAGAAATGGCAAGAAGCATAAACGACAGATATCTAAAGAATTACTATTCATCAGTCTGGGACGAGTAACCAAAAAAAGTTGTTCAAAATATTGATGGTTACAAGCCAACCGTCTAGCTGATTATACGAAAATTAGAAAAACAAAAGTTCTAGGTTTATGGCTCAACAGAAGGGGAAGTGACAGTTGCAGTTTCAGAGGTAGAGACATCACCAGCTGAAGTAACAGTTGGAGTAGGCTGGCATACTGTAGAATTGGCAGCAGGAGGATCTTCATTCTGTTCAAGCTCGAGGGCAAGGGAGGCTTCCTGTTGGGACTGAGTAATTATTGTCCCAGCCGAAGGGGAGGCTTTACCTTTTTTTAGATCAGCTAATAGTGCCCTCAATCCGATCCATGAATCATTATCTAATAGAAGTCCTTGCTCGCCAATAAGTAGATATTTCCTAGAGCTTCCTTCTGATGCAGCATGATGGTGGTTTCCTTGTCCAAAGCAGAGGATTGATGATGCAACTGGAGTTTGACCCTTGAACTCATAGAAATTTTGTCATTTATAGTATCCAGTTGGGGCTCGAGGTCAACAATTTCTGCTTGGATCCTGACTAATTCCGCTTTCAATACTGTCAACCGAGTAGACATCCTGAGCTGGTCCTCCATGTCTTGCTGGAGTTCGGTTTCCACCTTTTGGAAGGTCAACTGGAACTGAGTTTTTTATCCTTGAAGCACGGCTAGCCTTGACAAATCTTTTTCGGCAGCCGATTTGTGTTCAGAGTACACTTTGTAATTGAAGGAAATATCCCCAATTTGAATGGCCATTCAGTTGTAAGCATCCCTTTGAGAGAGAGTGATGTTGGGAGCCTTGGCAAGCTCCAGTAAAGAAAGACGGAGGTCAGAAATCGCATCGGGATTAGTAGGAATATCTTGGATCAGGATCCCTTCAACGAAGCTAAAATATTGGTCAGTTGGGGAATAAATAGGTGCCACGACATCTTGAGGAATTGGTGGAGAAAAATAGGAGGCAAGTACATCATCTGGGATGGACTTAAGAGGAACTGATGTATTCGCAGCTAGTTCTTGAGGAATAGGAGAAACATTTTCCTGAAGAATGAAACAGTGTGAGTATCCTTGGAACATTGAGAAAGGGATATAAACACAATGAAGAGAAGATAACATGAAGGATTTCTTCTCTAACAGGATAAGGCCTTGGAGTAAAAGCTTCGACAGACAAATGCTCAGGTAGGTTGTCGGTCGATGTAGAAGCAGGAGTAGCTTGGACAAAAGGAACTTCAGTGGATTGGGCAGTCTGAGGGGTTGGAGTCTGTTCAGCAAGCTATATATTAGTTAGACGAGAAAGCAAAGAAAGGTAATATTAAGGAAAAATGAGGGATATACTACAAACCTTTGCAATTTTCTTCTTCTTTTGTGATGGTTGTTGGGTAGTAGGAGCAGGTTCCCTGTTACCGATGCCAAATTGTCGAGTAATTTTCTTTTGTAAAGGGCGTGCTGAACTCCAGGATGGTTCATCTAGGTTCTCCACATCAATAGCAACCTCTTGGGAAGTTCCTAAGAACCAAAATGAGTCAGCACTAGGAAAATAGAAAGAAGATCCAGAAATACTCGAGGGAAAAGGAACTACCTGATACTGGAGCTTTCCCTCTAGGAGCGGATGGAGCTTATAGAGCTGCATGACCAGAAATCAGTCTTGACACGTAGAAAGAACGTGTTTAAGGAAAGATAGCTTCTATCACTGAGGAGATAACTTCTACCACCGAGGGCTACTAGTTAACAAAAAAAGATGTATCTCCAGGTAGTCGAGGGAATGCTAAATACTTAAAATAATTCAGCTTCTCCACATTCGCGGCAGTCAGAGCTTCAACATCCTCAGCAGGTAAGGTAGGACGAGCGAAAGGAGTGAACTTGGATTCATAAGCAAGGGGATGCTTTGGAACAATACAAATTTTCGAGCAAACATATTGGGGTAATAGAACTTGACTGAGATTTTGTTATAATGTGCTGTTGGTTTTACCCCACACATTAGATACCGAGCCACCAAGGCACTGCCCCAGCAAGAGATAATGTCAGCCATGAGCCGAGTGTCTTCTGTTTCTTCCACATGGGTTCGGCTCCACAGCACATGGTAAAGCTTGTCTGCCAGGGGAAAAAATTCTTGGGCATGCCGAGGAGATAGGGTGGAGAGATCACTAACAATCTCGTAAGCTAGTTGCTTACAAATAGGGGTGGCTTGGAGAATCTTACCGAGAGGTTGATCGACTGAAGGTGATGGAAGTTGCTTATGAGAAAGGGGAATGAATTCCAACAAGTAGAGAGGTATCCAAAGCTGAAGAAACTAGAGAGGTCCTGGGATGTTATCCAATTTCTCACCCGATTCAAGCTTGGTAACAAAGATATAGAGGCCTTTGTAAAGAACAGAGAGGAAAAGGG
Source organism: Sophora flavescens (assembly GCA_030762895.1). Classification (NCBI taxonomy): domain Eukaryota; kingdom Viridiplantae; phylum Streptophyta; class Magnoliopsida; order Fabales; family Fabaceae; genus Sophora; species Sophora flavescens. The sequence continues at coordinate 108,704,973 of CM061064.1, read as the reverse complement.
AACCAAGGGAGAGATTCCTACCAGAGGTAATAAGAGTAATGTAGTAGGAATACTCAATAACCATGACTACTGAATTGATGCATAAAAAGAACTTACAGAGCCATAAGAGCAAGAAGGCTTGATGTTCCCCTTCAGATACACTACCTTTGGTTCTAGAATTCACTGCAATAAAATTGGGAAAAGGAGCAGTGAGTTTACCAAATTGGATTCTCAGGGGGTCGCATGAGAGGTGATGAAGGGATGGGACTTCTTCCCAAAAAATAGGGATCCCAGTATTGAAGGCAACATCCAAAAGGGTTGGGTTTATCGCGCCAGATGGAAGAAGGAAGCCATTAATAGAAGTGACCCAGAAACCTAAGAAGCTGAACAACAAGTCGGAATTATATGGAATGTATTGCTTCGACATCATGATCATATCATAGACTCCTCATTCCTTCCAGCGTTCGCCCCAGGTAGCCGAAACCCTGTGAAGCCAAGTTAGGTATTGGGCGTTTGGGTGAGGCCAAGTACGCATCTCCTTGGGACAACGAGAAATTGAGAACTAAGGAGTGGTAATGGGAAGTGTAAAGTTCTCTGGATAAAGATGCCCTTTCGGAAAGTATTGACCTACAGTAGTGTCAAAGGAACAGGGTTTCAGAGTATGGGAATGCATGGTACGGATTAGATAAGGAGAAGAGGCATTCGGTTCGACATGGGCAGAAGAGGATGAAGCACTTGGAGGGGTAAATGAAGGTGAGGAAGTGGAGTCATCTCCATAGGAGTAAGTTTTATTTTGGGAATCGGAAGCAGAAGACATTTTTGGCGAAGCTAAGAGGTTTCTGGAAATCACAAAAGCAAGAGGATGAAGATGAGATCAGGAAAGAATGAGGTTCGGCTGATTTAAAGGAGAAGGGTAAAACAGATAGATGTTTTGAGGGAATTAACAGATATAATCCTTTATATGAAAAACAACCTTTGTAAATATTGGAAGTTTGGCCGAATCCCTGGAAGAACGACCAGAAAGATTAAATGCTAAGCATTTAAGATGCGGAGCTCGTGGATAGTTGGGAAGTTAGTTTCATCATTCCAGCTTCAAATACATTTAGCTGAAAGATGTAAGGGGGCAATTGTTATCCCTACCTTTAAAATTAATTTGGCCCAATTGCCGAGCCAACGACTAACTAGGAAATTGTTAGCCGAAGATGGAAATAGTCGATGGAGAAGATAGCACATTCAGCTAAGGAATGGGTTGGGCCTTGTTGATGGGCCAGGCTTGAAAGATAGAGTAGACTGAAGCTTAGTGGGCCGCTAGTTGTTGGAAGGAGTTAAAGGACTGAGAAACGCGTAAGTGTGGAGATCACAAAGCTGTTGCCAACGGATGCCACAAAACATGCCAAGAAAATAGGAGTTGAGCTGTTGAGGTGCAGCCGTTGTGGCTGTAGCGTTTGAGAAACGTGGGCAGCTGAGTTGGCGATAGTTGAATGTATTTAGGAGGTTTAGCCAATTAGAAAAAGGATTATAGATGATTAGGCTTAGCCTATAAATACCTATTGCACTTATTGTAAAAACACACGACAACACCCAATACAAATTTTTAAGCTTTTCTTACTTACACTTGCCTTTACTTTCAGCTTAGTTTTAGCTTTTCTTTAGTCTTGCTTTAGTTATTGAAATTTACTTCATGCCAGCTTACATCCAAGCCGATTAAGTCCTTTTTCTTTAGTTCTTACCTTTTTCTTGTTCACCTTGTTACCAAACGCTTTCTTTAGTGAGGTTGGGAACCCTTTGCTAGAAGTTGAATTTTACTTCTAGTTCAAATCACCCGACCCTTATTAAAATCCGTACGTGTTATTCGACTGAATTTCCATTCGGCTGATTAGCTAATTTACACGTAAAACATTTAGTAAGAGATTTATGAAGGATTTTATTATGAGGTTATATTTATGATAATTTATGTTTATGAGACGCTCTGTTTTTAGGCTAAGACTTTATGAAAGGATTGTATGGTTTAGTACTTAATATTTATAAGGTGTTATTTTATTAAAATATTGGTTGTAATTTATTTTAGATATTTCCTACGAATGGGTAAATAGTCATGAATAGTTACCTGTTTTAATGTAATATCGTTAGACATTATAAAAATGAATGTGTTATGACACTAGCCCCAAGTATGATAATGGACCTGAATTTGCCATGAATGATTTTTCTAAGGGCATTATAGATTAAAAAATCTTATATTGAAGCCCCTCAACAAAATAGGGTGGTCGAACGCAAACATCTGCATATATTGAACGTGGCTAAAGCCTTATTTTTCCAGGCTCGTCTCCCAACCAAACTTTGGAACTTTTTTGTACAACATGCAGTTCACATTAATAACAGACTTCCTAGCCCTATTTTTCAACAAAATGTCCTTGTGAGCTCCTATACAATGAAGCACCCAATCTGGTCCACCTTAAGGTATTCGAATGCTTAAGCTATGCCTCTACCTTGGAAGCTCATTCTCATAGGACCAAATTTCAACCCAAAGCTTGCAAGGCTGTCTTTTTAGGCTACATAGAGGGCACTAAAGGTTACATACTCTATGACCTTTCCTCCTACGAACTATTCATCTCCAAAAATGTCTTTCTCCACCTGACACCTCACCTCCCTCTATCTCTTATCCTAACCTCCCTGATGATTCCACACCTTCACCTTCTATACATTCTGCACCTCAATAGGGCCAACCCTCAGGTAAAGCTGGTAAAGCAGCAACTGTAGGCCTCCCAAAAAATTTCTACTTTTCCAAGTACTTTAGGCTAAAAAAATCTCAAACTCAATATATATCTTGTTTGTATTTGTTTTGTTATCTACAAGTGTGTTTGTATGTAGATACACAACAAATATTTACATCAATTGGTGATAGATGCATGCGCATATCATGCATATCGTTGGTTAACCTTGTGGGTAGCCGCAAAAACCGTTTGAGCGATTACTAATATGAGGTTGATGGTTGTGAACGCCTACAACGATAGTTATACACTTGTCACAAGGGAGTCATATGAATAGCAGCAAAAACCGTTTGAGTAGCTGTCATATGAGGTCGGATCATACTTGTACATAACTGCAGTAGCCGTTTGAGTGGTTGTCACGGTGGAGCCGTGTGAACAGGTTCAACAGATGTTTGAGCAATTTCCGCACGAGGTTGAGGTGGACTATCCGGAGCGACCAAGTTGGCGGATCTCAGAGATGGAGCGACACGGGTTCTTTCTCATCGTTGGAGAACTTCTTGAGTTTCTTATAGTGGAGGGGTTGGGGGAGGAAGTGCTTCCTCGCGTACTCTCTTGGTAACGTAGGATCCAGTAGCCCAACTCCCGACTTACATTGTTGTAGAATTGGTCAATCATGCATGTAAGACCAGTGGTGCACATAGAATAGGTAATTATCCTAGTTGATGAGTTTTCGAGGTTGGTTGTTATGACGATAATCCTAAGAGATGGTTATGACTGTTAATGTGCTTGTTAATATGATATTCTACATTGATTCCTGTTTCATGATAATTGTAGAGTTTCTTACCGCATGTACGTATCTGTTCTCTATTCCTTATATGATGGTCCTGATCGTGGCTCAAAGGCGGAAGTGAGTCATCAACTGGTGAAGACACCGAGAAGGTTAGAAGTGATCAAGGTGAGAGTCTTTCTTTACTGCGACAAAGACGTTGATATATCGTGATTGAAGAGACCTACGACAATGTTGTCAATCCTTTTACTGTTTATACCACAGCCAGTGGAGTGTGTGTTATTATATCTTTTATGTTGTCGCTTCCTTAGCAACTCTGATGTTGTATATGAATTTATGTTTTAAATGTTTTAATTTTTTGCTGCAATTATATGTAATTGTAATGTATTAAGTTCCACGTGACACTCGAAAGGGTGTTACATAGAAATCATAAACTATTTGGTTATATTTCTTCTTCGCCTACTCTTAATTAAAAATATTAAATATTTCGACCTGAACTCCTAAATCTCTACAATGGCATATAGACCGTAAGTTATTTGGTCCTTTCTTCCGCACATATCCTTACTCTATTGAATGTCTTCTTTTGCGTCGACTTATACCGGCATGAATGGCTCTGCACACACAATAAAACCACATTGTATCTTTTATATGTTGTTATCCTTAATGATCTGATCCCATACCTTTTATTTTAGGATTCATATTGGTGAAAGTAGTCGACCTTGTATATTTAATTTGGAGAAAGCTTTCAATAAGATGGAAACTATGTTATTAATTAAAAAACTAACTTTTTTAGGTGAAAATATTTTATTGCAATATATTATTTGTTATATGACTTTGTATAGTATTAATTTAGGAAAGAATTTTTATTTCTACAAAACTTTTAGTAGGCAATAATGGTTTATTCGATGATTTATAAAACTTTTTATTACCCGAAATGCATATATTAATTAATATACAATTAACGATTGAATTTAGCTACTATTTGATAAAGAAAGGAAAAGAGGCCACACTCCCTAATATGATAAATTGATAAGGATTTCATAATAGATTTTAATAAATGCATGAATGTTTCACACCTTTTCAATATATGACATATATGGTAAGCAAAATTAAGCTATTACATTCTAGAAAAGATTTGAATACATTGAATTCAATGTTGTCAGTCAAATACATTTGAATGTTATATTTTATTAAATATTTAGAATAAATTAAAATTATTTAATATTTAATTTTTAATAATTAAAACATTTAATATGTGTTAGTGTAATAAAGAAAAAAAAACTTATTATGAGATATTAAATACCTTCAACCTTTGAGGAAATCTTATAACAAATAACAAGTGCTACTCATTTGACTATGTTTGAATTGATATAAAAGAATCAAATGAAGAGGAATAAAATAGAATGATACTAGATTATAAGTTTTGGATAGTTTGAAGTTAAATAGTCATTCGATTTGCGGGGTATGGGATTAAATAATATAGAAGCAACTTATTATCTAAACAATGGTTTAACCACTTCATTTCATTCCAGTCGACTCCACTTTATTGCATTCCATCACTTTTTATTTTATATTCATGCTATTTGACATAAACCAATCTTTGCACAAATTTTGACGAATGATGTTTAGCCTATCCAGTATTGCAGCGCTGGTTAATAAATTGAAAGAGAAATTAAAATTGGGAGAGAACAAGCACATGTGCAGTACGAAATTGCCTTCATACTTTCTAGCATTTATGCTTATTTTATTCTACACTATATCAAAAAATGTTAGCCACATTTACCCTGCAAGATTTTTATAGACGTTTCAAACCAAATAAATTAATAAAAAAATTAAATGCAAAAAGAAAGGGCATAAGGGTTCACAAGATTAACACCTAGACCATGCTAAATGCCAAAATGCCAACTCATCAAGCAAGATCTCACCACCCAATGTACGAAACTATCACCTAAGGTTCCACGTGACAAACGTTCATTGCCTACACTAACACTCCATTTCCAGTCACACCCCTAAACATAAAATCCCACTGTCTAAAAAATCAAGTCCTTCACTCACTTGCTTTACTTCTGCTTCTCTTTTCTCTTTCTCTTAACCGACAACTTCATACTCCGCTGTCGTTATTTATCTCCGCAATCGCAGCCTCTGCCGTTTTTATTGGCTGCATAGAGTTTCAAACCCTTAATTTCTTGTGAACATTCATTTTGCTGCTAGGTTTTTGCTTTGACCAAAAGCAATGTCATCACAGAAGCAGCTTCCGAATGAGGTTCCAGAGAAGGATTTGCTTACAAGAAATGGAAACAAGATAATGTAAAAGATAATGAGGTTCCGAATGTGGAAGTGTTTTCAATGATTCTCATCTTTTGTATTGTGATTACATCATGGCCCTTTGTGAAAAAGAGGCATTTTCATGAATCTAAAATATTTTTCTTTACTTACACAAAATAATGTAAAACCTTCTTCGATGTAAATGTTATTTTCCACCGCCACATACTTGTTATGTGAGAAGCATTTTTACTTACGTTAGAAGTTACATCAAATTTGATGCTAAGGAACTTTTGGCTTAGTCATTTATTCACATTAGAATTTAACGACATTTTCATGAGCTTCCTATCTTGCTAAGCATAGAATCTGAAACACTCTTATGCAAGTATGCATATCTCAGAGGTTAGCAAAATGTTCGTAAAATAATTTTCATACCATTCTTTTACATGATCCCTTTCTTCATTTCTAGACTAGTAATTATTTTTCGAATCAGTTATGGAAGGTGGACTGTATTTACTCGAAGGATTACCACTCCTTTAGCATAATGCATTTACCGAGAGTAAGGACTTAAGGATTTGGCACTTGACAATGTTCTATTTGCATTGAACATTAAGTTCTATGAATTACTAATACCTTTTTATCCATGTTTGTTAACAGATACGTCTCTGTTGACTTGTCAGATGTTTTCAAGGATGTTCAATGCCCTATTTGCCTAGGTATGTAATTTGTAGAAGCTATAGGTTGCTTATATACAACATATTCTCTGCTAAAAAAGTGTAATTGATCGAAAAGCATGCTTTACTTGAAGTATTTATAGTTTTAGTGAAAATTTTGTTTTTATAATGTAGGCGAAAGATTCGTTTAGAATTATTTTTACTTGGTATGATAATTGTTATAGTTCTAGGAAGGGAAGATAATCACTTTAAAGTTAGACATTCATAAGGTCAGTCATGCCAAAGTCTACAAAATTTTCTTTGACATCAATAATTGTAAGGCATTTACTTATTACATTATACGGGGAAGTGAGGATAGATCTTACTTCAATTATAGTTGTACTAATTATTTCTTTGGATTTGCATCACATTCAATTGGTTCATTAAACTGGGACAATCGTTAACCAGCATGTAGATCCAGATCGTTGACGTATTTATAATTTTTAGAGTATGTGTATTAAAGACATGATTCATGTAATATTGGATTAAAAGGTTTTTTTTTTGTTCCTTTACCCAAATGAAAATGATCTTTGACTTTAGACACTAGTGGAAAATATACATTAGACGGGAAAGGTTTACGTCAGTTAACCAAAAGCTAGACGTTAAAAAGGAGGCGGTGGCACTTTTGTGATTATCAGACTTCATTAATTCAATTTTAATGCCAGTTGTTGTAAGTACTGTTGTTAAAAGTTAAGTGACTCACTTTTAACGTTAGTTCAATAAACAACTGACGTTAAAAGTGAACCTTTTAACGTCAGTTGTTTATTGAACTGACGTTAAAAGTTAGTCACTTAACTTTTAATGTATGTTCTTTCATAGTCAGACGTAAAGGTTATTTTAATAATTTTTTTTAGCTAGTATACGTACCCTTCCGCATTGCCTTCCTCAAAGTTTCAGTTTTAGTCTCATTCATGAAGTGTATCAATAATACAATTACAAGATACATTCAAAATTTTAAAATCCTATAAAAAGTTACATTGAAAGGGTTTAAAATCCTAAACATTTGTTGAGGCTTTGTTCCCTTCACGGGTGAGCAAGAGAGGAGAGTCGAGCGACTGAGTTTTCCAGAGCGGCTGAGCAAGGGTGCACTCGATATGTTTCAACAATGGTCTTGGAACAGTCACTTGCTTCCAAAGCTGAGGTTTTGGAACTGTAGTTGCCGATTCTCCTGAAGGATGATAAGGTGAGCAACTCACATTATGTGATTTACACAACCTTATCACCCATGTTATGTGATTTACACAACCTCAGAAGTTGTTTGACAATTAAGACAAAGATCTTTGAGTCTAGGAGTAGGAAGAAAGAGTGATGAAGTTAATCTCCATGGTAGAGCCATATTGTGAAGCATAAAAATAAAAGGAAGGAAGGAAGCTATTTATAGGATCAGGGGATGAAGTTACTAGGCGTCGTAAGTTGCTAAAAAATTAAGTTGATCATTAAGATCATTAGGTTCCAAGGCGCATTGGGAGTTGGCAGTCATATATTATAAACGTGCAGAATGAATAGTGGAAATAATGTGAAGGAATAGAAAACGCACGAAATATAGAGGAAAAGAAGAGGCTGTATTACAGACTGATACAGAAGAATGGTACTTCATATAGAGAATAGAGACTCTTTGATTTTCTTGAAAACTGATCTATAAACTTAAGGCTCATTAAGAGGATTAGGTTACAAGGTGCATGGGTAAGTAGCAGAGTAGTCATGGGTAGTAGCACAGTAGTGAAATGAATGAATGTTTTTTAACGTCAGTTGTTCAATACAACTGACGTTAAAAGTGTTTTTAAAATAAAAAATATTTATTTTTAACATCAGTTTTTTATACAACTGACTTTAAAAGCGTGATTTTTTACTTCAGTTAAATAAATAGCTGACGTAAATAATCCTATATCCCTATCTGAAATGGCCTATTGTCACTCTTAACACAGGTCAATCCATATATATAGTGCAGTTTATTTCTAAACTTTTGTTTTTAAACAAGTTTATTTTTAATCTTAATTAATTAGCTTGAATTAGTAAACAAATTCTTGTGCAAATTAAAATAAATAAACACTTAACATAAAACAAGTTATATGTATAATCAAATCGTATCTCAATGAAGCAATTCATAAGTTACAATTACATTATTAAAAGATAAAAATTTTCTGCAACATAGCCCTAAAAAATAAAAAAGTTTCTCCTTCAACATCATTTATTCTTCTCAGTCCTGTCCTCAGAAACTCCAATTAATGGATGCATCTCCTCCCTCACTTGAATTCCATGATGCATCGCGTGTGAATCCACAGTCACTTGCGAAAGCAAAGTGAAAGGGATGTTTGCATCACCTCCTTTACTGGAATTCCTTGATGCATCGTCTTAAATCCACAGTCACTTGTAGCTAAAGCAGAGTGAAAGGGATGACTGGGATGAAATAAAGTGAGGTAATCACATAACGTGATTCACTCAACCTTACCATCCATGTAGCGTGATTTACTCAACCTCAGAAAATTTTTGACCATTAAGACAGAGACCTTTAAGTCTAGGTATAGGAAGAAATAACAAAAGTCTCAGAGCCATTTTGTAAAGGAAGAGAAAACGCACGAAATATAGAGGAAAAGAAGAGGTTGTATTACATACTGATACAGAAGAATGGTACTTTATATAGAGAAGAGAGACTAGCTGATCTTCTTGAAAACTGATCTATAAACTTAATGCTCATTAAGAGGATTAGGTTACAATGTGCATGGGTATGTAGCACAGTAGTCATGGGTAAGTAGCACAGTAGTCAAAGGAATGAATGTTTTTGCATAAACTTATACACTTTTAACGTCAGATGTATTCAACAACTGACGTTAAAAGTGTTTTTAAATAAAAAATATTTATATTTAACGTCAGTTGTTTAATACAACTGACGTTAAACAATGATTTTTAATGTCAGTTGTTTAAGACAACTGACGTTAAATAAATAATCTTTAACGTCAGTTGTTACAAACAACTGACGTAAACTGTTGTTTTATTTTTGGTTTTTGATTATAACGTTTAATGTCTCTGTTCTTCTCTTTTCATCACGCTCACTCTCACTCGTAACTCTCACTCTCACTCTCACTCTGCCCTAATCGCGAGCTCATCTCCACCGCAACCACTACGAGGGCTTCTTCGCCACCACCGTGAGGTACACTCTTAACCCCTAACTCTGTCTTTCCCGCTCATTCTTTGCAATAACTTGACATCTCTCTTTTACCCCTTTCCCACGCACTAACTCTCCTTGTCCCTCTACTCTCAGTAACCACATCGAACGTTGACCACCACTCGAGCTCCCCTCCCCACCACCACGCGAGCACCTATTTCTGGTGAGTCTTTATGGCACATTTTTTTATTTTTGGTTTTCAGTGTATGTTGAAACTGTAGTCTCAGTAGTTGAAACTTGAAACTGTGAGTTTGAGTTGTTTGGAATGTCTCTATTTTTGGTTTTGAGTGTATGTTGCTCTCTGCTGGTTGGTCCATCACGGCCGTGATGCTCATCACGGCTGGCCGTGATCGATTCCGCTGTGGTGGGTCTGGTTCAGTTGGCACGTTACGACCGTGATGGACATCACTGCCAGGCCGTGACCAGTTCTTGGAAATCTTCAAAAACTAGTTTTCAATCTCCCATATTGTACTTATATTGGATATATGTTTTGTATATCTACAGAACCTATCTATTTATGGATCGTAGTTGGATGGTTTGTAAGCGCACTAGTGTTGAGTATTTGAAGGGGGTGGGAGAATTTATAGAATTTGCTCAAAGGAATGTTCCTAATAGTAATGGAATGTTCTGTTGTCCTTGTGTCGAGTGTTTGAATACGAGGAAATGTACGATGAAGGCTATACGTACTCATTTGTTTTGTGAAAGGATTTGCTTGAGTTATACAAGTTGGATATGGCATGGTGATGTGTTGTTGAGTAGTACGGCAAGTGTCTCCCAAAGTGAGGACGTTGACGTAGATATGGAGGATGATCGAGTAGAGGACATGATCCGTGATATTGGACAAGAATCTTTTCATCGAGCTCGTGTGTATGATAGGTTGTGCGGTGATGCGGATAAGCCTTTATATACAGGGTGTACTACTCATACACGGTTGTCGGCGGTGCTAAAATTGGTTTGTGTGAAGGCGAGAAATGGTTGGACCGATAAAAGCTTCACATAATTGCTTGAAGTGTTGAAAGACTTGCTTCCGGAGGACAACACATTGACTGACCGTAACTATGAGGCCAAGAAGGTATTGTGTCCGATGGGTATGGAGTATAAGAAGATACACACATGCCCCAATGATTGCATATTGTACACCAGTGTTCATGAAGACAATCACGATTGCCCCAAATGTGGGTTATCACGATACAAAGTGAAGGGTGGTGGTGATGATGATGATCTTGATGATGTAAGAAAAAAAGGGTCCTCCTGCGAAGGTGTTGTGGTATCTTCCAATAATTCCAAGGTTCAAGAGATTGTTTACCAATGCGAAAGATGCGAAGAATCTTAGATGGCATAATGATGAGAGGAAACGTGATGGAAAGGTTCGTCATCCTGCTAATTCTATGCAATGGAAGAATATTGATACTATGTTTCCGGATTTCGCCGATGAGCCAAGATACCTAGGGCTTGGACTTGCTACGGATGGAATGAATCCTTATGGTAACATGAGTAGTATTCATAGTTCATGGCCTGTTCTGTTGATAATTTACAACCTGCCCCCTTGGTTGTGCATGAAGCGCAAATACATGATGTTGTCTATGATGATTTCGGGTCCAAAGCAATCGGGAAATGACTTAGATGTTTATCTAAGTCCCTTGATTGAAGACTTGAAAATGCTGTGGGTGGAAGGTGTTGATGTAGTTGATGGGTATTCTCATGAGACTTTGAAGCTTCGTGCCATGTTATTTTGCACCATCAACGACTTTCCAGCATACGGTAACTTGTCCGGGTACAGTGTCAAGGGGCATAAAGCATGCCCTATATGTGAAAAAGCAACATGCTACACTCAGTTGCATCATGGAAAGAAGACGGTTTACCTTGGGCATCGAAGATCTCTTAGACGTGATCACCCATATCGTAAGATGAAAAAAGCTTTTAATGGATGCCAAGAGACAGAAGAAGCTCCGGCAGCCTTAATTGGAGAGCATGTTTATCAGAGGGTAAAGGGCATCGATGTTATATTCGGCAAGTCCAAAAAGAAAGGTAAAGCTGCTGAGAAAAACATATGGAAGAAGAGGTCGATATTCTTTGATCTTCCATACTGGCGCAAGCTTGATGTCAGACACTGCATTGATGTGATGCATGTGGAGAAAAATGTGTGTGATAGTGTGATCGGGACGCTTCTCAACATTCAGGGCAAGACAAAGGATGGTGTCAATGCTCGTCTTGACCTCGATGCTATGGGTATATGAGAGCAGTTAGCTCCAGTTGTTGAGGATGGTAAGCGGACTTATTTGCCGCCAGCAGGTCATACTTTGTCAAAAAAAGAGAGACAGAGTTTCTGCGGGTGTCTTCAGGGCATCAAAGTTCCACATGGTTACTCTTCAAATATGAAGAGGCTTGTCTCTAGTGATCTTAAATTGGTTGACTTAAAGTCTCATGATTGTCACATCTTGATGCAACAACTTCTGCCTGTTGCTATTCGTGGTATTGCTCCAAAAAATGTGAGACATGCCATTACTCGGTTGTGCTCATTCTTCAATTCTATATGTAGCAAAGTCGTTGACCCCCGTATGTTGGATGACTTGGAAGTTGAGGCTGCTACAATCTTGTGCCAATTGGAGATGTATTTTCCTCCTTCCTTTTTTGACATAATGGTTCACTTAATTATTCATTTGGTGAGGGAGATTAGATTATGTGGGCCGGTTTTTCTGAGATGGATGTACCCGGTTGAATTCTACATGAAGATCTTGAAAAGGTACGTGAAGAATCGTCATCGTCCGGAAGCATCTATTGTTCAAAGGTATGTTGCAGAAGAAGCTATTGAGTTTTGTTCGGACTACCTTCATAACACGAATCCTATAGGGATTCCTAAGCCTCGGCATGATGAGATCAGATGTCAAGGTAAGGGTACACATGGCTTAAGAATTAATAGCAAGGGTCGGGAGGAAGTGCTTCAAGCACATTTATATGTATTGAATAACATCGATTGTGTTCAGCCTTTCTTATTTGAACATAAAAGAAAAGTCAATCAAGAAAACCCTCGAATGAGCGAAAGGTGGTTGTTGAACAAGCATAACAAGACTTTCTTACCATGGTTCAAGGAAGAAATGCTTAAGGATGGTAGTACCGCTTCTGATGACATAAGATGGCTAGCACGTGGGCCTAGCTTCAACGTCATATGTTGGAGCGGATACGACATAAATAACTTTTCCTTTTATACAAAGGCACAAGATACCAAGAGTACCATGCAAAATAGTGGGGTTATGATCGTGGCCGAAGCAATGCACTTCTCTAGTGCAAAGGACACAAAACCCGTTAAAGCACCGACACCTTTCTTTGGATATATTGAAGATATTTGGGTGCTCGATTACACTAAGCTTACGGTGCCGGTTTTTAAATGTAAGTGGGTTGATAGTAACGGTGGTGTACAAATCGACGAATTGGGGTTCACATTGGTAGACCTCAACAAGTTAGGTCATATAAATGAGCCTTTCATAATGGCTTCCCAAGCAAAACAAGTGTTCTACATCACTGATCCTTCTAACAAAAGGTTGTCCGTGGTTCTCCAAGGATAAAGCATGTATAATGGTAGTGATGAAAATCAAGATTCAAATCTTGATATTCTTGAGACTCCTTCTTTTTCAACAAACATGCCTACTATAATCGAGGAGACACAGGTGGACGAGGTACATGCCACTCGTGATGATCATCACGAAGGGATATTGATATAGGTAGTTTAAACTTAGCATACATTTATTTTTATTTATACTTCTGTATTTATTTTGAGTTATAACCTATGTTAATAAATATATATTGTTTCTTAACAGGCATACATATGGATCAGTCAGATAGCCCACATGCACGGGAGGACATTGTGGGGCCTACGCAAGACCCGATCGCTCCTACACCTGATTCTAGTGTAAGTTTACATGTTATATACTATCTTTAGTCCTTCTTTTTAATGTAAGTTTATAATGTTACAACCCTATATTTTATCATTTTTTTGTCCATACAGACATCACAGGCTCATAGGAAACGGGGTAGAGGAGCCACGTCGTTGAAGAAACTAGAGAAGGACAGGCAAAGCGGACAGAAGCTTGAGGTGTCCTTCGATGCTAATCTAAATGCCCAGGGACCCCGTGCTAAAGAATTTAATAAGTGGGTGTTTCTACAAGCGAAGCAACACGTAAGCGTCAACTACAACAACTGGAATGACGTTCCATAGAACGTTAAGGATCAGATTTGGGAGGCTATCATGGTATTTTACCTTTACATTCGTTTGATTTACATTATTAGATAATTATCCGAGTTATAATCCATCCAGTTGTTATGTATTTAATGTGTAGGTAGCTTGGACTGTGCCAAATGACGAGGATCATCGTCATAAATGTATGAAAATGGCATCAAAGCTTTGCAATGGGTTCAAGCATGATCTTACCAGGTACTACGTATCTAGGAAGAAGCGACTTGATAAAATGTTCTCAGATTATCCCTGGATTGATCAGGATACTTGGGATATGTTTGCTAGGAGTCGACAGGATGGAGAATTTCAGGTTGGTTGATTAAGTTAATTTTGTATGCTTCTTATAGATCATTTAATTGTATTTAATTATGTGTTTTTGTTTGAATAGGCTAAGGCAGATAAGGGTCGGCAGAATCAGAAGAAGAACGTCCACCACCACACCATGTCTCAGGGTGGGTACCAGACTCTGATCGAGCAGATGATGGCGGATAGGCTGATGGCGAAGCAGGAAGAGCACTCTGCTAGGATTGAAAGAGGAGAGGTTCCTGAGGGCACACCATTAAGTCCTCCGTCGGACATCGACCACGAGGATGTCATGGTTAGCCGGCCACATGACAAAGACGGGATCTTTTAAAGTTGATGCCACTCGCGAAGTGGCAGATAAGATTGTAAGTAAATAATTAACTTGATTTCAATTGATTTTTGTATAGATATTTTTAACACTTTTCACTTGCACGTTATTTCATTTTTTCAATGTAGATGGATCTTAAAGCACAATCCTCCCAGGGCTCATTCGTCCCTTCTGGACGGCGGGACGTCTTGATGACTGCTCTAGGCAAGAAAGACCATCCTGGTCGGGTTATCGGTGTTCCTGGGAACGTGACCATCAAAGAATATTATGGCAAGTCTTCTTCACGAAAGCGGGTGGTCGATGAAGCATCAATTTTGGATGACATTACTCAGCACCTCATGTCCCACCCTGCTATTACAACACATCTGATGCAAAGCTTGATATCCAACCCAGAATTCAAGCAGGCGCTTGCCAGAGAGCTTTCCTCCGTCGGTTCATCCCAGGACACCGCAGGGCATGCCAACCCTTCACATGTGAGAACAAAAGAGAGTTATAGTAGGGCACATGTGGAGGACGATGAGTTGGCAGCTAGGGAGCGGGAGTTGGAAGTCCAACCCCATGAGCATGAGTTGGAAATGAAAAGGCGTGAGCTTGAGTTGGACTTCAAACGACGTGAGCTCGAAATGTTAACAAAGGTATGTATTCATTATTAATGTCCAAATTAGTCAAATAATTACTTGTTTTTTTAATTATCAACAACTTATCTATTTTATTTTTCCTAAATTGAAGGCCAAGTCGACGTCGCTGTCGCTGTCACCTGTCACTCGTTTGTTCTCACTTGGTGAGGATTATGCGTTTGAGATTTTTGAATGTTCATTGGAGCACGATGGATGGGTGGCACGCCCGGATCAACAGAGGATATTTTCCTTTTGTGGTGAAGATCTCGGGAACGCCTGCAGAAATAACGTCTGGATGGCCAGCACGGTTTTGAGTCTCTGGTGCGCGTAAGTTAATTTTAAATTTATAACTTATTTATGTTTGTTATTTTTCCATTTAATAATTTATTTTAATTTCAATATATATATTATGTAATTAACATCCGCACCTTTTCATATCTTAGGTATCTCCATCGTCTTCAGCTTGATAAGGGCGTTGCATCAGTTTACGGCTTCTTAGAGCCATCAGTCCTTCTGCCCCAATTCTTTACTGACGATGCATTTAGAAAATACATAGGGAACTTGTTGGGAGACAATCAGAAAGAATTATATCTGGCTCCCAACTGTATGAAAAACCATTGGCAGTTGTTCGTACTTCACCCGTCTAGGCATACTGTCATATTCTTATGCTCTCTCCACCAAAGGCCGCCACAGGAGGTGGTGGAAGCTGTAAATAAGTAAGTAACTAATCTTAAATTTAATTTACGTTTTAATATCAGTTGTTTTTATTTTATTACACACATGATATATGAATTTGTTAATTGACATGATTATTTGTTTATGATAGCGCGTTGAAGGCGAGTAGCATAAGTTGCGCCAACGGGAGAAGTAGGGCTTCTAAGGCTAAAGCAAATCCTGAATGGACCTACCTCAAGGTTTGGTAGTTTATTTATCAAATAATTAATACTACAATTACTAAGTTATATGTATATTCAACTGACATTGAAATTAATTTTGTTTGTTGTCTCGATTTCAAATTGACGGGTGGTCGTGCGGCTATTATGTGATGCTTCATATGCTGAACATAGTCTCCGCATCTATTATGGATGGATGGAATAAGGTAATATTTAAACAACTTGTTAAATTATATATTATAGTTTTGAAGATGACTTGCGTTAATGTTATTGTTATTATTTGTACGTGTGTAGGCATTTAACAACCAATCGCCTCTTCAAGAAGATGAGTTTAGAGACTTGAGGATGCGCTTCGCTGAATTCTTCTTCAAGTATGCGGTTGAAAAAGGAATTGACAAGATACCTCCGGAATACTTAGATGAATAGTTTTTTTGTTAGACTTTAGAAACTAATTAATAACATGTATATATATATCTTTAGATTGGTAGTTTTGTTTTTAGACATTAGAGACTAAAATTTATATATATATATATATATATATATATATATATATATATATATATATATATATATATATATATATATATATACTTGTAGATAGTTATGTTTTTCCTATACATGGGTTTTGGTTTTAAGTCCCCCAATGTTCCTTTGTATATTTCTTTTCTTTTTGTTAATATTGAAATTTAAGGGTAGTGTTTGCTTCTGTAATGTGTGTGATATTCGTGTTCTTGGGATATTTACTTGAATGCGAGGGATAGCTGAGGGGAGTGATATTTTAAAACTGAATTTAAAAAAAAAATCTATTAACGCTCGGTTGTATCAAACAACCGACGTTAATAGTATTTTTAAAATATATACGATACACTATTAACGCCGGTTTCAATAAAAACGCGCGTTAAAATTAAAACCTTTAACGTCAGTTCTTTACCACAACTGACGTTAGTTTAAACAAAATTAACGTCAGTTGTGTTAAAGAACTGATGTTAATAGTTTTATATTTAACGTCAGTTCTTTACCACAACTGACGTTAAAATATTAACTATTAACATCAGTTGTATTTACGTTAGACATTATTCTGATGTATAAAATCAGTTTTAACTGACGTAAAAAGCCCTTATTGCACTAGTGAGATAACGGAAAAATAAAACATCTGAGTTGTGATTATTTATCCAAACAACTGTATTTACTCGAATAATTACAAATTACCAAATTATTGGACATGTTTTATGTTGGTTGATGCGTAGGAATTATCTCATGACTTAAATGAAATCTAGAATAAGATACAAATCTATGACCCATTTATAATTGTACCGTCCATGAAATTAAGCCATCGATAAGCTTGAACCCTCATGCAGAGAATATGTATACTTGTATATGGGGACAGAGCCAGATTTGGATGAAGAGAGTCAATTATAAAAATTTAAGTTCATCCTCCAATTTCATATAAAATATTCATAATCATAAATATATGTTAAATTTTTTTAATTAAATTATTAATCTATCAAAACAAAGAATGTCTTCCCTGCATGACATGAAAAATCATCTATAGTTCAATCTATACTACACTTTTCAGAAATAATATTCTTTTCAATATATACTAGCTAGCAGCCCATCAGTGAAATATTCAGCTTCCATCTTGTGGCGAAGTGTAGTCTTGACTATATTTATAGCTGAAAAAGATCGCTCGATAGTAGCAATATAAACTAGGAAATGTGAGAGTAACAGTTACCACTCTATACATAAGAGGATAGACGTCTGTTTTTCTAGTTTATACCAACCAATGGCATATAATTAGTAGTTATAGATTATTAATTAGTATTTTTAGATTTATTTTAAAAAATAAGAGAGGGGGTCCGCCCCCTATTTGTTCTTGCTTGTATATCAAGAAGTTGACAACCAATTTCTTACATATTTATCCGCACATGAACTATTCATTTGTTGATATTGTTGAGGAAATACAATCAATAGGTTAAGATTTTTATCGTCCATAACAGTTAACCTTTTTAGTTTTAACCCACATACAAATAATATGTATAATTGTATAGTGTCAAGCTGACAACTAATCTCTTACATATTTTTTTCCCCTATTTGAATATTTTGGATTTTGTTGTTATGTCTGTTCATGCACTAGATTTTGATGACTTCTTTTTACAGATATGTTGGTTGCAGCTTCATAATCATTTTAAATTTATTTCCTAGTTATCATATTATGTAGAGAAAATAATTGATTTCATTATATGTGTAGGAATTATTCAAAAAACAAGAATTATAACGGAATGTATGCATCGATTTTGCAAAGACTGCATAGACAAATATATCAAACTTGGGTTTGCCCTCAAACTTTCACTATCTACATTATTATCTCACTGATTTATGGTTTGGTTGGCCATGGTTTATTTGTTGCAATTTTTGCCATTTCTCTGAATAGTATGGACTTGTTTTAATGCAGTAAAAAGAAATGTCCTGCTTGCGGCACGCACTTTGCAAGTCTATCCTTATTGATGGACAACCCTAGCTATGATGTTTTGATTGCTGCTATATATCCAAATATTGACAAGTATGAAGAACAAGGTAAGATGGAAATATTGCATCTTGAATTGAAATATGTATTTTATCTCATCAGTGTTGTTATTTCCAGAGCACACATGTGATGATGGTGACAACATAGAGA
The DNA here is from genome assembly GCA_030762895.1 of Sophora flavescens. NCBI lineage: Eukaryota > Viridiplantae > Streptophyta > Magnoliopsida > Fabales > Fabaceae > Sophora > Sophora flavescens. Next base: position 108,686,315 of record CM061064.1, on the reverse strand, counting down.
CTTCAGAAGTCCTTGATGCATCAGAGATTTAGATAAATTTCATTTTAATTCATTCTAAGATTACTAGATAATATTGGATTATGTATTATTTAGTAAGAGATTTATGAATGATTTTATTATGAGGTTATATTTATGATATTTTATGTTTATGAGACGCCCTGTTTTGAGGCTAAGACTTCATGAAAGGATTGTATGGTTTAGTACCTAATATTTATAAGGTATTATTTTATTAAAATGTTGCTTGTAATTTATTTTAGAAATTTCCTAAGAATGGGTAAATTGTCATGAATAGTTACCTGTTTTAATGTAATATCGTTAGACATTACAAAAATGATTGAGGACACTAACCCCAAGTATGATAATGGACCTGAATTTGCCATGAATGATTTTTCTAAGGGAATTATAGATAAGAAAATATCTTATGTTGAAGCCCCTCAACAAAATAGGGTGGTCGAACGTAAACATCAGCACATATTGAACGTGGCTAAAGCCTTATTTTTCCAGGCTCATCTCCCAACCAAACTTTGGAACGTTTTTGTACAGCATGCAGTTCACATTATTAACAGACTTCCTAGCCCTATTTTTCAACATAAATGTCCTTATGAGCTCCTATACAATGAAGCACCCAATCTGGTCTACCTTAAGGTATTCGAATGCTTAAGCTATGCCTCTACCTTGGAAGCTCATACTCATAGGACCAAATTTCAACCCAGAGCTAGCAAGGCTGTCTTTTAAGGCTACAAAGAGGGCACTAAAGGTTACATACTCTATGACCTTTCCTCCCACGACCTATTCATGTCCAAAAATGTCTTTCTCCGCCTGACACCTCTCCTCCATCTATCTCTTATCCCAATCTCCCTGATGATTCCACACCTTCACTTCTATACCTTCTGCACCTCAATAGGGCCGACCCTCAGGCAAAGCTGGCAAAGCAGCAATTTTAGGCCTCCCAAAAAATTTCTACTTTTGCAAGTACTTTTGGCTCAAAAAAGTCTCAAACTTGTGAACACCCATTTTTGTCTGTCTTCATTTTATTTTATTCTAATTTTATTATTATGTTATTATATTTCAGGGAGCCTAAAAAATAATAGTGATGAAAGAAAGACGAAAAAGAAAATAATGAAGAAAGGAGGAAGAAAAGAAGGAGAAAAGAACAATCAGCCAAAAGAGAAGAAGAAATAAGATTGAGTTCCTTCTCCTAGCCCAATATCTATAAGAATAAAAAATAATTGAAACTTCAAAAAAATAAAAAATAAAAAATATCCAGCCCAATCTAGAAAAAATTCTCACAAAAAGGCCGAAACCCACACCTCCAAAATCGGGTCACGCTTGACCAGGTTCATGGCCCACGACCCACACACCATTTTCCCCTTCCTCCCCCATTTTAACCTAGCAGCCCCACTCCTAACCTTAAAAAACCCCATTTTACTTATCAGACAAAACCTTTTTTCCTCCTCCCACTCTCCAACCGTCCATACACCTCCTCTACCCATTGGTCCTTCTTCTCCCACATCTCCTCCACTATCTTAACCGCACCACACTTCCTTCTCTCTTCAAACACGCAACCTTTACATCAAATCGCCTCCTTTCCTCTGCTCGCGCCACGTCCATCAGAACACACGCGATCTTTGCTCAAAACTGCCCAAGCTCCGGATTTCGTGGGACCAACCTTTAAGCCGCTGGATTAGGAGAAGAATGAAGCCCTATCCTCCATCTATAAATTGAGACGCGAAGATAGAAAAAGAGGGGGGGGGGGGGATCAGAGGAGATATGGAGGAAGGATATGAAGACAGAGGGAGAGAGATTTTTATCTGATGTTTTATTTGTGAAGAAAAAGAGATTGGGTTTGAGGTAGAAATGGAGGGGATCTTCTCTTTTTAAATGGAAAGAAGGGATTTTTGGGTTAGGGATTTGAGTTTTTGTTTTCCTCATCTCTGTCATTAGAGTGGTTCCAAATTTTCAGAAGAAGAGAGAGTTAAAAGAGTCTTTGAAACTGAAATGTGAGGCTTTTGATCTTAAAATTTTACTAATGGGAGAAAGCAAAATCATTGTTATTCTGCTCTCATTTGGTAATCCTTGTCCTCTTTGTTGATATTATTCATGAGTTTCTCTTAACATTCTTATTTTTCCGTGTCTCTGTTTATGACGAAAAGAAAATCCATGGATATTAAAACTGAATGAGTTAGTATGCTATTTGCTATATGAGTTCTTATGTCTGTTTCAGAAATGGTGTATCGTAGGGTTCCTATTTCATTGTTTGCCGTCATATGCTGAAATGCATTATACACTAGTAATCTTCATATGACTATATCGTTACTAAACACTTAAAATGTTTCATTTTTGTTCTATTTTTGTAAAAGGCATTGTTCTGTTGATAGTTTTCTTATGCCCCACTCTCATTGCGTCGAGTTCGTCTTTATCGTTAATAGGCAGAAGATTATGCATGTTGTTGTTTGCTATTATCTTTACCGTTAATTTCGTGTCTTCCTTATAAGCTTTTTTTAATGTTAACCACCTTTTCCTCATTAATCATGCCGTTCTAAGTTAGACAAATCGTTTTAAGTACCAATCTTATACTTATTTTTATTTTTATTTAAAAAATTCAGTTTCATGATAAAATAAAAATTCAAAATGACCACTAGAATAATCCTTTGATTTGCATCCAAAAAAAAAAAAACATTTCAATAGTAATGAATCAATGTGACTGTGCAATTGATTGGTTTTCAAAATCTTTTCATGGGCCTTTATGATTATTTAATTCACAATCCAAAGTTCCTCATGTTAGAAATAATGCAGAACTATTTTTTTACATAAAAATAAAAGATGATTACTTAAATCCCCTTCAATCGGTTTGTTCCCTTTTTACAAAACAAAGAAAATTGCCTTTTGAATATAAATAATTGAACTTGTTTTATTTAGGGATGGCCTATGGACTTGGTTGCCATATTCAATCCTTTAGAATAAAAGTTGCCCGATGGACTTATGTGCCATGTTCAACCTATTTAGGGCTTTTCAATATTTAATCAAAAAGGTAGAATAAAATAAAAAATGAGATCATTAAATAACATTTCTCTTCCTAATTCCTATGTGGCTTTTTTCTAAAAACTTAATTAAATCAATGTTATTTTTGGGTTGCTCTATGACAAGTGTCATGCTCAAACCTTTAGATTTTGAGGTTGCCCTGTGGACTTTCATGCCATGTTCAACGTCTTTTAGGTTTAATAAAAAAATTTCACAAATACAAAACCGATAAAAAATACAAAATAGCTTAAAATTAAAAATAATTTTTCCTTTAAATGATTTTCGGGGTAAAATAAATATTTTGAAAGTTATTAATAATTTACACAACTAATTTTGGGTAACCATTTTTATGGATGTTCTAGGGTGCCGTGGGGTTAAGTCTCCATGCCTTCCCTGGACGTAATCGACTCCCAAACCCAAAGTTTTTTTAAAGGGTTTTCCAACTTTTCCGAAATTAAATAAAATTGGTGGCGACTCCATGTTTATTTTCTAAAAGAAAAACAAGTTTTCTTTTTGTTCATCGTTGTGCTGTGATCACAGTCGCGACAGATGGCGACTCCATTGGGGATACTTTTAAGAAAGTCAAGCCCGTAAAAATTAGTTTTGAATTTTTTTTTAACTTGTGGCTTATTTGTTTTACCATTTTTTATTGCTATATCTTGCTTTTTTTTTCTTACAATAATTGTATATTAAAAACAAAAACAAAAAAAAAACAAAAAAATGTTTTTTTATTTTTAGTGATGTTTGTTTGGATTGCCCTTTTTGTTTGGATTTTCCTTTTATTTAAATAAAAATGAGAAAAATTAGTTGTATATACATTTTAACTCATGTTATTTTTGTATATGTTTCACTAACAATGTTTTTGTTTCCTCCTCCTTTCTTTTCTTTTTTCCTATATTTTAACAATCGGGTAGAGGACTTATAACCATTTTTATATATACCTATTTTTTTTAGTTTGCAGGTTTTTTTTGTCTTTTCTTTTCTTTTTTATTTTTAAGTGTTACAGGTTTGTATGCCCCCTTCACACACATCACTATCACATATCACGCACACTCTTGGCTCTATACCCGAGCTTGCTCAAAACCCAAGGATTAGGCCGTGCTTCGACATTGTCATTGAAGAGGACTTGTACCTCCCTGATACTTGTCAGTTCACCACTCAGATTATACATGAGATAACGAAATAGTTATATTGAGAGGGTTTATCCCTACTTGTGACTAGATTCATGAATCAGATCCTTATAAGGGCAATCTGGGGACCATGACTTTTAGAGGTCTAGACCCGTCCCAATTTTCACTAATAGAGCAAACCTAGGGGCCGACCTATTTAGAGTCCTAACTTAGGGTGTGTCCATCCTTAGGTTTTACCTGGCTTAGGACAAAAGGGGGCGTACTTTTCTTTTTTCTCTCTATCGTCATAAGCATAAATTGTCATGCATGTTCATTGTGAATATTCACAAAACTAGGGGCGTCACATTGCCGCCTCAAACCTGAATGACATATTCGAATATTATTGCACATCTAATAAGGCGATATGTCATAATGAAGGTGATGCATTGGCAGCATACCCGTCAGGGTTTTCATCCCCATTGGGTCTCATACAACATGAATCATGCAAGATATATTTATTTCACTATACTCATTTTTGTTTTCTCGCTTGTGCCTCATAGTTGGAAGACTTTGGTATTCATCTTATAGCAAGAAAATGGAAAAGTTTGGTTCTGAAAAGAGTACTAGCAATGCGAGCTGTTCCAAGAAAAGTATCAAGATCAATGTGACACTCAATGACGTGAAGAGTTTATGTGAACTTAGCCAGCAAATGCCACAAAAAGCACGCTCAGGCTTTGTCAGCAAGTATGGTAGAATATTGGACCTATTGTGTGTTCCGGTGGAAGTCCCCCGCTCTGAGTGTGCTGGCCCAATATTGGAATTCAACTTTGAGGTGTTTTGAATTGCCTGACTTAGACATCACTTCGACCATAGAAGAGTATGCTTATATGATAAGACTGCCAATTCAAAAGAGGACCGGTGTCTACATGTATTATGGCCAATATGTAACAGATTGAAAGATAGCAAGTCTATTGGAGTTTCAACCGGAACAGCTAGAGAAAGCAGAAAAAGGAACCACCAAAGGATTGAAGAAGCGATTTTTGGAAGTGTATCTCAACGAGCTGGCCTAGCAACAACGATGGGTTACTTTCAACAAAGTACTAGCCCTCATGATATATGAGTTGGTGCTCTTTCCTTTTGTACCAGATCTGATTGATCAGTCAGCCATGGATGTTTTCTAAAGGGTTGAAGAATATGGTGTGAACCCGGTCCCTGCTATCTTAGCTGAAACTTTCCTCTCCCTACAGGTTTGTCATCAGAATCTACAAGGGAAACTGCGATGTTGTGCATCAATATTGTATGTGTGGATCATGACTCACTTGTTCGCTCACGATTAATTTGATAGAACAGATGACCCGCTAAAAGGATTCACTTGAATGCAACTAAAGCCACGTAAGCTATATGAATGGAAACAAGAGTTTGATCAGATCGACCGCGGTCATTTAGTTGGATGTGTCCATGGTACAATGGAGATTCAGTTGTATTCAGCTGTGGAAGTTTTTCAAATGTTCCATTGATAGGTCCTAGAGGTTGTGTATCATATTCACCAGCTTTGGTGATGAGTCAACTCAAGTGGGCACAGGATGAACCCCCCGAAGAGCTTCTCAGTGGGGCATTCTTCCTATACCAAGAAAGTGAAAGAATCAAGAGTCAAACAATAGCAGTAAGGTCAGCATGGAATGATGTTCATGTGAAAGGACCTGATGAATTAGGAAGGCGAATCATAGCTCACACAAAAAGATATGAAGTATGGAGAGAAGCGAGAAGTGGTTACCCCCCAAGACCTGCATCCCCTCTCCGTAGTGAAAATAATCCTCTTACCGAAGATCAAATATTGAAAGAAAAAGAAACAGAAATTCAAGAGCTGCTGGAAAAGATAGAATATCAAGAGAAGATGCTTGTCAAACTTCAAAGTAAGAAAAAGTAGCTCAAGACAAATGTAGGGGTTCATGTTGAAACAATACATATACTAGAAGAGATAGTTGAATCCCTGCAAGAATCCTTGGCCCAAACAGAACTGTACTCTAATCGAGGATGGAATGAAGCAGCCAAGTATCGCGAGCTACTAGCGGAGGCCAACATGAGAGAAAATTGGCTCAGAGACAAAATAAAAGACACTGAAAGAGTTGAAGCTCAATGTCACGCAGAATGGGTAAAGGGATGGAAATTGGTAGTGAAGGATGTAATGAATGAAAAGGAAGCATGGAAAAGAAAATATAAGGACATGATGGATAAGCTCCAATATCACACTTCCCAGCTGGTGGAGCGATTTGAAGAAGCATCCATCCACATTCATATGAACCATATCCTTCAGATACCACCAAAGGTGTCCGAGTTCTTCAATCATTTTGGGAAACTTGCCAAAGGGTTCAGGAAAAAGAAGATGAGACTCTTTACATAGTGCTTTGTGGACCTCGAAGAGAGATGGAAACTATCAATGTATTTCTTTTATTTTGATCAAAGACTCATGATTTGTATCGAAATATTTATAATGGAATGGAAGTTTTCATCAATGTCTGTTGAGCGTTTTTTGTTAGATGATATCTATCGAGGAGTGCGTTCTCACTTAGATACGTCATCAACTATATTTTTACCCTAAAAATGGCATGTTTTATGCGTAAAAATAAGAACGTTGCTAGTATGGGTGTGGTCTATCGAGGAGTGGATTCTCCCTTTGACTTGACACCAACTGCATTCAAGTTAGAGGGAACAATACCACTAGATTTGATTGCAGGATGAGTATTCTTGCTATAGATGTATACGACAGTCTTCCTAAGAGCACTCTTGCGATCAAACAAAGGGTGTTAACTTGAACATGCATACACACATACACACACAAAATTTTGGGTTTACTAATGAGATTCTTGGATACTTTACAGAGTCACATACTTCTAAGAATCCGGGAACCATTGCGCGACCTAGGAAAGGTGACACCAATCAAACCCGATCTCACAATACCAGATCTCGGACCAGGATGGCTGCCAACATTCTTGAGGAAGGAAGAAACTTAAGCTCTGAAATAGATGAAGTTCTCAATAATTGGCGATCTGAACCATTTGTTGATGTTATTTCCATGAAGCAATTATCTTACTGTACTAAATTTGAACTAATGTTTACTTCATTTGAGACATGAATGAGAATGTAGCACTTTGCCTGGTGTTTTCCTTTTGGTTCCATCGTTTCTTTTCTCTCTCTTTCATTTCATTACTTTGTTTAAGCTTTTCTTTCATGAATAAGACTCTTGCCTATGCTTCTCCTATTCCCGACTTTTTCTTCCAGGAATGCTTCTTCCACTAAAGATTTACCTCAGGAGAGGAACTTTGAAAACTCATTTATTGATTCCCTCGCGGTCGTTGATGAGTACAACCTTGAATCCGATGAGGAAGAAGAAGACACTGAAAAATTCATAAAGATGGTGAAACGGTCATAAGAAGGGATTAGCTCGAATGATGAGGTCGCATAAGTGATCAATATAGGAACCGAGGAAGACAAAAAGGAGTTGAAAATAGTGGATAACCCAGAGCGTGAAGAAATGGTTGCACTATTCAAAGAGTATCTGGACGTTTTTGCATACTACAGAGATATTCCAGGTTTAGATCATGAGATAGCATCACATAAAATTCCCTTATACCCAGATGTGGATCCAAAGAAGCAAAAATTAAGGAGGATGCATCCTGAGATGTCGCTGAAGATCAAGGAAGAAGTGACCAAGCAGTTAGAGGCTGACTTTCTAGAAGTAGCTAGACACCCAGAATGGGTAGGTAATATTGTTCCAGTACCAAAGAAGGATGGAAGGGTCAGAATGTGCGTGGACTACCAAGATCTGAATAAAGCCAGTCTAAAGGATGATTTCCAGCTACCTCATATTGATGTCCTTGTAGACAGTACAGCCAGAAGTCATAGGTTTTCTTTCATGGATGGGTATTATGGGTACAATCAGATCCTCGTGGATGATGATGACAAAGAAAAGACAACTTTTATCACTCATTGGGGAACTTTTTGTTAAAAAGTGATGCCTTTTGGGTTGAAGAATGCTGGGGCCAGTTACCAACGTGCTATGGTAGCATTGATCCATGATATGATGCATAAGGAGGTAGAGGTATATGTTGATGATATAGTGTCTAAGTCCAAGGAAGAAGAAAGCCATCTAGCAGTTTTGCGAAAGTTGTTCAAGCGGATAAGGAGGTACAAGTTGTGGCTCAACCCTGCAAAATGTACTTTTTGTGCATCCGTAGGGAATTTACTTGGCTTTGTTGTCAGTAGAGAAGGAATAAAGGTGGACCCTAACAAGGTTAAAGCAATATGTGCATTTCCAGAACCTAAGAATGAGCGGGAAGTAAGGGGTTTTCTTGGAAGGTTGAACTACATTGGGCGCCTCATTACAAATTAGACTAGCACATGCGAGCCAATCATCAAACTCCTCAGAAAGAATAATCCGGGAAGATGGGATGATAACTGTCAAGAAGCCTTTGACAAGATAAAGGCATATTTACTGAATTCCCCAGTATTGGTACCACCTACACAAGTCGTCCATTGATACTCTATCTCACTATATTGCCAACCTCAATAGGGGCAAAGTTGGGACAGCATGATGAATCTGGCAGGAAGGAGCAGGTAATTTACTATATGAGTAAGAAGTTTAATGCCTATGGGACTCGTTATATGGAAATCGAGAAGTCTTGTTGTGCGCTAGTGTGGACCTCCAGAAGACTCAGAGAGTAGATGTTATATCGCACCACTTGGCAAATTTCTCGAATGGATCCTTTGAAGTACATCTTCAAAAGTCCTCATACCTCCTTAAGAGTTTCAAAGTGGCAAGTAATATTGTCAGAATTTGATATCAAATATGTGACTCATAAGTCCATCAAAGGAAGTGTGATTGCTGATCATTTTGCAGAGAATCCTCTTGAGGATGGTAGGCCTGTCAACTCCGAGTTCCCAGATGGAGAGATAATGTCCCTCGAGGAAGACGAAGAACATGAAGACATGTGGAAGATGTATTTTGATGGAGCAGTCAATATGCATGGCAGTGGTATAGGAGCAGTGGTTATCTCACCAAATGGTAAGCAGTACCCGGTGGTCGTAAAGCAGAAATTTGAATGTATGAATAACATTGCAGAATACGAGGCATGTGCTAGTGGATTACAAATGACACTTGAACTTGGTATAAAGCAGTTGAAAGTCTTTGGGGATGTAGCTATAATCATTTACCAAGTTAATGGTGAATGCAAACTAAAGACTCCAAGTTGAATCCGTATCAGAAATACTTGACTCAGTTGATTGCGAAGTTTGACAAGATTGCTTGCTCGCAGTTAACTTGAGACAAGAATCAGTTTGCTGATGCTTTAGCCACACTAGCTTCCATGACCAAGCTGGACATCCATACCAATGTCCAACCCATACAAGTTAGAGTGTACGATGAACCGGCATACTATGTCCATGTGGAAGGAGAACCTGATGGTAAGCCTTGGTATCATGATATCAAGTAATATATTCAGAATAAGAAATACACGACATAAGCGAGTGAAGCAAATAGAAAGACCATCTGAAGACTGGCTATGGACTTTTTCTTAAGCAATGAAGTCCTATATAAAAGAGAATATGATGGTACCCTACTCAGATGTGTGGATGCTCGTGAAGCTAAGTTGATCATGATTGAAGTTCAAGAAGGAATCTGTGGGACTCATGCCAATGGCCACATGATGGCTCGGAAAATCTTGAGATGTGGCTATTATTGGTCTACTATGGATTTGGATTGTATAGAGCATGTTCGTAAATGCCAAAAATGTCAGATGTATGCAGATCGGGTCATTGCACCTCAATTTCCACTACAAAATTTAGCATCCCCATCTCCTTTTTCGATGTGGGGAATAGATGTCATCGGTCCCATTAATCCCAATGCTTCCAATGGTCATCGTTTCATTTTGGTGGCGATACACTATTTAACTAAATGGGTAGAAGTTGCTTCATATGCCAGCATAACTCATAAGGTATTTCTCAAATTCCTCAAGAAGGACATCATCTGTAGATACGGGATCCCAGAGTGGATAATCACAGATAATGCTGCTAATCTTAACGGTGCCGAGATTCAAAAGTTTTGCGATGGTTTCAAAATCAAACACAACAATTCAGCTCCTTATAGGCCTCAAATGAATGGTTCAGTTGAAGCAGCAAACAAAAATATCAAGAAGATCGTTGCCAAGATAGTTGTAAATTATAAAGACTGGCACGAAATGCTGCCATATGCTTTACATGCTTATCGGACTAATATACGATCAAGCACTGGGGCAACCCCTTTCTCTTTGGTGTACGGGATGGAGGTTGTCTCACCTATCGAAGTAGAACTCCCTTCTCTAAGAGTCTTGATGGAAGCGGATTTAGAAGAATCTGAGTGGGTGAAAACTCGATATAAGCAGTTGAACATGATAGTATAGAAAAGACTGGCAGCTATCTATCACGGACAATTGTATCAAAGCAGAATGGCAAGAGCTTTCAATAAGAAGGTTCACTCTAGAGAATTTTGCGCGGGAGACCTGGTTTTAAAGAAAATTCATCATAATAAGGAGATGCCCGAGGAAAATGGGCGCCCAATTATGAGGGTCCTTATGTTGTCAAACAAGAATTCTCAGGAGGAGCTTTGATTTTGCAAAACATGGATGGGGAAGAGTTACCAAGGCGATGAACTCGATCTTTGTGAAAAGGTTCTATGCTTGAAAAAAAGAAGAAGGGGTGCACGCTACGTTGAAAACCTAAAAGGGCAACCTAGGCAAAAGTTAGGGTAAAGAAACCTTAGGCTGAAAACCTATAAAGGCGGCCTAGGGGGAGGATATGGTCCAAAACTTCTGCAAGCACTCACCACACCGGGGCAGTTTTATCCGATTGAGTATACTGGGGCAAAATTGTTGAGAAATGGTTGAAGAAGGTGTATTTGAAGAATCAGAAACAGAAGCCAAGATCTGTGTCAACAAAAGGCCGTGGGGAACCAATTAAATGAAAATTAAAGGACCAACACTGGGGGAAATTTTATGTGGTTCTCGTAATTTTCTTTGTTTATCTTTGCTTTTAATCTTCATGATCCCTTTTGTAATTTTGTTCTCACATTATTATTTTCTTTTATCAAACTAAATTCTCGTATTAAGGCAAGAGGCTTTTCCTTCATACTCTCCTATCGTGTTCATTCTCATGTTTAATCACTATGGTCATGTCTCAATAAAAGTAAATATAAGTTTAATGGTATGATTTGATAATTCTAAAGGTAGCACCAATGAATGGTTTGAACCAGAAGGACTCAATATTTCAAATTCAATGGAAGAGATAGCATGCACTGGACAACAAAACAATGATGCAAATAATCTTGGGAGAATAAACATAACATCCACCTCATATGTTATCAGATTCTTGGGTGACCCATGTCTATAAAAGAATGAATGATGCCTCGGCTCAGAGTGGTCGGTGAACAAGGGTTTGGTTGGTGGAAGTTTTTCCATGGAGCATTTGGTTCCGCTGTCTTCAAAAGGAAAGGATTCTCATTAGTTTCAGATTACTGATTGAATTTTCGAGCTCTGAGGCTCACTACAAGTTTATTTTCGAGCTTGGAGGCTCGCTGCATTTTATTTTGCGTGATCAGAGGCTCATCGCATTTTTCGAGCTATGAGGCTCGCTGCATATTTAATTTTTTGTAGAACGAGGAGGTTCCGTCCATTGCATATTTAATTTTCTGTTGCACGAGGAGGTTCCGTCCCTTGCATATTTAATTTTCTATTGGACGAGGCGGTTCCGTCCACTGCAATTTTATTTTCAAACTGTGAGGTTTTCTTTTGAGCTTCTCATGTTTTGCCGGACAAAATATGTGTTCATTTTCTTTACTTGTTCATTACTAATACATGAAAAGTCACGACTAATCATGTCTTCACTAGTGCAATAAGTGTTTTTTACATCAGTTAAAATTGATTTTTTACGTTAGAATACTAACTGACGTAAATACAGCTGACGTTAATAGTTAATATTTTAATGTCAGTTGAGGACTGGTGTTAAATATAAAACTATTAACATCAGTTCTTTAACACAGCTGACGTTAATTTTATAAAAATTAACGTCAGTTGTTTAAACAACTGACGTTAAACATAAAACTATTAACGTCAGTTCTTTAAGAAAACAGACGTTAATTTTGTTAAAACTAACGTCAGTTGTTATAAAGAACAGACATTAAAGGTTTTAATTTTAACGCCAGTTGTAATAAACAACTGACGTTAATAGTGTACTGTATATTTTATAAAATACTATTAACGTCAGTTGTTTGATACAACTGACGTTAATAGTTTTTTTTTAAAATTCAGTTTTAAAATATCACTCCCCTCAGCTATCCCTGCATTCAGTAAATATCCCAGTAACACAGAATATCACACACATTACATAATTGCAAAGGAAAAATGGAACAATGGGGGGACTTAAAACCAAAACCCATGTATATATATAAATAAATTTTAGTCTCCAATGTCTAAAAACAAAACTACCAATCTAAGGATATATATATATATACATGTTACTAATTAGTTTCTAAAGTCTAACAAAAAAACTATTTATCTAAGTAGTGCAGAGGTATCTTGTCAATTGCTTTTTCAGCCGCATACTTGAAGAAGAATTCAGCGAAGCGTATCCTCAAGTCTCTTAACTCATCTTCTTGAATAGGCGATTGGTCGTTAAATGCCTACACACGTTCAAATAATAACAATAACATCAATGCAAGTCATCTTCAAAACTATAATATATAATTTAACAAGTTGTTTAAATATTACCTTATTCCATCCATCCGTAATAGATGTGGAGACTATGTTCAGCATATGAAGCATCACATAATAGCCGCACGACCACCCGTCATTTTGAAATCGAGACTACCAACAAAATTAATTTCAATGTCAGTTGAATATACATATAAATTAGTAATTATAATATTAATTATTTGATAAATAAACTACCAAACCTTGAGGATGTTCCATACAGGATTTGCTTTAGCCTTAGAAGTCCTACTTCTCCCGTTGGCGCAACTTATGCTACTCGCCTTCAGCGTGCTATCATAAACAAATAATCATGTCGATCAATTAACAAATTCATATATCATGTGTGTAATAAACTAAAAACAACTGATATTAAAACTTAAATTAAATTTAAGATTAGTTACTTACTTATTTACAGCTTCCAACACCACCTGTGGCGGCTGTTGGTGGAGAGAGTAATAGAATATGACAGTATGCCTAGACGGGTGAAGTACGAACAACTGCCAATGGCTTTTCATACAGTAGGGAGCCAGATATAATTCTTTCTGATTGTCTCCCAACCAGTTCCCTAAGTATTTGCTCAATGCATCGCCAGCAAAGAAATCGGGCAGAAGGATTGACGGATCTAAGAAGCCGTAAACTGATGCAACGCCATTATCAAGCTGAAGACGATGGAGATACCTAAGATATGAAAAGGTGTGGATGTTAATTACATAATATATATATTGAAATTAAAATAAATTATTAAATGGAAAAATACCAAAAATAAATAAGTTATAAAATTAAAATTAACTTACGTGCACCAGAGACTCAAAACTGTGTTGGCCATCCAGACGTTATTTCTGCAGGCGTTCACGAGATCGTCACCACAGAAGGTAAATATCCTCCGTTGATCTAGGCGTGCCACCCATCCATCATGCTCCAATGGACATTCAAAAATCTCATACGCATAATCCTCACCAAGTGAGAACAAACGAGTGACAGGTGACAGCGACACCGACGTCGACTTGGCCTTCAGTTTAGGAAAAATAAAATAGATAAGTTGTTGATAATTAAAAAAACACAAGTAATTATTTGACTAATTTGGACATTAATAATGAATACATACCTTTGTTAACATTTCGAGCTCACGTCGTTTGAAGTCCAACTCAAGCTCACGCCTTTTCATTTCCAACTCATGCTCATGGCGTTGGACTTCGAACTCCCGCTCCCTAGCTGCCAACTCATCGTCTTCCACATGTGCCCTACTAAAACTCTCTTTTGTGCTCACATGTGAAGGGTTGGCATGCCCTGCGATGTCCTGGGATGTACCGACGGAGGAAAGCTCTCTGGCAAGCGTCTGCTTGAATTCTGGGTTGGATATTAAGCTTTGCATCAGATGTGTTGTAATAGCTGGGTTGGACATGAGGTGCTGAGTAATGTTAGCCAAAATTGATGCTTCATCGACCACCCGCTTTCGTGAAGCAGACTTGCCATAATATTCTTTGATGGTCACGTTCCCAAGAACACCGAGAACCCGACCAGGATGGTCTTTCTTGCCTAGAGCAGTCATCAAGACGTCTCGCCGTCCAGAAGGGACGAATGAGCCCTGGGAGGATTGTGCTTTAAGATCCATCTACAATGAAAAGAATGAAAAAAAGTGCAAGTGAAAAGTGTTGCAAATATCTATACAAATATCAATTGAAATCAAGTTAATTATTTACTTACAATCTTATCTGCCACTTCGCGAGTGGCATCAACTTTAAAAGATCCCGTCTTTGTCATGCGACCGGCTAACCAGACATCCTCGCGGTCGATGTCCGACGGAGGACTTAATGGTGTGCCCTCAGGCACCTCTCCTCTTTCAATCCTAGTAGAGTGTTCTTCCTGCTTCGCCCTCAGCCTATCCGCCATCATCTGGTCGATCCGAGTCTGGTACCCACCCTGAGACATGGTGTGGCGGTGGACGTTCTTCATCGGATTCTGCCGACCCTTATTTGCCTTAGCTTATTCAAACAAAAACACATAATTAAATACAGTTAAATGATCTATAAGAAGCATACAAAATTAACTTAATCAACCAACCTGAAATTCTCCATCCTGTCGACTCCTGGCAAACATATCCCAAGTGTCCTGATCAATCCAGGGATAATTCGAGAACATTTTATCAAGTCGCTTCTTCCCAGATACATAGTACCTGGTAAGATCATGCTTGAACCCATTCCAACGCTTTGATGCCATTTTCATACATTTATGACGATGATCCTCGTCATTTGGCACAGTCCAAGCTACCTACACATTAAATACATAACAACTGGATGGATTATAACTCGGATAATTATCTAATAATGTAAATCAAACGAATGTAATGGTAAAATACCGTGATAGCCTCCCAAATCTGATCATTAACGTTCTGTGGAACGTCATTCCAGTGGTTGTAGTTGATGCTTACGTGCTGCTTCGCTTGTAGAAACACCCACTTATTAAATTCTTTAGCACGGGGTCCCTGGGCATTTAGATTAGCATCGAAGGACACCTCAATATTCTGTCCTCTTTGCCTGTCCTTCTCTAGTTTCTTCAACGAGGTGGCTCCTCTACCCCGTTTCCTATGAGCCAGTGATGTCTGTATGGACAAAAAAATGATAAAATAGAGGGTTGTAACATTATAAACTTACATTAAAAAGAAGGAATAAAGATAGTATATAACATGTAAACTTACACTAGAATCTGGCGTAGGCGTGATCGGGTCCTGCGTAGCCCCCACAGTGTCCTCCCGTGCATGTGGGCTATCCGGCTGATCCATATGTATGCCTGTTCAGAAACAATATATATTTATTAACATAGGTTATAACTCAAAATAAATACAGAAGTATAAATTAAAATAACTAGATAGGTCCTGTAGATATACAAAACATATATCCAATATAAGGACAATACGGGAGATTGAAAACTATAGTTTTTGAAGATTGCCAAGCACTGGTCACGGCCTGGCAGTGATGTCCATCACGATCGTAACGTGCCAACTGAACCAGACCCTCACAGGCAGAACTAATCATGGCCTAGCCGTGATGAGCATCACGGCCGTGACAGATCAACCAGTAGAGCAACATGCACTCAAAAGCAAAAATAGAGACATTCCAAACAACTCAAGCTCAAGGTTTCAAGTTTCAACTACTGAGACTACAGTTTCAACATACACTGAAAACCAAAAATAGAGATATTCCAAACACCTCAAACTCACAGTTTCAAGTTTCAACTACTGAGACTACAGTTTCAACATACACTTAAAACCAAAAATAAAAAAATGTGCCCTAATGACTCACCAGAAATAGGTGCTCGCATGGTGGTGGGGAGGGGAACTCGAGTGGTGGCCAACGTTCGATGTGGTTACTGAGAGCAGAGGGACAAGGAGAGTCAGTGCGCGGGAAGGGGTAAAAGAGAGATGTCAAGTTATTGCAAAGAATGCGCGGGAAAGACAGAGTTAGGGGTTAAGAGTGTACCTCACGGTGGTGGCGAAGAAGCCCTCGCGGTGGTTGCGGTGGAGATAAGCTCGCAATTAGGGCAGAGTGAGAGTGAGAGTTGCGAGTGAGAGTGAGCGTGACGATAAGAGAAGAACAGAGACATACAGAGCGAAGTACAGAAGGCGCGCGGGCATAAAAGTTATAATCATAAACCAAAAATAAAACAACAATTTACGTAAGTTGTTTGTAACAACTGACGTTAAATATTATTTATTTAATGTCAGTTGTCTAAAACAACTGACATTAAAAGTCATTGTTTAACGTCAGCTGTATTAAACAACTGACGTTAAATATAAATATTTTTTATTTAAATACACTTTTAACGTAAGTTGTTGAATACAACTGACGTTAAAAGTGTATAAGTTTATGCAAAAACATTCATTCCTTTGACTACTGTGCTACTTACCCATGACTACTGTGCTACATACCCATGCACATTGTAACCTAATCCTCTTAATGAGCATTAAGTTTATAGAGAGATGTCAAGTTATTGCAAAGAATGAGCGGGAAAGACAGAGTTAGGGTTTAAGAGTGTACCTCACGGTGGTGGCAAAGAAGCCCTCGCGGTGGTTGCGGTGGAGATGAGCTCGCGATTAGGGCAGAGTGAGAGTGAGAGTGAGAGTTGCGAGTGAGAGTGAGTATGACGAAAAGAGAAGAACAGAGACATACAGAGCGAAGTACAGAAGGCGCGTGGGCGTAAACGTTATAATCAAAAACCAAAAATAAAACAACAATTTACATCAGTTGTTTGTAATAATTGACGTTAAAGATTATTTATTTAATGTCGGTTGTCTTAAACAACTGACATTAAAAGTCATTGTTTAACGTCGATTGTATTAAACAACTGACGTTAAATATAAATATTTTTTATTTAAAAACACTTTTAACGTCAGTTGTTGAATACAACTGACGTTAAAAGTGTATAAGTTTAGGCAAAAACATTCATTCCTTTGACTACTGTGCTACTTACCCATGGCTACTGTGCTACATACCCATGCACATTGTAACCTAATCCTCTTAATGAGCATTAAGTTTATAGAGAGATGTCAAGTTATTGCAAAGAATTAGCGGGAAAGACAGAGTTAGGGTTTAAGAGTGTACCTCACGGTGGTGGCAAAGAAGCCCTCGCGGTGGTTGCGGTGGAGTTGAGCTCGCGATTAGGGAAGAGTGAGAGTGAGAGTGAGAGTTGCGAGTGAGAGTGAGTATGTTGAAAAGAGAAGAACAGAGACATATAGAGCGAAGTACAGAAGGCGCGCGGGCGTAAACGTTATAATCAAAAACCAAAAAAAAAAAACAATTTACATCAGTTGTTTGTAACAATTGACGTTAAAGATTATTTATTTAATGTCAGTTGTCTTAAACAACTGACATTAAAAGTCATTGTTTAACGTCAGTTGTATTAAACAACTGACGTTAAATATAAATATTTTTTATTTAAAAACACTTTTAACGTCAGTTGTTGAATACAACTGACGTTAAAAGTGTATAAGTTTATGTAAAAACATCCATTCCTTTGTCTACTGTGCTACTTACCCATGACTACTGTGCTACATACCCATGCACATTGTAACCTAATCCTCTTAATGAGCATTAAGTTTATAGAGAGATGTCAAGTTATTGCAAAGAATTAGCGGGAAAGACAGAGTTAGGGTTTAAGAGTGTACCTCACGGTGGTGGCAAAGAAGCCCTCGCGGTGGTTGCGGTGGAGATGAGCTCGCGATTAGGGAAGAGTGAGAGTGAGAGTGAGAGTGAGAGTTGCGAGTGAGAGTGAGTATGTTGAAAAGAGAAGAACAGAGACATATAGAGCGAAGTACAGAAGACGCGCGGGCGTAAACGTTATAATCAAAAACCAAAAAAAAAAACAATTTACGTAAGTTGTTTGTAACAACTGACGTTAAATATTATTTATTTAATGTCAGTTGTCTAAAACAACTGACATTAAAAGTCATTGTTTAACGTCAGCTGTATTAAACAACTGACGTTAAATATAAATATTTTTTATTTAAATACACTTTTAACGTAAGTTGTTGAATACAACTGACGTTAAAAGTGTATAAGTTTATGCAAAAACATTCATTCCTTTGACTACTGTGCTACTTACCCATGACTACTGTGCTACATACCCATGCACATTGTAACCTAATCCTCTTAATGAGCATTAAGTTTATAGAGAGATGTCAAGTTATTGCAAAGAATGAGCGGGAAAGACAGAGTTAGGGTTTAAGAGTGTACCTCACGGTGGTGGCAAAGAAGCCCTCGCGGTGGTTGCGGTGGAGATGAGCTCGCGATTAGGGCAGAGTGAGAGTGAGAGTGAGAGTTGCGAGTGAGAGTGAGTATGACGAAAAGAGAAGAACAGAGACATACAGAGCGAAGTACAGAAGGCGCGTGGGCGTAAACGTTATAATCAAAAACCAAAAATAAAACAACAATTTACGTCAGTTGTTTGTAACAACTGACGTTAAAGATTATTTATTTAAGGTCAGTTGTCTTAAACAACTGACATTAAAAGTCATTGTTTAACGTCAGTTGTATTAAACAACTGACGTTAAATATAAATATTTTTTATTTAAAAACACTTTTAACGTCAGTTGTTGAATACAACTGACGTTAAAAGTGTATAAGTTTAGGCAAAAACATTCATTCCTTTGACTACTGTGCTACTTACCTATGGCTACTGTGATACATACCCATGCACATTGTAACCTAATCCTCTTAATGAGCATTAAGTTTATAGAGAGATGTCAAGTTATTGCAAAGAATTAGCGGGAAAGACATAGTTAGGGTTTAAGAGTGTACCTCACGGTGGTGGCAAAGAAGCCCTCGCGGTGGTTGCGGTGGAGATGAGCTCGCGATTAGGGAAGAGTGAGAGTGAGAGTGAGAGTTGCGAGTGAGAGTGAGTATGTTGAAAAGAGAAGAACAGAGACATATAGAGCGAAGTACAGAAGGCGCGCGGGCGTAAACGTTATAATCAAAAACCAAAAAAAAAAAAAACAATTTACATCAGTTGTTTGTAACAATTGACGTTAAAGATTATTTATTTAATGTCAGTTGTCTTAAACAACTGACATTAAAAGTCATTGTTTAAAGACAGTTGTATTAAACAACTGACGTTAAATATAAATATTTTTTATTTAAAAACACTTTTAACGTCAGTTGTTGAATACAACTGACGTTAAAAGTGTATAAGTTTATGCAAAAACATCCATTCCTTTGTCTACTGTGCTACTTACCCATGACTACTGTGCTACATACCCATGCACATTGTAACCTAATCCTCTTAATGAGCATTAAGTTTATAGAGAGATGTCAAGTTATTGCAAAGAATTAGCGGGAAAGACAGAGTTAGGGTTTAAGAGTGTACCTCACGGTGGTGGCAAAGAAGCCCTCGCGGTGGTTGCGGTGGAGATGAGCTCGCGATTAGGGAAGAGTGAGAGTGAGAGTGAGAGTTGCGAGTGAGAGTGAGTATGTTGAAAAGAGAAGAACAGAGACATATAGAGCGAAGTACGAGAAGGCGCGGGCGTAAACGTTATAATCAAAAACCAAAAAAAAAACAATTTACATCGATTTGTTTGTAACAATTGACGTTAAAGATTATTTATTTAATGTCGGTTGTCTTAAACAACCGACATTAAAAGTCATTGTTTAACGCCGGTTGTATTAAACAAGCGGCGTTAAATATAAATATTTTTATTTAAAAACACTTTTAACGCCGATTTGTTGAATACAACGACGTTAAAAGTGTATAAGTTTATGCAAAAACATCCATTCCTTTGTCTCTTTGTGCTACTTACCCATGACTACTGTGCTACATACCCATGCACATTGTAACCTAATCCTCTTAATGAGCATTAAGTTTATAGAGAGATGTCAAGTTATTGCAAAGAATTAGCGGGAAAGACAGAGTTAGGGTTTAAGAGTGTACCTCACGGTGGTGGCAAAGAAGCCCTCGCGGTGGTTGCGGTGGAGATGAGCTCGCGATTAGGGAAGAGTGAGAGTGAGAGCGAGAGTTGAGAGTGAGAGTGAGTATGATGAAAAGAGAAGAACAGAGACATATAGAGCGAAGTACAGAAGGCGCGCGGGCGTAAACGTTATAATCAAAAACCAAAAAAAAAACAATTTACATCAGTTGTTTGTAACAATTGACGTTAAAGATTATTTATTTAAAGTCAGGTGTCTTAAACAACTGACATTAAAAGTCATTGTTCAACGTCAGTTGTATTAAACAACTGACGTTAAATATAAATATTTTTTATTTAAAAACACTTTTAACGTCAGTTGTTGAATACAACTGACGTTAAAAGTGTATAAGTTTATGCAAAAACATTCATTCCTTTGACTACTGTGCTACTTACCCATGACTATCGTGTGCTACATACCCATGCACATTGTAACCTAATCCTCTTAATGAGCATTAAGTTTATAATGAGATGTCAAGTTATTGTAAAGAATGAGCGGGAAAGACAGAGTTAGGGTTAAGAGTGTACCTCATGGTGGTGGGGAAGAAGCCCTCGCGGTGGTTGCGGTGGAGATGAGCTCGCGATTAGGGTATAGTGAGAGTTGAGAGTCAGAGTGAGAGTTGAGAGTCAGAGTGAGGGTGAAAGAGAAGAACAGAGACGTCTGAGAGAAGTGCAGAAGGCGTGCGGGTGTAAACGTTATAATCAAAAACCAAAAATAAAACAACATTTTACGTCAGTTGTTTGTAACAACTGACGTTAAAGGTCATTTATTTAACATCAGTTGTATTAAACAAATGATATTAAAGGTCATTTATTTAACGTCAGTTGTAATACAACTGACGTTAAAAGTCATTTATTTAACGTCAGTTGTATTAAACAACTGACGTTAAAAGTCAGTGTTTACGTTATAATCAAAAATAAAAAATAAAACAATATTTTACGTCAGTTGTTTATAGCAACTGACGTTAAAAGTGTATAAGTTTCTGCAAAAACATTAATTCCTTTGACTACTGTGCTACTTACCCATATTAAGCATTAAGTTTATACATCAGTTTTCAAGAAAATCAGCTAGTTGATAGTGTGATTTTCCATGATATTTTCTGTATACTTTTGCTTGCATTTTGCATATAGATTAGGCATTCTTTATTTGGTTTTTATTAGATTTTCCCTTGGAACGGGTGAAGCGGTTTCTTGGTGTTATTTTGCAGGAATTCAATGTAAAAATGATCAAAATCAGCCATGGTGGAGCCTGGATGAAATAGAGCTTGAAAAGTGAAGAATATGAGCCAAACAGAGCCCATCACGGCCTGGCCATGATGACCATCACGACCGTGATCAAGCAGAGCAGAAGGCAAAAGTCAGAGGCTGTCACGGCCTGCCCGTGATAGACATCACGGCCGTAGCCAACCAGAATTTTAAGGGCTCGCGTCGCGAACACTTCTCTCGCCTCGCGAGAGTCAAAAACTTGAAAATACGCCTTGGACAGAACACGTCACGGCCTGCCCGTGATGGCCATCACGGCCGTGACGCGCAGCAGACCTATAAATAAGAGCGCAGCAGACAGAACTGAGGGAGTTTTTAGGGTCCAGAGGGAGGCATCTGAAGGCATTTTGGAGGCTGCAGCTGGGCTAGGGTTTCAACCCTAGAAGGGAGCCAAGAGGGGTTGCTTTGAAGAAGAAGGAAAGCTCACATGGAGCCTCTTCTCTCCTCTTCCTTCCTATTTCTCTGGTTTGGTTTTCTTTGTTTATGAGTAGTTAAATCCCTGTGTTGGGATTAGATGTAATCAAACTTATGTTTATTTATTTATCTTGACTGATTAATCTATGTTCATGTCTTCGTATTAGTGGTTATTTTTCTGTGCTTAATGCTTGTTGTGGCTAGCACCCCCATGACTTGATTTGTGTTTTGGTATGCAATGGGAACGTTCGTATCATAACCGGAATTGAATTTAATCACCTATTAAGCCTTGTATCTAGGGATGGAACTAGGTTTATTAGTAATCGCGTAATCCCTAATCTTAATGCAAATTCATTAATCTAGGCCACCTAAGGAATTAGGGTCTATTAGTGGATTTAGGCTCTTGCCATCCGAGGAATCGGGGTTTGAGTATTTTAGTGGATTGATTTTAATATCTGAAGCATGAATGGGAGGTATCTAGTCCTGATAGTGCATGAGTTAGAGGTTTGGCGAAGTCTAGTCCCAACATATCATTTCTGCACTCCAAGTGTTTGTAAAAAGTCCCCAAAAAGACCAAAAAGATTTTATTGCTTTTATTTCTTTTGTTTATTTGGATTTCTCTTGATTTATAGTTTAGTCTAGATAGTTGCTGAGTTTGCGAATTGGTACTTGACATCCAATCCCCGTGGATACGATAACCGGTCTTACCACCGTATTACTTGCACGACTGGGTATACTTGCCCAGATTCGTCAACAAGTTTTTGGCGCCGTTGCCGGGGATTGGTTTTGCCAATATCATTAGTAACAAAGGAGACAACTAATTTAGACATTTTTATCTTTTATCTTTCTGTATATATTTGATCTTTTTGTTTTGAGTTCTGTTTTTGCAAGGTGGACGAAAGTCATGGAAAATTTTTATTATCCACCTGATGAGGAAGCCTCAAGTCACACTTTGGAGGACGACTTGTGTTTGGGAGACTGTTTGGATTTGCTGAATCATATTACTCCAGCACAGGTTGATAGTGTGACGGGTAGGCTTATGTATAATATCTCCGAGGAGGACTGGGAAACCTTTTGTTCATATTTGCCACTTCCACCACCATGTATGATTCCCATAGAGCCACAAGAATCAGCATTTGAGAAAAATCTGGTTGTGGGAATGGATCACAATGAAGATGAAGAGTTGGTGGTAGATGAACCACAAGAAGAGGGATTACCTTTCGTGCATCCTTGGAGAGAAACAAGTGAGAAGACAGGGCATTTGGAAAGCACCACCATGCTTGCTGAAATTTCTGCATTAAATAAATATGTTGGCTTGCATGCATGTGTGGACATTGGTAAGTTAGCCCCTTCCACTTGTATGGAAAACTTCCTCTTGAAAATTCCACTTGACCCGAGAGGAAGTGAATTCCTAATTGCAAAGGTCAATGGCATTTCCACCCAATGGCTGGGTGGAATTGAGAATAAAGTTATATTACTGTTGCAATCACCACCCCAATTTCCATTTGATCCGGGAGGAGGATCCAGGTGGATACTTTTTAATAGGTTAAGCTAGTGACATTAAAGAAGCGCTTATTGGGAGGCAACCCGAATTTTTCTTTTCCTTTTCCTTTTTCCTTTCTCTTTAGTTAGATTTTGATTTTTGATTTTAAACTCTTGAATAATTTGAGAAGATCAAGAGTTTTCTTTTACTAATAAAATTGCCAAGTGATTCCAGGGTAAGAAGGAAGGAGGGAAGAGCAAGAAGACAAGAAAAAGCAACCCAACTTTCAAGCAGTTTCTGACTGAAATGAAAGTCAACACCTGCTACCGCCTCGGTAAGCCGTTCCAATTTTTTATTTTATTTTGTATTATTTTTCTCCTTTCTCCATCTTGATTGTTTACATTGGGGACAATGTAAATTTTTAAGCTTGGGGTAGGGGTATTTTGTATTTTGCATTTGTTCATATTGCATCCATATAGTTTTGCATGATAGTTTGCATGATCACACATTAGATTGCCCTTGCTTAGATTTTGTATCCAATTGTGAGAACTAAGTGCCAATAATTTGTGATAGTGAATTTTTGAACCCAATTTGTTATTCTTGTGATATGGCTGCAAATGAAAATGCTTGAGATAATCTTTGATAGTTGATAATTAGCATATGGTTCTAGAGATTTGTGTTGCTCATTGATGGTTGAACTACTAAAATATGAGATTTTGAGCCAAAGGGGTACTCACAAAATTTTACCCCATTCTTTGTGTTAGAGTGTTATTCCTCTTGGTTTGTTTTCTCTAGAACTTGACTTGAAACCATTTTGAAGCTTAAAAATTTTTGAAAACATTTTTTAAAAGGATTGAGGCAATAGGTATTTTTCTGGCCTTCTGAGCTTTGAATGATGAAATGTTACCCCTTAGTTGCCCAAGTTTTGAGCCTACATGAAAAAAAAAATGCTTTTCTTGGTACCCTGAAATGTTTTGATAAATATGTTTGATAGGGACCTTCTAAAGTATTACAAAAGGGTAAAAAGGTAGTTGAAAAAATTTGGGAAAAGAATCAGAAAAAAACAATTCTCTTGATTTGAAAAAATCTCTCCTTCTCCAAGCAAAAGAAAAAGAAAAGGAAAAAAAAATAGAGAAGGGGATGACAAAAAGAAGTGAAAAATAAAAAGAAAAAGAAAGAAAAGAAAGGTGGAAAAATAAATTGAAAACCCAAGAAGGTATTTTAGAAGGTCATGTTTGCAATGCTTGATGTTTATGTAGCCTTTTGGAATGTCCTTTTCTTGTTATCCCTACCTAACGATTAATCCCATGGCCATGTTACAACCAAATAAAAGACCTCTTGATTCTTAAATTGTTTTCATTAATAAAGTAGAGATTTGGTTGATAGTGAAGCCTATGGTAGGATTCATTCCTTGAGGAAAATTGAGTGAATTGTCTTATTCCCCTAAACACAGGAGTGGTGAGGAAAGAGAACCAAGCAAATGAACAAGCTTGGGGTGAGCTTCATGTGAGAAAGAGTGCCCAAATCAGTGAGAACATTAGTCTAAGGAACCTAAGCCTCTAATTGGACTTGAATTGATTTTCTCTTGCTGAATTGTTGGAATTGCCTATTACTTGGATCATTTACTCGGGTTCTTAGTTCACTATCAATGTTCTGTTTATTCTTCTGGCCTTAGTGATTGCTTGAGGACAAGCAATTGAATAAGCTTGGGGTGATTTGATAGTGTGATTTTACATGATATTTTCTGTATACTTTTGCATGCATTTTGCATATAGATTAGGCATTCTTTATTTGGTTTTTATTAGATTTTCCCTTGGAACGGGTGAAGCGGTTTCTTGGTGTTATTTTGCAGGAATTCAATGTAAAAATGATCAAAATCAGCCATGGTGGAGCCTGGATGAAATAGAGCTTGAAAAGTGAAGAATATGAGCCAAACAGAGCCCATCACAGCCTGGCCATGATGACCATCACGACCGTGATCAAGCAGAGCAGAAGGCAAAAGTCAGAGGCTGTCACGGCCTGCCCGTGATAGACATCACGGTCGTAGCCAACCAGAATTTCAAGGGCTCGCGTCGCGAACACTTCTCTCGCCTCGCGAGAGTCAAAAACATGAAAATACGCCTTGGACAGAACGCGTCACGGCCTGCCCGTGATGGCCATCACGGCCGTGACGCGCAGTAGACCTATAAATAAGAGCGCAGCAGACAGAACTGAGGGAGTTTTTAGGGTCCATAGGGAGGCATCTGAAGGCATTTTGGAGGCTGCAGCTGGGCTAGGGTTTCAACCCTAGAAGGGAGCCAAGAGGGGTTGCTTTGAAGAAGAAGGAAAGCTCATATGGAGCCTCTTCTCTCCTCTTCCTTCCTATTTCTCTGGTTTGGTTTTCTTTGTTTATGAGTAGTTAAATCCCTGTGTTGGGATTAGATATAATCAAACTTATGTTTATGTATTTATCTTGACTGATTAATCTATGTTCATGTCTTCGTATTAGTGGTTATTTTTCTGTGCTTAATGCTTGTTGTGGCTAGCACCCCCATGACTTGATTTGTGTTTTGGTATGCAATGGGAAAGTTCGTATCATAACCGGAATTGAATTTAATCACCTATTAAGCCTTGTATCTAGGGATGGTACTAGGTTTATTAGTAATCGCGTAATCCCTAATCTTAATGCAAATTCATTAATCTAGGCCACCTAAGGAATTAGGGTCTATTAGTGGATTTAGGCTCTTGCCATCCGAGGAATCGGGGTTTGAGTATTTTAGTGGATTGATTTTAATATCTGAAGCATGAATAGGAGCTATCTAGTCCTGATAGTGCATGAGTTAGAGGTTTGGTGAAGTCTAGTCCCAACATATCATTTCTGCACTCCAAGTGTTTGTAAAAAGTCCCCAAAAAGACCAAAAAGATTTTATTGCTTTTATTTCTTTTGTTTATTTGGATTTCTCTTGATTTATAGTTTAGTCTAGATAGTTGCTGAGTTTGCGAATTGGTACTTGACATCCAATCCCCGTGGATACGATAACCGGTCTTACCACCGTATTACTTGCACGACTGGGTATACTTGCCCAGATTCGTCAATACTAGTCTCTCTCTTCTATATATAAAGTACCATTTTTCTATATCAGTCTGTAATACAGCCTCTTCTTTTCCTCTATATTTCGTGCGTTTTCTATTCCTTCACAAAATGGCTCTGAGACTTTTATTTATTCCTATACCTAGACTTAAAGGTCTCAGTCCTAATGGTCAAAAAACTTCTGAGGTTGAGTAAATCACGTAACATGGATGGTAAGGTTGTGTAAATCACGTAATGTGATTTACTCACTTTATTTCATCCGCACCACCCCTTTCACTTTGCTTTCGCCGCTAGTGACTGTGGGTTCACGATGCATCATGGAATTCAAGTGAGGGAGGAGATGCATCGATCCATCCATTGGAGTTTACGAGGACAGGAGTCGAGAAGAAAATGATGTTGAAGCTGAAACTTTGCATCCATTGGAATTTCGAGGACAGGACTGAGAAGAAAATGATGTTGAAGCGAAAACTTTTTTATATTTTAGGGTTATGTTGCAGAAATTTTTTATCTTTTAATCATGTAATTGTAACTTATGAATCGCTTCAATGAGATACGATTTGATTATACATATATAACTTGTTTTATGTTAAGTGTTTATTTATTTTAATTTGCACAAGAATTTGTTTACTAATTCAAGCTAATTAATTAAGATAAAAAAAATAAACTTGTTTAAAAAAAAGTTTAGAAATAAACTGCACTATATATATGGAGTGACCTGTGTTAAGAGTTACAACATGGCATTTCAGATAGGGATATAGGATTATTTACGTCAGCTATTTATTTAACTGAAGTAAAAATCACACTTTTAACGTCAGTTGTATAAAAAACTGACGTTAAAATTTAATATTTTTTATTTTAAAAACACTTTTAACTTCAGTAGTATTAAACAACTGACGTTAAAGGTATATAAGTTTCTGCAAAAACATTCATTCCTTTGACTACTGTGCTACTTACCCATTCACCTTGGAACCTAATCCTCTTAATGATCAACTTAATTTTTTAGTAACTTACCACGCCTAGTAACTTCAACCTATACTCCAATAAATAGCTTACTTCCTTCCTTTTATTTTTCTGCTTCACAATATGGCTCTGCCATGGAGATTAACTTCATCACTCTTTCTTCCTATTCCTAGACTCAAAGATCTTTGTCTTAATGGTCAAACAACTTGAGGTTGTGTAAATCACATAACATGGGTGATAAGGTTCTGTAAATCACAGAATGTGAGTTGCTCACCTTATCATCCTTCCGGAGAATCGACTGCTACAAGTCCAAAACCTCAGCTTATGAATGACCACATTATCAGCATGTACCTCGATTCCAACATGAGTAACACCATCACTGCTAGGCACGGTCACATTCGGAGTATAGTTTTCCCTTTGGCATATATCATAAAACTCTCTGATGGGATGTAGCTTTAATGTTTCGGGTGTGATAAGGGGTTCCAAAAGTGGCCTTATGCTTTGACACACAATCTCCTCATTGAATTCTGGAAAACTCAGTCGCTCGACTCTCCTCTCTTGCTCACCCGTGAAGGGAACGAAGCCTCAACAAATGTTTAGGATTTAAAACCCTTTCAATGTAACTTTTTATAGGATTTTAAAATTTTGAATGTATCTTGTAATTATATTATTGATACACCTCATGAATGAGATCCGGTTTGGGTAATTGATTCAACTTATACTTCTCACATATATTTTCGTTTTCAAAACAGAAACACAAAACATACATGCAAGTGAAACTGAAACTTTGAGGAAGGCAATGCGGAAAGGTACGTTTACTAGGTAAAAAAATTATTAAAATAACCTTTAACGTCTGTTGATGTAAGGACTGACGTTAAAAGTGAAGTGACTCACTTTTAACGTCAGTTCAATAAAGAACTGACGTTAAAAGGTTCACTGTTCACATCAGTTGTTTATTGAACTGACGTTAAAAGTGAGTCACTTAACTTTTAACGTCAGTCCTTACAAAAACTGGCGTTAAAATTGAATTAATGAAGTCTGATATTTACAAAACTGCCACCGCCCCCTTTTTAACGTCTATCTTTTGGTTAACTAACGTAAACCTTTACCGTCTAATGTATATTTTCCACTAGTGCTTCTAGTATGCAACAAGTAATGAGGGGCAACTGTGAACACCCATTTTTGTCCGTCTTCATTTTATTTTATTTTATTCTAATTTTATTTTATGTTATTATATTTCAGGGGGACTAAAAAATAATAATAGTGAAGAAAAAAAGAAGAAAAAGAAAATAATGAAGAAATGAGGAAGTTCTGTCCATTAGATGTATAATTTTCTGTTGGACGAGGAGGTTCCGTCCATTGTACATTTAATTTTGTTGGACGAGGAGGTTTTGTCCATTGCATATTTAATTTTCTGTTGGACGAGGAGCTTCCGTCCAGTGCATATCTAATTCTCTGTTGGACAAGGAGGTTCCATCCAGTGCATATCTAATTTTCTGTTGGACAAGGAGGTTCCGTCCATTGCATATCTAATTCTCTGTTGGATGAGGAGGTTCTGTCCATTGCATATCTAATTTTCTGTTGGACGAGGAGGTTCCGTCCATTGCATATCTAATTCTTTGTTGGACGCATATCTAATTCTTTGTTGGACGAGGAGGTTCCGTCCAATTTATATTTGATTTTCTGTTGGGCGAGGAGGTTTTGTCCATTGCGTATTTAATTTTTTGTTGGACGAGAAGCTTCCGTCCAGTGCATATCTAATTTTCTGTTGGACGAGGAGGTTCCGTCCATTGCATATCTAATTCTCTGTTGGACGAGGAGGTTCCGTTGGATGAGGAGGTTCCGTTCATTGTATATCTAATTTTCTGTTGGACGAGGAGGGTCCGTCCATTGCATATTTAATTTTTTGTTGGACGAGGAGGTTCCGTCCACTGCAATTTTATTTTCAAACTAGAGACTAAAAATAATGGTGAAGAAGGAAGAAGAAAAGAAGGAGAAAATAACCATCAGCAAAAAGAGAAGAAAGAAGATTGAGTTACCACTCTTAACCCTAAAAAATCCCATTTTACATATCAGACAAAACCTCTCTTCCTCCTCCCACTCTCCAACCGCCCTTACACCTCATCTACCCATTGGTCCTTCTTCTACCTCATCTCCTCCAGTACTCTCTTAACCGCACCACACTTCCTTCTCTCTTCAAACACGCAACCTTCACATCAAATCACCTCCTTTCCTCTGCTCACGCCACCTCCATCTGGCTACACACGATCTCTGCTGAGAACCGCCCAAGCTCTGGATTTCGTGAGACCAACCTTGAAGCCGCTGGGTAAAGAGAAGCATGAAGCCCTCCCCTCCATCTATAAAATGAGACACGAAGATAAAGAGTGGGGGAAGAACTAAAAATCAGAGGAGATACAGAGGAAGGATACAAAGACAGAGGGAGAAAGAGATTTTTATATGATGTTTTCCTGGTGAAGAAATATAGATTTGGTTTGAGGTAGAAATGGAGGCGATCTTCATTTTTAAACGGAAAGAGGGGATTTTTGGGTCAGGGATTTTAGTTTTTTTCTCTTCTCTGTCATTAGAGTGGTTCCAAATTTTAAGAAGAAGAAAGAGTTAAAAGAGTCAGTGAAACTGAAATGCGAGGGTTTTGATCTTAAGATTTTATTACTAAGAGAAAGCAAAATCATTGTTATTCTTCTCTCATTAGGTAATCCTTGTTCTCTTTGTTGACATTATTCATGAGTTTCTCTTGACATTCTTATTTTCCGGTGTCTCTGTTTATGACGAAAATAAAATCCATGGATATTGAAACTGAATGAGTTAGTATGATGTATGCTATATGAGTTCTTATGTCTGTTTCAGAAATGGTGTATCGTAGGGTTCCTATTTCATTGTTTGCTGTCATATGATGAAATGCATGATACACTAGTAATCTTCATATGGCTATATCGTTACTAAACACTTAAAATGTTTCATTTTTGTTTTATTTTCATAAGGTAAAACTATTTTTTACATAAAAATAAAAGATGATCACGTAAATCCCCTTCAACCGTTTTGTTCCCTTTTTACACAACAAAGAAAATTGCCTTTTGATAAATAAATAATTGAACTTGTTTTATTTAGGGATGGACTTTGGACTTGGTTGCCATATTCAACCCCTTAGAATAAAGGTTTCCCTATGGACTTATGTGCCATGTTCAATCTATTTAGGACTTTTCAACATTTAATCAAGAAGGTAGAATAAAACAAAAAAATGAGATCATGTAATAACATTTCTCTTCCTAATTCCTATATATCATTTTTCTAAATACTTGATTAAATCAATGTTATTCTTGGGTTTCTCTATGACATGTGTCATGCTCAACCCTTTAGACTTTGAAGTTGCCCTGTGGACTTACGTGCCATGTTCAACCTCATTTAGGTTTAATCCAAAATTTTCACAAATATAAAACCGATAAAAAATACAAAACATCTTAAAATTAAAAATAAATTTTCCTTTAAATGATTTTCGGGGTAAAATAAATATTTTCAAAGTTACTAATAATTTACACAACTAATTTTGGGCAACCATTTTTATGGATGTTCTAGGGTGCCGTGGGGTTAAGTCTCCATGCCATCCCTAGACGTAATCGACTCCCGAACCCAAAGTCCTTTTAAAGGGTTTTCAATTTTCCCGAAATTAAATAAAATTGGTGGCGACTCCTTGTCTATTATCTAAATCTCGGTAGCGACAAGCATCCCATAAAATTCCCTTATACCCAGATGTGGTTCCAAAGAAGCAAAAATTAAGGAGGATGCATCCTGAGATGTCACTGAAGATCAAGGAAGAAGTGACCAAGCAGTAAGAGGCTGGCTTTCTGGAAGTAGCTAGACACCCGGAATGGGTAGCTAATATTGTTCCAGTACCAAAGAAGGACGGAAGGGTCTGAATGTGCATGGACTACCGAGATCTGAATAAAGCCAGTCCAAAGGATGTTTTGCCGCTACCTCATATTGATGTCCTTGTAGACAATACAACCAGAAGTTATCGGTTTTCTTTCATGGATGGGTATTCTGGGTACAATCATATCCTTATGGATGATGATTGCAAAGAAAAGACAACTTTTATCACTCCTTGGGGAACTTTTTGTTACAAAGTGATGCCTTTTGGGTTGAAGAATGTTGGGGGCACTTACCAACGTGCTATGGTAGCATTGTTCCATGATATGATGCATAAGGAGGTAGAGGTATATGTTGATGATATAGTGGCTAAGTCCAAGGAAGAAGAAAGCCATGTATCAGTTTTGTGAAAGTTGTTCGAGCGGCTAAGGAAGTACAAGTTGCGGCTCAACCCTGCAAAATGTACTTTTGGTGCATCCACATGGAATTTACTTGGCTTTGTTGTCAGTAGAGAAGGAATAAAGGTGGACCCTAACTAGGTAAAAGCAATACGTGACATGCCAACACCTAACAATGAGTGAGAAGTAAGGGGTTTTCTTGGAAGGTTGAACTATATTGCGCGCTTCATTGCAAAATTAACTAGCACATGCGAGCCAATCTTCAAACTCCTCAGGAAGAATAATCCGGGAAGATGGGATGATAACTGTCAAGAAGCCTTTGACAAGATAAAGGCATATTTACTGAATCCCCCAGTATTGGTACCACCTACCCAAGGTTGCCCATTGTTACTCTATATCACTATTTTGCCAACCTCAATGGGGGCAATACTGGGACAACATGATGAATCTTGTAGGAAGGAGCAGGAAATTTACTATCTGAGTAAGAAGTTTAATGCATGTGAGGCTCGTTATATGGCAATCGAGAAGACTTGTTGTGTGCTTGTGGACCTCCAGAAGACTTAGACAGTACATGTTATATCACACCACTTGGCAAATTTCTCGAATGGATCCTTTGAAGTATATCTTCGAAAGTCCTTATATCTTCTTATGAGTTTCGAAGTGGCAAGTGATATTGTCAGAATTTGACATCAAATATTTGACTCAGAAGTCCATCAAAGGAAGTGCGATTGCTGATCATTTAGCAGAGAATCCTCTTGAGGATGGATGGCCTGTCAACTCCGAGTTCCCAGATGGAGAGATAATTGTAAGACTCAATGACCTAGAGATTTTGATATATTACAAATACAATTTAATGTGTGTGCAAGTGTTTTAGTGTCAAATTGCAAAGACAAGTATCAAGCAGTGATCAACAAGTTCATTAAGCAAATTCAAGGAAAATATTCAAGGAAGAACTTGAAGGAATCAAGGAGTTGCATGTAGAAATACAAAGAGCAAAGTCAAAGATCAAAGGATCATCAAGACCAAGCTTAAATGAGAATTTAGATTTAAATCTTAGATGATTTGTAAGAGAAAGAAATATGTTAGTCACAAGATAGCTCAACTAAAAAGATGCATGAAGAAAATCAATTTTCATAACCTGTATTAAAAGTAATAAGTTTTTTGTTAATGAAAATGATATTTGGAAATAAGAAAATTATTTGTCAGGTACATCCATGTAATCAACGGATGTATGTCTGCTACTGTAACTGACAAATGAATTTAAGGTTCTTGATTCAGTAACACTTATGCACAATATGAAATCGGATCCGTTATAAATGGTTAAATGAATACAGCCCTGTACATATGCTATGTACGCGTGTATTCAAGTTTCAAGAAAATCTGATGTTCATTAATACATAGAGTACTGAATGGATGTACTGATGGATTAACAAAGTTCAAGACTATCAATATGAAATTGGTTAATACAACCCTGTACTCACCCCTGTTCAAGAACCAGAATCAGAATCAAGAAAACGGATTTTGTTATCAGACCCAAATCTGTTTTAATTGATCCCAACGACTATAACTTGTTTCCTATATATAGAGGGATCAAAGGAACACTTTTAAAACTTATCAGAAATTTTACAAAATCAATTTGAGAGATCAATTGTGAAAATCATTCATCTTCTTGCTTGAGCTTCATTGTGAAAAAGAGTGTTTCAATTTTCATAAGAACTTCAATTTGTATATCTGACTATTGAGAGTTTAGGAATCAATCTTTTCATTCTGTTTGATTGTAAAGAGAGAGGGAGTCTCTCTGTGTGATTAGGGTGAGGTATCCCTAAGGAAGAACATTGAGGCTCTTCACAAGAGTGTGGTATCTCAAGGTGAAGGAGTGATTTGTGGTGTAAAGGTTTTTCAAGCTACCTGGCTAAAGCTTGTTGTGTTAGTGTGTGAAAACCCGTAGGTGGAGTGGGGACTAGATGTAGGTAACTGTGGTGGTGACTGAACCAGGATAAATCTGATTGTGTGGTATCTCTAAACTCAAACTCTTTAATTTCTATCTTGAACATATAACTGTGATCTTGATGTTCTAAGTTTTCAATTGATATTGATCTGTTTAATATGAATTAAAACCAAAGTATTACTGCAATCAATCTTGAGTTAGTAATTATTCAAAACTGAGTTGATTAAAACTGTTCTTGATATCTGAAACAGAAACTGATATATTGTAACTTCAGTTCTTGACTGACTAAGACTTGTATCTAAAACCTGTGCAACCCTGAACTGATTTACCTCATCACCTTCTATTCGAGATTTCATAAAAAGCCCTTCACTGTTTTTGTAAAAGATCCTGAGGCAACTCTGATTTGAAAAGTAAAGTTTTTGAAAAGGAAGAATTTTTGAAAACTCAATTCACCCCCCTTCTTGAGTCTTTGAAGCCAAAACAACAGTTGGCATCAGAGCTAAACTCTTAAGTTTGGCTTAACAGCTATAAGAGTATGGCTTCCAATGACTGTTTGAATGAAGGGGCTTCCCTTGCACGTCCTCTTGCCTTCAATGGATCTGAGTATATCTATTGGAAGGAAAGAATGGTAATCTTTCTTGAGGCAGCAGGTGTTGACATATGGGATGCAATAGAAAATGGACCATTTGTCCCCTCTACTGTAGATGCTAATGGTGCTCCAAGAAATAAGCCTAAAACTGAATGTAATGAAGATGATAAGAAAAGAGTTCAATATAATGCACGTGCTAAGAATATTATAACATATGCTTTAAGCCGTGATGAGTTTTTCACGGTTTCAAATTGCAAATCAGCAAAGGAGATGTGATACATTGCAAGTAACACATGAAGGAACCACATATGTCAAAAGAGCAAGAATGAACATCCTCACACATGAATATGAGTTATTTCGCATGAATCGAGGAGAACCAATGAAGGTTATGCAAATGCGATTCTCACACATTATGAATCAATTGGCAGTACTTGGAAAGACAGTCTCCAATGAAGATCAAGTTAACAAAGTCATGAGATGCCTAGGTAGAGAATGGCAACCTAAAGTAACTGCGATTTCAGAATCCAAAGTCCATTTATCAATGACCATTGCCACATTGTTTGGAAAACTACAAGAACATGAAATGGAGTTGACTAGATTGGTGCTAAGTGAAGAAGAAGACAAGAACAATAGAATCATCACATTTAAAATTGTAAAATCTACAAAGGTTGACAAAAAGCTTAATAAGGAAAAGAAACTTAAACGTGCATACATGGATTGGGAGGATAACAATCTTGGCTCAACGAATGATTCCAATGATGAAAAATCAAACTAGTGCTTCACTGCTCATCTTCATAAAGAAGATGATGAGGTAAATGATTCTAACCTTGATGAATTACCTTCTTATGATGAATTGCAAAATGCTTTTGAAGAACTTCATAAAGAATCCATTAGACTTGCTAGATTGCTAATTAAGTCTAAGAAAACCATCACATGCCTAGAAGAGAAAAATTCAGTTTTAAACAAAGAGCTAGATGAATTAAAAACAGGAAATTGTGCTGTAAAAGAAAGATTGGCTACTATTTTGGAACCACCTATATGTGATAATTGTCCTAAGTTGGAGAAACATATAAATCATTTAAATGGTGATCTATCTAGAATTACTAGTGATAAAGACAACATGAATGCATTACTTGGACAACAAAAAGAAATGAAAAACCAAGTTGATTTAGTGTACAAAATAGAGAGAAAGGCAAAAACCTTTAGAAAACTTCATGTTTCTCATTATGCTAATGCATCACAATATGCTAGATGTCGTTATTGCAATAGAAAATGTGCTTTTTGGAATTTGAGAAATAATTATTCATTGCAGATAAGGCAAATATGGGTTCCAAAAGGAACTTTATCATACTCTAACCATGAAGGACCCAAGAAAAGTTGGGTACCTATAGCATAAACATGAAATTCTATTTTGTAGGTGTGGTGGAAGGTCAAGAGCAAAAATTGGAATCATGACATAGAGCCTTCACCAAATACAAAATGGGTAACAATAAAGAAATAATGTTGACTTATATATCATTGTATAATATGTCTACATTGTTGTATTAAAGTTATTTGATCAATCTTGGAATAATCATATGACTTTTGTTTCACAAATTGAATCTAAGAAAATTGATGAAGCCCTGAATGATTTGTTTTGCTTGCTATGCAACATTAACTTTGAACATGATCTCTATCATAAGAGTTTTATTCAAAGTAGAGAAATTGAGATTGAATATGTTGATACAACTAAACAACTAGCTGATATTTTTACCAAGCCCTTGAACAAGGAAAGCTTCTTTTTCATTAGAAGAGAATTAGGCATAATTGATAAATCCTATATCTAATCTCTAAAGAAACTATTTATATGACTGTATCTTTGTGTAAATATGCTCTGATTCTTGTATGATTTGATTTGGAATATCTATGAATGATCAGAAGAGAGTTTCAGAAGAAATAGATTTGATCAGGAACACTTATATACCTAACCCATGTACATGTGTAAAAACTGGAAATTTTTTTTAAACATGGATGTGATCAATAGCTGTATAGAGGTTCAGGAATGGATCCCCTGTGTTTTTAGTTTGATAAACTAAGAATACACAAGATTCTAATTCTGCTCGTCCACTGAAGTGGTAGAAGCGCTCGTCCACCAAAGAGACAGAAGCGCTCGTCCACATAAGTGATAGAAGCGCTCGTCCACATAAGTGATAGAAGCGCTCGTTCACTAAAGTGACAGAAGCACTCGTCCACATAAGTGATAGAAGCGCTCGTCAACTAAAGTGACAAAAGCACTCATCCACACAAGTGACAGAAGCGCTCATCCACTAAAGTGACAGAAGTGCTCATCCACTAAAGTGACCGAAGCGCTCGTCCACTAAAGTGACCGAAGTGCTCGTCCACTAAAGTGACCGAAGCGCTCCTCCACTAAAGTGACAGAAGCACTCGTCTGCACAAGTCTTTGGACTCGCTAAGTCCTTAATGAGAAGCTCCATCCAATGACATGGCATATGGAACTCGTCTACTAGGTTACTTTGTGTTTTAGTACTTCCGTCTGCTGATGTGGCAAGATGGACGTGCTTATACACCCCTGTACGTGAATGTTATAAGAACTGATGTAAAATCTTAATCCAAACTTCAAATCTTCTGAAACCCATTCTTTCTTCACCTAATTCCGTAACCCTAGCAGAGCTAACCTTAATCCTTACTGTACCCAAACCAACCCTAATATGGCAAGAACCAAAAATACTGGATCTTCACCCTCAAAAGCTACTGAGAAGAAGAGGATGGAAATAGAAACTTCTAAGTCAGCTGAGAAGAAGAAAGGAGTTGAGACTTCAAAGGCTCCTGAGAAAAAGAGGAACAAAGGAAATGAAGTGGAATCTTCCAAAGAAAAGGAAGTCACTGAAAATGCTGCTCCAACTTCATACATGGACAATGATGCTTTTCTTCAAAGGTATTTTTCTTCTGATGAACAGAAGGAATACTTTAAGCAAAACTTCAGATATAGAGAAATTCTTGAACCTTGGGTAATGGATGTAAAATATTTTGAGGATAATGAGTTTAACTTTCCTGAAATTATAGTCTGTCAAAAGCTCACTGAGTTTGTGCAAACTCAGTTTGACTATCACCCCTTACTGATCAAAGTTTTTTACTCAAATTTGGAAATGAATGCTAATGGAATTAGCTCTGTAGTTAAGGGAATTAAGATTAAAATGTCATTAGAGGAATTTAGCAATGTTGCTAACCTACCTTATTATGGACCTAGCATTGCTGGAAATGGTCCCAAATCTGAGTGGTGTAATAAGTATGATAAAGAACTGGCTAGACCAGATTTAGTTACCTCCAATGAACCTGAAGGTAGAGTTACCTATACTAGTATAATGAGTGTAGAGGATAGACTTCTGCATTATGTTGTCTGCAGAATTTTAATTCCAAGAGAAGGAAATCACTCAATTCTGCAAAACTATGATTTAATGCTTATGTGGGCTATGCTGAATGAGAAGCAAATCAGCTGGGGGTACTGTGTTGCTGCACACATGATAGAATACAAGAAAAGCAAGATGATGCTTGCCTACCCTGCACTGGTCTGCATAATCCTAGCTCATTTTAAAGTTCCTTTTGATGGAGAAGAAAAGAAGCTTGCAAGAAGAATAACTCACAAGTTTGGTGAAGAAATTGTGAGCCAAATGAAACTGAAGAAAGAAGATGGAAGATGGATAAGAAAAGCTGGAAACAAGGAAATTACTGCAGCTGGTACTTCACCTGGACAAGAAAACGCACCTTCTGATTTCCTGCAGAAACTGATAAAAATGTTGGAAAATGTTGAGGAAAATCAGAATAAAAATCATGAAATTGAAATGGCTGCAATTGCTGAAGTGAATGAAAGGATAAAAAAGGCAGAACATGACATTGATAAACTCATAGATGACCTAGGAGTGGACTTTAATTTCCCTGCACCTCCAGCTTAAACAGAAGAAGATGTTGATGTTGGAAACATTGCAAGAGCTGCTGTGAAGGAAGCTGAGCACACCCCTGCTGAACCATCACCTAAAGGGCGAAACAAAAGAAAATAAAAAAGGAAGAACTAGTTCTAGGAATTCATAGGAATTAGAACTTAGTTTTTGAAAGGTAAAATGCCTTAGTTTGTAATTTTGGCTGATGGTTTCTGTTCTTTTTGATTTGTCCCTGCACCTATCCCTCTATCATGAACAATTTTATATGCTATGTTTGAATGTTTAAATGCCTGCCTTCTCTATTGCTTTGAATTTTTCTTTTCTTTATCGTTTTGATAATGCCAAAAGGGGGAGGGAAAAGTATGATATAGAGAAAGGGGATAATAACAAATTATACGTGCATATGTTGAGGGGGAGCTTATAAGCTTACATGATTAAGGGGGAGTAAATCAAATTCTGCTCTGATAATTTTTTTTTTTGCTGATATACTTCTGCTCTGATACTATGATATAAATTTGTCAAAAACACTTAGCTTCTGCTACACTTATACTCTGATCTTATAATTTGTTAAAAGATTTGTCATAATAAAAAGGGGGAGTTTGTAAGACTCAATGACCTAGAGATTCTGATATATGACAAATACAATTTAATGTGTGTGCAAGTGTTTTAGTATCAAATTGCAAAGGCAGGTATCAACCAGTGATCAACAAGTTCATTAAGCAAATTCAAGGAAAATATTCAAGGAAGAACTTGAAGGAATCAAGGAGTTGCGTGTAGAAATCAAAAGAGCAAAGTCAAAGATCAAAGGATCATCAAGACCAAGCTTAAAGGAGAATTTTAGATTTAAGTCTTAGTTGATTTGTAAGAGAAAGAAATCTCTTAGTCACAAGATAGCTCAACTAAAAAGATGCATGAAGAAAATCAATTTTCATAACCTGCATTAAAAGGAATAAGTTTTTTGTTAATGAAAATGATTTTTGGAAATAAGAAAATTATTTGTCAGGTACAGCCATGTAATCAATGGATGTATGTCTGCTACTGTAACTAACAAATTAATTTAAGGTTCTTGATTCAGTAACACCTATGCACAATATGAATTCAGATCAGTTACAAATGGTTAATTGAATACAACCCTGTACATATGCTATGTACGAGTGTATTCATGTTTCAGGAAAATCTGATGTTCATTAATACATAGAGTACTGAATGGATGTACTGATGGATTAACCAAGTTCAAGACTATCAGAATGAAATTGGTTAATTCAGCCCTGTACTCAACCCTTGTTCAAAAACCAGAATCAGAATCAAGAAAACATATTGTTATTAGACCCAAATTTGTTTTAATTGATCCCAATGACTATAACTTGCTTCCTATATATAGAGGGATCAAAGGAATACTTTTAAAACAGATCATAAATTTTACAAAACCAATTTGAGAGATCAATTGTGAAAATCATTCGTCTTCTTGCTTGAGCTTCATTGTGAAAAAGAATGTTTCAATTTTCAAAAAACTTCAATTTGTAGATCAGACTATTGAGAGTTTAGGAAACGATCTTTTCGTTCTATTTGATTGTAAAGAGAGAGGGAGTCTCTCTGTGTGATTAGGGTGAGGTATCCCTAAGGAAGAACATTGAGGCTCTTCACAAGAGTGTGGTATCTCGAGGTGAAGGAGTGCTCTGTGGTGTAAAGGTTTTTCAAGCTACCTGGCTAAAGCTTGTTGTGTTAGTGTGTGAAAACCCACAGGTGGAGTGGGGACTTGATGTAGGTCACAGTGGTGTTGACTGAACTAGGTTAAATCTGGTTGTGTGGTATCTCTAAACTCAAACTCTTTAATTTCTGTCTTACGCATATAACTGTGATCTTGATGTTCTAAGTATTCAATTGATATCAGTTCTTGATCTGTTTAATATGAATTAAAACTAGAGTATTACAACAATCAATCTTGAGTTAGTTATTGTTCAAAACTGAGTTGATTAAAACTGTTCTTGACAACTGAAACAGAAACTGATATATTGTAACTTCAGTTCTTAACTGACTAAGGCCTGTATCTATTACCTGTACGACCCTGAACTGATTTATCTTTCTGAACTGATTTACCTCATCACCTTCTATCGAGATTTCATAAAAAGCCCTTCTCTGTTTTTCTAAAATATCCCGAGGCAACTCTGATTTGAAAAGTAAAGTTTTTGAAAAGGAAGAATTTTTGAAAACTCAATTCACCCTCCTTAAGTCTTTGAAGCCAAAACAAAAATAATGTCCCTCAAGGAAGATGAAGAACAAGAAGATGTGTGGAAGATGTATTTTGATGGAGCAGTCAATATGCATGGCAGTGGTATAGGAGCAGTGGTTATCTCACCAAACGGCAAGCAGTACCCGGTGGCCGTAAAGCTGAAATTTGAATGTACGAATAATATTGAAGAATACGAGGCATATGCTAGTGGATTACAAATTGCAATTTAACTTGGTATAAAGCAGTTGAAAGTCTTCGGGGATGCAGCTTTAATCATTTACCAAGTCAATGGTGAATGGCAAAGCAAAGACTCCAAGTTGATTCCGTATCAGAAATACTTGACTCAGTTGATTGCGAAGTTTGACGAGATTACTTTCTCGCATTTAACTCGAGACAAGAATCAGTTTGCAGATGCTTTAGCCACACTAGCTACCATGACCAAGTTGGACATCCATACCAATGTCCAACCCATCCAAGTTAGAGTGCAAGATTAACCAGCATACTGTGCCCATGTGGAAGGAGAACCTGATGGTAAGCCTTGGTATCATGATATCAAGCAGTATATTTAGAACAAGAAATACCCGACAGAAACGAACGAAGCAAATAGAAAGACCATCCGAAGACTGGCTATGGCCTTTTTCTTAAGCAAGGAAGTCATGTATAAAAGAGGATATGATGTTTCCCTACTCAGATGTGTGGATGCTCGTGAAGCTAAGTTGATCATGATCGAAGTTCATGAAGGAATCTCTGGGACTCATGCCAATGGCCATATGATTGCTCGAAAAATCTTGAGAAGTGGCTATTATTGGTCTACTATGGAGTCAGATTGTATAGAGCATGTTCGTAAATGCCAAAAATGTCAGATGTATGCAAACCGGGTCATTGCACCTCCATTTCCACTGCACAATTTAGCATCCTCGTGGCCTTTTTCAATGTGGGCAATAGATGTCATCGATCCCATTAATCCCAAGGCTTCCAATGGTCATCGTTTCATTTTGGTGGCGATAGACTATTTCACTAAATGGGTAGAAGCTGCTTCATATGCCAGCATAACTCAAAAGGTGTTTCTCAAATTCCTCAAGAAGGATATCGTCTGTAGATACGGGATCCCAGAGAGGATAATCACAGATAATGCTGCTAATCTTAATGGTGCCGAGATTCAAAAGTTTTGTAACGGTTTCAAAATCAAACACCACAATTCAGCTCCTTATAGACCTCAAATGAATGGTACAATTGAAGCAGCAAACAAAAATATCAAGAAGATCATTGCCAAGATGGTTGTAAACTATGAAGACTGGCAC
Organism: Sophora flavescens; assembly: GCA_030762895.1. Lineage (NCBI taxonomy): Eukaryota > Viridiplantae > Streptophyta > Magnoliopsida > Fabales > Fabaceae > Sophora > Sophora flavescens. Next base: position 108,644,482 of record CM061064.1, on the reverse strand, counting down.
GAAATGCTGCTATATGCTCTACATGCTTATTGGACTAATATACGATCAAGAACTGGGGCACCCCTTTCTCTTTGGTGTACGGGGTGGAGGCTGTCTCACTTATCGAAGTAGAACTCCCTTCTCTAAGAGTCTTGATGGAAGCAGATTTAGAAGAATCTGAGTGGGTGAAAACTCGATATGTGCATTTGAACATGATAGAAGAGAGAAGACTGGAAGCTATCTGTCACGGGTAATTGTATCAAAGCAGAATGGCAAGAGCTTTCAATAAGAAGGTTCACTCTACAGAATTTTGCGTGGGAGACCTGATTTTAAAGAAAATCCACCCTAATCATGAGGATGCCCGAGGAAAATCGGTGCCGAATTATGAAGGTCCTTATATTATCAAACAAGCATTCTCGAGAGGAGCTTTGATTCCTCAAAACATGGATGGGGATGAGTTACCAAGACCAGTAAACTTTGATGCTGTGAAAAAGTTCTATGCTTGAAAAAAAAAGAGCCCGCTAGGTTGAAAACCCGAAAGGGCGGCCTAGGCAAAAGTTAGGGTAAAGAACAATGAAAACAAAAAAGAAAAGAAAAAAGAAAACACCCGCTAGGTTGAAAATGCAAAAGGGCAACCTAGGTAAAAGTTAGGGCAAAGAACAATGAAAACAAAAGAAAAGAAAAGGCCCGCTAGGTTGAAAACCTGAAAGGGCAACCTAGGCAAAAGTTAGGGTAAAGAAACCTTAGGATGAAAACCTGTAAAGGCGGCCTAGGGGGAGGATATGGTCCAACACTTCTGCAAGTACTCTCCACACTGGGGCAATTTTATCCGACTGAGTATACATGGGCCAAATTATTGAGGAATAATTGAAGAAGGTGTGTTTGAAGAATCAGAAACAAAGCCAAGATCTGTGTCATCAAAAGGCTATGGGGAATCAATTAAATGAAAATCAAAGGACCAACACTGGGGCAAATTTTATATGATTCTCATAATTTTCTTTGTTTATCTTTGCTTTTAATCTTCAAGATCCCTTTTGTAATTTTGTTCTCATATTGTTATTTTCTCTTAACAAACTAAATTCTCATATTAAGGCAATAGGCTTTTCCTTCATACTCTCCTATCGTGTTCACTCTCATTTTTAATCACTATGGTCATGTCTCAATAAAAGTAAATATAAGTTTATTGGTATGATTTGATATTTCTAATGGTAGCACCAATGTATGGTTTGAACCAAAAGGACTCAATATTTCAAATTCATTTGAAGAGATATCATGCACTGGACAACAAAAGAATGATGTAAATAAGCTTGGGAGAATAAACATAACATCCCCCCTCATATGTTATCAGATTCTTGGATGACCCTTGTTGTTAAAATAATGAATGATGCCTCGGCTCAGAGTGGTCGGTGAACAAGGGTTTGGTTGGTGGAAGTTTTTCCATGGAGCATTTGTTTCCGCTGTCTTCAAAATGAAGGGATTCTCATTAGTTTCAGATTGCTGATTGAATTTTGTCGAGCTCTGAGGCTCACTGCAATTGAATTTTCGAGCTACGAGGCTCACTTCAAGTTTATTTTCGAGCTCGGAGGCTTGCTGTATTTTAGTTTCCATGATCAGAGGCCCATCACACTTTTCGAGGACATATTGAATGTGGCTAAAGCCTTATTTTTCCAAAATAGGGTGGTCGAACGCAAACATCAGCACATATTGAACGTGGTAAAAGCCTTATTTTTCCAGGCTCATTCCAACCAAACTTTGGAACATTTTTGTACAACATGCAACTCACATTATTAACAGACTTCCTAGCCCTATATTTCATCATAAATGTCCTTATGAGCTCCTGTACAATGAAGCACCCAATCTGGTCCACCTTAAGGTATTTGAATGCTTAAGTTATACCTCTACCTTGTAAGATCATACTCATAGGACCAAATTTCAACCTAGAGCTAGCAAGGCTGTCTTTTTAGACTACAAAGAGGGCACTAAAGGTTACATACTCTATGACCTTTCCTCCAACGAACTATTCATCTCCAAAAATGTCTTTCTCCACCAGACACCTCGCCTCCCTCTATCTCTTATCCTAACCGCCCTGATGATTCCACTCCTCCACCTTCTACAGCTTCTACACCTCAATAGGACCGACCCTCAGGCAAAGCTGGTAAAGCAGCAACTTTAGGCCTCCCAAAAAATTTCTACTTTTGCAAGTACTTTTGGCTCAAAAAAGTCTCAAACTTGTGAACACCCATTTTTGTCCGTATTCATTTTATTTTATTCTAATTTTATTATTATGTTATTATATTTCAGGGAGCCTAAAAAATAATAGCAATGAAAGAAAGAAGAAAAAGAAAATAATGAAGAAAGGAGGAAGAAAAGAAAGAGAAAAGAACAATCAGCCAAAAGAGAAGAAAGAAGATTGAGTTACTTATCCTATCTCAATATCTACAATAAGAAAAAAATAAGTGATACTTCAAAAAAAAAAAATTTATCCAGCCCAATCCAGAAAAAATACTCACCAAAAGGGCCAAACCCACACCTCTAAAATCGGGTCGCGCTTGACCCGGTTCATGGCCCACAACCCACACATCATTTTCCCCTTCCTCCCTCATTTTAACCAAGTAGCCCCACTCCTAACCCTAAAAAACCCCATTTTACATATCAGACAAAACCTCTCTTCCTCCTCCCACTCTCCAACCGCCCCTACACCTCCTCTACCCATTGGTCCTTCTTCTCCCTCATCTCCTCCACTCTCTTAACCGCACCACACTTCCTTCTCTCTTCAAACACGCAACCTTCACATCAAATCACCTCCTTTCCTCTGCTCGCGTCACCTCCATCTGGACACACGTGATCTCTGCTCAGAACCGTCCAAGCTCCGGATTTCGTGGGACCAACCTTGAAGCCGTTGGGTAAGGAGAAGCATGAAGCCCTCTCCTCCATATATAAATTGAGATGCGGAGATAGAAAAAGAGAGGAGGGGGAAGAACGAAAAAATCAGAGGACAAACGGAGGAAGGATACGAAGACAGAGGGAGAGAGATTTTTATCTGATATTTTCTTTGTGAAGAAGAAAAGATTGGGTTTGAGGTAGAAATTGAGGAGATCTTCGTTTTTTAAACAGAAAGATGGGATTTTTGGGTTAGGGATTTGAGTTTTTTTTTCCTCTTCTCTGTCATTAGAGTGGTTCCAAATTTTCAGAAGAAGAGAGAGTTAAAAGAGTCAGTGAAACTGAAATGTGAGGGTTTTGATCTTAAAATTTTACTACTGGGAGAAAACAAAATCATTGTTATTCTGCTCTCATTTGGTAATCCTTTTCCTCTTTGTTGATATTATTCATGAGCTTCTCTTGACATTCTTATTTTTCTATGTCTTTGTTTATGACGAAAAGAAAATCCATGGATATTGAAACTGAATGAGTTTGTATGATATTTGCTATATGAGTTCTTATGTCTGTTTCAGAAATGGTGTATCGTAGGGTTCCTATTTCATTGTTTTCCATCATATGCTGAAATGCATGATTCACTAGTAATCTTCATATGGCTATACCGTTACTAAACACTTAAAATGTTTCATTTTTGTTCTATTTTCGTAAAGGCATTGTTCTGTTGATAGTTTTCTTATGCCCCACCCTCATTGTGTCGAGTTCATCTTTATAGTTAATAGGCAGAAGATGATGCATGTTGTTGTTTGCTATTATCGTTATCGTTAATTTCTAGTCTTCCTTATAAGCTTTTGTTTAATGTTAACCACCTTTTCCTCATTAATCATGCCGTTCTAAGTTAGACAAATCGTTTTAAGTACCCATCTTATACTTATTTTTATTTTTATTTAAAAAATTCAGTTTCGTGATAAAATAAAAATTCAAAATGACCACTAGAATAATCCTTTGATTTGCATCCCAAAAAAAAACATTTCAATAGTAATGAATCAATGTAATTGTGTAATTGAATTTTTTTCAAAATCTTTTTATGGACCTTTATGATTATTTAATTCACCATCCAAAGTTCCTCATGTTAGAAATAAGGCAAAACTTTTTTTTACATAAAAATAAAAGATGTTCACTTAAATCCCCTTCAGCCGGTTTGTTCCCTTTTTACAAAACAAAGAAAATTGCCTTTTGATAAATAAATAATTGAACTTCTTTTATTTTGGGATGGCCTATGGACTTGGTTGCCATATTCAATCCCTTAGAATAAAGGTTGCCCTATGGACTTATATGCCATGTTCAACCTATTTAGGACTTTTGAACATTTAATCAAAAAGGTAGAATAAAATAAAAAATGAGATCATGAAATAACATTTCTCTTCCTAATTCCTATGTGGCATTTTTCTAAATACTTAATTAAATCAATGTTATTTTTGGGTTGCTCTATGACAAGTGTCATGCTCATTGCTTTAGATTTTGAGGTTTCCTTGTAGACTTACTTGCCATGTTCAACCTCATTTAGGTTTAATAAAAAATTTTCACAAATACAAAACAGATAAAAAATACAAAAATATCTTAAAATAAAAAAAAAATTCCTTTAAATGATTTTCAGGGTAAAATAAATATTTTCAAAGTTACTAATAATTTACACAACTAATTTTGGGTAACCATTTTTATGGATGTTCTAGGGTGCCGCGGGGTTAAGTCTCGATGCCTTTCCTAGACGTAATCGACTCCCGAACCCAAAGTTTTATTATTTTAAAGGGTTTTCCAACTTCCCCGAATTTAAATAAAATTGGTGGCAACTCAATGTTTATTTTCTAAAATAAAAACAAGTTTTCTTTTTGTTCGCCGTTGTGCCACGATCACAGTCACGAAAAAACTCAATATATATCTTGTTTGTATTTATTTTTTTTATCTACAAGTGTGTTTGTATGTAAATACACAACAAATATTTACATTAATTGGTGATAGATGCATGCGCATATCATGGATATCGTTGGTCAACCTTGTGGGTAGCCGCAACAACCGTTTGAGCTATTACTAATATGAGGTTGATAGTGGTTAACGACTACAACGATGGTTGGATAGTTGTCACAAGGGAGCCATATGAATAGCTGCAAAAGCCATTTGAGTGGCTGTTATACGAGATCGGATCATACTTGTGCATAACTGCAATATCCGTTTGAGTGGTTACTGCACAAAGGAGGTGACCGTGTCGACTGCAACGACCGTTTGAGTGCTTGTCACGATGGAGTCGTGTGAACATTTGGAACAGATGTTCAAGCAATTGCCACAGGAGGTTGAGGTGGACTATCCGGAGCGACCAAGTTGGTGGAACTCAGAGGTGGAGCGACGCGGGTGCTTTCTCATCGTTGGAGAACTTCTCGAGTTTCTCATAGTGGAGGGGTTGGGGAAAGTAGTGCTTCATCCCATATGGAGGACCACTGTTGCACTCTCTTGGTAACACGATAGCCAGTAGCCCAACTCCCGACTTACGCTGTTGTAGAATTGGCCAATCATGCATGTAAGACCAGTTGCGCACATAGAATTGGTAATGATCCTAGTTGATGAGTTTTCGAGGTTGATTGTTATGACGATAATCCTAAGAGACGGTTGTGACTGTTAACATGCATGTTAATATGATATTCTATATTGTTTCCTGTTTCATAATAATTGTAGAGTTTCTTACCTCATGTATGTATATGTTCTCTATTCTTTATATGATGATCCAGATTTTGGCTCAAAGGCGAAAGTGAGTCATCAGCTGGTGAAGACACCGAGAAGGTTTGAAGTGATCAAGGTGAGAGTCATTCTTCACTGCGACAAATATGTTGATATATCGTGATTGAAGAGACCTCCGAGGATGTTGTTAAGTCTTTTAGTGTTTATACCATGACCAGTGGAGTGTGTGTTATTGTATCTTTTATGTTGTCGCTTCCTTAGTTGCTCTGATGTTGTATATGAATATATGTTTTAAATGTTTTAATTTTTCTCTGCAATTATATGTAATTGTAATGTGTTAAGTTCCATGTGGCACTCTGTAACACCCCTTCGGTGCTATATGCTTAACTTGTTGCGGAACTTAAAATAAAAAAATTAATGCTGGTTGCTTTCCGAAAATAATTTAGGTATATAATTATGTTTCAAAATTTGCGGGTCTAAAAATTTTGTCTTGATATGAACATTTAGAAACGTCAAGGTAAGAAACTTAATTCATAATACATACATCACATTAAAAATCTCCAAATAATCATTAAAGACTTTTCTTGCCAAGGCATACAAGTTTTCAAATAACCATAATAGACCATAATAAATACTTAGAAAAAGACTCCAAAACCCTTACAACAAAAAGATGACTCCACAGCTGGTCAAACCTAGAGATGTCTATTGGGAAATTCTCCAACATCATCCCCATCATCGGATACCTCGAAACAAACAAGGCGTCGTAGCTCATCCTAGTGAGTGGTACAAGAGGGAAACTGGGTCTTGGCCACAAGAGCTCACACATCATCATTGTTAGCATCATAACCTTCAAATCTCAGGGTCTTGTAGTCATTTGGAATACCATTAAGATGAATTTTACACATATCCACAAATGCCACAAGGCATTTCACATGTACATAGAAAGGGTGAGATACTGACACGTAAGTTTATCACAGTAGTCACATACGCGACACAACAATCAATAACATATGACAACAACGACATGTAAAACAATATGAATCATAGTCCTAATATCAATACTATTTAAGAAAGGGGATTCATACCCAACAACCATTATAGGTTTTTAAAAATGCATGACACTTCAAAAATCCACTATATATTTCGTAATCTCCGGAGATCCTAACTTCCCTTCGTCAAGCAATGATTAGGTTGTAATACCCCTTACGACAATTGTCTCATAAGGTCGGTCTCTCAATTTAGGTCCGGGATCCAATTGTTCAAGGGTATCACACTCAATTACGTAAAATAATATTGAGTAATCCCTGATTGAGTACATCCATGTTTGGCAGTCGTTACGTCCACGGCTCGAGGTCGCGAGGCCCCAGCTTTTTGTGGCTCACAAACGTAGATGTCCTTATAGACCCACTTTGGTCTTGACTTCCCCAATTTGTAAATCCTCAAAGGATTGTAGCTCATAAACTATGGCACGTCTGCCAGCTTATGCATGTAAAACAGTTGGTTCATTGTTTTTCTTTTTCATTCGTTCTTTCTTGTCCAAGCTTAAAGCTCACGACTAATTTTATGCAGGCATCAAGCCCATTCACACTTAACACAGGACATGTAGTCCGAGTATTCATTTACGAAACTCTAGGCCGAATCATCGGTCACTAGGTTCGTCAATATTTGACACGAAGTCAAGTCGCCAACATGGAATTTTAATCCACGACCAAATACTTACTCAGAAGAACTATAGTCTGACGCCTCGGTTACTAGGTCCTCACAACTTTCATAATTTTCAACACGATTTTCGTTCAGTGAAAACTAAATTGAAAATCAAATACAAGAGTTTATCAACGTTTGTCGGAAAATTTTTTTTTTCTCTTTTAAACAACATTTTGCAGAAATCCTTTTCCTTTAAAATTCATTTGGGAAAATGTCAAATCATTAAAAATAATTTATAAAACTTTTTGTCTAAAACAATAAAATTATTATCAAGATCATAAGGCATTTTTCTACATATTTTCATTTAGAATAAAATTTTCGTAAACCAAAAACTTTTCTTTCTAAAGACTTTTCTTGACTACATTGAAACAATTTCATGATTTTTCTTGTTTCTTTTATTCTTTTTGAAACGTTTTCGGGCAAATTAATGTAAGTGCAATTTATCATTGTTCGCCCTCACTAACACTCATTTCTTAAGCATTATTTTAAAATCATCTATGATTTATCAAAAACGTAACTTTTAACAAAAATATACTTAAGTCACATTATTTTATTTTTAGGGTAAAGGCCCATTTTGGTCCCAGACAAAAAGGTGTGGAGGCCATTTTAGTCCCTGGAAAAAAAAACTACACCGTTAGTCCCTGACAATTAATAATGTGGGACACATTAGTCATTACGTTGACTTCCGTTAGCAAGCGTCCGTTAGTTGGGTGACATGGCCGTTAAATCGTGTTAGCTGGCCCCGTTATCTCTACCCATTTAAAATGAGACTAGTTAGTCCCTAACAATTAGTATCGTGGGCCAATTTAGTCCCTATGTGACTGATATCAACCTGTGTTACAGCAGGTGGTTCTTATGCTACTTTTGTGCTTTGTACTCCTTGTGCTGCTTCTGTGCTTTGCTTCTATGCTCTGCACTCCATTGCTCTCTTTCTTCAACTTTTCAAGACTCTTCTTTTGAGTTGGTGGCAGATTCCCATTCACAGAACAACCTTAACAATCACTTCCTCCCTTTTGCTATTTACATTTTCATTTCTAAATTAGGGTTGTTCTGTTCTTCCCCATTTCGATTTTTGCTTGTTTCTGTTTCATCTTTAATTTTGGATTTAGGGTTATGAATAAGTGTAGGGTTGGTTTTTATAAGGTTGATTGTGGGATGAATATAGGTATGGGTGACCATTTTTAAGTGGAAGAAGAACGATAAGCTGAGAGCGCGAGCAGTTTGTAAGGTTGAAAACTGCAGCTGGCTTGCATACTGTGCTTGGAGCACCATGAGCAAGAGTTTTTAGTTGAAGACATATGTAGGAGAACACACCTACTGCAGAGTGTTTAAAAACAAGGCTGCCATTAGGGATTGGGTTGCAAAGAAGTTGGACCAAAAACTTTTGACTCAACCTGACCTTAAAAGGAAGCAAGTCTTTGACATGTTTAAAGAGGGATTGGGTTGCAAAGAAGTTGCTACATGTTGTTTGATTCTGCACTTTCCTGACTTTGCTGCATTTGGTTTGATTATGGAAAATATACAGGGACTATTTTGTCCCCTGATAGAAATTGTTAGGGACTAATTTGTCCATTAGTAGTAATTGTTAGGGACTACTTTGTCCATTAGTACTAATTTATCTATTGTCATATAAGTTGTATGCAGGGACTGGTACCTGCATTGAAAGAAGTGATGCCAAGTGCACAACACAGGAACTGTGTCCTGCACATTTGGAAGAATTTCATCAAAAATTTTAAGGATAGGGAGCTAAGAGGGTATACATGGGATTGTTCTAAATGCACAACTGAGCCTGAGCTTAAAGCAGAAATGTTGAGGTTGAAGTCTAAGAATTAGAGAGCTTGGAGTTACCTAAACAACATTGAACCGGCCGCATGGGTAAATGCCTATTTTAGTCATTGGCCTAAGTTGGATAACATTACCAACAACATGTGTGAATCCTGGAATGCCAGGATTGTCAGATATAGGGAGAAGCCCATATTGACCATGTTAGAAGAACTGAGGTGTTATCCGATGAGGAGGACAGCCAAATACATAAGGCGACTAAGTTCTGTGAAAGGGAATCTGCCACCAACTCAAAAGAAGAGACTTGAAAAGTTGAAGAAGGAGAGCAATGGAGTGCAGAGCACAAAAGCAACAAAAGAACCACCTACTGTAACACAGGTTGATATCAGTCACATAGGGACTAAATTGGCCCACAATACTAATTGTTATGGACTAATTAGTCCCACTTTAAATCAACAAAGATAACGGGGCAAGCTAGGACGATTTAACGGCAACGTCACCCAACTAATTGATGCTGGCTAACAGAAGTCAACGTAGGGACTAACGTGTCCCACGATAGTAATTGTTAGGGACTAACGGCATAGTTTTTTTTGTCAGGGACTAAAATGGCCTCCAAACTTTTTATCAGAGACAAAAATGGGCCTTTACCCTTATTTTTAAAAGTTCTTCCACTTACGAAAATCGAAATCTTAAATTTTCTGCTTCAGATTTTTAGTATCTTAATCCTGGTTATCAAGTTATGACCATTGTCACGCTCTCAACGAATACAATCAACAACAATCTCATGAATAAACATACATAAACAAATTTAAGACACAATTCATTTATCAATCCAATATTCATCATAAAACTAGAAATCATTAATTCAACATCACACAATAGTTACAATTAATCACACATACCAAACAATTAAGTATATGACTACATAACTCATTTAAGTAAACTCCTCTTACCTCTTGAAGAACAAACTTTTCTTTGATTCCAAACCCTCAAAGCTTTTTCTTTCACCACACAATATCACAACAACAAGCTAAGCTCTCAACCTTCATCTAAACAACACATAAAACAAGTTAAACAAATAAAAGAAGTTCATTGACCCACCAAGCTAGGGTTCAGACAAGACATACAAAAGAGGGATAGGGTTTTCCATTTTCTTCAAACTTTTAAATACAAGATGTTAGGGTCTTAGATAGTAGATAAAAATTGTCAAAATTCACAAATTCCATTTCTATGATTTTCTGGAAATATTTCCATGAAAGCCAATAAAAATGGAAACTTGAACTATGTTCATGGAAATGAAATGAATCATGAAGGAAAATGATGAAATGATCTTAGATCATGAAATTTTACCTCTAGGATGTTGATAAAGGAGAAAATTGTGAAGAACAAGTCAATAACACTTTACAGCTCTAGAAAAACCATATGGTAAAGGTGCTCCAAATGGAAATTTATGTGTGATAACAAATGTATGAATGATTAAGGGAAGTAAGAATATGATATTAGAATGTTGAAACAAGTCTTGTATGATCTCCATCAAGCCTTGGCCGAAATTCATGGAGGTTGGGTGGAGAGAAAAGAAACTAAGTGTTTTTTATCCTTAATAGTTAGAAAACTTGACAACTTTAGTGTTTTTATGAAAAATGAAGTGAGATGGTGTTTCCAACACCCCATGGAAAGAAATTATCAAGGGAGAGGGGAGGGTATTTTGGTCCAAAAATTGTGGGATCAAATTGGAATTAATAAAGAAGGTTAAGGGCATTTTGGTCTTTTCATGGCTAGATATTTTGTAAAATAAGTAAGTGCCATTATTGCAAGGGTGAGTCATCACCATGAATCACCATGATGACTCATTCTCAATGAGTCATCATGAATGACTCGTCGTTCTTTCTCTCGGCTTTTCTCCGCAGTTCCGTATCTGGTTCCGTCATTTACCCGATTTAGGTTTTGCATGTTTTCTTTGAAAATTTCGCCCGAATAAAATATAATATTTTATTTTTGGGCGAAAATTTTAAAATAGATCATATCACTAAAAAAGTGATAAAATATAAAATTACTAAGTTTCAGATCAAATCAGGGTTCTTCTGACCAAATACAAATGTACTGTCAGCGAAAATGCAGATCGATTTTCATCTGAATTTTGAACCCAAAATTTAACCTTAACTTCTTACAATATAGTAGGTTCTAGCTATGATTTTGTTTTCTCCAAAATCATTTCCTTGGTCTCAGTTAAAAATATAAATAGATACATCGTTACCGGTAATACAACCTAGATAAAAAGGAGGGTGTTACATTACTACCCCACAAAAATAAATCCGTCCTCGAAATTTCGTGACCCGAAACTTAGACAGGATCTTGTTAGTTCATCTTAACGCCAAGATCCTACATTGCATTTCCCTTCGCTTCCTTCCCCTTAACTGACATCGGTAACTTCATAACGGAATTCATTCTTATGTCATTCTATTTATTCTTGAAACTATACATCACTACATTAGGCTCATGGTCTTTAAAATTTCACCTTAGTCTATCACATTCGAAGGACATAATCAAAACTTAATCATATCTCTTCTTAATACTGGTCCACTAGAAAACCTTATTCCAAAATCTAACTCTCACAATTAACACCAAGATCAACAATACCTTTATAGCAACATGCATCAACTTCCTACTCAAAGTATCAAATCGTAGTCTTAGTCCTATTAAACGTTGTCCACCATTGTAGATTATACCAGAATCGCACCTCTCAATCCTCAAAAAAAATTTATTGCACCCCTTGATGTAACTGAAACTAAAAGAAACCACGTCGGGTAGGATTATCAAACTCTTCAAGCTTTTTTTTTCAACTTCTCTAGCAACCTAGTAAAAAAATATCATCCTTTTCGCTCAAATCTACTTTGGTGAAATTACTATATGTACTTTCCTTTTAATCTTCCAAATTCATACAATCAATCTTAACTACAAGATCATTAACCTAGATTCCTTTAGTGATATTCTTCCTTGACTCATTATAAGATTTTTTTTAATCATCTTCAATAATGACGTTGAGCTTAGTGTTTCTCATCTTACCAGTCATATCTACACCTTAACAAAACTCCTATCGCCTCTTGTCTATCCTGCTATAGGGGTGATCGTTTCTTTCTTGTCCATCTAATTGAGGGTGATAAACTAAACCCAGCCTCGACTTGGTTCTCAAAGCTTGATGCAAACTCTGCCAAAAATGGGAGGTAAGTTTCTGGTCTTCATTTGGAACGACACTAGAAGATACTCCATGAATCCTTTTTAGTCCTCTGATTCATACTTTGGTTAGCTTCTCCACTATATAGAGGATATAAATAGGTAAGAACGGTGTCGACTTCGTTAGCCCGTCAACGATCACTAGGAACAGTTCAAGACTCTCAGAGTTGCTCGGTAAACCCATGACAAAATTCATTGCGATGTTATCATCTTAACAAGGAAGGTCTCAAACGTCTAGTTATCTTTTTACTGTACTCGACTAAATCTGACATCGTGATTTGGATCATATAAACATCCTCATGACTTATGAGATAGGTCACGCGTCAATGACGTTTAGAAAAGATATATGGTAAAATTGATCAAAAAGTGATAAATTCTATTGAACTGCAATAAGACATGGCTTTGAAGATTAAGGAAAGGAAATTTCTTTGTCTTACCCTGACAAGAAAGCATATAGAATAATTTTACCAATCAGAAAGATACATGAATATCCAGTATGTAAAAAGATTCTTCAATAGGTTCATGAGTTTAAAAATGCCTGGTACATTCTTACAAACATGACTCTACTAAAGTTATGTCTTTCACAAGAAATTCCAGTGGATTAGGAAATCAAAAGACGAACAGTTCCTAATCCCAAGAGGATTCATTCTTAGTTCAAGGAATTGGCAAAATGACAATTTAAAAAGGGAAACAGTCTGACCAAAAAAAAATCAAACTAGGTCACATTTACCAAAAGTAAAAGTGACTAGCGTAAGTTTCATCAAGAAACTTCTATTACCAAGAAGTCATCTGTGTTACAACTCAAGAAGTAGTCATAAATTTTTTTTCAACAAAATGTGAAAATATCCAGACCAATAGAATACTATCAAATCAATCCACTCAAATGTCTAATACACTGGCTGGTATTTGAGAAGCGTGAGTATAAATTTTCACATACGAGGAGTCCATTGGAGTAAACTAAAATTACAGACTAGCATGAACAATTAAAGAGTCATGATAGACTTTAAGTCAAGATCAGAAAAGTCAGTTCGACACATACAAAATTGATCATTGTGATTGTCTAATTCAACCATAAGGATTAGAAAAACAATGGTCAATACACGATTTCGTAGAGAATGCTTTAAATGGAATAAAACAGTAGAGATTAACTCTGAAGGATAGAAATGAATGAACTTGTATGATAATTTACAGAAATAGAGAAGTCCAATATTCTCACTCAGGGCGGAAAGTGAAAGAATAACAAATAAAAGAGTTGAATAGTACAGTTAAAAGTTTTCTTAGTCATGTGACACTCATCCAAGTTGAAGATTCAAATTGGCTCGCCTTGGTCTCAACAAGCACAAGGTCCTTCCAGACTCGCTTAGTATGGTCGATTGTTGTTTCCTGTGTTCTCCTCTGAATCATGCAAGATCACGAGAAACTTAGTCAGTTCCTCCAGTCATGCGAAGAGTTGGCCTTTCCTCGCAAGCTAAGTCAACGGCACAACAATCTTTGGTAGGTCCTCACTCTAATCTGGTGATAATTCGTCCTCAAGTCGATCTTTGAGAAGACAACAACTCCTCGCAATTAATCTATCAGATCAACTATGCATGGCAGAGAGCACTTGTTCTTGATCGTCACTTTATTGAGTTGTCGATCGGAAATCCACGCATAGTCTCGAACCTTCGTACAACGTTGGTGCTTCCTACGAGAACACACTCGGTCTAATAAACTGCTTAGACCACAGATCTACCAATTGAATCGAGTCTTCTAACTTGATTAACTTTTTAGGCGACATCCTATATAAACCGATAGAGATCATACCAAATCTAGAAACTAGATCGATCGAAAAATCAATATCCTCCGCAAGCATCAAACCTAGAACAATTCCAGGGAACACTCCTGGAAAATCCTCTACAACAGGCATGCTGTTTTTACAATGTTTAAAAGCATATAAAAGTGTTCAATTGATTTCAAAAATGACTTTGATAATTGTTTAGGTCATAAAGGAATAAAATCATGTTTCAAGAGGTAATGAAATTGAGTTTTTAAAGAATTCAAAAATGGTAAAATGGACCAAAAGTAAATAATTCGTCCAACCCTATTTTTGGGAATTGGAAACTGTTTTTGAAACTTAACTTAAGTGTCCTTAGGCTCCAAAGTGAATTGTTAACCTTGGGAATCAAAGAGTTTATGGACATGGATTTCCCAATTTTCAAACTTAGAAGCTTTCTGTTAAGTTTTAGGACTTTTGAGTGAAATGTTATTCAAGATCTTACTTTTGTATTTTAATACCTTCAAATGAGTATTAGAACCTAGATAATTGATGATTTTGAGTAAAGGAAGGTTATTTTGAAAGTTTAGGGGTTTCGGCCCTAAATCAAGTATAAAGGGGAAAATCGTCTTTCAATAATTTTACGGGATTTGAATACTGTTTTGAAAGATTTGGTATCAATATACCTATTTGTGAATCTTATTTCCTAATGGTTTGGTTTTGACAAATGAGTGTTGATTTTGAACCAAAAGGATTTTAGTCGCTACGATTAGTATTTCAAGTTAAATGGAAAACCTAAGTCGAGGATGGCTTAGTGAAAACAAAGACTTAATGATTATGACTCATGGTGGAGAAAGAGCATATGTCGTAAATTAAGGATGATTCACTCATCCTTTCATCCATAATACTTAATGACAAAGAGTATTTTAAGGTTACTTGCTTCACAAGTAATCATGTTCGTGAATGGACTTAAAGAGGCATAATCCAGTTGGTGACGAATGACCAACCTTCATAATGTACTAAATCGTTGAAACATGGATAGTCCAACGAGGGGTGATTCCCAACAGGTTGGTACTGTCTGCTTTGCCTCTAGAATGGCTTTTGGTTTCCGTAAGGAACCCCGAAATTTATCCGGTGGATAAATATGAACATACACGCCATTAACAACATTATTGCCTAAACACATAGTTGTTACTATGTTCTGTAGGGCCTTTGTGACTAGCAGGTTGAGCCGACATGCATGTGCGCATGAGGACGTGCTAGTGACGATCTTAAATGATCTTGGGGATGGTCAGGGAAGGAGGGTCATGAATGGCCAGTTGGTGATTCTTCTTCTTGGTCATGGCGTTCCATGCAATACACTGACATCAACGAGTAGATGATAGCCGGTCAAGGTTATCGAGAGTGTTTCACAATCAATTATAGTACCACTATGTGGCTGTTACTATTGAACGCACAAGATGCCTACTTTTGACAGTTGTGAAACATGTGCTCTAATCATTCCTTATGAATGTTCTGTTAGCTCCAGAGTTAGGGTCAGATCTTCCTTGAGGCTGTGTAGGTATGGGACTATGCACTTTCAATCAGTTACCTATATTCTCGTGTCTCTATGTACAAACAGTATCCAATCATGCTTGATGAGATTATGGTTACATTGATATTGTGTACTGTTAGCTATACGTGCATGTGTTATCTGTTACTTGTATATACTGGACTATTTGACTGAGATATATGTTTACATGGATATGAATGTATTCTATGTGGTGTCGTCGGATTTTCATATCGGCCATATGCTGTGATGTTTGGGAATCTCACCTCCTTATTTTATATTGCCTATGTCGGCTGGATATGTGCCTTCATTGTTCTTTTGAGAAGACTGAGATGTCGAGGTGTCACTTGGTTAATTCATCATAGAGGTTGAGGTTCGAACATACTGACAATATGTTGAAGTTTCTAGTGGACGTCTTCCAACTTTTAGATGGTTCAAGATGATGGTCTTTGTGTTTTTTGTCATGCCTGACCTTTCTTTTCTTGAGACAGGCATGATTGTCGTTGGTCTGTAGGCTATGACTTTCTCCTTATTAAGGGAAATGGCTTAGTCTGAGAGCTACTTTTGTAATGGCTCTAGTGATGTCTTTTGTGACGACGTCAGTAGTGGACTCAAATAGAGTTTCTGCTAGATCTCGTCAGCTAGGTTTGTTCTTCTCACGATGTGCAAGAGAGGATAGTCTTTTATATTTTGGTTTGGCCAGCTTGGGATGTCTGGGAGTTAATGTTACCGTTTATGGAGCTGCGACTCCAGGTATCTTATACTTTAGGAGCTGCGTCTCCATAGCTTTATGTTGGATCTATGTATTTTTATGTTTTTTGGTTATGAGTCGTATTGGGTTTTTATGTAAATGACTTTCGAACTTATAATCTTAATTATGACTACGAAATATTTTATTGAACAGTCACTTGATTCCAAGTATTTATATTGATGCCTTGTGAAAAAGAAAAATATTACCCCATTATATTACATGGCATTTAATTAAACTATTTTTCAGTCTTAAAATGTCACAGAAAGTGTAGCGCTCGAGAAGGGTGTTACATTTCCAACACCCCAAGGCATGAAAATTTCAAGGGAGATGGGAGGGTATTTTGGTCCAAAAATTGTGGGATCAAATTGAAATTAACAAAGAAGGTTAAGGGCATTTTGGTCTTTTCACGGCTAGATATTTTGTAAAATATCAAAGTACCATTATTGCAAGGGTGAGCCATCACCATGACTCACCATGGTGACTCATTCTCAATGAGTCATCATGGATGACTCGTCGTTTTCTCTACAGTTCCGTATCTGATTCTGTCGTTTACCCGATTTAGGTTTTGCGCGTTTTCTTCGAAAATTCACCCGAATAAAATATAATATTTTATTTTTGAGCGAAAATTTTAAAATAGATCATATCACTAAAAAAGTGATAAAAATCTAAAATTACTAAGTTTCGGGGTCAAATCAGGGTTCTTCTGACCCAATACAAATGTACTGTCAGCGAAAACGCAGATCGGTTTCCGTCTGAATTTTGAACCCAAAATTTAACCATAACTTCCTACAATAAAGTATGTTCTAGCTATGATTTTTTTTCCTCCAAAATCATTTTCTTGGTCTTAGGTAAAAATATAAATAGATATATCGTTATCGGTAATACAATGTAGATAAAAAGCAAGGTGTTACACACTCGAAAGGTGTTACATGGAAATCATAAACTATTTGGTTATATTTCTTCTTCGCCTAGGTCTTAATTAAAAATATTAATATTAACTATTTCGACCTGAACTCCTAAAACTCTACCATGGCCTAGGGACCATAAGTTATTTGGTCATTTCTTCTGCACATATCCTTACTCTATTGAATGTCTCCTTTTGCATTGCCTCATACCAGCATGAATGGCTCTGCACTCGACATTTTTAAATTAAAGACCTTCATTCTGTGGTTAATATGTACAAACAGGTTAACCTCAATGAAGGGAAGGATGTTTAAACAAAAAACACATACACACACACAATAAAACCACTTTGTATCATTTATATGTTGTTATCCTTAATGATCTGATCCCATACCTTTTATTTTAGGATTCATATTGGTGAAAGAAATGTTTACAAAACCGGACCGGCCATCGAACCGGTGAAGGCAGCGGTTCGAGGTTCAATGGTCCAACCCAAGTTGAACCGTGGTTGAACCGGTTATAATTAAATAATATTATTTTAATTTTTAATATAATATTTGTAACAATATTAAACAAAAAAACAACATAACAACTAAAATTATTAAGTACAATTTTTTATTTATTTTGAAATTAAACTAAATAAATATAAAGATATATCTTAAAATCATTTTCGTAGGGAAAACCAAGAGAAATGTTTTGATAAAAACAAAATGTGGTTGAAGTTAGGCTCAATCAAGAGTGTCAAGTGAGAAGTGTTTTGATCGAAAGAGGAATAAGTGGGAAATGCTTTTCTAATAATAAAGACAATTGGGCTCAAATTAGTCAATTGGGCTAATGGAAGATGACTTGATACTTAACATTTCAATTTTAGAGTGAACCCTAGTTTCATACTTCACTCACTTCCTCCTCAGCCGCAACACACCTACACCGTTCTCCTTGCCCTTCAGTTCCTGCTCCTCCATTGCTGTGCCTGCAATGCTTACTTCCCCATATTTCCTCCATGATCAGCATACAACACCGGTCTTTATGAACATAGATGAAGCGTTGTTGGAGCACCTCGTTCGATATCTCAGATCTCAATGCTTTCTTGTACCGGTTCCTTGCTAGTCCGGTTTTAGGGATCAACCGAATTGTCTTGATGTCCGGGTCCTGATCGGACCGGTTCAACCGGTCGATCCGGTCCGGTTTTGAAAACCTTGGGTGAAAGTAGTCGACCTGGTATATTTAATATGGATAAAGCTTTTAATAAGATGGAAACTATGTTATTAATTAAAAAACTAACTTATTTAGGTAAAAATATTTTATTGCAATATGTTATATGTTATATGA
This sequence comes from Sophora flavescens, assembly GCA_030762895.1. Taxonomy (NCBI): domain Eukaryota; kingdom Viridiplantae; phylum Streptophyta; class Magnoliopsida; order Fabales; family Fabaceae; genus Sophora; species Sophora flavescens. The sequence continues at coordinate 108,625,897 of CM061064.1, read as the reverse complement.
CTTTGTATAATATTAATTTAGGTAAGAATTTTTATTTCTTCAATATATTTTTATTTTTTTCCTTTTTCTCAAAAAAAAATAATCTTATTTAGTAGGCAATAATGGTTTATTCGATGATTTTTAAAACTTTTTACTACCCGAAATGCATATATTAATTAATATACAATTAACGACTGAATTTAGCTACTATTTAATAAAGAAAGGGAAAGAGGCACAATCCTTAATATGATAAATTGATAAGGATTTAATATAGATTTTAATAAAGGCATGGATGTTTCACACCTCTTCACCGTATGACATATATGGTAAGTAAAATTAAGCTATTACATTCTAGAAAAGATTTGAATACATTGAATTCAATGTTGTCAATCAAATACAGTTGAATGTTATATTTTATTAAATATTTAGAAGAAATTAAAATTATTTAATATTTAATAATTTAATAATTAAAAACATTTAATATGAGATAGTGTAATAAAGAAAAGAAAACTTATTATGAGATATCAAATACCTTCAACCTTTGAGGAAACCTTGTAACTAATAACAAGTGCTACTCATTTGACTAAGTTTGAATTGATATAAAAGAATCAAATGAAGAGGAATAAAATAGAATTATACTAGATTATAAGTTTTGGATAGTTTGAATTAAAATAGTCATTCAATTTGCGGGGTATGGGATTAAATAATATAGAAGCAACTTATTATCTAAACAATGGTATAACTACTTCATTTCATTCCACTCGACTCCGCTTTATTGCATTCCATCCCTTTTTTATTTTATAGTCATGGTATTTGATGCAAACCAATCTCTACACAAATTTTGACGAATGATGTTTAGCCAAACAACTATTGCCGTATTGTTTTTTTTTTTTTTGATAAAGAGCTATTAGTATGCTAGAGCATCACAATAGAGAGAGAGGAATCCCAACTAGGTTGGCACCCCAAACTCTAACAATCATTTGCAGCATAATAAAATATATTAAAAGAAGAAAATAATACAAAATTGAGAAACACATGGGGGGACATGTGCCTTACGAAATTGCCTTCATACTTTCTAGCATTTATGTTAATTTTATTCTACACTATATCAAAAAAGTGTTAGCCACCTTTACCCTGCAAAATTTTTATAGACGTTTCAAATATCTCTCATCATCATCAGAAAACGCAAATCAACCTATTTCTCTTTGAAGACAAGAATCACGAAGATCACCCTGCAAGTCCAGTCAAACCAAATAAATTAATAAAAAATAAAATGCAAAAAGAAAGGGCATAAGGGTTCACGAGATTAACACCTAGACCACGATAAATGCCAAAATCGCCAACTCATCAAGTAAGATCTCACCACCCAATGTACGAAACTATCACCTAACGTTCCACGTGAATAACATTCATTGCCTACACTAACACTCCATTTCCAGTCCCACCCCTGAACATAAAATCCCACCCTCTGAAAAATCAAGTCCTTCACTCACATGCTTTGCTTCTGCTTCTCTTTTCTCTTTCTCTTAACCGACAACATCATACTCTGTTGTCGTTATTTGTCTCCACAATCACAGCCTCTGCCTCTTTTATCGGCTGCATAGAGTTTCAAACCCTTCAGCTTCCGAATGAGTTTGCAGAGGAGGATTTACTCACTAGCAACGGAAACAACCATGAGCAACAAGAAGTTGAAGTCGGTGAGTGTCGTTTTCTTATGAATTTTTATGTTTCAGTTAATTTCTTCCTCCATTTTCATACGAATTTCTATCATTTTTTATAGAAGCCGGTCGAAGCGATTCTTCGAACAACAAGGACAAAAATGAGTACGTTTAGCTGAATCATTGTTTCATATTTCTGCTATCGTTTAATTTATAATTTGTCATTTTTTTCTTTGTTCATTTTTAGCCCGTTATGTTACTACTTTAATTTTTAATGTGGATTTCGATTCTTTGTCTGCATGCTTTGATTTATGTTACATGTTTTTGTATCTCGTATATCAGAGTCATTGGAATGTTTTGTTGTGGTTTTCACCAATTTATTAAGTGATGAGTTGCCTCCATGTTTTTTTTCCTGGTGTTGAATGGTTGAGCCCTACTTTTTGGGACTGTTGGTGAAATACATATTGAATCCTTTTACATGGTCTCAAAACTTGATTGAAGTTACTGGGGATGGTATATATCTTTTTGTGCCAATTTTTGTTGAGTCCTTTTTTGAAATAGAGTAGAAATAACATAGAAAATTTCATATAGATAATAACAGTTTGGGATCAGAGCATACAACACAAATAATGAACTTTGCTCCACTTTGATAAAAATGTAATGTGGAAGTGTTTTCAATGATTCTTATATTTTGTAATGTGATTACATCATGGCCCTTTGTGAAAAAGAGGCATTTTCGTGAATCTAAAATAATTTTCTTTACTTACGCAAAATAATGTAAAACCTTCTTCGATGTAAATTTTATTTTCCATCGCCACATACTTGTTATGTGAGATGCATTTTTACTTACGTTAGAAGTTACATCAAATTTGGTGCTAAGGAACTTTTGGCTTAGTCATTTATTCACATTAGAATTTAATGACATTTTCATGAGCTTGCTAGCTTGCTAAGCATAGAATCTAAAACACTCTTATGCAAGTATGCATATCTTAGAGGTTAGCAAAATGTTATGAAAATTATTTCCATACCATTCTTTTCCATGATCCATTTCTTCATTTCTAGACTAGTAATTGTTTATCGAATCAGTTAAGTTAGGTGGACTGTATTTACTCGTAGGATTACCTGAGACACCCCGTTGTGCCCTTGTGTTTTATTAGTTTAAAGCTTTCTTAATTAATTCCTTAATCGCTCCCTTAACACGAAAAGACGTAAAAATTAAAAACTTAACTTAAGGAGCATACAAACTTCAATTACTTAAAACTTTATACCATAATTATATTGTGAATATAGCCATATGTCTTATACATATTACAAAACACTGTTGAGGGTATCCTCTCAATAGGATCCCCCACAGGCATAAACTTAACAAAAAGTCATACTTAGCGGAAACATATAAAAATACTTCTTAGACACACTGGCCATACTATTTATACTCTAATCACCATGGATCATAACTCGACCTCCTGCCTCTGGTTCATAATGAGTTCCATCCAACTCCTCCTCTTCAGCTCAACAATAGGGTCTTCTTGTATGATCCCATAATAAAATAAGATACCCAAAATAGAAAGAATACAAGGGATAAGAAGCAGTTATATCATCAAAAAGTGGAAAAGAGTGATAGTAAATTATACATTAATTATCACAGATAGTCAACATACATGATTAACAAATCATCCTCAACAATAATCTGTCATCCTCAACCCTTAATCTCATGCAAAGCAATAACACTATAGATGCACACCTATTTCTAAGGTGGAAGTGGTCTCGCGAGAACTCTTGATTTTACGTGTATTATATTACCAATGCACGGTGTATTATATTACCAATACACAGATTTGTTTTACGTGTATTAAATTACCAATACACGGTGTGTTATATTACCAATACAAAGATGTCCTTGTGTATTATATTACCAATACACGGTTGTGGACAACAACACCTATACTTGAATCTCACCAACCCGTTTAACAACATCCTAGTGCCTTAACCATCCATTAGAACTTGACACATATATTCTATGCCATAACACTTCTTTAACATACATCATCTAGGTTAGGCACTTCTAAATCATCATTATCCTCACACTCAAAACAATCATCTCTTAGACAACATATATATCTTTGCTTAAAAATCCACTAAGCATACTAATAAAAACCAGGCAGATCATGCATAACACAATATCAATCAAAATAAAGTCAGATTCTGTCACGGCCTGGCCGTGATAGCCATCACGGCTGTGACAGACATCAAACATCCATAATATCATAAAAAAATTCAAACACCGAAAACAATACGTCACATGCAAATGGAATACCTCAACCAGCGTATCACAGTAAAATCAATATCATAAAGTCAGACTCTTGGATCAATGGAATTTTTGAAGAAAAATGAATAAGAAATGGAAGAGATGAAGAAGTGACCGAAGGGGGGAGGAAGGCCACGGTTTGGGGGTTTTTATAGGGTAGATCTTAGGCTTTGTTCGGTTTTTTAGGAATTGGATTAATGGGTTTTGTTGTTATTTAATTAATATATGAATAACCATGGTTAAGTTAAATATAAATATATAGATATTTTGAAATAAATTTCTAGATATTTTCACTAAATATCTAGATATTTTCTAATAAATATCTAGATATTGTCACTAAATATCTAGAAAAATAGAATTCCTCACGGACAAAATATAAAAAATCTACAAATTTCAGTTTTCGGGTCAAATTAGGGTTTTCTGTCAGTATAAAATTATACTGTCAATTAAAAAAATGCAGACCGGTTTCTGCCTGAGTTTTAAACCCAAATTTTAACCAAAGCTTTCTACCGTAGAGTAGGTTCGAGATATGATTTTGTTTTCTCCAAAATCATTTCCTAAGTCTCGGATAAAATTATAAATAAATATATTTTTACCCGGTTAAACAGCGTAATAAAAAATCAAGCTGTTACATTACTACCCCTCTTAGAAGAAAATTTGGTCCTCAGAATTTCTTGACTCAAAACTGGGTATAATCTTGTAATCGTATCTTAATCTCAAGATCCTACATCCATATAAAGATTACCTCATTTTCTTTATTATCCTTTGAATTGTGGGTTCTAAACTAAGCTTAACTTATGTGTTTGCCCAAACAAACCTGTATTCCAATCTATACCCATCAGAGCTTAAGGTGAAGTCCTAAACTCACCATATAAACAAGAACAACATGCCTAATTATAACCACTATCCTCAAATCCGATTTTAACTTGTCTAACAACTATTCCACATCACTTTAAACTTAACATGATCATTCCTTAATTCTACTTCTCACCTCAAAACAACTTTGCAACAATTTATCAACCTTACTTAAAGTATGAGGATCTTACTAAATTCAACTAGTAAGCCTAAGTTTACAAATCCTCAACTATAACTATCATTTCAACAACTATTTGCTCGCTACAACTTATCCACAAAAGCAAATTATTCCCATAAACTTCTTGTCCATCATGCTATGCAGACAAACAGACAAAATCTACCCGTCATCAAGTACATACCTTCTATGAGATCTGCAGATTGAGGGAGTTCGGCTCCCCTCACGATAAACACTCTCCTAGTGGCCTGAGGTCTGGCCACTTGTGGTTTCACTGCCGGAACTTCTCTTCCAGCTCCACCTCTATTGTTTCCCGCTCCTCTTCTCGCGGTTGCCGGTTGTTGCATAAACCGTTGTCTGCAGTCTCGTGCCATATGTCCTGGTTTCCCACATTTGAAACAACTAAGCCTATTCATACAGTCTCTAGCATAATGCGGTCCTCCACATATGAAACAAACTAAGTTTTGCGGTTGCTGACCCGCTCTAGCCATTCGTGCTGGTGTAGGGTTCTGTCCTGGTCTAGCATATGGTTCCCGTCTCCACTGAGAACCACTATCTACTCTCCTCTGAACATCTGATCGATTAGGACCTCCAGTCCTTTGTTGCTTCTGTTCAGCAGCCATCCTCAGATCTATACTTTCAATGGCACTGCATCTGTCGACGAGTTCGGGGAAATACTGAATGTCAAGAGACACTACCGCCTTCTGTAGATCATTTCTAAGTCATTCCTCGAATCTTCTACATTGCCAGTCCTCACTTGGAATTCTCTGATAGAATTCCGAAAACTTAATCAGCGCCTCAAAACGTTACGCATAATCACCTACCGACATATTGCCTTGTTTGAGATTTGTAAATTCTTTTTCCTTCTCACGTCGAACTTGATGCGGAAAATACTTTTCGAAAAATCAATCAGTGAATAAATTATAGTTAATGTTTCTGTCCTCGGCTTCCAACAATCTTTTCTTTCCTTTCCACCAGAATTCTGCTCCTTCAGTTAACATGAAGGTAGCATAGGTCACTTTCTTCTCCTCGCCGCAGCGCATCGTAGCAAATATCTTCTCAATCTCTTATATCCACCATTCATCCTTATCTGGGCCATACTCTCCTCAGAATTGAGGTGGCTTTCCATTCATAAAATTAATCAATCCGGCATTTTCAGCTGTTACCTCCCTTCTCTGATTCTTTATTTCTAGCTGCTCTTTGTTCATCTGCAGTATCTCAGCATTCTGCTGGGTTTGCAATAGCATAGCAGCAGCTATGGTTTCCATTGTATTTGGATTCGAAGATGAACCTCCTCCGTTATCATTATTGTCAGCATTACCATTGACAACTCCAATAATCCTTTCTGGAGTTGTCACCGCTGTTAGTTGGACGTGCTTTTCTACAAGCCATGATTCTGTTAAAAGAAATCACCCGCTCTAATTAGTATGACATATAATACTACATAGTCAAGTATATAAATACCATATGCCATACCAACATTAATTTTTGCGTCGGGTTCGGACACACTACGCAACTTCTAAGCATAGTCAAAATCCGATGTGGATTCAACTAGACACGGCCAGTAACAACATCCTAAACCTCGCAGTCCTTGATTCTAATCGGACAGAACCCCACAGTCCGTTTTTGAACCAAACTGCTCTAATACCAAATGAGACACCCCATTGTGCCCCGGTGTTTTATTAGTTTAAAGCTTTCTTAATTAATTCCTTAATCGCTCGCTTAACGTGAAAAGACGTAAAAATTAAAAACTTAACTTAAGGAGCATATAAACTTCAATTACTTAAAACTTTATACCATAATTATATTGCGAATATAGCCATATGTCTTATACATATTACAAAACATTGTTGAGGGTATCCTCTCAATAGGATCCCTCACAAGCATAAACTTAACTAAAAGTCATACTTAACGAAAACATATAAAAATACTTCTTAGAAACACTGGCCATACTATCTATACTCTAATCACCATGGATCACAGCTCGTCCTCCTACCTCTGGTTCATAAGGAGTTCCATCCAACTCCTCCTCATTCAGCTCAGCCACAGGGTCTTCTTGTACGATCCCATAATAAAATAAGATACCACACACATAAAGAATACAGGGGATAAGAAGTAGTTCTATCATCAAAAAGCGGAAAAGAGTAATAGTAAATTATACAGTAATTGTCACAGACAGTTATCATACATGATTAACAAATCATCCTCAAGAATACTCTATCATCATCTACCCTCAATCTCATTCAAAGCAATAACACTATAGCTGAGACACCTCGTTGTGCCCTATTGTGTTGTTAGATTAAATCCTTATTAATTAATTTCTTAATCGCACGCTTATCGTGAAAATACGTAAAAAAAAATAAAAACTTAACTTATAAAGTATACAACTTCATATATAATAGCATATCACAATATAAGTATATTAGCAATATTACAAAACACTATTGAGGATATCCTATCAGTAGGATCCCTCACAGGCATATACTTAGACAAAAAGTTAAACAACGGAAAACATAATAAAAATACGCCTCACGAGATGCACTGACCATAATTAACTAGACCCTAATCACCATGGGTCATAGCTCGCCCTCCGGCTTCCGGTTCATAAGGAGTTCCATCCAACACCTCTTCGATCAGCTATTTAACAGGGTCTTCACGCACGATCCCATCAAAGATAAAATAACATACTGAAATATACAGGGGATAAGAAACAATTCTATCATCAAAAAGCGGAAAAGAGCCATAGTAAATTATAAAGTAATTGTCACAGACAAACAACACACATAACTAACAGATCATCCTCAATTTAATATATCATCCTCTATCCCCAATCTCATGCTACTCAAAGACACCATAGCTGCACAGCTATTTACTAAGGTGGACGTGGTATCATGAGAACTCTTGATTTTACGTGTATTATATTACCAGTACATGGTGTATTATATTACCAATACACAGAAGTGTTTTACGTGTATTATGTTACCAATACACGGTGTATTATATTACCAATACACGGATGTCCTTGTGTATTAGATTACCAATACACTTTTGTCTTTTTTTATTATATTACCAATACACTTTTGTCCTTGTGTATTATATTACCAAAAAACGGTTTTGGCTAACAACACCTATACTTGAATCTCACCAACCCATTTTAACAACATCCTAGTGCCTTAACCTTCCATTAGAACTTGACACATATTCTATGCCATAACACTTCTTAAACATACATCATCTAGGTAGGCACTTCTAAATCATCATTATCCTCACACCGAAAACAATCATCTCTTAGACAACATATATATCTTTGCTTAAAATTCACTAAGCATAATAATAAAAACCAGACATATCATGCAAAATACAATATCAATCAAAATATTCTCATATCACCAACATAGCACAAAATCAATTCAATAAAGGTAATAAAATCAAATCAACCATAAACAATATAAAATCAACCTAATATCAATAAACCTACAATCCCTGAATCACCATTGGTTTTTTAGAAAAGGTTTCCAATGTGATTTTGGTCTTGTCAATTACTCGACTACTAGTAGCGTTTTGGTCGCCCTACACAATTATTATATAATCTACTACTTATCCATTCCAACGATAGGTTGGTTCTTTCCCCCACCTGGGTTATCACCGAACTCCCATACTCGAAGCTCCTCGTTGTCACACCACAAACTACTAACTCCACCTTCAACCAATCAACATAATAACCAATAAATCAAACAAACTCATCTAGGTTCTCTTTAGGCTAGGTTTGGCCATTTAATTCAAATTAGAGTTAGGATTCTTTTCTCAACATAAGCCTTTGGATACTTATCACTTAGGTTCTACGTAACTTAGATAAATTGCTATAACTTGAAAATATGGAATAAAAATCATCCAGCCACTTAGGGTAGGTTTCGGCCTTGTATTACAAAATAGGCTAGGGTTTTCAAAACAACACAATTTCTTATATCAATGATCTTAGAGTATTAAAGAGTATCAATCAATCATTATATTTCACAAATCAATCAAAAACCATTCACCCCTTTTATGTTTGGGTTTCAGCCCTATGTAAAAAAATAGGTTAGAAAACTTTGTTGGATTCAAGCTCTTGGATTTAGACAATACAAGTATTAGAGAGTTCAAATCAAGCATTAAATTTCAAAAACAACAAGAAAACATCAACTCCTCTTTCTTACATAGGTTCGGCCCATACATGGAATTTAGGATAGAAAACCTTGTTGAAGTTAAGCTTCTAGATTAAGATCATAAAGTTATTTAAGAGTATGAATCAAGTGTTAGGATTTAAAAAAGACACAAAAACATCATACCCATTTTCCTCTCTAGGTTCGGCCAACTATGTCTCTATAGGAAAGAAAATGTTTTTGATCAAAAGCTCTTGGATAATTAGAGTAGAAAACATAACTATGTCATAGAAATTGGTTTCACATTTTTAGGATTTTTCTGCAATTTTCTATGAATTTTTGAAGTTCTATATCTAGAAATGAAAAACCATGAAAATGAAGAACAAAAGCTTGGAAAAGAAAGGAGATGATTATGTTACCTAAGATGAGAAAGTAGAAGAAGAATTGATGATGATCTTGGCAAGTTTTCACTTGAAAGCACTTGAAGCTTCTGAAGCTTCAAAAATGGAGTTTATGTGTTTATGAAGAAGAAAGTGAGGAAATGAAGATGATGAAGTATTTTTATAGGAAAATGAGGGTGTAAAACCGTGTGGGGGGAGAGTGATAGAAGAGCTTGGGGTGTAAGTTTTGCTTAGGGGTTGTTTGGTTGGTAAAGTGAGTGATTAATGGGTTTTTAGATTAAAAAAACATTATATTCAAAAAGTGTAATGATGGTTACTTTATGATGTGACATTTGACTCACATCAACATGTCACTCCTTTTTCATCAAGTCACATTGGTCATCTCAGCTCCCCATCCTGCTTCGTTGTGTACCCGGTTAAAGTTTCTGATCGTATTATTCAATGATTTCACCCGCATAAAATATTATATTTTAATCCCGAACGTAAAATTTCCAAAATTACTAAAGTCATTGGAAACACGACAAAAACACTAACCATTTCGTTCACGGGTCAAAATCAGGTTTTATTGTCAGTAAACTTTTACTGTCAGTGAAAACGAAGACCATGTTTCATCTGAATTTTCAATCCAAAATTTTACCATAACCTTCTACCATAAAGTAGACTATGAATATGATTTTATTTTATTCAAAAACCCTTTCTAACTTTCAGATTAAAAGCAGAATTATATTTTAACTGGTTGAACAACATAATTAAAATCAGGCTGTTACAATAGCTGCACACCTATTTCTAAGGTGGAAGTGGTCTCACGAGAACTCTTGATTTTACGTGTATTATATTATCAATACATGGTGTATTATATTACCAATACACATATGTATTTTACGTGTATTATATTACTAATACACGGTGTATTATATTACCAATATACATATGTGTTTTACGTGTATTATATTACCAATACACAGATGTCCTTGTGTATTATATTACCAATACACTTTTGTATTTGTGTATTATATTACCAATACACTTTTATACTTGTGTATTATATTATCAATACACGGTTGTGGACAACAACACCTATACTTGAATCTCACCAACTCGTTTTTATCAATATCCTAGTGCCTGAACATTCCATTAGAACTTGACACACATATTCTATGCCATAACACTTCTTTAACATACATCATCTAGGTTAGGCACTTCTAAATCATCATTATCCTCACACCCAAAACAATCATCTCTTAGACAACATATATATCTTTGCTTAAAAATCCACTAAGCATAATAATAACAATCAAGAAGATCATACATAACACAATATCAATCAAAATAAAGTCAGATTCTGTTACGACCTGGCCGTGATAGTCATCACGGCTGTGACAGACATTAAACATCCTTAATATCATAAAACATCCAAACACCAAAAACAATACGTCACATGCAGATGGAATACCTCAACCGACGTATCACAGTAAAATCAATATCATAAAGTTAGAATCTGTCACGTCCTGGCCGTGATAGCCATCACGGTCGTGACAGACATAAAATGCAAGAATTCTACAGGTCAGAACATGTCACGGCCTGGCCATGACAACCATCACGGTCGTGACATGCATTCTCCATCTCAATATTCACAAAATTAACCTATGCCGATAAATTGCTATGAGTTGAAAATATGGAATAAAAAACATCCAACCACTTAGGGTAGGGTTTTGGCCTCAAATATAAAAATAGGTTAGAAAACTTCTATTGATTCAAGTTTTTGGATTTCGAACTTACATACTTTTGATAGTTGATATAAATCATGACTTAATTAAAAATTGAACAAAACTTCCTTTATCCAAAAATACCTAGTTTCGGCCTCAACAAGAAAATAAGGACGGAAAATGATTTTGTTTACATTCTCTTAGATGATGACAGTAAAGATCATAAGTAGATCATAGAAATTGGTTTCACATTTTTATGATTTTTCTACAATTTTCTAGAATTCTTTAAAGTTTAGATCTACGAAATGGAAACTCAAGAAACATGGAGAAAATGAATTCAAGAAGAGAGGAGATGATCATGTTACCTTAATGGGTTTTAGGAATTGGATTAATGGGTTTTGTGGTTATTTAATTAATATATGATTAAACATGGTTAAGTTAAATATAAATATCTAGATATTTTCTAATAAATATGTAGATATTTTCACTAAATATCTAGATATTTTCATCTGTTCCCGGCTCCATCGATTACCCGATTAACGACAAAACGCTCGAGAATCTTCTAATATCTTATTTTTTTACAAAATTTTCAAAATAGCATATATCATTGAAAACGTGATAAAAACCTACATTATTTCGTTCATGGGTCAAAATTAGGTTTTTTTATCACGAAAATCTTACTGTTAGTGAAAACACCGACGATTTTCCGTTCGAACTTTCACCAACATTCGTCCGAATAAACATTATATTTTATTTATGATCAGAAATTTGGAAAAAATAGAATTCCTCACTGGTAAAAAGAAAAAAATTCAGTTTTCGGGTCATATTAGGGTTTTCTGTCAGTATAAAATTATATTGTTAGTTAAAAAAACGTAGACCGATTTCCGTCTGAGATTCAAACCAAAATTTTAACCAAAGATTTATACCATAGAGTAGGTTCTAGATATGATTTTTTCTCTCTCCAAAATCATTTCCTAAGTCTTAGATAAAAATTTAAATAAATATATTTTTACTTGGTTAAACAGAGTAATAAAAAATCAAGCTGTTAAATTACCACTCCTTTAGCATAATGCATTTACCTAGAGTAAGGATTTAAGGATTTGGCATTTGACAATGTTCTATTTGCATTGAACATTAAGTTCAATGAATAACTAATACCTTTTTATCCATGTTTGTTTACAGATACGTCTCTGTAGACTTGTCAGATGTATTCAAGGACATTCAATGTCCTATCTGTCTAGGTGCGTAATTTGTTGAAGCTATAGGTTACTCATATACAACTTATTCTCTGCTAAAAATGTGTGAAGTTGTTCGAAAAGCATGCTTTACTTGAAGTATTTATAGTTTCAGTGAAAATTTTGTTTTCGTAATGTAGGCGAAAGATTCGTTTAGAATGATTTTTACTTGGTATGATAATTTTTATAGTTATAGGAATGGGAAGATAATCACTTTAAAGTAAGACATTCATAATCTCATTTTAATTGTATGTTGTCTCGCCCTTGCTTTCCCAAGAACAAAATATATTAAAGTGTCTAAGATGGGGTAACCTCTAGTAGTCTAAAATGCTAGTAAAGCATGAATTCAAAGGAAAGAAACCAAAGCAAATTAAATGGATGGGGGAGGGGGAATCTTAATCCACCTATTATATAATGTAGATTGTAGAAATTATGTCATCTTCATTAGTATTATGGATATTACCCTGGCTGTGACATAATTTCTCGGTGTATCCAACATTGTATGTCACTCCTTAAAGTCTATATATGACATTTGTTATTTTTTATTGGTAGTATAAAGTTTTAGGGGATGGGAGGTTGCCTTTTTCCAAGGCCAATCATGCCAAAGTATAAAAAATTTGCTTTGACATAAATATGTCTCAGGCATTTACTCATTACATTAGATGGAGAAGTTAGGATAGATCTTACTTCAATTATAGTTATACTAATTATTTCTTTGGATTCTTATCCGTAAAAAGTGCATCGCATTCAGTTGGTTCATTAAACTGGGACAATCATTAACCAGCATGTAGATCCAGATCTTTGACATATTTATAATTTTTAGAGTTTGTGTATAAAGGACATGATTCATGTAATATTGGATTAAAAGGTTTTTTTTTCCTTTAACAGAATGAAAATGTTCTTCGACTTTAGATAACGGAAAAATAAAACATTTGAGTTTTGATTATTTATCCAAACAACTGTATTTACCCGAATAATTACAAATTACCAAATAGTTGGACATGTTTTATGTTGGTTGATGGGTAGGTATATTTATGCATCTAAGCTAATTGTTTTTTTAGAGATCGAGAGAGAGAGAGAATCGTGAATATGAATTATCTCATGACTTAAATAAAATCTATAATAAGATAAAAATCTACGACCCATTTATAATTGTACCGTCCATGAAATTAAGCCATCGATAAGTTTGAACCCTCATGCAGACAATATGTATACTTGTATATGGGGACAGAGCCGGATGTGGATGATGAGAGTCAATTATAAAAATTTAAGTACATCCTCCAATTTCATATAAAATATTCATAATCATAAATATATGTTACAAAATTTTAATTAAATTAGTAATCTATCAAAACAAAGAATGTCTTCCCTGTATGTCATGAAAATTCATCTATAGTTCAATCTATACTACACTTTTCAGAAATATTCTTTTCAATGTATACTAGCTAGTAGCCCGTCAGTCAAATATTAAGCTTCCATCTTGTTGTGAAGTGTTGTCTTGACTATATTTATAGCTGAAAAAGATCGCTCCATAGTAGCAATAGAAACTAGGAAATGTGAGAATAACAGTTACCACTCTATACACAAGAGGATGGACGTCTGCTTTTCTAGTTTATACCAACCAATGGAATATAATTAGTAGTTATAGATTATTAATTAGTATTTTTAGATTTATTTTAAAAAATAAAATGGGGGGTCCGCCCCCTATCTGTTCCTGCTTGTATATCAAGAAGTTGCCAACCAATTTCTTACATATTTATCCCCACATGAACCATTCATTTGTTGATATTGTTGAGGCACAACAATCTATAGGTTAATATTTTTATCGTCCATAACCTTAAACCTTGTTAGTTTTAACCCACATACAAACAATATGTATAATTGTATAGCGTCAAGATGGCAACTAATCTCTTACATATTTATTTTCCCCTATTTGAATTTTTTGGATTTTGTTGCTATGTCTGTTCATGGACTAGATATTGATGATTTCTTTTTAAAGATATGTTGGTGGAAGCTTCATAATCATTTTATATTTTATTTCCTAGTTATCATATTATGTAGAGAAAATAATTGATTACATTATATGTGTAGGAATTATTTGAAAAACAAGAATTACAATGGAATGTATGCATCGATTTTGCAATGACTGCATAGACAAATATATGCAACTTGGGTTTGCCCTCAAACTTTCACTATCTACATAGTTATCTCACTGATTTATGGTTTGGTTGGCCATGGTTTATTTGTTACAATTTTTGCCATTTTTATGAATAGTCTGGACTTGTTTTAATGCAGTAAAAATGAATGTCTTGCTTGCGGCACACACTTTGCAAGTCTATCCTAATTGAAAGACAACCCTAGCTATGATGTTTTGATTGTTGCTCCATATCCGAATACTCACAAGTATGAAGAACAAGGTAAGATGGAAATAATGCATCTTGAATTGAAATATGTATTTTAGCTCGTTAGTGGTGTTATTTTCATAGCACACATGTGATGATGGTAACAACATAGAGACTTCAGAAGTTCATGATGCATCAGAGATTTAGATAAATTTCATTTTAATTCATTCTAAGATTACTAGATAATATTGGATTGTGTATTATTTAGTGTTATCCCCACCTTTAAAATTAATTCGGCCCAATGGCCGTGCCAACGGCTAACTAGTAAATTGTTAGCCGAAGACGGAAATAGTCGATGGAGAAGGAAGCACATTCGACTAAGGAATGGGTTGTGCCTTATTGATGGGCCAGGCTTGAAAGATAGTGTAGGCTGAAGCTTAATGGGTCTCTAGTTGTTGGAATGAGTTAAAGGACTGAGAAACGCATAAGTGTGGAGCTCACAAAGCTGTTACCCACAGATGCCACAAAACATGTCAAGAAAATAGGAGTTGAGCTGTTGAGGGGTAGCCGTTGTGGCTGTAGCGGTTGAGAAACGTGGGAAGCTGAGTTGGGGATAGTTGCATGTATTTAGGAGGTTTAGTAAGTTAGAAAAGGATTATAGATGATTAGGCTTAGCCTATAAATACATATTGTACTTATTGTAAAAACATACGACAACACCCAATACAAATTTTTAAGCTTTGCTTACTTACACTTGCCTTTACTTCCAACTTTTCTTTAGTCTTGCTTTACTTATTGCAATTTACTTTATGCCAGCTTACTTCCAAGTCGATTAAGTCCTTTTTTCTTTAGTTCTTACCCTTTTCTTGTTCACCTTGTTACCAAAACTTTCTTTAGTGGGTTTGGGAACCCTTTGCTAGAAGTTGGATTTTACTTATAGTTCAAATTACCTGATGCTTATTAAAATCCATCCGTGTTCCTCAGCTGAATTTCCATTCGACTGATTAGCTATTTTACACATAAAACAAATTTGGCACGCCCGATGGGACTCTCAAAGGTGAACTCACTGAGAAATTTCCATCTCCCCGTTTAGATTACCTCTGGCGTATGCACCTAAGGTCTAGTAAGAACTTTAGCAGTATGGATACTAGTCAAGCAGGCAAGAAGAATGGGTCCAAGAAGACACTAGAAGGGGCTCCATGATAAGCCTCTGACTCATCTAGTTTTATGGCTAGTATGACCAGTGTTTTGTGCAAATTATATCCTATTTTCACCCAAATTAGATTAGATTGTCCTCAAGCAAGGTTTTGAGTCTCTAAAGTAGTTTTAGGTTAATTTAGCCAGTTTTGAGTCAAATAAAGAACTTATGGCTATTTTGTTGTTTTCAGGTTAAGTAGAAGTTGAGGGAATAAAGAAACAGGGGATTCTCCTGGCGAGAGTTTTCTCGCCTCGCGAACTTGAAAGCTAGCAGAACAGTAAAAATGTCATCCTCTCTGGTTCGCCCCGCGAACAACACCTCGCCTCGCGACCCTGAAAGCTGACTGTTCCAGAGAAATGCAACCCGTTCTGTGTCGCCTCGCGGATACATGTCTCGCCTCGCGAGACTGAAGACCAGAAGCCATGACTGTTCCATTCCTCACCACGCGAGTAGTACTTCGCCCTGCGAGAAGACCAAACGTTGCTGACTCTTCACAATATTCACCTCGCGAGAGAGTGTTCGCCTCGCGAGTGGGCTTAGTTTCTGAATAGTATAAAAGGCTGTTCTGGGCAGATTGAAAGGACTTTTGCTTCTCCATTGTTTTTTACATTTTTCTGTGTGTTTCGTTTCTTTATGGAGAACTAATTTTCTATGATTAGTCTACTGTAATCGAATTCCACTACACTTGAGGTTTTGTAATTCCTATTTTATTTGCTTTTCCCTTTTTAATACCATATTATACATTTCTGTTTGTTAATTCAGGAGTGTATAGTGTTGTGTTGATTCATTTCGGTGATGTAATGTTCCTATACTTAATCGCGTTTGTTAATTCGCGTGTGTTCGTTCATGTTCGTTTAGTTCATGAGGGCTTAACCCCGTTTGTTAATTCGGGAATAGGAACATATATCCGTAGTAGCGATTTCGTTGTTAATTGTTGCTACAACCGAAAGGGGATTAGAATCTGCTTAGGGCTTGGAAATTACATGAGCCGATGATAGTTGGGGATTCGAGAACAGTAGATTAATCGTGTTTTGCTACTTGATAATCTTTTAACTGCCCTATTTTATTGCTCTGTTATTGCTTTGTTTTCCTTAATTGCATTCCAATCCACCCACCCCCCCCCCCCCCCCCCCAAACCGATTTTTGTGATAAATAATACTTCAAGAGTCCTTGTGAGACGACATCCGAGTTGTCGCCCTAAACTACGTTTTTACAAACCGCTCGTTCTTTTTGGCGCGTGTGCGACAGCGCGACAAAAAAATTGGCGCCGTTGCCGGGGACTCTTGTTTGTTATTTTTCGCATTTTTTTTCTTTCTTTTATTTTCTGTTTTTGTTTTGAATTGGTCTGGCTACTAGGTCTAATTACCCTGAATTGTGTGATTTTGATCCTGAAATTGAAAGAACACTGCACACACGCCGTAGGGAAATTCGGGCTAGCACTAGTGGTGATTCTAATTCTAAAACTGTTTTTGACAATATGGGTGACCAAAGGACATTAAGACAGCTTGCTGCCCCTGATATAAATTATAATGGCTTGTGTATTGCATATCCTGGTGCTGATACTCCTTTTGAATTAAAATCTGGTTTCATTCACTTGTTGCCAAAGTTTAATGGTCTTGTAGGTGAGGATCCACACAAGCACTTGAAGGAATTCCAGGTTGTCTGCTCCACAACCTCGAGATCAGAGGGAGTAACTGAGGATAGCATCAAGCTGAAAGCTTTTCCGTTCTCACTCCAGGGAGCTGCAAAGGATTGGCTGTTATATCTTGAGCCAAACTCTATCACCACCTGGAATGATTTGAAGAGGGTTTTCTTATAGAGATATTTTCCTGCTTCCAGAGCTGCGTCAATAAGGAAGGAAATATGCGGCATCAGACAAGGAAATGAGTCGTTAGCTTAATATTGGGAAAGATTCAAGCATTTGGTATCTAGTTGCCCCCAGCATCAGATTTCTGAACAACTACTTATCCAATACTTTTATGAGGGGTTACTGCCGATGGATAGGAATATTTTGGATGCTGCTAGTGGGGGAGCACTTGTTGATAAGACCCCAGCTGCTGCCAAGCAACTCATTGAAAATATGTCACTGAATTCCCAGCAGTTTACTACCAGGAGAAATTCTGTTGAGACAAGAGGTGTGCATGAGGTCCATAGCTCTTCGTCCAACCAGGCCCTTGAGAATAGAATGGACGAGCTCACTTCTTTTGTAAGGCAATTGGCAATAGATAGGGTTCAGCCTGCAAGGTTGTGTGGCATGTGCAACTCTCTTGAGCACCCGTATGATCCATGCCCCATTCCGAAGGAAGAGTTCGTCACTGGTCTGTCTCAGGCTTATGCAGTCCATCCCTATAATCAAGGCAATAACCAGAACCGGTACAGCACTCCAGACCTCTCCACAAATAGGTACCATCCCAATTGGAGGAATCATCCTAATCTTCGGTATGGGAACTCATCCCAACAACAACCGATGGCACCTCAGAATCCTCCTCAAGTGACCACTTTTGCACCTTCTGGACCTTCACTGGAGGACATGTTCAAGCAAATGACTTCAAAATTGACTTCACAAATGAATGCACAAATGACTACACTTTTCCAGCAGCAAATTGGACAGTTCCAGGCCTCACAGGCACAATATCAGCAGCGAACAGATGCTAGCATTCAAGATTTTAGGACACAAGTTGGACAGCTTGCCACTTCCATAAATAACATACAGCAAGCTCAAGGGACAACCCAGCTACCTGCACAGACAGTGATGAATCCCAATGCCTCCAATCCTAATGTGAGTGCCATTGCTCTGAGATCTGGAAGAGTTGTTGAGGCATCCTCTGAGAAAAATGAAGAAACTATTGAGGTAACTCCTGAGCCTACTATTGATGTGGATGTTGAAGCTGAGAAGTGTACATTCCACTGATCCCCTTCCCACATAGAGTACAGAAAAATAAGAAGATTGGTGGTGAAGACAAGGAGAAGGAAATTCTTGATGTGTTCAGAAAGGTGGCTGTAAATATTCCTCTTTTGGATGTGATCAAGCAGGTTCCTAAGTATGCCAAATTTCTGAAGGATTTATGCACCAATAAGAGGAAGTTGAAGAATAATGAGACAGTTGATTTGGGAAGAAATGTTTCAGCTCTTATCCAGTCTAAGCCTGCACCAGAAAGAGTTGCTGTTTTAGCCCCTACTCAGGCACTACCACAAAAGTGCAAGGATCCGGGCACATTTACTATTCCATGCACTATTGGGGATAGAAGATTTGAAAATTGCATGTTGGATTTGGGAGCCTCTATAAATGTCATGCCTACATCTATTTTCAATAACCTTGATCTTGGTCCCTTGCAGTATACAGGTCTCACCATCCAGTTGGCCAACAGGACCAGTGCCCGCCCCATGGGAATGGTAGAAGATGTGCTGGAGCAAGTTGATGAGCTGATTTTCCCTGCTGACTTCTACAACCTAGACATGGCAGGAGAGACTAATTCCAGTAGATCACCAATAATCTTGGGCAGACCATTCATGAAGACAGCCAAGACTAAAATTGATGTTAATGATGGGACCATGTCTATGGAGTTTGGTGATATTGTGGCAAAGTTCAACATCTTTGATGCTATGAAACACCCACTGGAGGAGCACTCGATTTTCCAATTAGATTTGCTTTCTAAGATTATTGAGGATACCCATGAGGACCTTGTTTCAGATTTTCCATTTATTTCTGGTTTTGATGATTTATATTCATGTACTAACTGTACTGACACTAACCCGTGTGTTGTTTGTGCTGAGTTTCTTGATTCAACTTTGCAGGGTGATAGTGATAGTGAGAGTGAAGCTGTCTGTTCAGCAGAAGTCCTTGACATCATGGCTACTCCCAATGTACCATCCGTTGAGCAGCCACCCTCCCTAGAGCTCAAGCCACTTCCTGGGAACCTGAAGTATGCCTACCTGGAGACGAATGAAAAATTCCAGTCATCATTTCCTCCAGCCTTGACTCTGACCAGGAAGCTAAGCTTTTAGAGGTTCTGAAGAAGCACAAGAAGGCTATTGGGTGGACCTTAGATGACATTCCAGGAATTAGCCCCTCCAGATGTATGCACAGAATTCTATTGGAGGATGGGGCTAAACCAGTAAGGCAGGCCCAAAGGCAGCTAAACCCATTGATTCTGGATGTGGTGAAGAAAGAGGTGACTAAACTTCTGCAGGAAGGTATTATATACCCCATCTCTGATAGTACTTGGGTAAGTCCGGTGCAAGTTGTACCCAAGAAGTCCGGTCTCACAGTAGTTAGAAATGATAATAATGAGCTTGTACCCACTAGAGTCCAGAATAGATGGCGAGTCTGTATAGATTATAGGAAGTTGAACCAGGCCACCGGAAAGGATCACTTTCCTTTGCCGTTCATAGATCAGATGCTCGAACGGCTGGCTGGTAAATCTCATTACTGTTTTCTTGATGGCTTTTCCGGGTATTTCCAGATCCATATTGCCCTTGAGGATCAGGAAAAGACCACTTTCACGTGCCCCTTCGGTACGTTTGCCTATAGGAGGATGCCATTTGACCTTTGTAATGCTCCTGGCACCTTCCAAAGATGCATGCTTAGCATTTTTACTGAATTCATTGAACATTGCATGGAGGTGTTCATGGATGACTTCACTGTATATGGCTCCTCATTTGATGCATGTCTGCATAGTCTGAGTTTAGTTCTACAAAGATGCATTGAGACTGATCTGATTTTAAACTATGAAAAATGTCACTTTATGGTAGAACAGGGGATTGTTTTGGGTCATGTTATTTCTAAAGAGGGTATTTCAGTAGATCCTGCAAAAATTGATGTGATTTCTTCATTGCCTTACCCATCTTGCGTACGCGAGATCCATTCTTTTCTTGGCCATGCAGGTTTCTACAGGCGCTTTATTAAGGACTTCAGCAGGATAGCTCTGCCATTGTCAAACTTGATGAAGAATGATGCCATGTTCCATTTTGATGAAAATTGCAAGAAGGCATTTGACTACCTGAAAAGAGCATTGACCTCTACCCCCATCATCCAGCCCCCAGACTGGACACTCCCTTTTGAACTCATGTGTGATCCTTCCAATTTTGCTGTGGGAGCGGTTCTGGCACAAAGGGTGAGCAAGGCTGCCCATGTAATTCATTATGCTTCTAGGACATTAGATGCTGCACAATCCAATTACACCACCACTGAGAAAGAACTGCTAGCTGTTGTGTTTGCACTTGATAAATTTAGGTCTTATTTGCTAGGTTCAAAAGTTATTGTTTTCACTGACCATGCAGCTCTGAAGTACCTGTTGAAGAAACCAGAAGCTAAGCCAAGACTGATCCGGTGGATGCTTTTGCTCCAAGAGTTCAATGTGGAGATAAAAGACAGGAGTGGAGCTGAAAATCTAGTAGCCGATCACTTGAGCCGAATAGCAAGGGATGAGGATCCTTCTCCCATCCAAGATGATTTTCCTGATGAGCGACTTCTACATCTGTATGGGGTAACCCCCTGGTTTGCTGACATAGTTAACTTTCTTGTTGCTGGTGTTGTTCCTGCAGGTACAAGTAGATCCAAGTTCCACAAGCTCAAGAGCGATGCAAAGTACTATGTGTGGGATGATCCGTACCTTTGGAAGTTTTGTAGTGATCAGGTTATTCGGAGGTGTGTCCCCGATCATGAGACAGAGTCCATCTTGCACTTTTCACATGCCTCTCAAGTTGGAGGACATTTTGGACCACAGAGGACGGCAAGAAAAGTCCTGGATTCTGGGTTCTACTGGCCCACAATTTTTAGAGATGCCTATGCGGTTTACAGGAATTGTAAGGAATGTCAAACAGCAGGCCCTACCATCACTCGTAGGAGTGAGATGCCTTAGCAGCCCATGCTTTTTTTGTGAGGTTTTTGATGTGTGGGGGATTGATTTCATGGGTCCTTTCCCTGCTTCTTTTGGTTTTCTGTATATTCTTTTGGCTGTTGACTATGTTTCAAAGTGGGTGGAAGCAATTCCCACTAGGACTAACGATGCTAAAGTTGTTTCCAAATTTGTTAGGTCCAACATTTTTTGCAGGTTTGGAATACCTAGGGCTATTATCAGTGACCAGGGCACTCACTTCTGCAACCGAACCATGGAAGCCTTACTCAGGAAATATGGAGTTGTACATAGAGTTTCCACTGCTTATCATCCCCAGACCAATGGCCAGGTTGAGATATCAAACAGGGAGATCAAGCAGATTTTGGAGAAAATGGTGCAGCCGAATAGGAAGGACTGGAGCCGCCGTCTGGAAGACGCACTGTGGGCTCAGAGGACCGCTTTCAAGACGCCAACTTCAGGCTTGTATTTGGTAAGGCATGTCATCTCCCAGTGGAAGTTGAGCACCGTGCATAATGGGCAGTCAAGTGTTGTAACTTGGAAATGAAGAAAGCTGGTATTGAAAGGAAACTACAGTTCCAGCAACTTGAGGAGCTTGGGCTAGAAGCCTATGAAAGCTCCAGGATTTATAAATAAAAAACAAAACATTTTCATGATAGGATGATTGCTAGAAAAGAATTTTCTGTGGGCCAGCAAGTCTTACTATTTAACTCCCGCCTGAAATTGATGGCTGGGAAACTTAGGTCAAAATGGGATGGCCCCTTTGTTGTTACTAACGTTTTTCCTTATGGTGCAGTAGAGATTAAACGTGCAGGTACCCACAAGTCCTTCAAGGTTAACGGGCAGAGGCTGAAGCCATTCCATGGTGTGGATACTGGTGTTCCTGTGGATGCTAATGTTGAGGAGCTCTCCTTGGAAGCTCCCACCTACACTGACACTTGATCAGGGAGTACCCTTTCCTTTCCCTCACTTTGATTTTATAGTCATGTTGTTTCATTGGGGACAATGCATGTTTTAAGTGTGGGGGAGGGAACTAGTTGTAGTTTTGTTTTGTCTTGTTTTTTTTTCTTTTAGCTCTTGAATAAATTGTGTTAAGTCTTATGTTGGCAAGTTTGATTGATTTTGATGATTTTGCACAGATTGATTGCATGATTGATGTGATGATTCCCCCTAGGTTGAACAATGGGTTTCTTGAAAAATTTTAGTTTTTTTGAAAAGTGATCCCCATGTGATTGAAAACTGCACTTTGAGATTTTGTTATGATTGCATGATTTATGATAAGTTTGGGGTGATAGGAAGCACACACTAGGGATAGAATCTCGGTCAAACAATTTGCAAAAATGTCCAGGTGAGGATTTGAGCCTCCAGCATGTTTTTAACTGTGTGAAATCACTTTTAAGTTGCACTTTCCCGAATTTGCTTGAATCTCTTTTTGGTTTGCATGTTTATGTGTTTGCTTCAGATGATTTAGGCATCTTCTTCATAAATAACTACTTAGCCTAAAATAACCAGTCCCTAATGCATGTTCCCTAGTTAACCCCTTTGAGCCTAATTAGCCTGTTAATTCTTGATGACCTTATGTTATAAGCTAAAATCTGGAAAACCATGTTAACCCGATCTTAGGATTAGGAGAGCATGGAATCTTAGAAAGAGAATGGTTGCAAGAAACTAAGTTTGGGGTGGCTACAAGGATGTGACATGTCATTCTGGATTGAGAAAAAGGAAAAAAATAATAATAAAAAGGTTGGAGCCAAAGGGCCAAAAAGAAAAAGAAAAAAAGAAAAGAAAAGAAATAAAAAGTACAAAAAATTCAAAAAGGATATTGAAAAAAAAAGGGCTGTAGTCACCCAAAGCATAAAGAAAAAAAATGGAAAAAGGAATCTGAGTGGAAATTCAAAGTGTAAAAAGCTCATGCTCTCTTAGTTCCTAGGGACTTAAGCGCAGTACCCTTGTATATCCTACCCTTAGCCAGGCCCCATTACAACCCATAAAAGACCTTTTGATGTTGCATGCATGTTTTCTGTGGGAATCATTTTGAGATGAAAATCAAATTCATGGGAAGTGCTCTTGAATGTGAAATTGAGTGAAATGTTGCTAACCTGGCAAAAACTTAGCGATTGAGTGAACACTAAATTCCCTTGTGAGGAAGGCAGTTGTTTGAATTTGGTGATCTCCCTCTTGTGTGTAACTTGGATCCCCTGCTTAGATTAATGATTGTTTGAATGATGAAGCTCTCAATTGTTCAGAATAAATGATTATGGGAATTGCTTTGCTTGAAAGGGGGGACATTGAAGAAAACTGTTTTGATGAAACTGCTTGAATTTGTGCAAGGTTGATTGAATCTTTTAAGCTTGCCAGGTCTTGAGCCTTTTTGAATTTTGAGTTTTAGTTTGCTTGGGGACAAGCAAAGTTTAAGTTTGGGGTATTTTGATAAGCCTCTGGCTCATCTAGTTTTATGGCTAGTATGACCAGGGTTTTGTGCAAATTATATCCTATTTTCACCCAAATTAGATTAGATTGTCCTCAAGCAAGGTTTTGAGTCTCTAAAGTAGTTTTAGGTTAATTTAGCCAGTTTTGAGTCAAATAAAGCACTTATGGCTATTTTGTTGTTTTCAGGTTAAGTAGAAGTTGAGGGAATAAAGAAACAGGGGATTCGCCTGGCGATAGTTTTCTCACCTCGTGAACCTGAAAGCCGGCAGAACAGTAATAATGTCATCCTCTCTGGTTCGTCCCGCGAACAACACCTCGCCTCGCGACCTTGAAAGATGACTGTTCCAGAGAAATGCAACCCGTTCTGTGTCGCCTCGCGGATACATGTCTCGCCTCGCGAGACTGAAGACCAGAAGCCATGACTGTTCCATTCCTCGCCACGTGAGAAGTACTTCGCCCCGCGAGAAGACCAAACATTGCTGACTCTTCACAATATTTGCCTCGCGAGCGAGTGTTCGCCTCGCGAGTGGGCTTAGTTTCTGAATAGTATAAAAGGCTGTTCTGGACAGATTGAAAGGACTTTTACTTCTCCATTGTTTTTTACATTTTTCTGTGTGTTTCGTTTCTTTATGGAGAACTAATTTTCTATGATTAGTCTACTGTAATCGAATTCCACTACACTTGAGGTTTTCTAATTCCTATTTTATTTGCTTTTCCCTTTTTAATACCATATTATACATTTCTGTTTGTTAATTCAGGAGTGTATAGTGTTGTGTTGATTCATTTCGATGATGTTATGTTCCTATACTTAATCGCGTTTGCTAATTCACGTGTGTTCGTTCATGTTCGTTTAGTTCATGAGGGCTTAACCCCGTTTGTTAATTCGGGAATAGGAACATATATCCGTAGTAGCGATTTCGTTGTTAATTGTTGCTATAACCGAAAGGAGATTAGAATCTGCTTAGGGCTTGGAAATTACATGAACCGATGATAGTTGGGGATTCGAGAACAATAGATTAATCGTGTTTTGCTACTTGATAATCTTTTAACTTCCCTGTTTTGTTGCTCTGTTATTGATTTGTTTTCCTTAATTGCATTCCAATCCAACCCCCCCCCACCCCCCAAAAAAAAACTGATTTTTGTGATAAATAACACTTCAAGAGTCCTTGTGAGACGACATCCGAGTTGTCGCCCTAAACTACGTTTTTACAAACCGCTCGTTCTTTTTGGCGCGTGCGCGACAGCGCAACACTCCACAGCCTACTCTGCGGATGCAAACTACTCCACAACCTTTGGGAATTTCGGTATCTTCAACCTTAATTTCTACCCCTGGGGTAGAAAGCTCTGATCAGCCTCAGTCGTTAATGATGACCACCTCATTTATTCGAGATCAAATTGATCAGGGGATGAATGATTGGATGTATCATATGTCAAGGAAACTTTCAGAGACCGTGAAGCCAATGGTAGACAATGAGTTGCATTTTGTTAGAGAAGCTGAGAAAAAACAATCCAACACGGGTGAGGCTTCGACCTATTCGGTCGTCATAGCT
The DNA here is from genome assembly GCA_030762895.1 of Sophora flavescens. NCBI lineage: Eukaryota > Viridiplantae > Streptophyta > Magnoliopsida > Fabales > Fabaceae > Sophora > Sophora flavescens. The sequence goes on along the minus strand of CM061064.1, from coordinate 108,600,069 downwards.
GGCACTCTTGCCTGGTGGACAAATTCAGGCAGGGCCACAATCAATGGTCCATCTGAGTATGGGCATGTCGCAGGTGTTTTCTATGTACCAGCCTCCACACCCTGATAGTGTACAGTCGAGCTTACAATTCGGGCAAGTACAAGTGCCCAGAAGTCCCCTCATATAGCAAGAACAATTGGCTTACTGTGCCTGGCGCCTAACAGGGTTGTGATAGGTGTCGGTCCATAGGTTGCCATGACTGGGGGACATGATTTACTTGACTGTTGCAGGTCCTACCAGGTATATTGTCGATTACGTGGGAGACCTGCCTTGGTCTAACATCCCTCCTACCCCAGTAGGCACTCTCGAGGGCTTTCCTCATATGTAGACCATTCCTGTCATAATGGATCTGCCATGGGTTAATGTACCTCATGTTACTCCAATTCAGTCGATTCCTTAGCCATGGATGAATAAATACCCTTACTCGGGTAATAATCAGGGGGCAACCCCCATTCAGGAGCAACAATGTGAGATGCCTTATCAGCCAGGAGGTGTACCTGCTAGGCCTATTCAACCACCAGCACCGAATCATGTAGGTGACAGGGGTCCTCATCTGATAGACCCGAAAATGATAGCCGAGACAATGAGGAGGCACTTTGGAATCCAGCTAATGTTGTTGGATAGGTATGTGTACAAAAAACCTTGCCCTGAGTGGGTGGATAGAATGATGCCTCTGCCTAGGGGATTCAAAACTCCTGACATTACTACCTTCTCAGGGGAGGATGGTAAGTCAACTATAGAGCACATCGGCAGGTTTACTGCTCAATGTGGGGAAGCCAACCAAAACTAGTTTTATAAGCTCCAACTGTTCCCTTTATCATTAATTGGAGCAGCCTTTACTTGGTATTCTGCCTTAGCTCCTAACTCCATTCAAAATTGGACTGACATGGAGCGTTGTTTCCATGATAGATTCTATATGCTTCAGTCAAATGTGACTGTGTCTGACATAATGAATCTGAGACAACTAGTGGATGAAACAGTGACTGAGTATGTGGAAATATTTAGGAAATTAAGGAGCAAACGTACTGTGCAGCTTCCTGAGGCTGAATATTCTTCAATGGTCATTAGCAATATGCATCCTCAGCTTAGGGAGAAGCTGGTAGGGCAGGATTGCACTGATCTAAGTCATTTAGCTTCCAGGGCCTTTAGAATTGAGCAATATATCCTGGAAAAGGAAAGGAGATCTAGCAGGAACAGAAGCCCTCACCTTAACAATGTGATTGATGTTGATGATGCAGACTATCCATCAGATGACTCAGCCGAACAATCGGCAGACATCATGGCCGTTGAAATATTGAGGGGAAAACCATATTCTTGCCCAGCTTTGAGACCCCTTAAAGGGAAGGAGCTTCAAACTTCTGAGAGCTGAGTGGAATACTCTTTTGATATTTCCAAGGTAAACCAAATATTTGATCATCTCCTGAAGGACCAGTCGATTAAATTGACAGAAGGACATCAAATTCCCCCAACTGAAGAATTGAGGGGAAAAAAATATTGTATGTGGCACAATTCTTATTCTCATGCTACTGCCAACTGTATAGTATTCAGAAAGGCTATACAAAAAGCCATGAAGGAATGAAGGTTTAAACTAGCCGAAAAAGAGATGACTGTCATTGCAAATCCATTCCTTTTGGAAGGGGTTAATAAGGCTTCCTTCTCGGGAGAGATAGTATCCGACTCACCATCTAAAAGATGGAAACAACCGATACGCCGCCAATGGAGACAAAGGGGAGTATTTGATGAGCCAGATGGGGCAGGGAGAGCTCTAGTTGTGTCTGATCTGTCTAAAATGATAGATCAGAAACCATCCATGTTCGACAAACTAAAGAGACCCCATATGGATAAAAAGGAGGAGGGAAAGATAGATGCATCGGCTGAGTACAATAGGCCCACATTGTTCAGCAGGTTGGAGAAGAGTCGGCCTAGTAGACAGGTTGGAGCCAAGCTACATCGGACAGATTGTGAGGTGTATAGATCCCCAAATAGGAAGACCATTCTGGTCCCCAGGGACAAAGAGAACGAGGAAATGCCCAGGGTGTTTGACAGATTAGATTTCTCAGGTGTGAGGAGGGATTTTGAAAGAAAAAGGAATCATGCACTCAAGTCTAGGAAAACAACAAAAGAGGCTCCGAGAGGAAACGTAAGAAGAATTTTGCCGATATGCAACATAATATTTCGGCTAATGACAGGCTACCTATAACGGACGAGGCTCATGTACTAGATAAAGGTAAGAGAGTAGCTCGTTTCAATGTGGAAAAATGCATGACCACACTGAATATTACTGTAAAGAATGAGGAATCAATCAGACCCCAGTGTATGGTCAAACCACCATCTAAGGTGGAAAAGGAAGACTGGTTCATCAACAAGTATACAAAAGGGAAACATCCTGTGGAAAAGGGAGCAGTAGTGATGACCAGAACGTAGAAAAGAAGGGCTCAAAGGAATAAATCACTACAAATAATGAAGTAGAACTTGGCTGTGCTAGCCGAGGTTAAAAGGATTGATCATGCTGAGATCAAATCTCCTCGGGTGGCCGAGATCCTAGAGGCTGCTTTTGGGCAACCGAAAGGAGGAACGACTACTCAGGAGGAAAAGCAGGATCTAGCGCAGTCAAAAAACCCGGATTGTTTGGGAAAGTAAGAACAAGAGTTCCAAGAGATGATTAACTAGTTGGAGACAGCCGAATTGGAGGAAGGGCCAATGATTACAACGGAAGAGAAGGTCCCTCTAACAGTGGAGGAGATGGAGGAGGAACTAGGAACAAAACTTCAATTGGGAGATTCTGTATTGGATTCCATATTGGGAGATGACATAGACCAACTTTCGACTAATACCAACATGATAGGACTAACTCCTAGTGAGTTCTTGGCTTGGCAGAAGAAACCTGAGAAATTGGAAGGTGACTGTTTGCCGAGGAAGTCGAATGGACTGTTTTAACTCCTATTCCAGAAGAGCCCAAGATGGAATTTCCGAAACTAGCAGGGGAGATAACCAAACACTTAAAACGCAGTGGAAAAATTCCCATCGAAGGATCCTTGTGAATGGTCACGATTCATGGTTAGAAGATTTACCTCTTGAAGCGATGACAGTTGATTAAAATCGTCTATCACGAACACCGCACGAACGATGTCTCTAAGGTATCCACACGAGCAGATTCCGTGAACGTCCAACGTCACGAACCCGAAGCGTCTCTGTCTCACAGTGGTAGCTTCGAAAACCGAGACTTGCTGCTCACTATCACTCTCTATGTGCGGCTAGGGTAAAACAAAACCGTGTAGGCACAATAGCTTAAGTGGTCTATTTATAGCAGCACCTCCTTAATTGAGTTAGTGAGCAGCGTTTGACCTAAGCCCCATGTACTATGCGCTAGGCCCAATAGAAAAGTCCAACTCTCCTTTTAATGCTTCTTTTAATCCGCTCTTATGTGTGTGACCCTATAGGTTCCCAAAACGTTAGTAGTAATATTAAATCCCATTTAATATTACAAACAGTGAGCGGTATCTAGCAATACATCACTGCTACCTAAGTAGTGAGAAAGTCAGTCATTTGACGAAACCTTTCTGTGACTGATGCGTGATTTTTAGAATTAAAGGCAAGTGCACCTCGTCGCAATCAAGTAATACGGTGGTAAGACCGGTTATCGTATCCACAGGGATTGGTTGTCAATTACCAATTCGCAAATTCAACAACTATTTAGACTTAACTAAAGAGTGAGGGATTAAAACAGAAAATGAAGAAAGCAAAACAATATTTGGGAATTATATCGAACACTTGGAAGGCAAATAGAGATATGGCTCAGGTTGTTAGGGTTAGACTACACTAATCCTCCCTTCATTGCAATGAAATGGTTATCAACACAAGTCCTAATTCAATTATGACAATCAAGCCTTTTCTAAAATACTCAAGCCTAATTCCTTAGGTGCATTGAGCCTAAAACCCCAAATTAAACCCTAATTCCTTAGGTGGATTAACCTGAGATTTTGCATTAAGTCAAGACTTATAAGATTGCAAGCATTCAACACCTATTCCTAGATTCTTGAACTACTTGGCATGTGATTCATGAGCATGCCTTAACACCAACCTTCCAGTCATCTATCAAAGCAACAAATCATTCCTATGGGTAGCTAATCCAAGGAAAGCATTAAGAACAGAATCACATGCTCATAAGAAAATAGAGACTTGCATTAAAACACCAATTCAAATACAACAAGTTCAGACAAGTTTCATCTAACCCCAACAATGGGGATTTAACTACTCATGATAAAAGGAAATACAACACAGAATGAGAAAAGGGAAGGAGAACACTCATAGACAAGCTTCCTCCATCTTCTCCCCATCCAAGAGCAGAGAAAACGCCCCCCTATTTGGGTAGAAACCCTCTCCAGCCGCCAGCCACAGCCTGCCTCCAAGTGCAGATCCCTAATTCTGTTCAGTGCAGGTTTATTTATAGGTCCGTCGCCCGTCACGGCCGTGACAGCCATCACGGCCAGGCCGTGATGGTCTCTGACTTGGGCGCCTCTTCATTCACTTATTCATCACGGCCGTGATATCCATCACGGCTAGGCCGTGATCGTTTCTGACTTTTCCAACTAGCAGGTCACGGCCGTGATAGCCATCACGGCCAGGCCGTGACAGCTTCTGACTTTTGGCTCAATCTTTCTTCAGCTACTGCTCCCTCACGGCCGTGAGGGCCATCACGGCCAGGCCGTGATACTCTCTGCTTGGCTCAATTTCTTCACTTTTAAGCTCTTTTTTCATCCAAGCTCCACCAAGGCTGATTTCTGGGCATTTTTCCATTAAATCCTGCAAAACAACACCAGAAACCACCTCATCCGTTCCAAAGGAAAAACTATACAAAATCAACACTAAATTGGCCTAACTATATGCAACTGCATGCAGAAATGTACATGAAAAATGAGGTAAAATCACACTCATCAAATCACCCCAAGCTTAAGACTTTGCTTGTCCTCAAGCAAAAACTAAGGCCAGAAGAGATAAACAGTCAAAGCATGGATAGTGAACCAAGAACCCGGGTAAAATGATCCAAGTAACAGTAATTCAAACAATTCAGCAAGAGACAATCAATTCAAGTCCAATTAGGGGCTTAAGTTTCCTAGACTCACATTCTCACTGATTCGGGCACTCTTGCTCACTTGAAGCTCACCCCAAGCTTGTTTATTTGCTTGGCTCTCTTTCTTGCCTCACTCACTCAAGTGTTCAAGTATATATAACAATTCGCTCCATTTTCCTCAAGGAATGATTCCTACCATATGCTTGACTATCAACCAAATCTCCACTTTATTTATGAAAACACTTAAGAATCAAGAGGTCTTTATTTGGTTGTAACGTGGCCATGGGATTAATCTTTAGGTGGGGATAACAAGAAAGGGATATTTCAAAAGGCTAAACCAAGTATCAAACATTTCAACACAAGAAACCTTCTAAAATACCTTCTTGGGTTTTAAATACATTTTTCCACCCTTCTTTTCTTTCTTTTTCTTTTATTTCTCACTTTCTTTTTTGTCATCCCCTTTTCTATTTATTTTTATTTTTATTTTTATTTTCTTTCATTTGGAGAAGGGGAGAAATTTTTTTATTTTTTTTTTTTCAGATTCTTATCCCAAACTCTCAACTACATTTTTCACCCTTTTTGTGATACTTTAGAAGGTCCCTTATCAAGTATATGTATCCAAATTTTTCAGGGAACCAAGAAAAGCATTTTAATCATTCAGGCTCAAAATTGGGCAACTAAGGGTAGCATTTACACATTCAAAGCTCAGAAGGCCAGAAAAATACCTATTGCCTCAATCATTTTCAAAAATGTTTCCAAAAAATTTTAAGCTTCAAAATGGTTTTAAGTCAAGTTCTAGAGGAAACAAACCAAGAGGAATAACACTCTACACAAAGAATGGGGGCAGATTTAGTGAGTACCCCCTAATGGCTCAAAAGCTCACATTTATCAGTTCAAGAACCAGTGAGAAACACAAGTCTAAAGAAACATATGCTAATCATCAACTATCCAAGATCATCTCAAGCATATTCATTTGCAGCCATATCACAAGAATAAACAGAATTGGGTTCAAGAATTCACTATCCCAGAAAATTGGCACTTAGTTCTCACAATCAGATGCTCAATCTAAGCAGGGGTAACCGAATCATGCGATCATGCAAGCTTAAGCCTATATGAATGCAATATTTACAATGCAAGCAAAAAGATTACCCCTACCCCAAGCTTAAAGATTTACATTGTCCCCAATGTAAACAATCAAGTTGGAGAGGGGAGAAGAAAAAATAAAAAATAAAATAAAGCAGAAAATTGGAACGGCTTACCGAGGCGGTAGCGGGTGCTGACTTTGCTTTTCTGGATTTGTTTCTCCCTGCTCTTCTCCTTCCTTCTTGCTCTCCCTTCCTTCTTTATTACCCTGCAAACACTTGGCAATTGACAATTTATTATTTTCCTCTTGAGCTTCTCAAATTATTCAAGAGGTTGAAAATCAAAAACAAAAACTAACTAAAGAGAAGGGTTAAGAAAAGTTGGGTTGCCTCCCAATAAGCGCTTCTTTAACGTCACTAGCTTGACTTATTAAGAAGCATCCACCTGGATCCCATAACCTGTGGTATAAGGACCAAGGGATGCTAACCATGTGAGATCCTTCACCTGGATCCCACAGTTTGCAGCAAAAATATGGGAGTGAGCTCTTGAAAATCATGGTGACTTCACCAAATGTGTTGAATTTCTCACTCCCTCTTGGGTCAAAATTGACCCCTTCATCCACAAAATCTTCCCAATAAAAATGGGGTTCAACCTCAGGTAGAGGCATGAACTCCATTGTTGACTGCTTTAAAATGTGAGGTGGCAAACAATTCGAGAGGATCATTGGTGCTGTTCTGGCTTCTGTACAATCTTCACTCTCAGCATTGCCAAATCCATCACCTTCCAAATATGCAGAAATCTCCGCACAAACCACACAAGTGTTTCTCCCATCACATTCCACACATGCATAGGAACCAATATCACCATCTAATTCCAAAAGTTTTTCATCATCTCCAAGCATGGTGAAATAGATGTCCTCCAATTGCCTCTTCCTTTCAGGCTCCTTAGTCAAGGGTTCAATGGGGAGTGGTGCAACTATGTTCTCCAAAACAGGGTCTTCACTTCTTGACTCGGTTGCTCCCACTTCTTATTCTTCCTCCTCATCCATCATTGCATCATCTTCATCATCATCCATCAAGTCCTCATTTGGCATTTTGGATAGTAGGTTAGAGAGTTCCTCAATACGTGCCCGAGACTTCGAATGGCATCTTCTTGATTCTTTAATTCTTCCATTGTTGTTGCCATGAAGTTCTCCAAAACAGCCTCTAAGTGAGGTTGACTATCCGGGATAGGTTGCTCAACCTCGACTGGGAATGCAGATTTGAAGTTCTCCCAAACAACTTCCAATGGGGATGGCTCATCATACCAAGGTGTGGAAGATTCCCAATGTTCCCCTTCATCCATCAAAGTGTTATTTGGAGGGTTCCCCCACCATGGAGTAGAAGTGTTGGGAAATTGATTTCCCCATTCAGAACAACCTACCATTGGTGGAGGAGAGATTTGTGCCCTTGACAACTCATCACTCACTTGTTGGATTTTTATGGCCAACTGCAGCATATCTACCCGCAGCTGCAGCTCAGATATCTCACTTTCTGCATCAGATGGTTGATACCAATTGTAGTCCATGATCCTATCTAATCAATTTTTCACCTCACAGACAATTAAGCCCAAGATCAAAGAAACACAAAAACAAATATATACAAAACTAACAAAAGAAAGATATCAAATATATACAGAAAAATAAAATAAAAAATGTCTAAACTAGTTGTCTCATTTGTTACTAATGATATTGACAAAACCAATCCCCGGCAACGGCGCCAAAAACTTGATGCGTGATTTTTAGAATTAAAGGCAAGTGCACCTCGTCGCAATCAAGTAATACGGTGGTAAGACCGGTTATCGTATCCACAGGGATTGGTTGTCAATTACCAATTCGCAAATTCAACAACTATTTAGACTTAACTAAAGAGTGAGGGATCAAAACAGAAAATGAAGAAAGCAAAACAATATTTGGGAATTATATCGAACACTTGGAAGGCAAATAGAGATATGGCTCAGGTTGTTAGGGTTAGACTACACTAATCCTCCCTTCATTGCAATGAAATGGTTATCAACACAAGTCCTAATTCAATTATGACAATCAAGCCTTTTCTAAAATACTCAAGCCTAATTCCTTAGGTGCATTGAGCCTAAAACCCCAAATTAAACCCTAATTCCTTAGGTGGATTAACCTGAGATTTTGCATTAAGTCAAGACTTATAAGATTGCAAGCATTCAACACCTATTCCTAGATTCTTGAACTACTTGGCATGTGATTCATGAGCATGCCTTAACACCAACCTTCCAGTCATCTATCAAAGCAACAAATCATTCCTATGGGTAGCTAATCCAAGGAAAGCATTAAGAACAGAATCACATGCTCATAAGAAAATAGAGACTTGCATTAAAACACCAATTCAAATACAACAAGTTCAGACAAGTTTCATCTAACCCCAACAATGGGGATTTAACTACTCATGATAAAAGGAAATACAACACAGAATGAGAAAAGGGAAGGAGAACACTCATAGACAAGCTTCCTCCATCTTCTCCCCATCCAAGAGCAGAGAAAACGCCCCCCTATTTGGGTAGAAACCCTCTCCAGCCGCCAGCCACAGCCTGCCTCCAAGTGCAGATCCCTAATTCTGTTCAGTGCAGGTTTATTTATAGGTCCGTCGCCCGTCACGGCCGTGACAGCCATCACGGCCAGGCCGTGATGGTCTCTGACTTGGGCGCCTCTTCATTCACTTATTCATCACGGCCGTGATATCCATCACGGCTAGGCCGTGATCGTTTCTGACTTTTCCAACTAGCAGGTCACGGTAGTGATAGCCATCACGGCCAGCCGTGACAGACTTCCGACTTTTGGCTCAATCTTTCTTCGACTATCGCTCCCTCACGGCCGTGAGGGCCATCACGGCCAGGCCGTGATACTCTCTGCTTGGCTCAATTTCTTCACTTTTAAGCTCTTTTTTCATCCAAGCTCCACCAAGGCTGATTTCTGGGCATTTTTCCATTAAATCCTGCAAAACAACACCAGAAACCACCTCATCCGTTCCAAAGGAAAAACTATACAAAATCAACACTAAATTGGCCTAACTATATGCAACTGCATGCAGAAATGTACATGAAAAATGAGGTAAAATCACACTCATCAAATCACCCCAAGCTTAAGACTTTGCTTGTCCTCAAGCAAAAACTAAGGCCAGAAGAGATAAACAGTCAAAGCATGGATAGTGAACCAAGAACCCGGGTAAAATGATCCAAGTAACAGGCAATTCAAACAATTCAGCAAGAGACAATCAATTCAAGTCCAATTAGGGGCTTAAGTTTCCTAGACTCACATTCTCACTGATTCGGGCACTCTTGCTCACTTGAAGCTCACCCCAAGCTTGTTTATTTGCTTGGCTCTCTTTCTTGCCTCACTCACTCAAGTGTTCAAGTATATATAACAATTCGCTCCATTTTCCTCAAGGAATGATTCCTACCATATGCTTGACTATCAACCAAATCTCCACTTTATTTATGAAAACACTTAAGAATCAAGAGGTCTTTATTTGGTTGTAACGTGGCCATGGGATTAATCTTTAGGTGGGGATAACAAGAAAGGGATATTTCAAAAGGCTAAACCAAGTATCAAACATTTCAACACAAGAAACCTTCTAAAATACCTTCTTGGGTTTTAAATACATTTTTCCACCCTTCTTTTCTTTCTTTTTCTTTTATTTCTCACTTTCTTTTTTGTCATCCCCTTCTCTATTTATTTTTATTTTTATTTTTATTTTTATTTTTATTTTCTTTCATTTGGAGAAGGGGAGAAATTTTTTTTTCTTTTTTCTTTTTTTTTTTTCAGATTCTTATCCCAAACTCTCAACTACATTTTTCACCCTTTTTGTGATACTTTAGAAGGTCCCTTATCAAGTATATGTATCCAAATTTTTCAGGGAACCAAGAAAAGCATTTTAATCATTCAGGCTCAAAATTGGGCAACTAAGGGTAGCATTTACACATTCAAAGCTCAGAAGGCCAGAAAAATACCTATTGCCTCAATCATTTTCAAAAATGTTTCCAAAAAATTTTAAGCTTCAAAATGGTTTTAAGTCAAGTTCTAGAGGAAACAAACCAAGAGGAATAATACTCTACACAAAGAATGGGGGCAGATTTAGTGAGTACCCCCTAATGGCTCAAAAGCTCACATTTATCAGTTCAAGAACCAGTGAGAAACACAAGTCTAAAGAAACATATGCTAATCATCAACTATCCAAGATCATCTCAAGCATATTCATTTGCAGCCATATCACAAGAATAAACAGAATTGGGTTCAAGAATTCACTATCCCAGAAAATTGGCACTTAGTTCTCACAATCAGATGCTCAATCTAAGCAGGGGTAACCGAATCATGCGATCATGCAAGCTTAAGCCTATATGAATGCAATATTTACAATGCAAGCAAAAAGATTACCCCTACCCCAAGCTTAAAGATTTACATTGTCCCCAATGTAAACAATCAAGTTGGAGAGGGGAGAAGAAAAAATAAAAAATAAAATAAAGCAGAAAATTGGAACGGCTTACCGAGGCGGTAGCGGGTGCTGACTTTGCTTTTCTGGATTTGTTTCTCCCTGCTCTTCTCCTTCCTTCTTGCTCTCCCTTCCTTCTTTATTACCCTGCAAACACTTGGCAATTGACAATTTATTATTTTCCTCTTGAGCTTCTCAAATTATTCAAGAGGTTGAAAATCAAAAACAAAAACTAACTAAAGAGAAGGGTTAAGAAAAGTTGGGTTGCCTCCCAATAAGCGCTTCTTTAACGTCACTAGCTTGACTTATTAAGAAGCATCCACCTGGATCCCATAACCTGTGGTATAAGGACCAAGGGATGCTAACCATGTGAGATCCTTCACCTGGATCCCACAGTTTGCAGCAAAAATATGGGAGTGAGCTCTTGAAAATCATGGTGACTTCACCAAATGTGTTGAATTTCTCACTCCCTCTTGGGTCAAAATTGACCCCTTCATCCACAAAATCTTCCCAATAAAAATGGGGTTCAACCTCAGGTAGAGGCATGAACTCCATTGTTGATCGCTTTAAAATGTGAGGTGGCAAACAATTCGAGAGGATCATTGGTGCTGTTCTGGCTTCTGTACAATCTTCACTCTCAGCATTGCCAAATCCATCACCTTCCAAATATGCAGAAATCTCCGCACAAACCACACAAGTGTTTCTCCCATCACATTCCACACATGCATAGGAACCAATATCACCATCTAATTCCAAAAGTTTTTCATCATCTCCAAGCATGGTGAAATAGATGTCCTCCAATTGCCTCTTCCTTTCAGGCTCCTTAGTCAAGGGTTCAATGGGGAGTGGTGCAACTATGTTCTCCAAAACAGGGTCTTCACTTCTTGACTCGGTTGCTCCCACTTCTTATTCTTCCTCCTCATCCATCATTGCATCATCTTCATCATCATCCATCAAGTCCTCATTTGGCATTTTGGATAGTAGGTTAGAGAGTTCCTCAATACGTACCCCGAGACTTCGAATGGCATCTTCTTGATTCTTTAATTCTTCCATTGTTGTTGCCATGAAGTTCTCCAAAACAGCCTCTAAGTGAGGTTGACTATCCGGGATAGGTTGCTCAACCTCGACTGGGAATGCAGATTTGAAGTTCTCCCAAACAACTTCCAATGGGGATGGCTCATCATACCAAGGTGTGGAAGATTCCCAATGTTCCCCTTCATCCATCAAAGTGTTATTTGGAGGGTTCCCCCACCATGGAGTAGAAGTGTTGGGAAATTGATTTCCCCATTCAGAACAACCTACCATTGGTGGAGGAGAGATTTGTGCCCTTGACAACTCATCACTCACTTGTTGGATTTTTATGGCCAACTGCAAAGATATCTACCCGCAATGCAGCTCAGATATCTCACTTTCTGCATCAGATGGTTGATACCAATTGTAGTCCATGATCCTATCTAATCAATTTTTCACCTCACAGACAATTAAGCCCAAGATCAAAGAAACACAAAAACAAATATATACAAAACTAACAAAAGAAAGATATCAAATATATACAGAAAAATAAAATAAAAAATGTCTAAACTAGTTGTCTCATTTGTTACTAATGATATTGACAAAACCAATCCCCGGCAACGGCGCCAAAAACTTGATGCGTGATTTTTAGAATTAAAGGCAAGTGCACCTCGTCGCAATCAAGTAATACGGTGGTAAGACCGGTTATCGTATCCACAGGGATTGGTTGTCAATTACCAATTCGCAAATTCAACAACTATTTAGACTTAACTAAAGAGTGAGGGATTAAAACAGAAAATGAAGAAAGCAAAACAATATTTGGGAATTATATCGAACACTTGGAAGGCAAATAGAGATATGGCTCAGGTTGTTAGGGTTAGACTACACTAATCCTCCCTTCATTGCAATGAAATGGTTATCAACACAAGTCCTAATTCAATTATGACAATCAAGCCTTTTCTAAAATACTCAAGCCTAATTGCTTAGGTGCATTGAGCCTAAAACCCCAAATTAAACCCTAATTCCTTAGGTGGATTAACCTGAGATTTTGCATTAAGTCAAGACTTATAAGATTGCAAGCATTCAACACCTATTCCTAGATTCTTGAACTACTTGGCATGTGATTCATGAGCATGCCTTAACACCAACCTTCCAGTCATCTATCAAAGCAACAAATCATTCCTATGGGTAGCTAATCCAAGGAAAGCATTAAGAACAGAATCACATGCTCATAAGAAAATAGAGACTTGCATTAAAACACCAATTCAAATACAACAAGTTCAGACAAGTTTCATCTAACCCCAACAATGGGGATTTAACTACTCATGATAAAAGGAAATACAACACAGAATGAGAAAAGGGAAGGAGAACACTCATAGAAAAGCTTCCTCCATCTTCTCCCCATCCAAGAGCAGAGAAAACGCCCCCCTATTTGGGTAGAAACCCTCTCCAGCCGCCAGCCACAGCCTGGCTCCAAGTGCAGATCCCTAATTCTGTTCGGTGCGGGGTTTATTTATAGGTCCGTCGCCCGTCACGGCCAGGATAGCCATCACGGCCAGGCCGTGATGGTCTCCGACTTGGGCGCCTCTTCATTCACTTATTCATCACGGCCGTGATATCCATCACGGCTGGCCGTGATCGTTTCGACTTTTCCAACTAGCGAGTCACGGCCGTGATAGCCATCACGGCCAGGCCGTGACAGCTTCTGACTTTTGGCTCAATCTTTCTTCAGCTACTGCTCCCTCACGGCCGTGAGGGCCATCACGGCCAGGCCGTGATACTCTCTGCTTGGCTCAATTTCTTCACTTTTAAGCTCTTTTTTCATCCAAGCTCCACCAAGGCTGATTTCTGGGCATTTTTCCATTAAATCCTGCAAAACAACACCAGAAACCACCTCATCCGTTCCAAAGGAAAAACTATACAAAATCAACACTAAATTGGCCTAACTATATGCAACTGCATGCAGAAATGTACATGAAAAATGAGGTAAAATCACACTCATCAGTGACAAATATTCATGTGCATTATTATCCCTTTGTCCATATATCTATATTGAACAGAAGTCATAGATTGTGTCACCCTTGTATGGTTCAATATCATGTTCCCTGATACACGAGTAGACTTAACAACAAATGAGGTCAATATCTCATATTGACTCATTTCAGCACAGTCATGCATTTTACAGTCTCACTCTATCAGGGGGCCCACAGATATTACTCCTGTTATGTAGGAGGGACAAATTCCATCTAGGTCACTCACATCCCTCTGCATGGCTCGTGGTATGCCCAATGACCGTCTTTATAATCATCCTATTACAGATGACGTTTGACGATATTAAAGCACACGACTCCTCATGTAGGGATCGTAGCGATTTCAGGTCGAAGGATTGCATACACCATTGTCACTATGAGAACTACTTATGACACTCACACAACGCTCCATGTAGTGTTCTCATGGTGGGTCAATGATCAGCCGCTGGCTCATCTAGTTTTATGGCTAGTATGACCGTGGTTTTGTGCTAATTATATATCATTTTTTGCCCAAATTAGACTTGATTGTCTTTAAGAAACATTTTGAGTCTGTAAAGTATTTTTAGACTAATTTTGTTAGTTTTGAGTCAAATAAAGCATTCACTGCTATTTCCTATTGTTTCAGGTAAGAATAAAGCACTTAGAGCCAAGGGAATGAAGAAAATAATGAAAAAATGCAATTCTGGAGGATTCGCCTCGCGAGCCCGAAGACCAGCACGATTAGAAACAGTCACCCTCTCTGGCTCGCCTCGCGAATAATGTTTCGCCCCGCGAGAGAGCGAATGTTCATAAGATTTGCCTCGCGAAACCTGTTTCGCCTCGCTAGCGACCGCAACCCAGAATCTGTGTTTATAGTCTGTTTAGGGCAGAACTGAGGGATCTTATCTTATCTTTTTCTTTTCTTTTCATAGTGCGGCTACAAGTAGGTTTAGGTTTATGTTTGTAATGGAGAACTAGTCTCCTTGATCAATCTACGGTGATCGGGTTCCATTTACGCTTGAGGTTTTGTAATTCCTAAACTTAATGCTATTCTCTTTAAATATTTGTTCTGTATGTTTTGTTTGCTTAATTCAGAATCGTATAGAATATGTGTTGATTTATTTCGATGATTATATGTTCCTATACTTAATCGCGTTTGCTTAATTCGCGTGTGTTCGTTCATGTTCGCTTAGTTCATGAGTGCTTCACCCCGTTTGCTTAATTCGGGAATAGGAACGTATGTCTCGTAGCATTGGTTTCGCTTGTTAATTGATGTTACAATCGAAAAGGGAGTAGAAACCGCTTAGGGCATGGAATTATATAAACCGATGATAGTGGGAAACCGAAAGCAGTAGGTTGATCGCTTTAGTTTATTTGGTAATTATTTAGTTTGCATTGTTTTTCTGCTTTGTTTTCTTTGTTTAATTTCAAATCCAAAACCCCCCAATTCTGACTTTTTCTGTTAACAACAACCCAAGAGTCCTTGTGAGACGATACTCGAGTTGTCGCTTCCTAAACTACATATTTTGTAAACCGCTCGCTTTTTGGCGCGTGCGCGACAGCGCGACCAAAAATTGGCGCCGTTGCCGGGGACTCTTGTTTGTTATTAACAGAAAATTAAATTAAAAAAAAAACATTTTGCTGAATTTGTCTGGTTATGGATCTTAGTACTGCTATAGATAATCTCCTGTTTGGTGATATGCCTAAAGTTGATTATAAGCCACCACCATGCATATATTATCCTGATTTTAGTAAACCACTACCATGCACAGATTATCCTAATTTTGATGGAAGTTATGAGTTTAGCAGTGGTTTTGACATGATTGGTGTGAATGAGGCCCTTGAGAATAGAATGGATAGGCTCACTTATTTGAAGCAATTGTTTCAGCAGATAAGGTTTTGTGTCATGTGCGGCTCTCCTGAGCACCTGTTTGAGGCATGCCCCATTCTGACAGAAGATACTTATTTGCCTCGATGCTATGCAATCCATCCTTACAATCAAGGCAATAAGCTTGAGGATAACGAAGAACCTTTGGAAGTAGATGCATGTGTTGAAAGTGATGGGATGGATGAACTGTGTGCTGAAAGTCCAGACATTCAGACCTTTACTAATTCAGTTTCTTGTACTACATGTACTGACTGTACTGACACTAACCCGTGTGCTGTTTGTGCTGAGTTTCTTGATTCTATTTTGCAGGGTGATAGTGTGAGTGAAGCTGTTCGTTCAGCCAAAGTTCTTGACATCATGGCTACTCCAAATACACCATCCATTGAGCAGCCACCCTCCTTAGAGCTCAAGCCACTTCCAGACATTCAGACCCTTACTGATTCAGTTTATTGTAACATATATACTAATTGTACTAACTCTAACCTTTTTGTGGTGTGTGCTAAGATTTCTGCAGGTTTAACAGGTGATGGATTTGTTAGTATAGTGAATGAAGAATGTGCAGAAGTTGAAGCAACACTAGCGATCCTGGCTACCTATTTGCCATCTCCCCCTGTGGAACAACCGGCGATGGAGTTCAAGCCTCTGGATTTTGCACCATGGCTAGTCCAAGAGGTTGAACCCCGATTTTATTGGGAGGACTTTATTGAGAAAGTGGTCAATCTTGACCCAAGAGGGAGTGAGAAGTCCACCGCACTTGGCGGAGTCACCATAACTGTCAAGCACTCACCTCCATATCAAGGCTGCAAGTTAGGGGACTATGGAACAAGCTTCAGTCCCTTGTCTATCACGTGGGCATTATGCTGTAGGCCATGGGATCTGGGAGGATCATACTGCAATTTGAGCATTCCGTGGCTGCTGTATCACAGACAGTGGGATCCTGGTGGAACCTCCCCAATGAGTTTTCTTAAACCCTTTCTCTTTAGTTTACTTTCATTTTCTTGTTAGTGTCTGCCCTGCTTTATTTTTGTTTTGTTTTCTTTTAGCTCCTGAATAATTTGAGAAGATCAGGAGTATGAGTGTTGAGTCTTGTGTCGGCAAGCTTGATTGGATTTTAATTGAATTTGCATAGATGGATTGCATGTCATATGTTATGTGTTGACTGTTTTTTTTCCCTAGGATTTGAAAATTTTTGAAAAGTGATCCCCATGAAAAATTGAAAACTGAACTTTGATATTTTGTTGTGATGGCATGATTTATGATAAGTTTGGGGTTATGGGAAGCACACACTAGGGATAGAATCTCGGTCAAATAATTTGCTAAAATGTCCAGGTGAGGATTTGAGCCTCCAACATGTTTTTAACTGTGTGAATCACTTTTAAGTTGCACTTTCCCGAATTTGCTTGAATCTCTTCTTGGTTTGCATATTTATGTGTTTGCTTCAAATGATTTAGGCAGATTTTCTTTGTAAATAACCACTTGGCCTGAAAATAACCGTCCCTAATGCATGTTTCCTAGTTAGCCCCTTTGAGCCTAATTAGCCTATTGTTCTTGTTGACCCCATGTTATGAGCCAAAATCTGGAAAAACCATGTTAACCCGATCTCAAGATTAGGAGAGCATGGAAGCTTAGCAAAGAGAATGGTTGCAAGAAACTAAGTTTGGGGTGGCTACAAGGTGTAATGTGTTGTTTGGGATTGAGAAAAAAAATATAATAAAAAGGTTGGAGCCAAAAAGGCAAAAGGAAAAGAAAAGCAGAAAAAAAAAAAAGAATGAAAAAAGAAAAAAAAAGAAATAAAAGAACAAAAATGTCAAAGGAAAAAAAAAATATATCTAAAGAAGGAAAAGGCGTAGTCACCCAAGGCCAAAGTAAAAAGAAGAATGAGAAAAGGAACTTGAGTGGAATTTCAATGTATCAAATGCTCATGCTCTCTTAGTTCCTAGGGACTTAAGCCTAGTACCTTTGTATATCCTACCCTTAGCCAGGCCCCATTACAACCTTAAAAGACCTTTTGATGTTGCATGCATGTTTTCTGTGGGAATCATTTGGAGATGAAAATCAAATTTATGGGAAGTGCTTCTTAAAAGTGAAATTGAGTGAAATGTTGTTAGCCTAGACAAACTGAGCGA
This sequence comes from Sophora flavescens, assembly GCA_030762895.1. Lineage (NCBI taxonomy): Eukaryota > Viridiplantae > Streptophyta > Magnoliopsida > Fabales > Fabaceae > Sophora > Sophora flavescens. The sequence goes on along the minus strand of CM061064.1, from coordinate 108,582,346 downwards.
TTGAGTGAAACACTAAATGCCCTTGTGAGGAAGGCGATTGTTTGAATTTGGTGATCTCCCTTTTGTGTGTAACTTGGATCCCTTGCTTAAATTAATGATTGCTTGAATGATGGAATTCTCAAATGTTCAAAGTAGATGAATGTGGGGATTATATTGTTGAAAGGGGGGGAACATTGAAGGAAAAATTATTTTGATGAATTGCTTGAAATTTGTGCAAAGTTGATTGAATCTTTTAAGTTTGCCATGTTTTGAGTCTTTTTGAGTTTTTGAGTTTTAGTTTGCCTGGGGACAAGCAAAGTTTAAGTTTGGGGTATTTTGATCAGCCGCTGGCTCATCTAGTTTTATGGCTAGTATGACCGTGGTTTTGTGCTAATTATATATCATTTTTTGCCCAAATTAGACTTGATTGTCTTTAAGCAACATTTTGAGTCTGTAAAGTATTTTTAGGCTAATTTAGTTAGTTTTGAGTCAAATAAAGCATTCACTGCTATTTCCTATTGTTTCAGGTTAGAATAAATCACTTAGAGCCAAGGGAATGAAGAAAATAATGAAAAAATGCAATTCTGGAGGATTCGCCTCGCGAGCCCGAAGACCAGCACGATTAGCAACAGTCACCCTCTCTGGCTCGCCTCACGAATAATGTTTCGTCCCGCGAGAGAGCGACTGTTCATAAGATTCGCCTCGTGAAACCTGTTTCGCCTTGTGAGCGACCGCAACCCAGAATTTGTGTTTATAGTCTGTTTAGGGCAGAACTGAGGGATCTTATCTTATCTTTTTCTTTTCTTTTCATAGTGCGGCTACAAGTAGGTTTAGGTTTATGTTTGTAATGGAGAACTAGTCTCCTTGATCAATCTACGGTGATCGGGTTCCATTTACGCTTGAGGTTTTGTAATTCCTAAACTTAATGCTATTCTCTTTCAATATTTGTTCTGTATGTTCTGTTTGCTTAATTCAGAATCGTATAGAATATGTGTTGACTTATTTCGATGATTATGTGTTCCAATACTTAATCGCGTTTGCTTAATTCGCGTGTGTTCATTCATGTTCGCTTAGTTCATGAGTGCTTCACCCCGTTTGCTTAATTCGGGAATAGGAACGTAGGTCTCATAGCATTGGTTTCGCTTGTTAATTGATGTTACAATCGAAAAGAGAGTAGAATCCGCTTAGGGCATGGAATTATATAAACCGATGATAGTGGGAAGCCGAAAGCAGTAGGTTGATCGCTTTAGTTTATTTGGTAATTATTTAGTTTGCATTGTTTTTCTGCTTTGTTTTCTTTGTTTAATTTCAAATCCAAAACCCCCCAATTCTGACTTTTTCTGTTAACAACAACCCAAGAGTCCTTGTGAGACGATACTCGAGTTGTCGCTTTCTAAACTACATATTTTGTAAACCACTCGCTTTTTGGCGCGTGCGCGACAGCGCGACCAGTCAATCCAGTACATCATTACTCTAATGTGTACCTCTGTGGCGACTCGATATCTCATATCCATGACCCGTGGGATATGGTCATCAGTCTGCACACATAATAGTCTCAATGTATTATTATTGTCCTTATTAATAAAATACTTGACTGTGGATATTTAAGAATAGGATTTCATTGTTCAATAGTGTCTCACGATCAAGTCATATACTTGATATTCTATTAAACTGAAATTTCTATTCTAAGGACTTTATTATGTTTAAACAAGTAACACAATAAACTGGAATGCCTCATATCATATATATATATATATACATATATATATATATATATACATATATATATATATATACATATATATATATATACATATATATATATATATATATATACATATATATATATATATATACATATATATATATATATATATATATATACATATATATATAATAGCAAGATACAAATGTAAGTCTAAGAAATACACTGGCCTCTAGGGCTTACACCAACACCCTATTACAGCAAGCTCTTCCTCGCCTCCATATACCAAGAACGAATCCTTAGTTCTTCTCAAGTACTTAAGGATGTTCTTGATAGCAGACCAATGACTTTCACCGGGATCAGACCGGTACCTGCTCGTTATGCTTAAAGCATACGATACATCTGGTCGAGTACATAACATGGCATACATGATAGATCCAATTGTGGATGCATATGGAATCTTACTATTGCGATCCCTTTCTTCTTGAGTGGAAGGGGATTGTGTCTTTGATAGGCATATACCATGTGACATAGGCAAGAGTCCTTTCTTGGATTCATGCATGTTAAAGCGTCTCAACACTTTGTCTATGTATGTACTCTGACTTAGGCCAAGCAATTTCAGCGATCTATCCCTATAGATCCTGATTCCCAATACACAGGTAGCTTCACCCAAATATTTCATAGAGAAGCAATTCCCTAACCATGTCTTTACATTTTGTAGTGTAGGGATGTCATTTCCAATGAGTAATATGTCATCTACATATAACACTAGAAAAACAACAATGCTCCCACTAACCTTCTTGTAGACACAAGGTTCATCTTCATTTTTGATGAATCCGTACTGTCTTACAGCATCATCAAAATGAAGGTTCCAACTTCTGGAAGCTTGCTTCAATCCATAGATTGATCGCTGCAATTTACATACCTTTCCGGCATCCTCTGAAATGTTAAAGCCTTCAGGTTGTGTCATGTACACATCCTCAAGAAGCTTTCCATTAAGGAAAGCAGTTTTGACATCCATCTGCCATATTTCATAATCATGGTATGCATCGATAGCAAGTAAGATCCGGACGGATTTAAGCATCGCAACAGGTGAAAAGGTCTCATCATAGTCGACACCATGAATTTGCTTGAAACCCTTAGCCACCAATCGCGCCTTAAAGGTATGTACTTTACCATCCATGTCAGTTTTATTTTTGAAAACCCACTTGTACCCTATGGGTTTTACCCCTTCAGGTGGCTCTACCAAGGTCCATACCTGGTTGGTGTACATGGAATCCATCTCAGATTTCATGGCCTCAAGCCACTTCTCATATTCTGGGCCAGTGATGGCTTCCTGGTAAGTCACAAGCTCATCTTGATCCATGAGCAATACATCACCTTGTGGAGTCATGAGAAATCCATATCTCTCAGGCTGGTGACGTATCCTGTTAGACCTACGTTGGTCTTGTGCTACAGGAGCAGGTTGTTCCTCCACAACATTTTGTGAAGGTCGCTCCTGTTCTACCAATGGTAGGTCACTACTCTGTGATTCTTGAATTTCTTCTAGTTCTATCTTCCTCCCACTGGTTCCTATGGAGATAAACTCCTTTTCTAGGAATACACCAGTCCGTGCGACAAACACTTTGCCTTCGGAAGGATTATAGAAATAGTATGTTGGGAATTTGCGTATAAAACAAAATAACGCAGCGGAAAAAAAATTCCCATCGAAGGATCCTTGCGAATGGTCATGATTCATGGTTAGAAGATTTACCTCTTGAAGCGATGACAATTGATTGAAATCGTCTATCACGAACACCGCACGAGCGATGTCTCTAAGGTATCCACATGAGCAGATCCCATGAACGTCCAACGTCACGAACACGAAGCGTCTCTGCCTCACAGTGCTAGCTTCGAAAACCGAGACCTGTTGCTCACTGTCACTCTCTATGTGCGGCTAGGGTAAAAACCGTGTAGGCACGATAGCTTAAGTGGTCTACTTATAGTAGCACCTCCTTAAGTGAGTTAGTGAGCAGCGTTTGACCTAAGCCCCATGCACTATGCGCTAGGCCCAATAGAAGAGTCCAACTCTCCTTTTAATGCTTCTTTTGATCTTCTCTTATGTGTGTGACCCTATAGGTTCCCAAAACGTTAGTAGTAATATTAAATCCCATTTAATATTACAAACAGTGAGCTATCTATCTAGCAATACATCACTGCCACCTAAGTAGTGAGAAAGTCAGTGATTTGACGAAACCTTTCTGTGACAAATATTCATGTGCATTATTATCCCTTTGTCCATATATCTATATTGAACACAAGACATAGAATGTGTCACCCTTGTATGGTTCAATATCATGTTCCCTGATACCCGAGTAGACTTAACAACAAATGAGGTCAATATCTCATATTGACTCATTTCAAAGACGTCCATGCATTTTACGGTCTCACTCTATCGGGGGCCCCATGAATATTACTCCTGTTATGTAGGAGGGACAAATTCCATCTAGGTCACTCACATCCCTCTGCATGGCTCGTGGTATGCCCAATGACCGTCTTTATAATCATCCTATTACAGATGACGTTTGACGATATTAAAGCACACGACTCCTCATGTAGGGATCGTAGCGATTTCAGGTCGAAGGATTGCATACACCATTGTCACTATGAGAACTACTTATGACACTCACATAACGCTCCATGTAATGTTCTCATTGTGGGTCAATCCAGTACATCATTACTCTAATGTGTACCTATGTGGCGACTCGATATCTCATATCCATGACCCGTGAGATATGGTCATCAGTCTGCACACATAATAGTCTCAATGTATTATTATTGTCCTTATTAATAAAATACTTGACTACGGATATTTAAGAATAGGATTTCATTGTTCAATAGTGTCTCACGATCAAGTCATGTACTTGATATTCTATTAAACTGAAAATTCTATTCTAAGGACTTTATTATGTTTAAACAAGTAAGACAATAAACTGGAATGCCTCATATCATATATATATATATAATGGCAAGATACAAATGTAAGTCTAAGAAATACACTGGCCTGTAGGGCTTACACCAACAATCTCCCACTAGCACTAGAGCCAATCAGGCATAAATCTAATGCCCATCGATCTAGTGTGACCTTCGTGCTTCTGTTGAGCAAGAGGTTTCGTAAGTGGGTCAGCAACGTTATCTAGTGTTGGTACTCTGCATATTTTCACATCTCCTATATCGATAATCTCTCGAATGATATGGAAGCGCCTAAGTATATGTTTGGATCGCTGATGAGATCTAGGTTCCTTAGCTTGTGCAATGGCCCCATTGTTATCACAATAGAGATCAATGGGGTCCACAATTCTAGGAACTGTACCAAGCTCAGCAATGAACTTCCTGATCCAAACAACCTCCTTTGCTGCATTGGAGGCGGCAATATACTCAGTCTCTGTAGTAGAATTGGCGACTGTCTGTTGCTTTGAACTCTTCCAGCTCACCGCCCCACCATTCAGGCAGAACACATAACCAGATTGTGATCTGGAATCATCCTTATCGGTTTGGAAGCTAGCATCGGTGTAACCTTTTACAGAAAGCTCTTCCTCGCCTCCATATACCAAGACCGAATCCTTAGTTCTTCTCAAGTACTTAAGGATGTTCTTGACAGCAGACCGGTGACTTTCACCGGGATCAGACTGGTACTTGCTCGTTATGCTTAAAGCATATGATACATCTGGTCGAGTACATAACATGGCATACATGATAGATCCAATTGCGGATGCATATGGAATCTTACTCATGCGATCCCTTTCTTCTTGAGTGGAAGGGGATTGTGCCTTTGATAGGCATATACCATGTGACATAGGCAAGAGTCCTTTCTTGGATTCATGCATGTTAAAGCGTCTCAACACTTTGTCTATGTATGTACTCTGACTTAGGCTAAGCAATTTCAGCGATCTATCCCTATAGATCCTGATTCCCAATACATAGGTAGCTTCACCCAAATCTTTCATAGAGAAGCAATTCCCTAACCATGTCTTTACATTTTGTAGTGTAGGGATGTCATTTCCAATGAGTAATATGTCATCTACATATAACACCAGAAAAACAACAATGCTCCCACTAACCTTCTTGTAGACACAAGGTTCATCTTCATTTTTGATGAATCCGTCTTCGTCTTACAAAGACATCATCAAAACGAAGGTTCCAACTTCTGGAAGCTTGCTTCAATCCATAGATTGATCGCTGCAATTTACATACCTTTCCGGCATCCTCTGAAATGCCAAAGCCTTCAGGTTGTGTCATGTACACATCCTCAATAAGCTTTCCATCAAGGAAAGCAGTTTTGACATCCATCTGCCATATCTCATAATAATGGTATGCATCGATAGCAAGTAAGACTCGGACGAATTTAAGCATCGCAACAGGCGAAAAGGTCTCATCATAGTCGACACCATGAATTTCCTTGAAACCCTTAGCGACCAATCGCGCCTTAAAGGTGTGAACCTTACCATCCATGTCAGTTTTCTTTTTGAAAACCCACTTGCACCCTATGGGTTTCACCCCTTCAAGTGGCTCTACCAAGGTCCATACCTGGTTGGTGTACATGGAATCCATCTCAGATTTCATGGCCTCAAGCCACTTCTCAGATTCTGGGCCAGTGATGGCCTCCTGGTAAGTCATAGGCTCATCTTGATCCATGAGCAATACATCACCTTGTGGAGTCATGAGAAATCCATATCTCTCAGGCTGGTGACGTATCCTGTTAGACCTACGCTGGTCTTGTGCTACTGGAGAAGGTTGTTCCTCCACAGCATTTTGTGAAGGTTGCTCATGTTCCACCAATGGTAGGTCACTACTCTGTGATTATTGAATTTCTTCAAGTTCTATCTTCCTCACACTGGTTCCTATGGAGATAAACTCCTTTTCTAGGAATACACCAGTCCATGCGACAAACACTTTACCTTCTGAAGGATTATAGAAATAGTACCCCTTGGTTTCTTTGGGATATCCCACAAAGAAGCATTTATCAAATTTGGGATCAATCTTAGTAGTAATATTAAATCCCATTTAATATTACAAACAGTGAGCGGTATCTAGCAATACATCACTGCCACCTAAGTAGTGAGAAAGTCAACGATTTGACGAAACCTTTCTGTGACAAATATTCATGTGCATTATTATCCCTTTGTCCATATATCTATATTGAACACAAGACATAGAATGTGTCACCCTTGTATGGTTAAATATCATGTTCCCTGATACCCGAGTAGACTTAACAACAAATGAGGTCAATATCTCATACTGACTCATTTCAGCACGGCCATGCATTTTATAGTCTCACTCTATCAGGGGGCCCACAGATATTACTCCTGTTATGTAGGAGGGACAAATTCCATCTAGGTCACTCACATCCCTCTGCATGGCTCGTGGTATGCCCAATGACCGTCTTTATAATCATCCTATTTCAGATGACGTTTGACGATATTAAAGCACACGACTCCTCATGTAGGGATCGTAGCGATTTCAGGTCGAAGGATTGCATACACCATTGTCACTATGAGAACTACTTATGACATTCACATAACGCTCCATGTAGTGTTCTCATGGTGGGTCAATCCAGTACATCATTACTCTAATGTGTACCTATGTGGCGACTCGATATCTCATATCCATGACCCGTGAGATATGGTCATCAGTCTGCACACATAATAGTATCAATGTATTATTATTGTCCTTATTAATAAAATACTTGACTACGGATATTTAAGAATAGGATTTCATTGTTCAATAGTGTCTCACGATCAAGTCATGTACTTGATATTCTATTAAACTGAAATTTCTATTCTAAGGACTTTATTATGTTTAAACAAGTAACACAATAAACTGGAATGCCTCATATCATATCATATATATATATATATATATATATATATAATATAATATCAATATATATATATATATATATATATATAAATGGCAAGATACAAATGTAAGTCTAATATATATATATATATATATATATATATATATATATATATATATATATATATATATATATATATATAATGGCAAGATACAAATGTAAGTCTAAGAAATACACTGGCCTCTAGGGCTTACACCAACATAGTATCCCTTGGTTTGTTTGGGATACCCCACAAAGAAGCATTTCTCAGATTTGGGATCAAGCTTATTAGAAACTTGACGTTTTACATATGCTTCACAACCCCAAATCTTCATAAAAGACATGCTGGGTCGTCTACCAGTCCATATCTCATATGGTGTCTTTTCTACCGTTTTGGATGGAACACGGTTAAGTGTAAAAGCTGTTGTAAATAGACCATATCCCCAGAAAGAGTTTGTAAGGTTTCCATGACTCATCATAGACCGAACCATGTCCAACAAGGTTCGATTTCTCCTCTCAGAAACACCATTCCATTGTGGTGTTCCAGGAGGAGTGAGTTGAGATAAAATTCCACACTCTCTCAGATGATCATCAAACTCTAGGCTCAAATATTCACCACCTCGATCTGATCGAAGAGTTTTAATATTTTTACCAAGTTGGTTTTGTACCTCATTTTTGAATTCCTTGAACTTTTCAAAGGATTCGGATTTATGTTTCATAAGATACACAAATCCATATCTACTGAAATCATCAGTACATGTATGAAGTACTGAAAACCACCTCTAGCTAATGTGTTTAGGGGTCCGCATACATCGCTATGTATAAGACCCAAAAGATCGTTAGCTCTTTCACCTTTTCCGGTGAATGGAGCTTTGGTCATCTTTCCCAATAAACAAGACTCACATATCTCATATGATTCATAATCAAATGAGTCCAAGAGTCCATCTTTATGGAGCTTCGAAATGCGCTTCTCATTTATATGGCCTAAACGACAATGCCAAAGATAAGACGGGTTCAACTCATTTGGTTTGAACCTCTTAGTATTTATGTTATAGATGGGCATTTCAAGATCAAGGACATAAAGCCCATTACTCATGTGTGCACTAGCATAGAAAATATCATCCAAATAAATAGAATAGCTTTTGTTATTTATTATAAAATAAAAACCAATCTTGTCCAAACAAGAAACGGAAATGATATTCCTTCTAATTGCAGGCACAAAATAACAGTTCTCTAACTGAATAGTAAGCCCAGTGGGCAAAGTCAATACATAAGTCCCAACAGCTAAAGCAGCAACCTTTGCTCCATTTCCAACTCGTAGGTCGGCTTCGCCCTTTGCCAATGGTCTACTCCTGTTTAAATCCTGCACATTTGTACAAATGTGAGAACCACATCCAGTAACTAATACCCAAGATGCAGAAGTAGATAAATTGACTTATATAACAAACACACCTGAAGTGGAAGTCTCACTTCCCTTCTTCTTCTTGCTTTCTTCCAGGTATTTTGGGGAGTTCCTCTTCCAATGTCCGGTCCGACCACAGTGGAAGCAATTGCCTTCCTTAGCCACACCACCCACAGGCTTCAATCCAGAAGTACTGGGCTTGAACTTGTTGGTGGCCTTGCCCTTGCCCTTTTGTTTGTACGTGGGCTTCTTGGGCTGCTTCTTGCTTTTTCCAGCCTGGACCATCAAAATGGCCTTCCCCTTTCCTTTGCTAATATTTTGTTCAGCAGTTCTCAACATGCTCAACAATTCTGTCAAAGGGTTGTCAAGATCATTCATATTATAGTTCATGACAAACTGACTATAGCTCTCAGGCAACGATTGCAGAACTAAGTCGGTGGCCAACTCTTGGCCTAAAGGAAATCCCAGTCTCTCAAGATTCTCAATGTACCCGATCATCTGGAGTACATGAGGACTCACAGGGCTTTCTTCTGCCAATTTACACTGGAAAAGGGCTCTGGAAACTTCGAACCGCTCATGCCTTGCTTGCTCTTGGTAGAGCATCTTGAGGTGCACGATCATATCGTACGCCTCCATGGTCTCATGTTGCTTTTGCAGCTCAGAGGTCATGGTAGCAAGCATAAGACAGCCGACGTCTAAGGCGTCATCTTGATGCTTCTTATAAGCATCCTTGTCAGTCCTAGGAGCATTTGCAACTGGTGGCTCCTCAGGAATAGGCTCCTCAAGAACATACAGCCTTTTCTCATGTTTGAGGACAATCCTCAAGTTTCTGTACCAGTCCAAAAAATTTGTTCCGGATAGTTTATCCTTCTCAAGGACGGATCGCAATGACAGGTTACTTGATGTGTTTGATGCCATGGTAATCTACAGAAATAAATATGCAAAATATAAGTATCATGCCATGAAGTTATTTAACAAGGTCTTTAATTAAATACGCCTCCCACTATTTTACTCAAAACAATGACCCTCATCATTGATTCAGAAAATCCCGTTGGAAGATTTTCTAGTGGGCCAAGATCCATATTTCACCTTGCTTTAAGTCAGCTTTGGCTGATCACTCAAAATTCGGTTATATAGGTAGGAAACACTTTCCGATTGCATCTCATGCAACTCTTGGACAGTTGGGTGAATAACTCTTATTCTAATCCATCACATGGACTAAAGCCCAACTTATAAGCCTCTAAGCCTTTCAATCCTATTGAAGTTGGCTTAGTTAAGTCAGACCCAATGGATAGCAGTTGAACGTTACATTTGTCCCATCACGTCTTACTTGTATAGATAAAGGTACCCCGCTTTGGCGGACCCACACTTAATCGATCATAGTCTTGACGAGTGCCATGCATTGGAAGGCCTTTAAATGTGACTTAATATTTCCTTTTGAGGGATTTGATTAAAATTTGATCTCATCATTTGTTAAACTCTTTAACTTACTATTTACATACATGCATCTCATACATATATTAGTTAAACTCCTTTTAACATACTATATAAATACATGCATCTCATACATATATAAGGCAAATAAATGTGATATGGTTATGGCCCCTAACGCATTGACTCTCCCAAGCCAATGAGAGAATCTAAATTGAAACCTAGGAGTGTCCAAGCTTCTCCAAGCATGATCTCCCACGCGATAACGTCTTCTTGTCTCCATCATTACATTACATAAACAGAAACCTCATTTTACATATGAGGGGAGTGAGATGAGAAAAGAATATACATATGGAATATAAGAGAAAGGCACGGTACACAGGTCGTATTTCAAAATAAACCAAAAGACTAAGGCCATAACCATCCACCATGCATCACAACGCAAATAATAACAAACAATAATAATACCTCTTTTATTATTATTAATATTATTATTAAGTGATACAAAAGATTCCAAAAATTTGAATTTCGAAATAACACACTACACAGAGGTAGCACGGGGTTCCGCTGCCCGGTCAGTGGGCGGGGGTCAAGGGGAGGGCTTCAACCTCTCAACCCTAAGTGTGCCTCGCTTCCTTATTATTTTCTCTCCGAAGTGTGCCTCGCTTACTTGGCGGCTAGGGCTTCAACCTCTCAACCCTAAAACCTCAAGGCCCGTGAACACTTCACGTTGCAAGGAATGGCGGCTAGGGTTTCAACCCTTGGAACCTCAGCCGCAAGAACATGAACTCTTCATGTTTGAAACCCCTTAACGCAGCCAACAGAGAACTGAAACCGATCATGTTTAACATCAACACTTGACGCCATCACAGAACATAATAAGGATTCCAGAACCAATGTACATATCGCATATATACATAAACATGCAATAGACGCATATATCATATACATACGAAAATTACAGAAACAAGGTTTCGCAAAATGGATGCAAATGATTTTCAGAAAACAATTTTCATAAAAACGATTCACATTATAAACATGTTATCATACATAACAGGTAAACCACGTAACAGAATCATGGTTTTGCAAGCGGCTCTGATACAACTGTTGGGAATTTGCGTATATAAAAAAAAACGCAGCGAAAAAATTCCCATCGAAGGATCCTTACGAATGGTCATGATTCATGGTTATAAGATTTACCTCTTGAAGCGATGACAGTTGATTAAAATCGTCTATCACGAACACCGCACGAACGATGTCTCTAAGGTATCCACACGAGCAGATTCCGTGAACGTCCAACGTCACGAACCCGAAGCGTCTGTCTCACAGTGCTAGCTTCGAAAATCGAGACTTGCTGCTCACTATCACTCTCTATGTGCGGCTAGGGTAAAACAAAACCGTGTAGGCACAATAGCTTAAGTGGTCTACTTATAGCAGCACCTCCTTAATTGAGTTAGTGACCAACGTTTGACCTAAGCCCCATGTACTATGCGCTAGGCCCAATAGAAAAGTCTAACTCTCCTTTTAATGCTTCTTTTAATCCGCTCTTATGTGTGTGACCCTATAGGTTCCCAAAACGTTAGTAGTAATATGAAATCCCATTTAATATTACAAACAGTGAGCGGTATCTAGCAATACATCACTGCTACCTAAGTAGTGAGAAAGTCAGTCATTTGACGAAACCGTTCTGTGACAAATATTCATGTGCATTATTATCCCTTTGTCCATATATCTATATTGAACATAAGACATAGAATGTGTCACCCTTGTATGGTTTAATATCATGTTCCCTGATACCCGAGTAGACTTAACAACAAATGAGGTCAATATCTCATATTGACTCATTTCAGCACGACCATGCATTTTACAGTCTCACTCTATCAGGGCCCCACAGATATTACTCCTGTTATGTAGGAGGGACAAATTCCATCTAGGTCACTCACATCCCTCTGCATGGCTCGTGGTATGCCCAATGATCGTCTTTATAATCATCCTATTACAGATTACGTTTGAAGATATTAAAGCACACGACTCCTCATGCAGGGATTGTAGCAATTTCAGGTCGAAGGATTACATACACCATTGTCACTATGAGAACTACTTATGACACTCACACAACGCTCCATGTAGTGTTCTCATGGTGGGTCAATCTAGTACAACATTACTCTAATGTGTACCTATGTGGCGACTCGATATCTCATATCCATAACCCGTGAGATATGGTCATTAGTCTGCACACATAATAGTCTCAATGTATTATTATTGTCCTTATTAATAAAATACTTGACTACGGATATTTAAGAATAGGATTTCATTGTTCAATAGTGTCTCACGATCAAGTCATACACTTGATATTCTATTAAACTGAAATTTCTATTCTAAGGACTTTATTATGTTTAAACAAGTAACACAATAAACTGGAATGCCTCATATATATATATATATATATATATATATATATATATATATTTTTTTTTTTTTTATTATATATTTTTTATAGCAAGATACAAATGTAAGTCTAAGAAATACACTGGCCTCTAGGGCTTACACCAACACCCTATACATCAGGGCTCAGGTTAATGGTAAGACTATTGGCCGAGTCTTGGTGGATGGAGGAGTAGTGTTAAACATAATCCCTTCAGTCACCATGAAAAAGCTGGGTAGAACTAGGAAAGATTTAATTCCTACTAATATGAAGATGACTAATTTCACAGGGGATGCCACGTCTGCTTTAGGAATTTTGGTAGCCGATATCACTGTGGGAAGCAACCTTGAGCTCTGACTTCTTTGTGGTAGATTTTAAGTCCACTTACTCCATATTACTGGGAAGGGATTGGATTCATTCCAGCTAGTGTGTCCCTTCTACTCTACATCAAACGCTAATGTTTTGGGATGGTGACAAGGTAGAATCAGTTGTAGCCGATAAGAATCTTTTCACGGCTGACGTTAAGATGGCTGAGGATATATTCTATTCGCCCCGACAAGAGCCTATAACTATCCCTGAAGGATATGAAGAAGAATCATATGAGTCTTGCAACCTGATAACCGATGGGTTTGCTATATCCAGGCCGATTTACGGACCCTACAGTTGTGTTTAGATGAATAACATAACTCAAGTAATCGAGGACCTAAGACATAGGCTTACGTCCTTGGAAGTTAAGCAAAGGGTTGGTGCGGCCATGTCTATGGAGTTAGAAGGAATTCAAGAAGAAGAATGCTCGGCTGCTATGCCTAGGGGGCATGAATGTGAGGAGAGGTGGGAGTCTCCAATAAACAGGAAGATTCCTACCTTTTCAGTTGAAGATCCATTGTTGAATGTTAACCTAGGAACTGAAAAGGAGTCGGGAATGACAAGAATAAGTGGTTTACTGGGTGAGGAAGAGAGAAATCGGCTGGTCAGTCTAGTGAAGAGTTACAAGGATTGTTTTGCATGGGACTACCATGAGATGCCAGGGCTTTCTAGAGAACTGGTAGAACATCGATTTCCGATTAAAGATGGATTTAAGCCTCATAAGCAAGATGCAAGGAGGTTCAACCCAGAAGTAATGCCAAAGATTAAAAAGGAAATGGAACAACCACTTAAAGCAGGATTTAATCATACGGCCAGATATGTTGAATGGCTATCGAACATTGTTCCTGTAATTAAGAAAAGTGGAAAAGTTAGAATTTATAGTGATTACAGGAATTTAAATCTTGCCATTCCTAAAGATGAGTATGTAATGCCTATAGCTGACATGCTTGTTGATTCTCTAGTCAAAAATGGAATTTTAACATTAATGGATGGATATTATGGGTATTATAAGATATTTATAGCCTAAGAGGATGTCCATAACATAGCTTTCAGGTGTCTTGGCGTCGTTGGGATATTCAAATGGGTAGTCATGCCATTTTGGTTGAAAAATGATGGCGCCACGTACCAAAGAGCCACGAATGCTATCTTCCATGAGTTGATAGGGAAGAACGTGGAAGTATATATTGATTATGTCATACTAAAATCCCATGACTTTAATCAACTCTTAGCCGATTTAGAGCAAGCTCTTAAGAAAATGAGGAGTCATAATTTAAAAATGAATCCTGCCAAATGCTCTTTTGGTGTATCGGTTGGAAACTTTTTAGGTTTTCTAGTGCATAAACATGGGATTCAAGTAGACAAAAACAAGGCTAAAGCCATCTTGGATGCAAAACCTCCTCATAATAAAAAGGAATTGCAAAGCCTGATTGGAAAAATCAATTTTCTAAGATGGTTCATTTCAAACTCAACTGGTAAGCTAAAGGCTTTTTCTCCACTTTAAAGCTAAAAGATGTAGATGAAATGGTGTGGGGAAAAGAGCAACAACTTGCTTTCGAGCAAGTAAAACAATGTTTAGTTAACCCTCCGGTTCTAGTTCCACCAGTATTAGGGAGGTCATAGAAATTGTATATATCTGCTTCCCCAAAGTCAATCGGTTGCTTGTTAGCACAGGATCATGAGGATGGAAATGAGAGATCCATCTATTATTGTTGATGGTTTGGCAAGTGCACCAAATCGCGACAAGTAATAGAGTGAGAGTAAAGTATCGTTCCTAACGAGGATTGAGATTAAGTATCAACGTAGCTTAAGCAATTGATATTTGAACTAATGACTTCCATGTTAATATAAGACTACAAGAATATGGAATTTAATGTTGTCACAAAAATGAATGAATCAAGTAAAAGTAAAGAGTGAAATCAATATAGGTAAAGCAGTTAGGTATCGGAATCCTCCAATTCTTCACTTGACGTAACCTTATTTAATCTTAACTTTAATTGATTCCATACAATTGACATTCAAATCACTAACCTAGATTTATCCCTTAGGTGATAATCCTTTTGTACCAATTAAGAACCCTAATTCCTTAGGTGATTCAAGAATTAGCACAAACAATAAGCATGAGATTCATAAGAATGCATTGCAATAGAGTTCTATTCCTAGAATCAACATTTCAATGGTAATCTACTTCAATTCCAATCCAATTAACTAATTTTCCAATTGAGAAATTGAATCTAACATCAAACCAATAGAAGAATTAAGCATAGAAGCAGTTACTCAATTTGAATGAAATAGAATTGAAATCAGAAATCAAAGTCAATTACATCAAATTCTAAATTGAAATCATCCTAACCTAACCTAATTGATCTAGCAACTCATAATAGAAAAGGAGGAGATGAAAGAACTTGAGTAGGAGAGTGTGGAAGACTCCACGGAAACTCCAAGTCTTGTTCCCAAGCTTGAATCCTCAAGGAAGTGGAGAGAAATTAATGAACCAAAGTGAGAAAATGTGAAAAATGAGCCAAAGATCCTTCTAGCTCTGCTCAAGTGCGAATTTATACAAGTTATGTGCGTCGCCCAGCGCTGAGCATCCCTGGCCAGCGCAGGGTGCCCTACTGTATGCGAAACAGCCTTTTCTATCTTTCCTAGCGCTGGGTGCCCAAAACACAGTGCTGGGAACTGGCTTCTGTCAGCTTGATGGTGCTTAGCACCCATATCCCAGCGCTTGGTGCTGGTTCTTGCCCTGCTCCTGCTGTTTTCTTCAGTTTCTGTCTGGCCTGAGCGCTCGGTTCCAAAGTTGAGCGCTGGACTACTATTCCTGCATACTTTCAACATATTTTGAGTGTCTTTTTCACACAAATAAAGATCCAATGAATCCAAACTTTATTCACATCAAAGTATGTATTTACCTATCATTTTTCCTATGATTCCTAAGATTATTTACAAACTCTTTCCTAATTACACTTCCAAACTAACATATTTTGCATATTCATCAAGATATTTTGCATATCTTAGCCGATTGCTCAATGATCCTGAAACGAGATATACTCCGATAGAAAAGCATTGTTTGTCTCTTTTTAATGCGTGCACTGATGAATGTGCAAAATATGTTAGTTTGGAAGTGTAATTAGGAAAGAATTTGTAAATAATCTTAGAAATCATAGGAAAAGTGATAGAAAAATACATATTTCTATATGAATAAAGTTTGGATTCATTGGATATTTATTTGTGTGAAGAAGACACTCAAAATATGTTGAAAGTATGCAGGAATAGTAGTCCAGCGCTCAGCTTTGGAACCGAGCGCTCAGGCCAGACAGAAACTGGAGAAAACAGCAGGAGCAGGGCATGAACCATCACCCAGCGCTGGGGTTGGGGCGCTCGGCGCCAGGATGTACACAGCAAGGTAGCGTTTAGCGCCAACCTTGGGCAGTCAGTGCCAGAAGGGGATAGAAGCTCCGTTTCACAGTATACGTCCAGCGCTCAGCGCGGGTCAGGGGCACTCAACGCTAGGCGACATGCAGAAACTCTATAAATGCGATCTTTGACAGATTAGAGAGGATATTTTACTCATTTTTACAATTTTAATCACCTTTGTTCATCACTTTCTCTCTGGATTATTTGGTGGTTCAAGCTTGGGAACAATATTGGGAGCTTCCATGGCTTCCTCCACTTACATCTACTCAAGTTCTTCCTTCTCATCTCTTTCTATTATGAGTTACTAGATCTTTTAGGTTAGGTTTAGGATGAACTTGATTGAATCTTGATATAATGAAGTTTGATTTGTTATTTCAATGCAATTTCGTTCAGTTTGATTAACCTCTTCTATGCTTAATGTTTTTCTTGGATTGATCAACCTTGAAATGATGATTAGATTCAATTTCACAATTGGAAAATTGGTTATTGAATTGGAAATGAAGCTGATTAATATTGTGATATCGATTCTTGGAATAGAACTGCAATGCAATACATTCTTGTCAATCCAATGCTTAATGTTTGTTCTAATCTTGCATTACCTAAGGAATTAGGGTTCTTGATTTGTAACAAAAGGATTATCACCTAAGGAATTAGGGATAAATCTAGATTAGTGATTTGAATGTCAATTGAATGAGTTGGATTGAGATTAAAATTGAACAAATTTACATGAGGTGAAAATTGAGGGATTCCGATACCTAACTGCTTTTGCCTATATTGAATTCATTCTTTAATTACTTGTTTCATTCATTTGTGTGATAATTCTAAATACAAGAAAATCATTTACTCTTTTATAAACATGAAATTCATTGGTTCAAATATCAATTGCCTAAGCTACGTTGTTACTTGAAACACAATCCCCGTTGGGAACGATTCAAGGAGCTCTTAAGGATGTGTCCTAATCATGGGTTTGATGATATCCAACAAATTCAAATCTTTTGTAATGGGTTGAGGCCATCTACAAAGCTTATGCTAGATGCATCGGCGAGAGGTTCTATGAATTCAAAAATCGTGGAAGAAGCTTTGAGATTGGTTGAAGCAATGATATCTAATGATTATCTCATGAATCACGATAGAGGAGGCTCATCAACAAAAAGGATGATAGAGCTTAACTTTCAAAATACAATTTTGGCTCAAAACAAAATCATCACTAATCAATTGGAGGCAATCACAAAGCAACTAAATACTATGAGTTTAGGGCTAATGCAAGCACAACAAGTAATGAGCTGTTATTTTTGTGGTGGAGAGCATGATAATGGTAATTGTGAAGCATCTCTAAGTTCTCAAGAGGAAGCAAAGTACATGGGGAATTTTCCAAGACAAGGGCAGAATTTTTACTCAAACTCTTATAATCAAAATTAGAAGAAGCACCCTAACCTTGCTTGGTCACAAGAAGCTCCACAAGACAACACATTTTCACAACAACCACTACTTCAAAATCAACCACATCGTGATACTGATGAGAGAATGAACAAGTTGGAGAGCACTCTTGCGCAATTCATCCAAGTCACACAATCTAACTTCAAGAATACCGATGCATCAATCAAGAACCTTGAAGTGCAGATTGGACAACTATCTAAACAAGTTTCAAGTGCTTTAAGTGCAGCATTTTCTGGAAAGTTAGTAGAGCCGGTTGTTGATCATTCCACAAGTCAAAATGCTGAAAATTCTGAATTTGGAAAGAAGATGGTTGTGACTAATGAGAGGGAAGAGAGTTCAAAGATAAAGGAAGAGTTGGAACCTCAAGATGATAGGAAGGAAAATAAGCTAAAATTAGTTGATGAAAATTCTATATTGAGGAAGATGAAGAGTCAAATTTTGAAAGAAAGGGGCAAGCCACAAGAGATTCCTTCTTATGTGACAGTGCCATATCCAATTGAGAAGAAGAGGAAAGAGAAATAAGAGTAATTTGATAGGTTCTTGGATATCTTCAAACAATTGCAAATAAATATTCCTTTTGCCGAAACATTAGAGCGCATGCCATCATATGCAAAGTTCATGAGGGAATGGCTTGCAAAGAAGAGAAAATTTGAACCAAGTGAGGTAGTGACCTTGACTGAAAATTGTAGCTCAATTCTCTAACACAAACTCCCACCTAAGTTGAGGGATCCCAGATCTTTCACTATACCATGTGTCATTGGAGATGTAATAAATACTAGAGCCCTATGCGACCTTGGACAAGTATCAATCTTATGCCATTATCCATGATGAAGAGGCTTGGTATTCATGACGTGGAACCAATCCTGATCTCATTGCAACTTGCGGATAGATCAATTAGGAGACCATATGGTTTGGTGGAGGACTTGCTTGTGAAAGTAGGAAATTTCATATTTCCCATGGATTTCTTTGTCTCGGATATTGAGAAATATGTGATCATTCCTTTGATTTTTGGAAGAGCCTTCTTAGATACCACCGGAGCCTTAATAGATGTACCAAAAGGCGAGCCTATATTGAGGGTGAATGAAGAACAAATGGTTGTGAACATGTTTGACAAGGAGCCTATAGACACTTCACCAATTATCCATGCTCAAGTTCATTTTGTGCAAAATCAAGAGGTTCAAGAAATTCACAAAGATGAACACGAGAAGAAAAAGAAGAGCAATGGAAAAAGAAGGAAAAAGAAGAAGAAGTCTCAATGGTCATCTCAATTCCAACCATTTTGGCCAAAAGATGATCATTCATCACAGAAGGTCAATACACCATTGTCTGATATTAAGAACAAAGTGCGGAGTGGTGGAAAGAAAAGCACCAACAATGCTCCATTCTTCTCATCATTCAAACCACCTTGAGCATCAAATAATCAGGCGTCAAGCTAGTGATGTTAAAGAAGTGCTACTCGAGAGGAAACCGAAGCATTTTCTTCTTCCATTCTTGTTCTTTTTGTTTCTATGAAAAACATAAATAGTTCATTGAGTTGTTGAGTGGTTCCTTGATGTGTAGGTCATATAATATGGTGTAATTGCTTTGAATTGTTATGCAGGCACATCTAAGGAAAAATGACCAAAGGAAGGGGAGAAATGACACAAGAAAATGGTGAAAATGACCCTCTGTGGGCATCGGGTGATACTGTGAGTGCTGACCGCAAACAGAAAGCAGATTCAGCAGAAAATACTACACCTTGGGAGCTGTGTGCAGGTTTCTAGTGCTGAACGCTAGCCAGTGTAAAAAAAATTTTTTTTTGCACATTCTCATCCAATGTGTAGAAGAAAGGGGGTGCTCTAAACTCTTTACTTTTTAAACTTCCTTAATTGATAGTTAGTTTTAGTTGAATAAATTTCCCAAACTTGCATATCTTGCACACAAAAATTTATTTTGAGTGGATTCTTGTGTAGTTTCTCTAGTGAGCATAGAACTTTTGCTTGGCTGAAATTTCTTACACCATGCATTTTGTGCTTGCCAAGCACATGATTTCATTGAAACCATTGATCCGTGTGAATTGCTTGCACCAATTTTTCACTCTATGATTGATGCAATGTTAGATGTACGGATTTCTCTTGCACAAAATCCAAAACTGTGAACTTTTGAGCCTAACAGTGCTATGATTGAAGAGCAGTGTGGAGGACTTGGTTGAGCTTAACATGCTTAAAAACCTTGCTGGCTCAGTCTTGGCTGGTGCTCTTGGTGGGTTCAATGCCCATGCATGCTAGCAATATTGTTACTGCTATCTACATAGCCAACTGGTCAGGATCCTGCTCAGAATGTAGAGAGTTCTCAATGCGTCACCATGATGGAAGCCGTCAATGATGGCAAGGACCTTCACGTCTCTGTCACTATGCCTTCCATTGAGGTACCCTCACTTATTTGACATTTTGGTCTCATATTCACACATAAGTAGATTCTATCCACCAAAAAAACACGTAAGTAGATTCTAGATACACGTCTCTAGCATTTTTCTACTCTAGCGGTTATAATAAATGCGAACGGATTGACTTATGTTTTTTAAATATATGAATTTGGATATTCGTATAGACATCCTATGTTGTTGTGAGTGTGAGTGAAATAGAAATGTACCGTATTCCGAAATAGAGTAGATGTATTGTATATAATTGTGAGTATGAGTGTCATTTAAATGTCCATAATAATTATGTAAATAACATAACTCTACGTATAAGTCCATGTATATTCAGGGTATATGTTAATGGTGAAGCCCGATAGTTGGTCCTTTACCTGTTTCTGAACTATCCACCCTACTGACAAAGGGTTATCTTTCAGTGCAGGACAATCTAACATTCAGTGCCATCTTCTTTATCTCAGAAGAATCGATTCTTTCCCCTTCAATGTTTTTTGTTTTTTATTTTGTTTTCTATCCCAAGCTTTGCCTTTTTCTTCATCATGTGTAGAGAGAAGCAATCTATGTTGTAGACAGTCTTAAATTCTTTGGGAATGAGCTCAGATCAACTGAACCTATATATCTGTCTCTTTCTTTAATTGTTCCATTTTCATTACATGCTTCAACAAAATTAGATACACGTATACACATACATTACATTCTATCTCCTTATATTTGTATTATTTTTGCGATCTAGTTACAAAGTATTAAGAATACTAACAAGTGTTCTTAGGACATTGTTTAAAGAATCAAGAGAGAAAATTTTATATGGGAAAATTGTCTATCTGAGATATAGAAAAGTGTTACACTTAAATTCCATATACAAACTTTCTTTTTATTGATTCCTTAACTAATGTCTTTAGGACACTCGTTACCAAGACGTATTAGGCACCACACAAATCAAACCTCTCTAGTCCTTCCTATACCAGTGTCTTAAATAAAATTTATTATTATACGTAGAGTTATGTTATTTGTATAACTATTATGGACACTTAAATGACACTCATACTCACAATTACATATAATACATCTACTTTATTTCAGAATACGGTACACTACTATTCCACTCACACTCACATCAACATACGGTATCTATACGGGTGTCCAAATTCAGATGTTTAAAAAACATAAGTCAATCCATTCACATTTATTATAACTGCTAGAGTAGAAAAATGCTAGAGACGTGTATCTAGAATCTAATTACGCGTTTTTTTGGTGGATAGAATCTACTTACGTGTGAATGTAAGACCAAAATGTCAAATAAGTGAGGGTACCTCAATGGAAGGCTTAGTGACAGAGACGTGAAGGTCCTTGCCATCATTGACAGCTTCCATCATGGTGATGCATTGAGAACTCTCCACATTCTGAGCAGGATCTTGACCAGTGGCTATGTAGATAGCAGTAACAATATTGCTAGCATGGGCATTGAACCCACCAAGAGCACCCGCCAAGGCTGAGCCAGCAAGGTTTTTAAGCATGTTAAGCTCAACCAAGTCCTCCACACTGCTCTTCAATCCAGATGACTTGATTTCTTTCATGTGTGTTTGTCCATCACTTGCATATTCTCACTTTTTCTTGCCTTGATGCTTGTCATTGTTGCAATGTTCTTTCATGTGCATATATGATTGAGGCACCATTTCTTTGCTTAAGTTCAGGGCCATAATTGTTATCCTAACATTTACCATTGTTGAGCCCAATTGAGCATTTCCTATTCTTCTTGGCGTAATAGCACATTATAAGCCAAAAGATTGAAAAAACAATTTTGTCCCACTACTTAGGCTTAGAGGAATGTTTGAACTTAAGTTTTGGGTTGTTCTCTTGCTTTGGGACAAGCAAGCAAATTAAGTTTGGGGTGTGAATAGGTCACTAAAGATATCTACTATGAAAAAAAAATTTGAAAAAAACAAAGTGTGAAAGAAAGACAAAGACAAAGAAAAATAGAAAAAGCCAAAAAGAGGAAAATAAACAAAGAAAGTATACAAAAGTGAGAAAAATTCAAAAGAGAAAGAAAAGAAAATAAAACTAGAAGCAACAAAAGAAAAAGAGAAAAAAGAGAGTTGTAAATAAATAAAAAAAAGGGAAATAGCACAAATTGTGTGCTTGTGTGCTTGTGAACTAGCTAAGCAAGGGAAATTCCAAGAGTCCACATTCCTTGAAGCCAAAGTAGTCTAGCCTATATACTTGATGTTATCCACCCCCACCTTAGCCCCATTACATCCAAATAAAAGACCTCATGATATGTGTTGCATTGACATTTGTGATGTGTGTTCTTAGCATCTTGTCAAGATTAGGATTGGGGAATGCATTTTGATTGGAATTGAGAGCAAATATCACCAAGTGAGGATGGGTGAAACACTAAATAGAGAGGTTGCAAGAGAATATTTTGTGCATTCAATGGAGCTGATTTTGTAGTGGGTTTGATTGTTTTAAAGCGTGAAGCTTGTGATCAATTGGAATTGATAAATGATTGTGTGATGCTTGTGCATTTTGCAAAAGTGTTAAGGAATTGAAGTTTTGCATGAGTAATGTGCTTCACAAGGGAATTGAACATGAAAACCATCTCATTCACCCCTGTTTTGAATTTAATTGTTTGCTTGAGGACGAGCAAAATCTCTAAGTTTGGGGTTGTGATGACTGTGCAAAATATGTTAGTTTGGAACTGAAATTTGGAAAGAATTTGTAAATAATCTTAGAAATCATAGGAAACGTGATAGGAAAATACATACTTTGATATGAATAAAGTTTGGATTCATTGGATCTTTATTTGTGTGAAAAAGACGCTCAAAATATGTTGAAAGTATGCAGGAATGGTAGTCCAGTGCTCAGCTTTGGAACCAAGCCTCAGCCCGGACAGAAACGAAAGAAAAAAGCAGAAGCAGGGCATGAACCAGTGCCCGGTGCTGGTGTTGGGGCGCTCCGCGCCAGGATGCACACAACAAGGTAGCGCTCAGCGACAGAAGGGGACAGAAGCTTCGTTTCACAGTATCAGTCCAGCGCCCAGCGCTGGCCAGGGGCGCTCAACGCTGGGCGACGCACAGAAACTCTTTAAATGCGATCTTTGACAGATTAGAGAGGATCTTTTGCTCATTTTTAGAATTTTCTCACGTTTTTTCATCACTTTCTCTCTGGATTCTTTGGAGGTTCAAGCTTGGGAAAAAGATATGAGCTTCCATGGCTTCCTCCACTTATATCTACTCAAGTGCTTCCTTCTCATCTCTTTCTATTATGAGTTGCTAGGTCTTTTGGGTTAGGTTTAGGATGAACTTGATTGAATCTTGATATAATGAAGTTTGATTTGTGATTTCAATTCAATTTCGTTCAGTTTGATTAATCTCTTCTATGCTTAATGCTTTTCTTGGATTGATCAACCTTGAAATGATGATTAGATTCAATTTCACAATTGGAAAATTGGTGATTGAATTGGAAATGAAGTAGATTAATATTGTGATGTTGATTCTAGGAATAGAACTGCAATGTAATACATTCTTATGAATCCAATGCTTAATGTTTGTTCTAATCTTGCATCACCTAAGGAATTAGGGTTCTTGATTTGTAACAAAAGGATTATCACCTAAGGAATTAGGGATAAATCTAGATTAATGATTTGAATGTCAATTGAGTGAGTTGGATTGAGATTCAAATTGACAAAGTTACATGAGGTGAAAATTGAAGGATTTCGATACCTAACCGCTTTTGCCTATATTGAATTCATTCTTTAATTACTTGTTTCATTCATTTTTATGATAATTCTAAATACAAGAAACTCATTTACTCTTTTATAAACATGAAATTCATTGGTTCAAATATAAATTGCCTAAGCTACGTTGTTACATGAAACATAATCCTCGTTGGGAACGGTACTCTACTCTCACTTCATTATGCCAAACCAACAACATGCACCAAGTTGGAATATTACCTCTTGCCGAGAGAGGTCCATGTAGTATGTAAGATAAACATCGTAAAGTACTTACTGCACAGGCCCGTCTTACAAGGACATCGGATGAAGTGGGCCATCAAGCTAAGTGGTTACACATTGAAATATGTGCCTCTCAGGGCAATAAAGGGGCATGCCCTAACAGATTTCCTGGCTCAGTATCCTTATGTCGACGTGGTTGATCCCCTAGCCGAGGTGAGCTATTGTGTTAACCTGAAGCCTTGGATCTTAACTTTTGTTGGATCCAGAACTAATAAGGGATATGGGGCTGGAATTACAATCACAAGCCCTACAGGGAAAAACTGGAAATTCATGCATCAGCTGAGGTTAGGATGATCGAACAACCAAGCTGGGTGAAGCTTTAATTTTAGTGTTAAAAATATTTTGGTCCATGGGAGCCAAGTATGTCCAGGATATGGGAGATTCCTAATTAGTAATAAGGCAACTTTCTGGGGAGTACAAGTGCACCAACCCAAACTTAGGAGAATGTCACAAAACGGCTAGCAGTTTGTAAGACAGTTTGCCAATGTAGTGATAATGCGTATTCCTAGAGGGGATAATGGTGAAGCAAATGATTTGGCACAACATGCTTCTGGGTATAAGGAGACCTTTGAAAATGTTCAGCCCTGGGATAATCTGCTCAAGGAGCTCTTTATTGGAGAAGTAGATGTAGCCGATGACTGGAGGACTGAACTTATGAAGTATTTACAAGATCCTTCTTCCTCTTCAACTTTCCAACTGAGGCAAAAGGCCTTAAAGTATATCTTGGTAGATGAAGATCTACACAAGAAAGGATTGAAGGGGATTTTGCTAAAGTGTCCTAGCAAAGTCGAGACCATGAGAATTATGGGGGAAGCGCATGAAGAGATATGTAGTTCACATAGGTTAGGATATGTGATGCGTTGACTGTAACGTCCCTGGATGCTTTATGAATTGACAACTGTCCCCACAAACCAACACGGGTCTTTTCAGCGTGCTTTTTCCTCACTCACTCGCTTCCCGGGAAAACTTCCCAGGAGGTCACCCATCCCCTAATTGCTCCAAGTCAAGCACGCTTAACTGTGGAGTTCTTAAGTGATGGGCTACCGAAAAGAAGATGCATCTTGTTGATATGGGTAGTACCAATCAATTCTTATAAGTCATCCTCAATTGTATAGTCCCATACCTACACAGTCTCAAGATCCCTCTTCATTCGGGTTTGTAATCGGATCATTCATTTGTCCCTCCGCCTAGAATCCTTCAAGGAGCCGCTCCTTGTCCGTGCCTTCTTGCACCGGCAACCACTCCCTGCCCTCGTCGGTACCCGGGTGTTACATTGGCTAATACACAGATATGGATATTATTGGCCAACCATCAATACAGACTGTCATGGTTATGCTAAAGGTTGTGAAGATTGTCAAAAGCATGGGCCAATCCAGAGGATCCCAGCCGAAGATATGCACTCTGTTGTTAATCCTTGGCCATTCCGAGGTTGGGCAATGAATCTGATTGGAAAGATATACCCTTTATCTTCCAAAAGACACTCATTTATTACCGTTGCCACTGATTACTTTACTAAGTGGGTGGAAGCCCAGTCGATGGTTAATGTTACCCAAGATGATGTTATCGGGATTATCAAAAATCAAATTATCTACCGGTATGGCATCCCAGTAACCATTACAACAGATCAGGGCACAATGTTCACAGGCGAAAAGAAGGTCGCCTTTGCACAAGGGTATGGGATCAAGCTGGTCCAGTCTTCACCTTATTATGCACAGGTAAATGGGCAAGCTGAGGCTACCAACAAAATACTGATCAGTTTGATTAAGAATACTATAGAAGGCAAACCTAAAAGATGGCATGAAGCATTAGCCGAAGTACTATGGGCTTATAGAAACGCTACATCTACCGCGATGGGATTTACCCTATATTGGCTGACTTATGGTCAGGATGCTGTGTTACCATTAGAGATTAATGTAAAATCGCTAAGGGTAGCCAAACAACATTGCTTAACCATGGATGAGTACCAGCAAGCCATGTTCATGGAGCTAGAATAGGCTGATGTGGATAGGTTAATGGCCTTAGAAAATATTCGGAGGAATAAAGAGAAAATGGCCAGAGAATACAACAAACATATTAAAGTTAAAAGGTTTGTTGAAGGGGACTTGGTTTGGAAAGCCGTTTTACCATTAGGAGCCAAATATCCTAAATTAGGAAAATGGTCACCAAATTGGGAAGGACCTTATATAGTTAGTCAAGTTATGATTAATGGAGCCTATCGACTAGTTAACATGCATGGTGAAGAAATGGCAAGAAGCATAAATGACGGATATCTAAAGAATTACTATTCATCAGTCTGGGACGAGTAACCAGAAAAAGTTGTTCAAAATATTGACGGTTACAGGACAACCGTCTAGCTGATTATACAAAAATTAGAAAAACAAAAGTTCTACGTTTATGGCTCGGCAGAAAGGGAAGTGACAGTTGCGGCTTTAGAGGTAGAGACATCACCAGCTGAAGTAACAATTGGAGTAGGTTGGCATACTGTAGCATTGGCAGCAGGAGGGTCTTCATTCTGTTCAAGCTCGGGGGCAAGGGAGGCTTCCTGTTGGGACTAAGTAATTATTGTCCTAGCCGAAGGGGAGGCCTTACCTTTTTTCAGATAAGCTAATAGTGCCCTCAATCCGATCCAGGATTCATTAGCTAATAGAAGTCCTTGCTCGCCAACAAGTAGATCTTTATTTAAAGCTTCTTTCTGATGCAGCATGATGGTGGTTTCCTTGTCCAAAGCAGAGGATTGATGATAGAACTGGAGTCTGATCCATGAACTCGCAGAAATTTTGTCATTTAAAGTATCCAGTTGGGGCTCGAGGTCAGCAATTTTTGCTTGGATCCTGGCTAATTCCTCTTTCAATGCTGTCGACCGAGTAGACATCCTGAGCTGGTCCGCCATGTCTTGCTGACATTCGGTTTCCACCTTTTGGAGGGACAGCTGGAACTGAGTTTCTTGTCCTTGAAGCACGGCTAGCCTTGGAAAATCTTTTCCGGCAGCCAATTTGTGTTCAGAGTACACTTTGTAATTGAAGGAAATATCCCCAATTTGAATGGCCATTCAGTTGTAAGCATCCTTTTGAGATAGAGTGATGTTGGGAGCCCTGGCAAGCTCCATTAAAGAAAGACGGAGGTCATAAATCGTGTCGGGATTAGTAGGAATATCTTGGCTCAGGATCCCTTCAACGAAGCTAAAATATTGGTCGGTTGGGGAAGAAATAGGTGCCACGACAGCTTGAGGAATTGTTGGAGAAAAATAGGAGGCAAGTACATCATCTGGGAGGGACTCGGGATGAGCTGATTCGCAGCTAGTTCTTGAGGAATAGGAGAAACATTTTCCTGAAACAGTGTGAGTATCCTTGGAACATCGAGAAAGGGATATAAGCACAACAAGAAGAGAAGATAACCTGAAGGATTTCTTGTCTAACAGGAGAAGGCCTTGGAGTAAAAGCTTCAACAGACAAATGCTCAGGTAGGTTGTCGGCCGATGTAGCAGCAGGAGTTGCTTGGACAAAAGGAACTTCAGTGGATTGGGCAGTCTGAGGGGTTGGAGTCTGTTCAGCAAGCTATATATTAGTTCCCTGTTGCCGATGCCAGATTGTCGAGTAATTTTATTTTGTAAAGGGCGTGCCGAACTAGGAAACTACCTGATACTGGAGCTTTCCCTCTAGGAGCCCTGATAGAGCTGCTAGGCATAGGAACGTCTAGAGGGACAGGCTTAACCGCATGACCAGAAATCAGCCTTGACACGTAGACAGAACGTGTTGAAGGAAAGATAGCTTCTACCACCGAGGGCCACTAGTTAACAAAAGCATATGTTTCTCATGGCAGCCGAGGGAATGCTGAATACTTGAAATAATTCAGCTTCTCCACATTCGCAGCAGTCAGAGCTTCAACGTCCTCAGCAGATAAGGTAGGACGAGCGAAAGGAGTGACCTTGGATTCATAAGCAAGGGGATGCTTTGGAACAATACAAATTTTAGAGCAAACATATTGGGGTAATAGAACTCGACTGAGATTTTGTTATAACGTGCTGCTGGTTTTACCCCACATATTAAATCCCGAGCCACCAAGGCACTGCCCAGCAAGAGATAATGTCAGCCATGAGCCGAGTGTCTTCTATTTCTTCCACATGGGTTCGGCTCCATAGCACATGGTAAAGCTTGTTGCCAGGGGGAAAAATTCTTCGGCATGCCGAGAGATAGGGTGAAGAGATCACTAACAATCTCGTAAGCTAGTTGCTTACAAATAGGGGTGGCTTGGAGAATCTTACCGAGAGGTTGATCGGCTAAAGGTGATGGAAGTTGCTTATGAGAAAGGGGAATGAATTCCGACAAGTAGAGAGGTATCCAAAGCTGAAGAAACCAGAGAGGTCCTGGGATGTTATCCAATTTCTCACCCGATTCAAGCTTGGTAACAAAGACATAGAGGCCTTTGTAAAGAACAGAGAGGAAAAGGGAGCCGAGGGAGAGATTCCTACCAAAGGTAATAAGAGAAATGTAGTAGGAATACTCAATAACCACGACTACTGAATTGATGTATAAAAAGAACTTACAGAGCCATAAGAGCAAGAAGGCTTGATGTTCCCCTTCAAATACAGTACCTTTGGTTCTAGAATTCACTGCAACAAAATTGGTATAAGGAGCAGTGAGTTTACCAAATTGGATTCTCAGGGGTTGCATGAGAGTTGATGAAGGGATGGGACTTCTTCCCCAAAAATAGGGAGCCTAGTATTAAAGGCAACATCCAAAAGGGTTGGGTTCATCGCACCAGATGGAAGAATGAAGCCATTAATAGAAGTGACCCAGAAACCTAAGAAGTTGAACAACGGGTCGGAATTATATGGAATGTATTGCTTCGACATCATGATCATATCATAGATTACTCATTCCTTCCAATATTCGCCCCAGGTAGCCGAAACCCTGTTGAGCCAAGTTAGGTATTAGGCGTTTGGGTGAGGCCAAGTATGTATCTCCTTGGGACAACGAGAAATTGAGAACTAAGGAGTGGTAATGGGAAATGTAAAGTTCTCTGGATAAAGATGCCCTTCCGGAAAGTATTGACCTACAATAGTGTCAAAGGAACAGGGTTTCAGAGTATTGGAATGCATGGTCCGGATTAGATAAGGAGAAAAGGCATTCGGTTCAACATGGGCAGGAGGGATTGGTCGAAGTTAGTTACATCATTCCAGCTTCAAATACATTCAACTGAAAGATGTAAGGGGGCAATTGTTATCCCTACCTTTAAAATTAATTCGGCCCAATGGTCGAGCCAACGATTAACTAGGAAATTGTTAGCCGAAGAAGGAAATAGTCGATAGAGAAGAGAGCACATTCATCTAAGGAATGGGTTGGGCCTTGTTGATGGACCAGGCTTGAAAGATAGATTAGACTGAAGCTTAGTGGGCTGATAGTTGTTGGAAGGAGTTAAACGACCGAGAAATGTGTAAGTGTGGAGATAACAAAGTTGTTGCCAACGGATACTGAGAAACATACCGAGAAAATAGGAGTTGAGCTGTTGAGGTGTAGCCGTTGTCGTTGTAGCAGTTGAGAAACGTGGGCAGTTGAGTTGGCGATAGTTGCATGTATTTAGGAGTATAGCCAATTAGAAAAAGGATTATAGATGATTAGGCTTAGCATATAAATACCTATTGCACTTATTGTAAAAACACACGACAACACCCAATACAAATTTTTAAGCTTTGCTTACTTACACTTGCCTTTACTTTCAGCTTACTTTCAGCTTTTCTTTAGTCATGCTTTAGGTATTGAAATTTACTTCATGTCAGCTTACATCCAAGCCGATTAAGTCCTTTTTCTTTAGTTCTTACCCTTTTCTTGTTCACCTTGTTACCAAACGCTTTCTTTAGTGAGTTTGGGAACCCTTTGCTAGAAGTTGGATTGTACTTCTAGTTCAAATCACCTAACCTTTATTAAAATTCGTACATGTTCCTCGGCTGAATTTCAATTTGGCTAATTAGCTAATTTACACGTAAAACATTTAGTAAGAGATTTATGAAGGATTTTATTATGAGGTTATATTTATGATAATTTATGTTTATGAGACACCCTGTTTTGAGGTTAAGACTTTATGAAAGGATTGTATGGTTTAGTACTTATTATTTATAAGGTGTTCGAATGCTTAAGCTATGCCTCTACCTTGGAAGCTCCTACTCATAAGACCAAATTTCAACCCATAGCTTGAATGGTTGTCTTTTAGGCTACAAAGAGGGCATGCACTAAAGGTTACATACTCTATGACCTTTCCTCCCACGAACTATTCATCTCCAAAAATGTCTTTCTCCACATGACACCTCGCCTCCCTCTATCTATTATCCTAACCTCCCTGATGATTCCACACCTTCACCTTCTATACCTTCTGCACCTCAATAGGGCCAACCCTCAGGTAAAGCTGGTAAAGCAGCAACTGTAGGCCTCCCAAAAAATTTCTACTTTTGCAAGTACTTTAGGCTCAAAAAAGTCTCAAACTTAATATATATCTTGTTTGTATTAATTTTGTTATCTACAAGTGTGTTTGTATGCAGATACACAACAAATATTTACATCAATTAGTGATAGATGCATGTGCATATCATGCATATCGTTGGTTAACCTTGTGGGTAGCCGCAAAAACCATTTGAGCGATTACTAATATGAGGTTGATGGTTGTGAACGACTACAATGATAGTTAGATAGTTGTCACAAGGGAGTCGTATGAATAGATGCAAAAGCCATTTGAGTGGCTGTCGTATGAGGTCGGATCATACTTGTACATAACTGTAATAGCCGTTTGAGTGGTTATTGCACAAAGGAGGTGACCGTGTCGACTGCAACAGCCATTTGAGTGGTTGTCACGGTGGATCCGTGTGAACAGGTTCAACAGATGTTTGAGCAATTGCCAAACGAGGTTGAGGTGGACTATCCAGAGCAACCAAGTTGACGGAACTCAGAGGTGGAGCGACACGGGTTCTTTCTCATCGTTGGAGAACTTCTCGAGTTTCTTATAGTGGAGGGGTCGGGGAAGGAAGTGCTTCCATGCATACTCTCTTGGTAACGCGGGATCTAGTAGCCCAACTCCCGACTTACATTGTTTTAGAATTGGTCAATCATGCATGCAAGACCAGCTATGCACATAGAATTGGTAATTATCCTAGTTGATGAGTTTTCGAGGTTGGTTGTTATGACGATAATCCTAAGAGATGGTTGTGACTGTTAACGTGCTTGTTAATATGATATTCTATATTGTTTCCTGCTTCATGATAATTGTAGACTTTCTTACCTCATGTATGTATCTATTCTCTATTCTTATATGATGGTCCTGATCGTGGCTCAAAGGGGGAAGTGAGTCATCAGCTGGTAAAGACACTGAGAAGGTTAGAAGTGATCGAGGTGAGAGTCATTCTTTACTGCGACAAAGACGTTGATATATCGTGATTGAACAGACCTCCGAGGATGTTGTTAAGCCTTTTGTTGTTTATACCACAGCTAGTGGAGTGTGTGTTATTATATCTTTTATGTTGTCGCTTCCTTAGTAACTCTGATGTTGTATATGAATATATGTTTTAAATGTTTTAATTTTTTGCTGCAATTATATGTAATTGTAATGTGTTAAGTTCCATGTGACACTCGAAAGGGTGTTACATAGAAATCATAAACTATTTGGTTATATTTCTTCTTCGTCTACTCTTAATTAAAAATATTAATATTAAATATTTCGACTTGAACTCCTAAAACTCTACCATGGCCTATAGACCGTAAGTTATTTGGTCCTTTCTTCTGTACATATCCTTACTCTATTGAATGTCTTCTTTTGCATTGACTCATACCGGCATGAATGGCTCTACACACACAATAAAACCACATTGTATCTTTTTATATGTTGTTATCCTTAATGATCTGATCCCATAACTTTTATTTTAGGAATCATATTGGTGAAAGTAGTCGACCTTGTATATTTAATTTGGAGAAAGCTTTCAATAAGATGGAAACTATGTTATTAATTAAAAAACTAACTTTTTTAGGTGAAAATATTTTATTGCAATATATTATTTGTTATAATGACTTTGTATAGTATTAATTTAGGTAAGATTTTTTATTTCTTCAATATATTTTTATTTTTTCCTTTTTCTGAAAAATATAAATAATCTTATTTAGTGGGCAATAATGGTTTGTTCGATGATTTATAAAACTTTTTACTACCAGAAATGCATATATTAATTAATATACAATTAACGATTGAATTTAGCTACTATTTGATAAAGAAAGGGAAAGAGGCCACACTCCCTAATTTGATAAATTGATAAGGATTTAATAATAAATTTTAATAAATGCATGAATGTTTCACACCTTTTCAATATATGACATATATGGTAAGCAAAATTAAGCTATTACATTCTAGAAAAGATTTGAATATATTGAATTCAATGTTGTCAATCAAATACATTTGAATGTTATATTTTATTAAATATTTAGAATAAATTAAAATTATTTAATATTTAATTTTTAATAATTAAAACTTTTAATATGAGATAGTGTAATAAAGAAAAAAAAACTTATTATGAGATATTAAATACCTTCAACCTTTGAGGAAATCTTATAACAAATAACAAGTGCTACTCATTTGACTATGTTTGAATTGAGATAAAAGAATCAAATGAAGAGGAATAAAATAGAATGATACTAGATTATAAGTTTTGGATAGTTTGAAGTAAAATAGTCATTCGATTTGCGGGGTATGGGATTAAATAATATAGAAGCAACTTATTATCTAAACAATGGTATAACCACTTCATTTCATTCCACTCGATCGACTCCACTTTATTGCATTCCATCACTTTTTATTTTATAGTCATGTTATTTGATATAAACCAATCTCTGCACAAATTTTGAAGAATGATGTTTAGCCAATCCAGTATTGCAGCGCTGGTTAATAAATTGAAAGAGAAATTAAAATTGGGAGAGAACAGGCACATGTGCAATACTAAATTGCCTTCATACTTTCTAGCATTTATGTTTATTTTATTCTACACTATATCAAAAAGTGTTAGCCACCTTGACCCTGCAAGATTTTATAGACGTTTCAAATCTCTCACATCATCATCAGGAAACGCCAATAAACCTATTTCGCTTTGAAGACAAGAATCACGAAGATCACCCTGCTAGTCCAGCCAAACCAAATAAATTAATAAAAAAAATCAAATGCAAAAAGAAAGGGCATAAGGGTTCACGAGATTAACATCTAGACCACGCTAAATGCCAAAATGCCAACTCATCAAGCAAGATCTCACCACCCAATGTATGAAACTATCAGCTAACGTTCCACGTGACAAACGTTCATTGCCTACACTAACACTCCATTTCCAATCACACCCCTAAACATAAAATCCCACCTTCTGAAAAATCAAGTCCTTCACTCACTTGCTTTGCTTCTGCTTCTCTTTTCTATTTCTCTTAACAGTCAACTTCATACTCCGCTGTCGTTATTTATCTCCGCAATCACAGCCTCTGCCGCTTTTATTGGCTGCATAGAGTTTCAAACCCTTCATTTCTTGTGAACATTCATTTTGCTGCTAGGTTTTTGCTTTGACCAAAAGCAATGTCATCACAGATCAGATTCCGAATGAGGTTCCAGAGAAGGATTTGCTTACAAGCAACGGAAACAACAATGAGCAACAATAAGTTGAAATCGGTGAGTGTCGTTTTCTTATGAATTTTTTCGATATGATTCAGTTAATTTCTTCCTCCATTTTCATACAAATTTCTATCATTTTTTACAGAAGCCGATCGAAGCGATTCTTCGAACAACAAGGACAAAAATGAGTACGTTTAGCTGAATCGTTGTTTCACATTTCTGCTATCGTTTACTTTATAATTTGTCAATTTTTCTTTGTTCATTTTTAACCCATTATGTTACTTCTTGAATTTTCAATGTGGATTTCGATTCTTTGTCTGCATGCTTTGATTTATTTTACAAGTTTTTGTATCTTGTATATCAGAGTCATCGGAATGTTTTGTTGTGGTTTTCACCAATTTATTGTGTGATGAGTTGCCTCTTTTTTTCTGGTGTTGAATGGTTGAGCCCTACTTTTTGGGACTGTTGGTGAAGTACATATTGAATCCTTTTACATGGTCTCAAAACTTGATTGAGGTTGCTGGGGATAGTATATATCTTTTTGTGCCAATTGTTGTTGAGTCCTTTTTTGAAATAACAGTTTGGGATCAGAGCATACAACACAAATAATGAACTTTGCCCCACTCTGAGAAAAATGTAATGTGGAAGTGTTTTCAATGATTCTCATCTTTTGTATTGTGATTACATCATGGCCCTTTGTGAAAAAGAGGCATTTTCGTGAATCTAAAATAATTTTCTTTACTTACACAAAATAATGTAAAACCTTCTTCGATGTAAATGTTATTTTCCACCACCATATACTTGTTATGTGAGAAGCATTTTTACGTACGTTAGAACTTACATCAAATTTGATGCTAAGGAACTTTTGGCTTACTCATTTATTCACATTAGGATTTAACGACATTTTCATGAGCTTCCTAGCTTGCTAAGCATAGAACCTGAAACAGTCTTATGCAAGTATGCATATCTCAGAGGTTAACAAAATGTTCTGAAAATTATTTTCATACCATTCTTTTACATGATCCCTTTCTTCATTTCTAGACTAGTAATTTTTTTTCGAATCAGTTAAGGATGGTGGACTGTATTTACTCGAAGGATTACCACTCCTTTAGCGTAATGCATTTACCGAGAGTAAGGACTTAAGGATTTGGCATTTGACAATGTTCTTTTTGCATTGAACATTAAGTTCTATGAATTACTAATACCTTTTTATCCATGTTTGTTTACACATATGTCTCTGTTGACTTGTCAGATGTATTCAAGGATGTTCAATGTCCTATCTGCCTAGGTGCGTAATTTGTAGAAGCTATAGGTTGCTTATATACAGCATATTCGCTGCTAAAAATGTGAAATTGATCGAAAAGCATGCTTTACTTGAAGTATTTATAGTTTTAGTGAAAATTTTGTTTTTGTAATGTAGGCGAAAGATTCGTTTAGAATGATTTTTACTTGGTATAATAATTGTTATAGTTCTAGGAATGGGAAGATAATCACTTTAAAGTTAGACATTCATAAGGTCAGTCATGCCAAAGTCTACAAAATTTGCTTTGACATCAATATATGTCAGGCATTTACTCATTACATTATACGGGGAAGTTAGGATAGATCTTACTTCAATTATAGTTGTACTAATTATTTCTTTGGATTTGCATCACATTCAATTGGTTCATTAAACTGGGACAATCGTTAACCAGCATGTAGATCCAGATCGTTGACGTATTTATAATTTTTAGAGTATGTGTATAAAAGACATGATTCATGTAAAATTGGATTAAAAGGTTTTTTTTGTTCTTTACCAAAATGAAAATGATCTTTGACTTTAGATAACGGAAAAATAAAACATCTGAGTTGTGATTATTTATCCAAACAATTGTATTTACTCGAATAATTACAAATTACCAAATTGTTGGACATGTTTTATGTTGGTTGATGCGTAGGTATATTTATGCATCTAAGCTAATTGTTTTTCTAGAGATTGAGAGAGATAGAGAATCGTGTATAGGAATTATCTCATGACTTAAATGAAATCTAGAATAAGATACAAATATATGACCCGTTTATAATTGTACCGTCCATGAAATTAAGCCATCGATAAGCTTGAACCCTCATGTAGAGAATATGTATACTTGTATATGGGGACTGTTGACGAATCTGGGCAAGTATACCCAGTCGTGCAAGTAATACGGTGGTGAGACTGTTTATCGTTCCTACGAGGATTGTGACAATTACTAACACGTACCAAATCAATTACTATCCAAGCGAATATTTGGATTGAAGGGAGCTCGATAATAAATACCAAGCCCGGATAATATCTAAACCTAAAATAACAAAATAAAGAGAAAAGTTCTTTGGGAATTTCTGTCGAACACTTGGAAGGCATTTAAAAGGATTCTTCAAATATACGAACAACGCTGGGATTAGGTTCACTAAACCTCATCCCTATGCAATGACATGACTAATAAACAGATTCTACTTCAATTATGACAATCAATCCACTAAATTACTCAAGTCCCGATTCCTCGGATGGCAAGAGCCTAAATCCACTAATAGACCCTAATTCCTTAGGTGGCCTAGATTAGTGAATTCGCATTAAGATTAGGGATTATGCGATTACTAGTAAACCAAACTCCATTCCTAGACGCAAGGGTTACTAGGTGATTGATCTCAGTCCCGGTTCTAATACGAATTTTCCAATTCCATATCAAAACACTAATCGAGTCATGGGGGTGCTAGCCACAACAAGCATTAAGCATAGACAATCAATCACTCATAAAGAAATAAAAACTGTATTACAAGATCAAATCATATACATGGAGAATTCAGAAAAGCTACACCTAACCCCAACAATGGGGGTTTAGCTACTCATAATCATAGCCAAAACCAAAGAAATATAGAAGAAAAGGAAGAGGAACTCCATGGAATCCTTGTGCAGCTGCCTCTGGTTCAGAGAGAGAGTTTAGGGTTTCAAAACTGTTTTCTTTATGTTCTGCTCGTTCTCCTTTATAGATCAGGATTCGCGTCACGGCCGTGATGGCCATCACGGCCAGGCCGTGACGCTTTCTGCCTTGGCGCGCATTCAAATATTGGAGCATCACAGCCGTGATGCTCATCACGGGCAGGCTGTGATAGCTTCTTCCTTTACCAAATGATCTGTCACGACCGTGATGGCCGTCACGGCTTGGCCGTGACAGATTCTGCCAAGAGGGGGTCTGGCTCCATTAACATGTCACGGCCGTGATGGGGATCACGGCTAGGTCGTGACAGCTTCTGACTTTTGCCTTCTTTTCTCTCAATTATTGCTCGATCACGACCGTGAGGGTCATCACGGCCAGGCCGTGATGGGCTATGCCTGGGTCATTTTCTTCACTTTTTAAGCTCTGTCTTCATCCAAGCTCCATCATGGCTAATCTTGACCATTTTTCCTTGAATTCCTACAAAACAACACCAAGAAACCGCCTCACCCAATCTAAGGTAAAAACTAATAAAATCAAATCAAATATGCCTAAACTATATGAAAAATGCATGCAAAAATGTACAGGAATTGTGATGTGAAATCACACTATCAAATCACCCCAAGCTTATTCAATTTCTTGTCCTCAAGCAATCACTAAGGCCAGAAGATATAGACAATCAGATTACGGATAGTGAACCAAGAACCCGAGTAGCAAGTAATCCAAGTAACAGGCATCTCAAATAATTTAGCAAGAGACAATCAGTTCAAGTCCAATTAGAGGCTTAGGTTTCTTAGACTAATATTCTCACCGATTAGGGCACTCTTTCTCACCTGAAGATCACCCCAAGCTTGTTCATTTGCTTGGCTCTCTTTCTCACCTCACTCAAGTGTTAGGGAAATAAGACAATTCGCTCCACTTTCCTCAAGGAATGAATTCTACCATAGGCTTGACTATCAACCAAATCTCTACTTTATTAATGAAAACAATTAAGAATCAAGAGGTCTTTTGCTTTGGTTGTAACGGGGCCATTGGATTTATCGTTAGGTGGGGAAGTCAAGAAAAGGAAATTTCAAAAGGGCTAAACACAATCAAGCATTGCAAAGCATGACCTTCTAAAATACCTTTTTGGGTTTTGATTCCTTTTTCCACCTTTCTTTCTTTCTTTTTATTTTATTTCTCACTTTTCTTTTTGTCATCCCCTTCTCCATAGATTTTTCTTTTTCTTTTCTTTTTCTTTTATTTGGAGAAGGGGAGATTTTCAGCTCAAGAGAAATATTTTTCTGATTTTTTTCATCCCAAACTTTTTCAACTACCTTTTTACCCTTTTGTAATACTTTAGAAGGTCCCTTATCAAGTATCATTCATCCACATATTTCAAGGTACCAAGAAAAGTATTTTATTCATGTAGGCTCAAAATTGGGCAACTAAGGGGTAGCATTTAGTCATTCAAAGCCCAGGAGGCCAGAAAAATACCTAGTGCCTCGATCATTTTCGAAAATGTTTCCAAAATTTTTTAAGCTTCAAAATGGTTTCAAGTCAAGTTCTAGAGAATACAAACCAAGAGGAATAACACTCTAATCACAAGGAATGGGGTAAATTTAGTGAGTACCCCTTTTGGCTCAAAATCTCACATTTTGTAGTTCAAAAATCACTGAGAAACACAAGCCTACGGAACCACATGCTAATTATCAACTACCACAGATCATCTCAAGAATTTGTATTTGTAGCCATATCACAAGAAAGAAAAAATTGGGTTCAAAAATTCACTATCTCAATTTATTTGGCACTTAGTTCTCATAATTGGATGCAAAATTCAGGCAAGGGGCAATCTAATCATGTGAACATGCAAAGCTATCATGCAAAACTATATGAATGCAACATGAACAATGCAAACATACCCCTACCCCAAGCTTAAGAACTTACATTGTCCCCAATGTAAATAATCAAGTTGGAGAGCGGAAAGAAAAATTGGAACGACTTACCGAGGCGGCAGCGGGTGTTGGTTCACATGCTTAGTCAGAAGGAATTGCATGAAAATTGGGTCATGGCCGTGATGCTTATCACGGGCAGGCCGTGTTGCATTCTGGTTCATAGGAGTAGCCTGTCACGGCCGTGACCTCCATCACGGTTAGGCCGTGATGCTCTCTGATCTTCAGGGTCCTTCCATCACGCCCATTATGGGGATCACGGCTCAACTCTGGCTCATCACGGTCGTGACCAGTGTCATGGCCTGGGCGTGATGGTTACTGACTTTGTTGTCTCTGCCCTTTTTGCTTATCCTTCCTCCTTTCCCTGAAAACACTTAACAAACCTATTAATCTATGATATTTTCCTCTTGATCTTCTCAAATTATTCAAGAGGGCAAAATCAGAAACAAAAGGAAAAATGAAAAGAAAACTTTGGTTGCCTCCCAATAAGCGCTTCTTTAACGTCACTAGCTTGACGGGTAGATGACCTCAAGGATCATGAAGGCGCACAGCTGAGATCAATCTCTCGATGTCACCACCCAAGTAGGCCTTAAGTCTTTGGCCATTGACTTTGAAGGTCCTTTTTGAAGTAGGATCCTCCACTTCCACAGCTCCATGAGGTGAGACTTCCTTGACAACGAACGGTCCCGACCACTTAGACTTCAACTTGCCCGGAAACAATCTCAGCCGGGAATTGAACAGTAAAACTTGATGCCCCGGCCGAAATGTTTTCATCATGATCTTCTTGTCGTGGTAGGTCTTGACTCGCTGCTTGCAAATGGCTACATTCTCATATGCATTAAGGCGCATCTCCTCTAATTCATGCAGCTGATTCACTCTTTTCTCACCCGCCAGAGTGGCATCAAAATTCAAGAACTTCAATGCCCAAAAGGCTCGATGCTCCAGCTCTACGGGCAGATAACATGCCCTTCCATAGACCATCTGAAACGGGGATAACCCCACAAAAGTTTTCAGTGCAGTCCGGTAGGCCCACAAGGCATCGTCCAGCTTCTTTGCCTAATCTCTTCTTGAAGCGGCCACAGTCTTTTCCAGAATTCGCTTAATCTCTCGGTTAGAGACCTCCGCTTGCCCATTTGTTTGCGAATGATAGGGAGATGCCACCTTGTGCCTCACATCATACTTGGCCAACACATTTCTCAGTTGTGAGTTGCAAAAGTGAGATCCCCATCACTTATAAGAACCCTTGGGACACCGAACCGGGCAAAGATGTTCTTCTTGATGAATCTAATCACTGTCTGGGCATCATTCTGTGGTGTTGCAATGGCCTCCACCCATTTGGAGACATAGTCCACCACCACCAAGATATATTGATTGGAGAACGAAGGTGGAAGTGGACCCATAAAGTGTATGCCCCAGCAGTCAAATACCTCAACCTCCAATATATTCTGCAGTGGCATCTCATCCCTCTTTGAAATGTTCCCGGTCCTTTGGCACCTGTCACAACTCTTCACATGGTTGTAAGAGTCCTTGAAGATTGAGGGCCAAAAGAACCCAGATTGGAGGAACTTTGCAGCTGTCTGATCCCCATTGTAATGTCCACCATAGGGAGAGTTATGACAATGCCACAGAACTTTCCTTGCCTCCTCTTGACTAATGCACCTCCTCCACAAGCCATCCGGTCCAACATTGAATAGAAATAGGTCATCCGACATGAAATGGTTGGCATCCCGGAAGAACTTCTTCTTTTGTTTCCAAGTGAGGTGCTCTGGAACAATGCTGTCTGCTTTGAAATTTTCCATGTCGGCAAACCATGGTCTCTCATGTACCAGCAATAAAGCCTCATCCGGGAACTCATCCTGAATGTCATTTTCTTTAGCAGCCACCTCCTCATTCACTAACCGAGACAAGTGGTCAGCCACCACATTCTCGCTGCCTTTTTTGTCCTTGATGACTAAATCAAACTCCTGCAACAATAGAATCCACCTTATGAGTCTTGGTTTAGAATCTAACTTAGTCAACAAATATTTAATCACAGCATGATCAGTAAAAACAGTGACTTGTGACCCAATTAAGTAGGAACGAAATTTTTCCAATGCAAACACTATGGCCAACAACTCTTTTTCAGTTGTTTCATAATTCACTTGGTTCTCATTGAGAACCTTGCTAGCATAGTGAATGGCGTGGAAAAAACTTGTCCCTTCGCTGCCCCAACTGCGTAGTCACTGGTATCACACATTAATTCAAATGGTGACTCCCAGTTGGGTGCAACAAGGATGGGGGCAGTAATCAACTTGTCTTTCAAAATTTGAAAAGAGTTAAGACAAGCAGTGTCAAACAGAAATGGAGTGTCCTTGTTCAAAAGGCTACACAGTGGCTTGGCTATCTTTGAAAAGTCCTTGATGAACCGCCGGTAAAAGCCTGCATACCCAAGGAAACTCCTCACACCCTTGACATTCACTGGCGGAGGTAGTTTCTCAATCACATCAATCTTGGACTTGTCCACTTCGATCCCCTTAGCTGAAATTTTGTGCCCAAGCACAATGCCTTCCTGCACCATAAAATGACACTTCTCCCAATTTAAGACTAAATTGGTGTCCATGCACCTTTTTAACACAGCAGCAAGGTTAGACAAACAGTTATCATACGAGGAACCGAAAATAGAAAAGTCATCCATGAAAACCTCAATGTATTTTTCTACCATATCAGAAAAGATGGAAAGCATGCACCTTTGAAATGTCGCAGGCGCATTACAAAGACCGAAAGGCATCTTCCGATAGGCAAAAACTCCAAACGGGCATGTGAAAGCAGTTTTCTCTTGGTCTTCCGGGTTAACCGCAATTTGGTTATAACCCGAATAACCATCCAAGAAACAGTAGTAAGCTTGCTCGGCCAACCTCTCCAACATCTGGTCCATGAATAGAAGTGGGAAGTGATCCTTCCTAGTAGCTTGATTAAGCTTTCGGTAATCTATACACATCCGTCAACCAGTGACCGTTCTAGTTGGGATCAACTCATTCTTCTCGTTGTGCACGACGATCATGCCACCCTTTTTTGGAACCACTTGTACCGGACTCACCCAAGCACTATCATAAATTGGATAGATCATTCCAGCTTCAAGGAGTTTCAGCACCTCCTTCTTCACCACTTCTTTCATTGTAGGATTGAGCCTCCTCTGCGGTTGGACCACCGGTTTAAATTCAGCCTCCATCATGATCTTGTGCATATAAATTGTGGGGCTAATACCTTTCAATCTGTGATGGACCATCCAATAGCTGTCTTATGCTCTCAAAGCACCCTTACAAGTTTCTCCTCTTCTAATTTGGACAGTACATTGCTCCCTATGACAGGGTCTTCATCATTCTCACCAAGAAAGACATACTTCAAGTGGGGAGGTAGAGGTTTAAGCTCCAACTCGAGCTTTTCTTGGGCTTCATCCTTCTTGAGCTCTTCTTTCTGAGTGTTCACAGCAAGCTGCTTGGGCTAAGCTTCCAAATCACACAAACAGTCTTCTAACTCCTTCTCCTCTTCTTCATCAAGATTTTCAATAGAGTTCATAATTACCTTTGCAAGAGTAGAGGAATGGTGCTGTTGTGCAAAGATTTCATTGGCCACTACATCCACAATATCCATGCGGAAGCAATTCTCTTCATCACTCGGGCGATGCATGGCTTCAAACACATTGAAAGTAACCTCTTCATCTTGCACTCTGAGTCGAAGCTGGCCCTTTTGTACGTCTATCAAAGCACGTCCGGTTGCAAGAAAGGGTCTCCCTAATATAAGTGGAACTTCTGCATCCTCCTCCATGTCTAATATCACAAAATCTACTGGGAAGATAAACTTGTCCACTTTAACCAAGACGTCTTCCAGAATACCATAAGGACGCTTGATTGATCTATCAGCTAGTTGCAATGCCATCCTTGTTGGTTTCACCTCACCACCTCCAAGCTTGTTCAAAATTGAAAGCGGCATCAAGTTGATACTCGCTCCCAAGTCACATAAAGCCTTCCCAATAGCAATACTCCCAATAGTGCAAGGGATTGTAAAACTACCAGGATCTTTAAGCTTAGGAGCTAGCTTCCGCTGAAGTATTGCACTACACTCTTCAGCAAAGGGTATGTTGATATGTAACCGCTTGAAGATATCAAGGAACTTGGCAA
This sequence comes from Sophora flavescens, assembly GCA_030762895.1. Taxonomy (NCBI): domain Eukaryota; kingdom Viridiplantae; phylum Streptophyta; class Magnoliopsida; order Fabales; family Fabaceae; genus Sophora; species Sophora flavescens. The sequence goes on along the minus strand of CM061064.1, from coordinate 108,539,230 downwards.
ACTGTTCTTCCTTCTCTTTTTTCTTGCTCAAATGAGGATAGGGCAACTTCACATAAGAGGGGATCACTTGAGACTTGTCTCCATCTTTCAAAATCTGACTTTTAATTCTCCTCAAAATCGAATTTTCATCTACTAATTTTTCCCTCTTGTCTTTTTCATTGTCTTTTTCTTCCTCCTCTACTACAACCTCTTTGCCTTTTTCCCTATTCAAATAAGTTTTTTTTCAGCATTCACCTCTGTTTCTTCATCAACTCTCTGATTTTCCACCAAGGGCTCACCACTCTCTTCCTCAAGGCTTTTACCACTCCTCAACACAATAGCCTTGCAATGCTCTTTAGGATTAGTTTGAGTATTACCTGAAAAACTGCTGTTAGATTTCTCAGCTAGTTGCTTTGCAATCTGTCCAACTTGAACCTCCAAGTTCTTTATAGAAGCATCAGTGTTTTTCTGGTTTGACATGGACATCTGCATGAACTGATTGAGGGTGTTCTCCAAGATAGAAGTCCGGTCTTGAGGCGGTGGTGTGGGTTGAGGCTTTCTTGCTTGTCCGGCATCTTGTTTCCAACCAAAACTCGGTTGATTCCTCCATCCTTGGTTGTAGTTGTTGGAGTATTGATTGTTGCCTGGCCGCCCATAGTTCCCCATATAATTAGCTTCCTCATGGGAACTAGGTGGTGCCTCACATCTTCCGTTATCATGATCTCCTCCACAAAAATCACATCGCATTACCTGTTGAGGTGGCATGGTTATCCCTTGAACAGTTTGGAGTTGTTGTGGGAGTTGAGCTAGTTGCTTGGTAATGGACTCCAGTTGTTGTGTCATGAGTTTATTCTGAGCCAAAAGTGAAAATTGTGAATCTAACTCTAACACTCCCCTTCTTGATGTGGGACCCCGATCATGATGCATCAAATAGTCATTCGATGCTATAGCCTCTATCAAAATCAGTGCTTCCTCTGCTGTCTTTGTGTTCATGGACCCTCCAGCTGAGGCATCCAACATATACCTGGTTGACGGCCTCAGTCCATTGCAGAATGTTTGCATTTGAGTATGATCATCAAACCCATGGGTTGGACATCTTCGGAGCAATTCCTTGAACCTTTCCCAGGCGTCATGAAGAGTCTCACCTTCTTGTTGAGCGAAGCTTATGATGTCACCCCTTGTCTTGACAAATCTGGAGGTGGGGAAGAATCTAGCCAGAAATTTTGCCTCTAAATCATCCCATGTAGTAATGCTCCCCCTTGGTTGAGATTGGAGCCAAGCCTTGGCCCTATCTCTTAAAGTGAAGGGAAACGCCCTTAGGCGGATTGCATCCTCAGAGGAACCATTACGTTTCATTGTATCACATGTCTCAATGAAGTTTGAGATATGACTATTGGGGTCTTCCTTTTCCAACCCGGTAAACTGATTTTGTGCAACCAAATTCAAAAGAGCTGGCTTGATTTCAAAATTGTTGCAGTTAATTGGAGGCCTCACTATGCTAGTGACATGCCGATTGATATTTGTATTGTTGTAGTCACCCAGTGTCCTCCATGGTGGAGCACCTTCACCTTTGCCTGCCATTCTGAGTTTTTCTTGATGAACTTGAGAGGTGGAAGTCTCTTGTTCTTCTTCTTGCTGTTCTAACAGTTTCTGCTCTCTTACTTGCCTTCGATTCTTCCTAGCTGTTCTTTCAATCTATGGATCGTGGAGGAGTTGGTCAGCTGGGATAGTACCTCGCATACACAAAAAGTCTAGCAAACAAGAGTGTTAGCAGTAAAAGTCAGCACACAAACAGTAAATATACTAGAAAAATATGACAGCAAACTAAAACACAAAAATGACAGCAAACAGATCACCACATAAAATTTTTTTGTGCTTTTGCTTAAATTAGTAACTGAAATGGGCATGCTAATATTGAAACACAATCCCCGGCAACGGCGTCAAAAACTTGTTGACGAATCAGGGCAACTATACCCAGTCGTGCAAGTAATACGGTGGTGAGACCGTTTATCGTTCCCACGAGGATTGTGACAATTACTAACACGTACCGAATCAATTACTATCCAAGCAGATATTTGGATTGAAGGGAGCTCGATAATAAATACCAAGCCCGAATAAGATCTAAACCTAAAATAACAAAATAAAGAGAAAAGTTCTTTGGGAATTTTGTCGAACACTTGGAAGGCACTTAAAAGGATTCTTCAAATATACGAACAACGTTGGGATTAGGTTCACTAAAACTCATCCCCATGCAATGACATGACTAATAAACAGCTTCTACTTCAATTATGACAATCAATCCACTAAATTACTCAAGTCCCGATTCCTCGGATGGCAAGAGCCTAAATCCACTAATAGACCCTAATTCCTTAGGTGGCCTAGATTAGTGAATTCACATTAAGATTAGGGATTATGCGATTACTAGTAAACCAAACTCCATTCCTAGATGCAAGGGTTACTAGGTGATTGATCTCAGTCCCGGTTCTAATACGAATTTTCCAATTGCATATGAAAACACTAATCGAGTCATGGGGGTGCTAGCCACAACAAGCATTAAGCATAGACAATCAATCACTCATAAAGAAATAAAAACTGTATTACAATATCAAATCATATACATGGAGAATTCAGAAAAGCTACACCTAACCCCAACAATGGGGGTTTAGCTACTCATAATCATAGCCAAAACCAAAGAAATGTAGAAGAAAAGGAAGAGGAACTCCATGGAATCCTTGTGCAGCTGACTCTGGTTCAGAGAGAGAGTTTAGGGTTTCAAAACTGTTTTCTTTCTGTTCTGCTCGTTCTCCTTTATAGATCAGGATTCGCGTCACGGCCGTGACGCTTTCTGCCTTGGCGCGCATTCAAATATTGGAGCATCACGGCCGTGATGCTCATCACGGGCAGGCCGTGATAGCTTCTGCCTTCACCAAATGATCTGTCACGACCGTGATGGCCGTCACGGCTTGGCCGTGACAGATTCTGCCAAGAGGGGGTCTGGCTCCATTAACATGTCACGGCCGTGATGGGGATCACGGCTAGGCTGTGACAGCTTCTGACTTTTGCCTTCTTTTCTCTCAATTATTGCTCGATCACGGCCGTGAGGGTCATCACGGCCAGGTCGTGATGGGCTATGCCTGGGTCATTTTCTTCACTTTTTAAGCTCTGTCTTCATCCAATCTCCATCATGGCTAATCTTGAGCAATTTTCCTTGAATTCCTTCAAAACAACACCAAGAAACCGCCTCAACCGATCCAAGGTAAAAACTAATAAAATCAAATCAAATCAAATATGCCTAAACTATATGAAAAATGCATGAAAAAATGTACAGGAATTATGATGTGAAATCACACTATCAGGGACAGAGCCAGATTTGGATGATGAGAGTCAATTATAAAAATTTAAGTTCATCCTCCAATTTCATATAAAATATTCATAATCATAAATGTATGTTACAAAATTTTAATTAAATTAGTAATCTATCAAAACAAAGAATGTCTTCCCTGCATGACATGAAAAATCATCTATAGTTCAATCTATACTACACTTTTCAGAAATATTCTTTTCAATGTATACAAGCTAGCAGTCCGTCATTCAAATATTCAGCTTCCATCTTGTTGCGAAGTGTAGTCTTGACTATATTTATAGCTGAAAAAGATCGCTCGATAGTAGCAATATAAACTAGGAAATGTGAGAATAACAGTTGCCACTCTATACACAAGAGGATAGACATCTGCTTTTCTAGTTTATACCAACCAATGGCATATAATTAGTAGTTATAGATTATTAATTAGTATTTTTAGATTTATTTTAAAAAATAAAATAGGGGGTCCGCCCCCTATTTGTTCTTTCTTGTATATCAAGAAGTTGACAACCAATTTCTTACATATTTATCCCCACATGAACTATTCATTTGTTGATATTGTTGAGGAAAACAATCAATAGGTTAAGATTTTTATCGTCCACAACAGTTAACATTTTTAGTTTTAACCCACATACAAATAATATGTATAATTGTATAGTGTCAAGCAAACAACTAATCTCTTACATATTTATTTTCCCCTATTTGAATATTTTGTATTTTGTTGTTATGTCTGTTCATGCACTAGATTTTGATGACTTCTTTTTACAGATATGTTGGTTGCAGTTTCATAATCATTTTAAATTTATTTCCTAGTTATCATATTATGTAGAGAAAATAATTGATTTCATTATATGTGTAGGAATTATTCGAAAAACAAGAATTATAACGGAATGTATGCATCGATTTTGCAAAAACTGCACAAACAAATATATGCAACTTGGGGTTGCCCTCAAACTTTCACTATCTGCATTATTATCTCACTAATTTATGGTTTGGTTGGCCATGGTTTATTTGTTGAAAATTTTGCCATTTTTCTGAATAGTCTGGACTTGTTTTAATGCAGTAAAAAGAAATGTCATGCTTGCGGCACGCACTTTGCAAGTCTATCCTTATTGATGGACAACCGTAGCTATGATGTTTTGATTGCTTCTCTATATCCAAATATTGACAAGTATGAAGAACAAGGTAAGATGGAAATACTGCATCTTGAATTGAAATATGTATTTTATCTCATTAGTGGTGTTATTTCCAGAGCACACATGTGATGATGGTGACAACATAGAGACTTCAGAAGTCCTTGACGCATAAGAGATTTAGATAAATTTCATTTTAATTCATTCTAAGATTACTAGATAATATTGGATTATGTATTATTTAGTAAGAGATTTATGAATGATTTTATTATGAGGTTATATTTATGATATTTTATGTTTATGAGACGCCCTGTTTTAAGGCTAAGACTTTATGAAAGGATTGTATGGTTTAGTACCTAATATTTATAAGGTATTATTTTATTAAAATGTTGGTTGTAATTTATTTTAGAAATTTCCTATGAATGGGTAAATAGTCATGAATAGTTACCTATTTTAATGTAATATCGTTAGACATTACAAAAATGATTGAGGACATTAGCCCCAGGTATGATAATGGACCTGAATTTGCCATGAATGATTTTTCAAAGGGCATTATAGATAAAAAATTATCTTATGTTGAAGTCCCTCAACAAAATAGGGTGGTCAAACGCAAACATCAGCACATATTGAACGTGGCTAAAGCCATATTTTTCCAGGCTCATCTCCAAACCAAACTTTGGAACTTTTTTGTACTACATGCAGTTCACATTATTAACAGACTTCCTAGCCCTATTTTTCAACATAAATGTCCTTATGAGCTCCTATACAATGAAGCACCCAGTCAGGTCCACCTTAAGGTATTCGAATGCTTAAGCTATGCCTCTACCTTGGAAGCTCATACTCATAGGACCAAATTTCAACACAAAGCTAGCAAGGCTGTCTTTTAAGGCCACAAAGAGGGCACTAAAGGTTACATACTCTATGACCTTTCCTCCCATGAACTATTCATCTCCAAAAATGTCTTTCTCTGCCTGATACCTCGCCTCCCTCTATCTCTTATCCCAACCTCCCTGATGATTCCACGCCTTCACCTTCTATACCTTATGTACCTCAATAAGGCAGACCCTCAGGCAAAGCTGGTAAAGCAGAAACTTTAGGCCTCCCAAAAAATTTCTACTTTTGCAAGTACTTTTGGCTCAAAAAAGTCTCAAACTTGTGAACACCCATTTTTTTCGGTCTTCATTTTATTTTATTCTAATTTTATTATTATGTTATTATATTTCAGGGAGCCTAAAAAATAATAGTGATGAAAGAAAGAAGAAAAAGAAAATAATGAAGGAGGAAGAAAAGAAGGAGAAAAGAACAATTAGCAAAAAGAGAAGAAATAAGATTGAGTTACTTTTCCTAGCCCAATATCTACAAGAAGAAAATATAAGTGATACTTCAAAAAAATAAAAAATAAAATTATCCAGCCCAATCTAGAAAAAATACTCACAAAAAGGTCAAAACCCACACCTCCAAAACCGGGTCATTCTTGACTCGGTTCATGGCCCACGACCCACACATCATTTTTCCCTTCCTCCCTCATTTTAACCTAGAAGCCCCACTCCTAACCCTAAAAAACCCCATTTTACATATCAGACAAAACCTTCCTCCTCCCACTCTCCAACCGTCCATACACATCCTGTACCCATTGGTCCTTCTTCTCCCTCATCTCCTCCACTCTCTTAACCGCACCACACTTCCTTCTCTCTTCAAACACGCAACCTTTACATCAAATCTCCTCCTTTATCCTGCTCGTGCCACGTCCATCTAGACACACACGATCTCTGCTCAACATCCCAAGATCCGGATTTCGTGGGACCAACCTTGAAGCCGCTGGATAAGGAGAAGCATGAAGCCTTATCCTCCATCTATAAATTGAGATGCGAAGATAGAAAAAGAGAGGAGGTTGGGGGGGGGGGGGGGGACGAAAAATCAGAGGAGACACGGAGGAAGGATACGAAGACAAAGGGAGAAAGTTTTTTATCTGATGTTTTCTTTGTGAAGAAAAAGAGATTGGGTTTGAGGTATAAATGGATGGGATCTTCGTTTTTTAAACGGAAAGAGGGGATTTTTGGGTTAGGGATTTCAGTTTTTTTTTCCTCATCTATGTCATTAGAGTGGTTCCAAATTTTCAGAAGAAGAGAGAGTTAAAAGAGTTAGTTAAATTGAAATGTGAGGCTTTTGATCTTAAAATTTTACTACTGGGAGAAAGCAAAATCATTGTTATTCTGCTCTCATTTGGTAATCCTTGTCCTCTTTGTTGATATTATTCATGAGTTTCTCTTAACATTCTTATTTTTCCGTGTCTCTGTTATGACGAAAAGAAAATGCATCGATATTGAAACTGAATGACGTAGTATGATATTTGCTATATGAGTTCTTATGTCTGTTTCAGAAATGGTATATCGTAGGGTTCCTATTTTCATTGTTTGCCGTCATATGCTGAAATGCATGATACACTAGTAATCTTCATATGGCTATACCGTTAATAAACACTTAAAATGTTTCATTTTTGTTCTATTTTTTTAAAGGCATTGTTTTGTTGATAGTTTTCTTATGCCCCACCCTCATTGTGTCGAGTTCGTCTTTATCGTTAATAGGCAGAAGACGATGCATGTTGTTGTTTGTTATTATCTTTACCGTTAATTTCTAGTCTTCCTTATAAGCTTTTGTTTAATGTTAACCACCTTTTCCTCATTAATCATGCTGTTCTAAGTTAGACAAATCGTTTTAAGTACCAATCTTATACTTATTTTTATCTTTATTTAAAAAATTCAGTTTCGTGATAAAATAAAAATTCAAAATGAATACTAGAATAATCCTTTGATTTGCATCCCAAAAAATAAAAAAAAATTCGATAGTAATGAATCAATATGATTGTGCAATTGATTGGTTTTCAAAATCTTTTCATGGGCCTTTATGATTATTTAATTCACCATCCAAAGTTCCTCATGTTAGAAATAAGGCAAAACTATTTTTTTACATAAAAATAAAAGATGATTACTTAAATCCCCTTCAATCGGTTTGTTCCCTTTTTACAAAACAAAGAAAATTGCCTTTTGAAAATAAATAATTGAACTTATTTTATTTAGGGATGGCCTATGGACTTGGTTACCATATTCAATCCCTTAGAATAAAAGTTTCCCTATGGACTAGTGTCCCATGTTCAACCTATTTAGGACTTTTCAATATTTAATCAAAAAGGTAGAATAAAATAAAAAATGAGATCATGAAATAACATTTCTCTTCCTAATTCCTATGTGGCATTTTTCTAAAAACTTAATTAAATCAATGTTATTTTTGGGTTGCTCTATGATAAGTGTCATGCTCAATACTTTAGATTTTGAGGTTGCCTTGTGGACTTACGTGCCATGTTCAACGTCATTTAGGTTTAATAAAAAAAAATCACAAATACAAAACCGATAAAAAATACAAAATATCTTATAATTAAAAATAATTTTTCCTTTAAATGATTTTCGGGGTAAAATAAATATTTTCAAAGTTATTAATAATTTACACAACTAATTTTGGGTAAGCATTTTTATGGATGTTATAGGATGCCGTGGGGTTAAGTCTCTATGCCTTCCCTCGACGTAATCGACTCCCGAACCCAAAGTTTTTTTTAAAGGGTTTTCCAACTTTCCCGAAATTAAATAAAATTGGTGGCGACTCCATGTTTATTTTCTAAAAGAAAAACAAGTTTTCTTTTTGTTCGCCGTTGCGCTGTGATCAAGGTCGCGACAGATGGAGACTCCACTGGGGATACTTTTAAGAGAGTCAATCCCGTAAAACATAGTTTTGCAAATTTTTAATAACTTGTAGCTTATTTGTTTTACCTTTTTTTATTACTATATCTTGCTGTTTTTTTGCTTAAAGTAATTAAATATTAAAAACAAAAAAAAAACAAAAAAAAAGGTTTTTTTATTTTTAGTGATGTTTGTTTGGATTGTCCTTTTTGTTTGGATTTTCCTTTTATTTAAATAAAAATGAGAAAAATTAGTTGTATATACATTTTAACTCATGTTATTTTTGTATATGTTTCACTAACAATGTTTTTATTTCCTCCTCTTTTCTTTTCTTTTTTCCTATATTTTAACAATCGGGTAGAGGACTTATAACCATTTTTATATATACCTATATTTTTATTTTGTAGGTTTTTTTTGTATTTTCTTTTCTTTTTTCATTTTAAGTGTTACAGGTTTGTATGCCCCCTTCACACACATCACTATCACATATTACGCACACTCTTGGCTCTATACCCGAGCTTGCTCAAAACCCACGGATTAGGCCGTGCTCCGACATTGTCATTGAAGAGGCATTGTACCTCCCTGATACTTGTCAGTTCACCACTCAGATTGTACATGAGATCATGGAATAGTCAAATTGAGAGGGTTTATCCCTACTTGTGACTAGATTCATGAATCAGATCCTTATAAGGGCAATCTGGGGACCATGACTTTTAGAGGTCTAGACCCGTCCCAATTTTCACTAATAGAGTGTAACACCCCGATTTTCACTACTTTCTAGTGTCGATAATTAATATATAAAAATATATTTTTATCCGAGACTTAGAAAATTGTTTTGGGCAAAATACTGTTATTTTCCTGTCATGTTTTATATCTTAGGGATATGATGAAATTTTGGGTTGAAAATTCAGATGGAACCCGGTCTGTGTTTTCACTGACAGTAAAAGTTTACTGCTCAGAAGACCTAATTTTGAGTCGTGAACGAGATAAAAAATGTTTTTATCGTATTAACTACGATACTGGAAGTTTTGAAAATTTTGGTAAAAAAAATTAAAATATTATATTTGTTACGGACGCATAAGTCGAGATGTCTCTAGGAAGAGCTTGCGCCAGATGAATCGGGGAGTCGGCAACGTAGCAGAGATGTTGGATTGACCGACTTGATGAGCATTTATGACGAGTTTATCCGTATCATAAATGGCCATAATGGCACATTTATGGCAAAGTTAATTTTTCCTATGAAATGACCAAATTGCCCTTGTCTTTTTATGACAATTTCAAGCAAATGCCATTGGACAAGTTGACCAAACCTTGCCCAACCCTCACGGCTTCAATAGTGTCATCTTCCTTAAGTTAGTTGTCTTCTTCATATAAATACCATTCTTCCATTTTCATGACTTTCTTCTTCAAAGTTCATAAGTTTGCCATAAGAACACCATAAGAAAATTCAGAAGAACCTCATCCAAATCTTGTTTTTCTTGAATCAACAAGAGGTAATACCTTATTCTCTTGTCATTTAAATCATTTCTCTTCACAACTTTTGTAGATTCATGGCTAAGATTCATATGTTCTTCATTTGTTTAAAGTTCTTGGAGTTAGATTCAAAAATTCATAACTAATTCTAGAAAAATCCTTTTGACATGAAACCAATTGCTATGATCTTATAATCATCTCTATTTTCATCATCTAGAAGCACAAGATCATGAGAAATTTCTTTCCTTGATTTCTGGTTATGGCCGAACCTAGGTTAACTTTGTGTTTTTAGGTTTTGTTTCATTTTCATGACTTGATTCATGATTCAATCCTTTTGTATCTTGCTAGTTCTTGTATTCAAGTATATAGAAGATCAAAAAAATCAAACTTTAACCTATTGATCTCATCAAAACCGAAACCCTAGATTTGTGTACTTAAGGGTTTTGTGATTCAAAAGTTGTTTGTAACATTTGAATCAAACTCTAAGTCTTGTATATTGATTAAATCCCAAAAGTTGATGAAATTTTAAAATTTCTAACCAAAAAGTCTTGAGGAAACCGAACCCTAGTTCTTAGAACTAGATGAGTTTAGTTCATGTCTTAGTTCATAATCATGGTTAAAGTGATTAATCATGCTTAATTAACTTATGGATCATAAAACCTTAAGTTAATCAAATTTTAAATTTTCCTAACCTAGATAATGGGTTGAAGCCGAACCCTAACCTTCATAAACTAAGTGTATTGTTGTTTGATTTGATTTATTTTGGTTGTAATTCGTTTGAAGGAAATAACTGAGTTAGCTGAGTCAAGCTGACGGAGAAAAATCAGATCAGGAACAGAAAATTAACAGGAAATATAGTGTGGTCTTCAAGAGGTAAGGGGGGTATGCCTGAGGAGTTGAGATAATCTCATGCTCATTTGTGGAGTCATGTATTAATTTTATGTATGAAATATTTTATTTTATTATACTGTTTACTATTAATTGCTAGATTGATGTGATGTTTATCTGAGTAATTGAATTGAAGTGATGTGTGAACTTACATGATTATGATTATTTGTTTATATTATAATTGTGATGCATGTCATAAATTGATATATGCCATGTCATTTAGTGATTGGAATTTATCTGCTGTTGAGTGTTAGACTGAGTAACCTGATTTTAGTCAGTGTTAAAAAAATTAATTAAGGATAAAAAACTTGATAAGCTTGGATAATTAATATGAGGGATTAATCTGGGAGATTTTAAGAAAAATGAAAAAAAAATATTATTTTAATAATATTTTGTGAAAACAGTGTAAATAAGCAATAGTAAGGGCGAAACCGTGAAATTTTTCACAGGCTCTAATTTTTATATAATAAATTCAATTTTATTATAAAATGTTATTTAAAGTGATTAAGTTCCAAAAATAATATTTACAGCAGTCAGAACAATTACTTCTGACAGAGAAATAATATTAGTTATTTAATATTATTTAATTAATATTATTTAATATTAAATATTTAATTATTTAAATTTTCGAAATTTATTTATTTAATCTTTTTATTTATTAAAATTTTGTTTTGTTGACCTTTATTGAAAATTATTTATTAAAGTGAAACAGTTAGAAATAAAAGGAATTTATAAATGATTTTTAAAATTTATTAACGTTTTAACAGAAAAGGATTTTTGTAAAAATGTTTTTATTCAGTGAAAGTATTCTGTTAAATTTGGATGAGTTTTCAAAGCTTTTGTTGTGTTTTTCATTGAGCAAAATGTTTTACAAGAAGATAAATGAGCCTAGAAACCGAGACGTCGGGGTTCTAGTGTTTTATGAACACGTAGATCAAGGATCTGTGTCATGGGACGGAGTGTCCTGCAAGTTTTATTTTTGGACTGTGTGTCCTAAATTGATGTGGAAAGTGTGAGTTCCATATCCGCGAGCCTAAAACTGGTGCATCGGTTTAAGGGCATCGTGATTGAGCATTCGGACTGTATGTCCTATGTTGAGAATAAAAGATTTGGACAGTGTGTCCTGTGTTTGTTTTAAGTGGAAAGTCTTAATTAAAAGAATTAAGCATGGTCGTTAAGCTTTGTGCTTCGACGAGGAAAGATTATTACGACAAAGAAAACAAACGAGAATAAAAGTTTTTCTCATGCATTCAATGGCAATTGTGTCATGTAAATGGCATTGAATCCAGAGTGGATCAATGTATATGACAGACGTGTCAGGTGGTGATGATCATTGAGGTCCGGAGTGGATCAATGTATCTTTTATAGGACTTTGTGTCCAAATTGATAGGACTTTGTGTCCAGATTGAATATATGTGCCGCTATTTCCTAACGGGAACGGGGGAATAGTGTCATTGCTTTGCATGAGCATCCTAACGGGAATGGGGATGTGCACAATTGTGTTATGTGCTTTGCATGAGCATCCTAACGGGAATGGGGATGTGCACAATTGTGTTAAGTGCTGGCATGAACATCCTATCGAGAATGGGGATGTGCACCATTTATTTTCTTGGTCATTGTTTTGTTCATTTTTACGATGTGCCATGTGCGAGCCTGATCAGCTTGAAACGAAACAGAAAGTTGTGGGATCTCCGGAGATTAGGTATCAAATTAGAAATTGAACATAGAAGTGTCATGCATTTTTATAAAATGACGATGACTGTCGGGCATGAAGCCCTGTGAATTATATCATACTACGGTTAGAATTCATGTTATTATATTGAATATTTGGTAATTGTTATATGAGAGTCTTGCATGGGGTTGTCTTATAAAACTCATATATTGGAAACTCACCCTTACAAACATTTGAGATGGATCCGGACAAGGTGGATTTGAACTACTCGGGGGTACGGTCCCTGACGTTTGACAACGCTGATAGAGGAGACGCCTGGGTTATCAACCCAGGGGCTCGGAGTGCTACCTATACTGGTCCATTAAGGACTCTCCGAGGTACAGTCGCTGAAGGACCACAACAGTTAGTACATAGCAGGGAAACAATTGAGATATCGCTACCACCCATCTGGATGATACTACAGTATTTAGTACAACACGGGAGTCTGGAGCACCAACCGCCTCAGTTTATTCAACCATTACAACAAGTTGCACCAGGATCACCTCCTGCACCCATTATATTAGTTCCAGAGAACATTCTGGAGGAGATGGAGGAAGACCCAGAGGAGAATCCGGTGGAAAATCCTGACTATGTTCCTTTAGCAGACGAAGGGTCTGGAGCTGCTGGAGAGGGGGCTGTTGTATCCTCTCCAGACACATCTTCAGTGGGTGGGGGAGTGTACACTGGGCTTCCCAATGGTTTTATATAGTGGTGACCAGCTTAGGATGTAGTTTTAGGAAGAGTGGGAATTTTAGGATAGTCTGACTTAGTGACTCCTGAGAGTCATCTTTTGCGTAGTATTTTCAGACACCCACTATGACTTAGTTGTAAAATTTCTTATGATGTAAAATATGTGTGACAAGTGGATGGTGACCTAGTAGGAAAAGGGTCAATTGTAAGATATTAAAGTATATGTGATATATATATATATATATATATATATATATATATATATATATATATATATATATATATATATATATATATATATATAGTGATGTATATTATATTATGAGTGTTTGAATGCATGTGCGGAAAAAGAAAAAAAAAATTTATCACTATTTTTAAAAGAAGTATAAGGCATTAGAAAATGCATCTTATTTTCCGAAGAAAAACCAGCAACTTAATATTTTATTTAGTTTGATGTTTAGGTAATGTTACGTAAATGTGATACCTAAAAAGGGGTTGTCGCATTAGTGGTATCAGAGCTGGTCGAGTCTTTCGGGAAATCTTTGGGAGTAGGTCTGTTGTGTTGATGTTGTGTGATCTCTGAAGAGAATTGTTTGAATTACTTCTTAGAAGCAATATGTGTTAGTTATTAGATTAAAGTCTTATTTTCTGCTTGCCATTTTACTGATTATGTCTTGTAGGTTAGTTATGAAACCAGAGGGTGGACTTGGACATGGATGTGGACGCGGTCGAGGAAGAGGTCGTAGAGGTGGTCATGTTAACGATCAAGAGAATTTTGAGGAGAATTATGAAGAAGGAGGAGGTTTGAACTTTGCTGCACAAGCAATGGCGGATGTAGCTGCTGCTATTATACAACAAACTGCAACGATGGCTGCCCAGAATTTGCAGGAACAAATTCGAGCGAAACAGGCTGCTGAATGTAGAAGTCTTACTGCTTTTAGACGCCAGAATCCTCCACAATTTCATGGAGATGTGGATCCTGTTAAGGCTGACTTATGGATTCAGGAAGTGGAGAAGATTTTTGAGTTGATGAATAGTCCAGAAGGAGTGAAGGTACCGTATGCTACCCATTTGCTGTTATGGGATGCTGAGTATTGGTGGAGAGGCACTAAGCAACTACTAGAAGCAGAAAATCAGGTGATTACTTGGGAGATATTTAAGAACATATTTCTGAACAAGTATTTTCCACAAAGCGCTCGAGCAGAGAAGGAGCAGGAATTTTTACGTCTATCTCAAAGGGATTTAACTGTAGGAGAGTATGCAGCTAAATTCGAGTTATTGGCCAAATACTTTCGTTTTTTTCAAAACAATCCGGATGAATATTGGAAGTGTGAACGTTTTGAAGCAGGATTACGGTTCGAGATTAAGGAATCTGTACTTCCGTTGGAAATCAGGAATTTCCAAGCTTTGGTTGAGAAATGTAGAAAGATAGAGCAAATGCCAAAAGGAAGAGATAACAGAGGATATGCGGGAGGACCATCAAAATCAAAAAGTCAATATCAGAACCAGAAAGGGAAGCAGGTCCAGAGTAAACCGTATTATCGAACACCGGGAAATAATCGTTATCAACAACCCTATCATCCTGTAGCTACTGCATCAAGTGGTGGAGACCAGAAGAATCAAAATCAAAACACAATCAGGAAATGTTTCAAGTGTGGAGACCCAAATCATATGGCGAATAATTGTCCAGTGAAAGTACCCAGGTGTTATACTTGTGGTAAGGTGGGACATATGGCTAGAGACTGTGGTAAACCAAGGACTACACCAATTGTCAATACTGTCAAGACTAATAAACCGATAGCTAAGGGGAAAGTTTACACCATGAGTGGTGCTGAGGCTTCTGATTCTGACGATCTCATACAAGGTAGTTGCGACATAACTGGTAATCTCTTAACTGTACTTTTTGATTCGGGGGCGACACATTCCTTTATTTCGATGGATGCTGTGAAACATTTGAAATTGCCTATTTCTTCTTTGTCCTATGACTTGATTGTTTCAACTCCAACTGCTAGGTCAGTTGTTGTGAATTCTATATGTCTGAACTGTCCTATTGTTATTCAGGATAGACATTTTCTTGTTGATTTGATATGCCTGCCTTTAATATAGTTAGATGTAATTTTAGGCATGGATTGGTTATCTTCCAACCATATTATGTTAGATTGTGCAAATAAGACTCTAGTTTTTCCTAATCCTGAGATTTCTGGAATTTTATCTACCAACCATATAAGAACTTTTTCGAGAGAAAGAGGTCAGGGATCATGCTTTTAACTAACTTAGAAGTCGAGAGGGAGATCGATTTGAGTACTCTACCTATTGTGAGAGAAATTCCGGATGTGTTTCCTAATGATGTCCCTGGATTGCCGCCAATAAGAGAAATTGAATTCTCCATCGATTTGATACCAGGAACAGGACCAATTTCTATTTCTCCGTATAGGATGGCGCCTACAGAGCTTGTTGAATTGAAAACTCAACTAGAGGACCTTTTGTCAAAACAATTCATTCGACCAAGTGTTTCTCCGTGGGGAGCACCAGTTCTGTTAGTGAGGAAGAAAGACGGAGGTTCGAGACTTTGTGTGGACTTTCGACAACTAAATAAAGTGACGATTAAGAATAAGTATTCGTTACCGCGCATAGATGATCCGATGGATCAATTGCGAGGAGCTGTTGTGTTCTCGAAGATTGACTTGAGAACAGGTTATCATCAGATTAGAGTAAAAAGTGAAGATATTCCAAAAACTGCGTTCAGAACTCGTTACGGACATTATGAATATCTCGTAATGCCATTCGGAGTGACGAATGCACCAGCCATTTTCATGGACTATATGAATCGGATTTTTCGTCCGTTTCTTGATAAGTTTGTTGTGGTGTTCATTGATGACATTCTTATTTACTCTAAGAGTAATGAGGAACATAAAGAACATTTGCAACAAGTTTTACAGATTTTGCGTGAGAAAGTTCTATATGCAAAATTGTCTAAGTGTGAATTTTGGCTTAAGTAAGTGAAATTTTTAGGACATGTGATTACCGAGGAAGGTATTGCTGTCGATCCTGCAAAAGTAGAAGCAGTACTTTCTTGGGAAAGACCAAAGACAGTAACGGAGATCAGAAGTTTTGTGGGTCTAGCCGGTTACTATAGAAGATTTATTGAAGGATTTTCTAAGATAGTTGCGCCGTTAACTTTGCTTACGAGAAAAGATCAACCTTTTGTGTGGGAAGACAAATGTGAAGAAAGTTTTCAGAAGATCAAAGAACAATTGACAACTTCACCAGTTTTAATACTGCCTGAACCAAATGAACCTTATGAAGTGTATTGTGATGCTTCTTATCAAGGTTTAGGATGTGTGTTGATGCAACATAGGAAAGTTGTAGCTTACTCATCTCGTCAATTGAAGACACATGAAAGAAATTATCCGACGCATGATCTGGAGTTGGCTGCAGTGGTTTTTGCACTAAAGATCTGGAGACATTACTTGTACGGAGCAATATTCAATGTCTTTAGTGACCACAAAAGTTTAAAGTATCTGTTTGATCAGAAGGAGCTCAACATGAGACAAAGACGTTGGATGGAATTTTTAAAAGATTACGATTTCAAATTGCAGTATCATCCTGGAAAGGCTAATGTTGTAGCTGACGCACTTAGCAGAAAAGCCATTCATATCTCAGTTATGATGGTAAGGGAATTAAAATTAATAGAAGAGTTCCGTGATCTCAATTTGATTATGGAATTTGATAAGGAGAAAATCAGTGTGGGAATGATCAAAATTTCTAGTGGATTAAAGGAAGAAATCCGAGAACGACAAATTTCGGATGTCTATCTTCAATAAAAGAGGGAATTGATGAAACAAGGAAAGGTTGCAGAATTTAGTTTGGGATCAGATCATATCTTAAGATGCAATGGACGAATATGTGTACCCGATAATCCTGAGATGAGAAAGATGATTTTAGATGAATCCCATAAGAGTAAGTTAAGTATTCATCCTGGATCGAAGAAGATGTATCAAGATTTGAAACAAAGATTTTGGTGGCCAGGCATGAAAAAGCAAGTAGCAGAATACGTTGCATCTTGTCTGACGTGTCAAAAAGCAAAGGTGGAACATCAAAGGCCAGGAGGTATGCTTACATCACTAGATATACCAGAATGGAAGTGGGACAGTATATCAATGGATTTTGTGGTAAGTTTACCACGAACTTCTAAAGGCTTTGATTCAATTTGGGTAATTGTTGACAGGCTAACGAAATCGGCACATTTCTTACCTGTTAAGATTTATTATACAGTAGAGAAATTGACGGATATCTATATCAAGGAAGTAATCAGATTACATGGGATACCATCGAGTATTGTGTCAGATAGAGATCCAAAGTTCACTTCACGTTTTTGGGGAAGTTTACATCGAGCCTTAGGAACTAAGTTAAGGTTAAGTTCAGCTTATCATCCTCAAACTGATGGACAAACGGAAAGAACGATTCAATCATTAGAAGATTTGCTGAGAGCATGTGTTTTAGATCATCGAGGAAGTTGGGATGATTTGTTACCACTGATTGAATTCACCTATAACAACAGTTTTCATTAAAGCATAGGGATGGCACCCTATGAGGCTTTGTACGGAAGGAAATGTCAAACACCTTTGTGTTGGTACCAAGACGGAGAGAGTAAGATGTTAGGGCCTGAAATCGTACAGCAGACGACGGAAAAAGTAAAACAAATCCGTGAAAAGATGAAAACAGCACAAAGTAGACAGAAGAGTTATTCAGATCAAAGGAGACGACCTCTCGAGTTTGAAGAAGGTGAACATGTATTTCTGAGAGTCTCACCAACGACTGGGGTAGGTAGGGTTATGAAATCCAGAAAACTCACTCCTAAATTCATTGGGCCATACCAAATTCTTCGTCGTGTTGGTTCAGTAGCCTATCAAATTTCTTTGCCGCCTTTTCTTTCAAATATTCATGATGTGTTCCATGTTTCACAACTAAGGAAGTATATTCCTGATCCATCACATATAATCGAACCCGATGAAGTACAATTAAAAGAAAACCTATCTTATGAGACTTCACCTGTACGAATCGAAGATAAGATGATTAAGCAGCTCAAGGGTAAGCAAATCTCATTAGTTAAAGTTATTTGGAATGAAACTACTGGAGAAGCGACATGGGAGGCTGCGGACAAAATCAGATTACAGTATCCTGAACTTTTTACAGGTACGTAATTTCGAGGACGATTTTTTTTTTTTAGTGGGGTAGTAATGTAACACCCCGATTTTCACTACTTTCTAGTGTCGGTAATTAATATATAAAAATATATTTTTATCCGAGACTTAGAAAATTGTTTTGGGCAAAATACTGTTATTTTCCTGTCATGTTTTATATCTTAGGGTTATGATGAAATTTTGGGTTGAAAATTCAGACGGAACTCGGTCTGCGTTTTCACTGACAGTAAAAGTTTACTGCTCAGAAGACCTAATTTTGAGTCGTGAACGAGATGAAAAATGTTTTTATCGTATTTACTACGATACTGGAAGTTTTGAAAATTTTGGTAAAAAAAATTAAAATATTATATTTGTTACGGACGCATAAGTCGAGATGTCTCTAGGAAGAGCTTGCGCCAGATGAATTGGGGAGTCGGCAACGTAGCAGAGATGTTGGATTGACCGACTTGACGAGCATTTATGACGAGTTTATCCGTATCATAAATGGCCATAATGGCACATTTATTGCAAAGTTAATTTTTCCTATGAAATGACCAAATTGCCCTTGTCTTTTTATGACAATTTCAAGCAAATGCCATTGGACAAGTTGACCAAACCTTGCCCAACCCTCACGGCTTCAATAGTGTCATCTTCCTTAAGTTAGTTGTCTTCTTCATATAAATACCATTCTTCCATTTTCACGACTTTCTTCTTCAAAGTTCATAAGTTTGCCATAAGAACACCATAAGAAAATTCAAAAGAACCTCATCCAAATCTTGTTTTTCTTGAATCAACAAGAGGTAATACCTTATTCTCTTGTCATTTAAATCATTTCTCTTCCCAACTTTTGTAGATTCATGGCTAAGATTCATATGTTCTTCATTTGTTTAAAGTTCTTGGAGTTAGATTCAAAAATTCATAACTAATTCTAGAAAAATCCTTTTGACATGAAACCAATTGCTATGATCTTATAATCATCTCTATTTTCATCATCTAGAAGCACAAGATCATGAGAAATTTCTTTCCTTGATTTCTGGTTATGGCCGAACCTAGGTTAACTTTGTGTTTTTAGATTTTGTTTCATTTTCATGACTTGATTCATGATTCAATCCTTTTGTATCTTGCTAGTTCTTGTATTCAAGTATATAGAAGATCAAAAAAATCAAACTTTAACCTATTGATCTCATCAAAACCGAAACCCTAGATTTGTGTACTTAAGGGTTTTGTGATTCAAAAGTTGTTTGTAACACTTGAATCAAACTCTTAAGTCTTGTATATTGATTAAATCCCAAAAGTTGATGAAATTTTAAAATTTCTAACCAAAAAGTCTTGAGGAAACCGAACCCTAGTTCTTAGAACTAGATGAGTTTAGTTCATGTCTTAGTTCATAATCATGGTTAAAGTGATTAATCATGCTTAATTAACTTATGGATCATTAATCCTTAAGTTAATCAAATTTAAATTTTCCTAACCTAGATAATGGGTTGAAGCCGAACCCTAACCTTCATAAACTAAGTGTATTGTTGTTTGATTTGATTTATTTTGGTTGTAATTCGTTTGAAGGAAATAACTGAGTTAGCTGAGCCAAGCTGACGGAGAAAAATCAGATTAGGATCCAAAAATTAACAGGAAATATAGTGCGGTCTTCAAGAGGTAAGGGGGGTATGCCTGAGGAGTTGAGATAATCTCATGCTCATTTGTGGAGTCATGTATTAATTTTATGTATGAAATATTTTATTTTATTATACTGTTTACTATTAATTGCTAGATTGATGTGATGTTTATCTGAGTAATTGAATTGAAGTGATGTGTGAACTTACATGATTATGATTATTTGTTTATATTATAATTGTGATGCATGTCATAAATTGATATATACCATGTCATTTAGTGATTGGAATTTATCTGCTGTTGAGTGTTAGACTGAGTAACCTGACATTAGTCAGTGTTAAAAAAATTAATTAAGGATAAAAAACTTGATAAGCTTGGATAATTAATCTGAGGGATTAATCTTGGAGATTTTGAGAAAAATGAAAAAAACTATTATTTTAATAATATTTTGTGAAAATAGTGTAAATATGCAATAGTAAGGGCGAAACCGTGAAATTTTTCACAGGCTCTAATTTTTATATAATAAAATCAATTTTATTATAAAATGTTATTTAAAGTGATTAAGTTCCAAAAATAATATTTACAGCAGTCAGAACAATTACTTCTGGCATAGAAATAATATTAGTTATTTAATATTATTTAATTAATATTATTTATTTAATATTATTTAATATTAAATATTTAATTATTTAAATTTTCGAAATTTATTTATTTAATCTTTTTATATATTAAAATTTTGTTTTGTTGACCTTTATTGAAAATTATTTATTAAAGTGAAACAGTTAGAAATAAAAGGAATTTATAAATGATTTTTAAAATTTATTAACGTTTTAACAGAAAAGGATTTCTGTAAAAATGTTTTTATTCAGTGAAAGTATTTTGTTAAATTTGGATGAGTTTTCAAAGCTTTTGTTTTGTTTTTCACTGAGCAAAATGTTTTACAGGCAGATAAATGAGCCTAGAAACCGAGACGTCGGGGTTCTAGTGTTGTATGGACACGTAGATCAAGGATCTGCGTCATGGGACGGAGTGTCCTGCAAGTTTTGTTTTTGGACCGTGTGTCCTAAATTGATGTGGAAAGTGTGAGTTCCATATCCGCGAGCCTAAAACTGGTGCATCGGTTTAAGGGCATCGTGATTGAGCATTCGGACTGTATGTCCTATGTTGAGATTAAAAGATTTGGACAGTGTGTCCTGTGTTTGTTTTAAGTGAAAAGTCTTAATTAAAAGAATTAAGCATGGTCGTTAAGCTTTGTGCTTTGACGAGGAAAGATTATTACGACAAAGAAAACAAACGAGAATAAAAGTTTTTCTCATGCATTCAATGGCAATTGTGTCATGTAAATGGCATTGAATCCAGAGTGGATCAATGTATATGACAGACGTGTCAGGTGGTGATGATCATTGAGGTCCGGAGTGGATCAATGTATCTTTTATAGGACTTTGTGTCCAAATTGATAGGACTTTGTGTCCAGATTGAATATATGTGCCGCTATTTCCTAACTGGAATGGGGGAATAGTATCATTGCTTTGCACGAGCATCCTAACGGGAATGGGGATGTGCACAATTGTGTTATGTGCTTTGCATGAGCATCCTAACGGGAATGGGGATGTGCACAATTGTGTTAAGTGCTGGCATGAACATCCTATTGGGAATGGGGATGTGCACCATTTATTTTCTTGGGCATTGTTTTGTTCGTTTTTACGATGTGCCATGTGTGAGCCTGATCAGCTTGAAACGAAACAGAAAGTTGTGGGATCTCCGGAGATTAGGTATCAAATTAGAAATTGAACATAGAAGTGTCATGCATTTTTATAAAATGACGATGACTGCCGGGCATGAAGCCCTGTGAATTATATCATACTACGGTTAGAATTCATGTTATTATATTGAATATTTGGTAATTGTTATATGAGAGTCTTGCATGGGGTTGTCTTATAAAACTCATATATTGGAAACTCACCCTTACAAACATTTTAGATGGATCCGGACGAGGTGGATTTGAACTACTCGGTGGTACGGTCCCTGACGTTTGACAACGCTGATAGAGGAGACGCTTGGGTTATCAACCCAGGGGCTCGGAGTGCTACCTATACTGGTCCATTAAGGACTCTCCGAGGTACAGTCGCTGAAGGACCACAACAGTTAGTACATAGCAAGGAAACAATTGAGATATCGCTACCACCCATCTGGATGATACTACAATATTTAGTACAACACGGGAGTCTGGAGCACCAACCGCCTCAGTTTATTCAGCCATTACAACAAGTTGCACCAGGATCACCTCCTGCACCCATTATATTAGTTCCAGAGAACATTCCGGAGGAGATGGAGGAAGACCCGGAGGAGAATCCGGTGGAAAATCCTGACTATGTTCCTTTAGCAGACGAAGGGTCTGGAGCTGCTGGAGAGGGGGCTGTTGTATCCTCTCCAGACACATCTTCAGGGGGTGGGGGAGTGTACACTGGGCTTCCCAATGGTTTTATATAGTGGTGACCAGCTTAGGATGTAGTTTTAGGAAGAGTGGGAATTTTAGGATAGTCTGACTTAGTGACTCCTGAGAGTCATCTTTTGCGTAGTATTTTCAGACACCCACTATGACTTAGTTGTAAAATTTCTGATGATGTAAAATATGTGTGACAAGTGGATGGTGACCTAGTAGGAAAATGGTCAATTGTAAGATATTAAAGTATATGTGATATATATATATATATATATATATATATATATATATATATATATATATATATATATATATATATGTATGTATATGTATATATGTATATAGTGATGTATATTATATTATGAGTGTTTGAATGCATGTGCGGAAGAAGAAAAAAAAAATTATCACTATTTTTAAAAGAAGTATAAGGCATTAGAAAATGCATCTTATTTTCCGAAGAAAAACCAGCAACTTAATATTTTATTTAGTTTGATGTTTAGGTAATGTTACGTAAATGTGATACCTAAAAAAGGGGTGTCGCATAGAGCAAACCTAGTGGCCGACCTGTTTAGAGTCCTAACGTAGGGTGTGTCCATCCTTAGGTTTTACCTAGCTTAGGACAAAAGGGGGCATACTTTTCTTTTCTCTCTCTATCATCATAAGCATAAATTGTCATACATGTTCATTTTGAATATTCACAAAACTAGGTGCGTCACATTGCTGCCTCAAACCTGAATGACATATTCGAATATTATTGCACATTCAATAGGCGATATGTCATAATGAAGGTGATGCATTGGCAGCATACCCGTCAGGGTTTTCAACCCCATTAGGTCTCATACAACATGAATCATGCAAGATATATTTGTTTCACTATACTCATTTTTGTTTTTTCGCTTGTACCTCTTAGTTGGAAGACTTTGGTATTCATCTTATAGCAGTAAAATGGAAAAGTTTGGTTCCGAAAAGAGTAATCAATGTGACACTCAATGACGTGAAGAGTTTATGTTAACTTAGCCAGCAAATGCCATAAAAAGCATGCTCAGGCTTTGTCAGCAAGTATGGTAGAATATTGGACCTATTGTGCGTTCCGGTGGAAGTCCCCCGCTTTGAGTGCGTTGGCCCAATATTGGAATTCAACTTTGAGGTGTTTTGAATTGCCTGACTTAGACATCACTTCGACCATAGAAGAGTATGCTTATATGCTAAGACTGCCAATTCAAAAGAGGACCCGTGTCTACATGTATTATGGCCAATATGTAACAGATTGGAAGATAACAAGTCTATTGGTGCTTCAACCGGAACAGCTAGAGAAAGTGGAAAAAGGAACCACCAAAGGATTGAAGAAGCGATTTTTGGAAGTGTATCTGAACGAGCTGGCCCAGCAACAACGATGGGTTAATTTCAACAAAGTACTAGCCCTCATGATATATGGGTTGGTGCTCTTTCCTTTTGTACCAGGTTTGATTGACCAGTCAGCCATGGATGTTTTCTATAGGGTTGAAGAATATGGTGTGAACCCGGTCCCTTCTATCTTAGTTGAAACTTTCCTCTCCCTACAGGTTTGTCATCAAAATCAACAAGGGAAACTGCGATGTTGTGCATCAATATTGTATGTCTGGATCATGACTCACTTGTACGCTCGTGATAAAATTGATAGAACAGATGACCGGCTAAAAGGATTCACTCGCATGCAACAAAAGCCACGTAAGCTATATGAATGGAAACAAGAGTTTGATCAGATCGACTCGCGGTCATTTAGTTGGATGTGTCCATGGTACAATGGAGATTCAGTTGTATTCAACTGTAGAAGTTTTTCAAATGTTCCATTGATAGGTCCCAGAGGTTGTGTATCATATTCAACAGCTTTGGTGATGAGTCAGCTCAAGTGGACACAGTATGAACCCCCCGAAGAGCTGCTCAGTGGGGCATTCTTCCTATACCAAGAAAGTGAAAGCATCAAGAATCAAACAATAGCAGTAAGGTCAGCATGGAATGATGTTCATATGAAAGGACCTAATGAATTAGGAAGGCGAATCATAGCTCACACAAAAAGATATGAAGTATGGAGAGAAGTGAGAAGAGGTTACCCCCAAGACCTGCATCCCCTCTCCATAGTGAAAATAATCCTCTTACCGAAGATCAAATATTAAAATAAATCAAAATTTTAAAAGCTCAGATGTGGGTTTTGTATGAGAAGAACCAAGCTGCCAAAATAACTATTGTCATGCTCCGAAGCCAAGTGCAGAAACTAAGTTTACAGATCGAGCATTTGAAAGACGAATGCACCGATACCTACGAAGCCCCGAGTTGTGCAAAAAGGGCAAGAAAATAAAAAGAAGCAGAAATTCAAGAGCTGTTGGTAAAGATAGAATATCAAGAGAAGATGCTTGTCAAACATCAAAGGAATAAAAAGGAGCTCAAGACAAATGTAGGTGTTCATGTTGAAACAATATATATACTAGAAGAGAAAATTGAATCCCTGTAAGAATCCTTGGCCCAAACAGAACTTTACTCTAATCGAGGATGGAATGAAGCAGCCAAGTATCGCGAGCTACTAGCGGAGGCCAACATCAGAGAAAATTGGCTCGGAGCCAAAATAAAAGACACTGAAAGAGTTGAAGCTCAACGTCACGCAGAATGGGTAAAGGGATGGAAATTGGTAGTGAAGGATGTAATGAATGAAAATGAAGCATGGAAAAGAAAATACAAGGAAATGATGGATAAGCTCCAATATCACACTTCCCAGCTGGTGGAGCGATTTGAAGAAGCATCCATCCACATTAGTATGAACCATATCCTTCAGATACCACCAAAGGTGTCCGAGTTCTTCAATCATTTTGGGAAACTTACCAAAGGGTTCTGGAAAAAGAAGATGAGACTCTTAACATAGTGCTTTATGGACCTCGGAGAGAGATGGACACTATCACTTTATTTCTTTTATTTTGATCAAAGACTCGTGATTTGTATCAAAATATTTATAATGGAATGGAAATTTTCATCAATGTCTGTCGAGCTTTTTTTTGTTAGATGATATCTATCGAGGAGTGCGTTCTCCCTTAGATACGCCATCAACTATATTTTTACCCTAAAAACGGCATGTTTTCTGCCTAAAAATAAGAACATTGCTAGTATGGGTGTGGTCTATCGAGGAGTGGATTCTCCATTGGACTTGACACCAACTGCATTCAAGCTAGAGGGAACCATACCACTAGATTTGATTGCAGGATGAGTATTCTTGCTATAGGTGTATACGACAGTCTTCCTAAGTGCACTCTTGTGATCAAACAAAGGGTGTTAACTTGAACATGCATACACACACACAAAATTTTGGGTTTACTAATGAGATTCTTAGATGATTTATAGAGTCACATACTTTTAAGAATCCGGGAACCATTGCGCGACCTAGGAAAGGTGACACCAATTAAACCCGAGTTCACAATACCGGATCTCGGACCTGGATGGCTGCCAACATGCCTGAGGAGGAAGAAATTTAAGCTTTGAAATAGATGAAGTTCTCAATAATTGGCGATCTGAACCATTTGTTGATGTTATTTCCATGAAGTAATTATCTTATTGTACTAAATTTGAACTAATGTTTACTTTGTTTAAGACATGAATGAGAATGTAGCACTTTGTCTGGTGTTTTCCTTTTGGTTCCATCGTTTCTTTTCTCTCTCTTTCATTTCTTTACTTTGTTTAAGCTTTTCTTTCATGAATAAGACTGTTGCCTATACTTCTCCTATTCCCGACTTTTTATTCCAGGAATGCTTCTTCCACTAAAGATTTACCTCAAAAGAGGAACTTTGAAAACTCATTTATTGATTCCCTCGCGGCCGTTGATGAGTACAACCTTGAATCCGATGAGGAAGAAGAAGACATTGAAGAATTCATAAAGATGGTGAAACGGTCATAAGAAGGGATTAGCTTGAATGATGAGGTTGCAGAAGTGATCAATATAGGAACCAAGGAAGACAAAAAGGATACTATAGACGTTTTTGCATACTATAGAGATATGCCAGTGGGGGAAGAACCAAAAATCAGAGGAGATACGGAGGAAGGATACAAAGATAGAGGGAGAGAGAGATTTTATTCTGATGTTTTCTTGGTGAAGAAAAAGAGATTGGGTTTGAGGTAGAAATGGAGGCGATCTTCATTTTTAAACGGAAAGAGGGGATTTTTGGGCCAGGGATTTTAGCTTTTTTCTCTTCTCTGTCATTAGAGTGGTTCCAAATTTTCAGAAGAAGAGAAAGTTAAAAGAGTCAGTGAAATTGAAATGTGAGGGTTTCGATCTTAAGATTTTATTACTAAGAGAAAGAAAAATCACTGTTATTCTGCTCTCATTAGGTAATCCTTGTTCTCTTTGTTGACATTATTCATGAGTTTCTCTTGACATTCTTATTTTCCGTTGTCTCTGTTTATGACGAAAAGAAAATCCATGGATATTGAAACTGAATAAGTTAGTATGACGTTTGCTATATGAGTTCTTATGTCTGTTTCAGAAATGGTGTATCGTAGGGTTCCTATTTCATTGTTTGCTGTCATATGCTGAAATGCATGATACACTAGTAATCTTCATATGGCTATACCGTTACTAAACACTTAAAGTGTTTCATTTTTGTTCTATTTTCATAAGGTAAAACTATTTTTTACATAAAAAAAAAGATGATCACTTAAATCCCCTTCAACCGTTTTGTTCCCTTTTTACAAAAACAAAGAAAATTACCTTTTGATAAATAAATAATTGAACTTGTTTTATTTAGGGATGGCCTATGGATTTGGTTGCCATATTCAATCCCTTAGAATAAAGGTTGCCCTATGGACTTATGTGCCATGTTCAACCAATTTAGGACTTTTCAACATTTAATCAAAAAGATAGAATAAAATAAAATAAATGAGATCATGTAATAACATTTCTCTTCCTAATTCCTATATATCATTTTTCTAAATACTTAATTAAATCAATGTTATTTTTGGGTTGCTCTATGACAAGTGTCATGCTTAACCCTTTAGACTTTGAAGTTGCCCTGTGGACTTACGTGCCATGTTCAACCTCATTTAGGTTTAATCCAAAATTTTCACAAATATAAAACCGATAAAAAATACAAAACATCTTAAAATTAAAATAATTTTTCCTTTAAATGATTTTCGGGGTAAAATAAATATTTTCAAAGTTACTAATAATTTACACAACTAATTTTGGGTAACCATTTTTATGGATGTTCTAGGGTGTCATGGGGTTAAGTCTCCATGCCTTCCCTAGACGTAATCGACTCCCGAACCCAAAGTCCTTTTAAATGGTTTTCCAATTTTCCCGAAATTAAATAAAGTTGGTGGCGACTCCATGTTTATTTTCTAAATCTCGGTAGCGACAAGCATCACATAAAATTCCCTTATACCCAGATGTGGTTCCAAAGAATCAAAAATTAAGGAGGATGCATCCTGAGATGTCACTGAAGATCAAGGAAGAAGTGACCAACCAGTTAGAGGCTGGCTTTCGGGAAGTAGCTAGACACCCGGAATGGGGAGCTAATATTGTTCCAGTACCAAAGAAGGATGGAAAGGTCAGAATGTGCATGGACTACCGAGATATGAATAAAGCCAGTCCAAAGGATGATTTCCCGCTACCTCATATTGATGTCCTTATAGACAATACAACCAGAAGTCATAGGTTTTCTTTCATGGATGGGTATTCTGGGTACAATCAAATCCTCATGGATGATGATTGCAAAGAAAAGACAACTTTTATCACTTCTTAGGGAACTTTTTGTTACAAAGTGATGCCTTTTGGGTTGAAGAATGTTGGGGCCACTTACCAACGTGCTATGGCAGCATTGTTCCATGATATGATGCATAAGGAGGTAGAGGTATATGTTGATGATATAGTGGCTAAGTCCAAGGAAGAAGAAATCCATGTAGCAGTTTTGCGAAAGTTGTTCGAGCGGCTAAGGAAGTACAAGTTGCAGCTCAACCCTGCAAAATATACTTTTGGTGCATCCGCAGGGAATTTACTTGGCTTTGTTGTCAGTAGAGATGGAATAAAAGTGGACCCTAACTAGGTAAAAGCAATACGTGACATGCCAGCACCTAAGAACGAGCGAGAAGTAAGGGGTTTTCTTGGAAGGTTGAACTATATTATGCGCTTCATTGCAAAATTAACTAGCACATGCGAGCCAATCTTCAAAATCCTCAGGAAGAATAATCCGGGAAGATGGGATGACAACTGTCAAGAAGCCTTTGACAAGATAAAGGCATATTTACTGAATCCCCTAGTATTGGTACCACCTACCCAAGGTCATCCATTGTGACTCTATATCACTATTTTGCCAATCTCAATGGGGGCAATGCTGGAACAACATGATGAATCTAGTAGGAAGGAGCAGGCAATTTACTATATGAGTAAGAAGTTTAATGCCTGTGAGGCTCGTTATATGGCAATCGAGAAGACTTGTTGTGCGCTAGAGTGGACCTCCAGAAGACTTAGACAGTACATGTTATATCACACCACTTGGCTAATTTCTCGAATGAATCCTTTGAAGTATATCTTCGAAAATCCTTATATCTTCTTAAGAGTTTTGAAGTGGCAAGTGATATTGTTAGAATTTGACATCAAATATGTGACTCAGAAGTCCATCAAAGGAAGTGCGATTGCTGATCATTTATCAGAGATTCGTCTTGAGGATGGAAGGTCTATCAACTCCGAGTTCCCAGATGGAGAGATAATTGTAAGACTCAATGACCTAGAGATTTTGATATATGACAAATACAGTTTAATGTGTGTGCAAGTGTTTTAGTGTCAAATTGTAAAGACAGGTATCAAGCAGTGATTGACAAGTTCATTAAGCAAATTCAAGGAAAATATTCAAGGAAGAACTTGAAGGAATTAAGGACTTGCATGTAGAAATACAAAGATCAAAGTCAAAGATCAAAGGATCATCAATACCAAGCTTAAAGGAGAATTTTAGATTTAAATCTTAGATGATTTGTAAGAGAAAGAAATCTGTTAGTCACAAGATAGATCAACTAAAAAGATGCAAGAAGAAAATCAATTTTCATAACCTGCATTAAAAGGAATAAGTTTTTTAGTAATGAAAATGATTTTTGGAAATAAGAAAATTATTTGTCAGGTACAGTCATGTAATCGATGGATGTATGTCCACTACTGTAACTGACAAATGAATTTAAGGTTCTTGATTCAATAACACATATGCACAATATGAAATCGGATCAGTTATAAATGCACAATATGTACGCGTGTATTCAAGTTTCAGGAAAATCTGATGTTCATTAATACATTGAGTACATAATGGATGTACTGATGGATTAACCAAGTTCAAGACTATCAGTATGAAATTGGTTAATACAGCCCTGTACTCAACCCCTGTTCAAGAACAAGAATCAGAATCAAGAAAACAGATTCCGTTTTCAGACCCAAATCTGTTTTAATTGATCCCAACGACTATATATAGAGGGATCAAAGGAAAACTTTTAAAACAGATCAGAAATTTTACAAAATCAATTTGAGAGATCAATTGTGAAAATCATTCATCTTCTTGCTCGAGCATCATTGTCAAAAAGAGTGTTTCAATTCTCATAAGAACTTCAATTTGTATATCTGACTATTGAGAGTTTAGGAATCGATTTTTTCGTTCTATTTGATTGTAAAGAGAGAGGGAGTCTTTCTGTGTGATTAGGGTGTGGTATCCCTAAGGAAGAACATTGAGGCTCTTCACAAGAGTGTGGTATCTCAAGGTGAAGGAGTGCTCTGTGGTGTAAAGGTTTTTCAAGCTACCTGGCTAAAGCTTGTTGTGTTAGTGTGTGAAAATCCATAGGTGGAGTGGGGACTAGAAGGTCACAGTGGTGGTGACTGAACCAAGATAAATATGGTTGTGTGGTATCTTTAAACTCAAACTCTTTAATTTCTGTCTTGCGCATATAACTGTGATCTTGATATTCTAAGTTTTCAATTGATATCAGTTCTTGATCTGTTTAATATGAATTAAAACCAGAGTATTACCTCAATCAATCTTGAGTTAGTAATTGTTCAAAACTGAGTTGAATAAAACTGTTCTTGATATCTGAAACAGAATCTGATATATTGTAACTTCAGTTCTTGACTGACTAAGGCCTGTATCTAATACTTGTGCGACCCTGAATTGATTTATCTTTCTGAAATGATGTACCTCATCACCTTCTATTCGAGATTTCGTAAAAAGCCCATCACTATTTTTGTAAAAGATCCTGAGGCAACTCTGATTTGAAAAGTAAAGTTTTTGAAAAGGAAGAATTTTTGAAAACTCAATTCACCCCCCTTCTTCAGTCTTTGAAGCCAAAACAACAGTTACCATCAGAGCTAAGCTCTTAAGTTTGGCTTAATAGCTATAAGAGTATGGCCTCCAATGACTGTTTGAATGAAGGGGCTTCCCTTGCACGCCCTCTTGCCTTCAATGGATCTGAGTATATCTATTGGAAGGAAATAATGGTAATCTTTCTTGAGGCAGCAGGTGTTGACATATGGGATGCAATAGAAAATGTACCATTTGTCCCCTCTACTTTAGATGCTAATGGTGCTCCAAGAAATAAGCCTAAAACTGAATGGAATGAGGATGATAAGAAAAGAGTTCATATAATGCCCATGCTAAGAATATTATAACATCTGCTTTAAGCCGTGATGAGTTTTTCACGGTTTTAAATTGCAAATCAGCAAAGGAGATGTGATACATTGCAAGTAACACATGAAGGAACCACATATGTCAAAAGAGCAAGAATGAACACCCTCACACATGAATATGAGTTATTTCACATGAATCGAGGAGAACCAATGGAGGTTATGCAAATACGATTCTCACACATTATGAATCAATTAGCAGCACTTGGAAAGACAGACTCCAATGAAGATCAAGTTAACAAAGTCATGAGATGCCTAGGTAGAGAATGGCAACCTAAAGTAACTACGATTTCAGAATCCAAAGACCTCTAATCAATGACCATTGCCACATTGTTTGGAAAACTACAAGAACATGAAATGGAGTTGACTAGATTGGTGCTAAGTGAAGAAGAAGACAAGAACAATAGAATCATCACATTCAAAACTGTAAAATCTACAAAGGTTGACAGAAAGCTTAAGAAGGAAAAGAAACTTAAACGTGCATAAATGGATTGGGAGGATAACAATCTTGGCTCAATGAATGATTCCAATGATGAAAAATTAAACTTGTCCTTAACTGCTCCTCTTCATAAAGAAGATGATGAGGTAAAAAATTCTAACCTTGATGAATTACCTTCTTATGATGAATTGCAAAATGCTTTTGAAGAACTTCATAAAGAATCCATTAGACTTGCTAGATTGCTAATTAAGTCTAAGAAAACCATCACATGGGTAGAAGAGAAAAATTCTATTTTAAACAAAGAGGTAGATGAATTAAAAACAGGAAATTGTGCTGTTAAAGAAAGATTGGCTACTGTTTTGGAACCACCTATATGTGATAATTGTCCTAAGTTGGAGAAACATATAAATCATTTGAATGGTGATCTATCTAGAATTACTAGTAATAAAGACAACATGAATGCATTACTTGGACAACAAAAAGAAA
Organism: Sophora flavescens; assembly: GCA_030762895.1. NCBI lineage: Eukaryota > Viridiplantae > Streptophyta > Magnoliopsida > Fabales > Fabaceae > Sophora > Sophora flavescens. The sequence goes on along the minus strand of CM061064.1, from coordinate 108,507,434 downwards.
TGAAAAACCAAGTTGATTTAGTGTACAAAATTGAGAGAAAGGTAAAAACCTTTAGAAAATTTCATGTTTCTCATTATGCTAATGCATCACAATATGCTAGATGTCATTATTGCAATAGAAAAGGTGCTTTCTGGAATTTGAGAAATAATTATTCATTGTAGATAAGGCAAATATGGGTTCCAAAAGGAACTTTATCATACTCTAACCATGAAGGACCCAAGAAAAGTTGGGTACCTATAACATAAACATGAAATTCTGTTTTGTAGGTGTGGTGGAAGGTCAAGAGCAAAAATTGGAATCATGACATAGAGCCTTCACCAAACACAAAATGGGTAACAATAAAGAAATAATGTTGACTTATATATCATTGTATAATATGTCTACATTGTTGTATTAAAGTTATTTGATCAATCTTGGAATAATCATATGACTTTTGTTTAACAAATTGAATCTAAGAAAATTGATGAAGCCCTGAATGATTTGTTTTGCTTGCTATGCAACATTAACTTTGAACATGATCTCTATCATAAGAATTTCATTCAAAGTAGAGAAATTGAGATTGAATATGTTGATACAACTAAACAACTAGCTGATATTTTTACCAAGCCCTTGAACAAGGAAAACTTTTTTTTCATTAGAAGAGAATTGGGCATAATTGATCAATCCTATATCTAATCTCTAAAGAAACTGTTTATATGACTGTATCTTTGTGTAAATATGCTCTGATTCTTGTATGATTTGATTTGGAATATCTATGAATGATCAGAAGAGAGTTTCAGAAGAAATAGATTTGACCAGGAACACCTATGTACCTAACCCATGTACATGTGTAAAAATTGGAAATTCGTTTTAAACATGGATGTGATCAATAGCTGTATAGAGGTCCAGGAATGGATCCCCTGTGTTTTTAGTGTGATAAACTAAGAATACACAAGATTTTAATTCCGCTCGTCCACTATGATAGAAGCACTCGTCCACTAAAGAGACAGAAGCACTTGTCCACTAAAGTGACAGAAGCGCTCGTCCACATAAGTGATCGAAGCGCTCGTCAACTAAAGTGACAGAAGCGCTCGTCCACATAAGTGACAGAAGCGCTCGTCCACTAAAGTGACAGAAGTGCTCGTCCACTAAAGTGACCGAAGCGCCCGTCCACTAAAGTGACCGAAGCGCCCGTCCACTAAAGTGACCGAAGCGCCCGTCCACTAAAGTGTTGCTAAGTCCTTAATGAGAATCTCCGTCCAATGACGTGGCATATGGAACTCGTCTACTGGGTTACTTTGTGTTTTAGTACTTCCGTCTGCTGACGTGGCAAGATGGATGCACTTATACACCCCTGTACGCTAATGTTATAAGAACTGATGTAAAATCTTAATTCAAAACTTCAAATCTTCTGAAACCCACTCTTTCTTCACCTAATTCCGTAACCCTAGCAGAGATAACCTTAATCCTTCTTGTACCCAAACCAACCTTAATATGGCAAGAACCAAAAATATTGGATCTTCACCCTCAAAAGCTACTGAGAAGAAGAGGAAGGAAATAGAAACTTCTAAGTCAGCTGAGAAGAAGAAAGGAGTTGAGACTTCAAAGGCTCCTGAGAAAAAGAGGAACAAAGGAAATGAAGTGGAATCTTCCAAAGAAAAGGAAGTCGCTGAAAATGTTGCTCCAACTTCATACATGGACAATGATGCTTTTCTTCAAAGGTATTTTTCTTCTGATGAACAAAAGGAATACTTTAAGAAAAACTTCAGATATAGAGAAATTCTTGAACCTTGGGTAATGGATGTAAAATATTTTGAGGATAATTAGTTTAACTTTCCTGAAATTATAGTCTGTCAAAAGTTCACTGAGTTTGTACAAACTCAGTTTGACTATCACCCCTTACCGATCAAAGTCTTTTACTCGAATTTGGAAATGAATGCTAATGGAATTAGCTCTGTATTTAAGGGAATTAATATAAAAATGTCATTAGAGGAGTTCAGCAATCTTTCTAACCTACCTTATTATGGACCTAGCATTGCTGGAAATGGTCCCAAATCTGAGTGGTATAATGAGTATGATAAAGAGGATAGACTTCTGCATTATGTTGTCTGCAGAATTTTAATTCCAAGAGGAGGAAATCACTCTATTGTGCAAAACTATGATTTAATGCTTATATGGGCTATGCTGAATGAGAAGCAAATCAGCTGGGGGTACTGTGCTGCTGCACACATGATAGAATGCAAGAAAAGCAAGATGATGCTTGCCTGCCCTGCACTGGTCTGCATAATCCTAGCTCATTTTAATGTTCCTTTTGATAGAGAAGAAAAGAAGCTTGCAAGAAGAATAACTCACAAGTTTGGTGAAGAAATTGTGAGCCAAAAGAAACTGAAGAAATAAAATGGAGGATGGATAAGGAAAGCTGGAAATAAGGAAACTACTACAGCTGGTACTTCACCTGGACAAGAAAATATACCTTCTGATTTCCTGCAGAAACTGATGAAAATGCTGGAAAATGTTGAGGAAAATCAGAAGAAAAATAATGAAATTGAAATGGCTGCAATTACTGAAGTGAATGAAAGGATAAAAAGGGCAGAAAAGGACATTGATAAACTCATAGATGACCTAGGAGTGGACTTTCATTTCACTGCACCTCCAGCTCAAACAGAAGAAGATGTTGATGTTGCAAACATTACAAGAGCTGCTGTGAAGGAAGCTGAGCACACCCTTGCTGAACCATCACCTAAAGGCCGAAACAAAAGAAAATCAAAAAGGAAGAACTAGTTCCTGGAATTCATAGGAATTAGAACTTAGTTTTTGAAAGGTAAAATGCCTTAGTTTGTAATTTTGGCAGATGGTTTCTATTCTTTTTGATTTGTCCCAGCACCTATCCCTCTATCATGAACAATTTTAAATGCTATGTTTGAATGTTTAAATTCTTGCCTTCTCTATTGCTTTGAATGTTTCTTTTCTTTACCGTTTTGATAATGCCAAAAGGGGGAGGGAAAAGTATGATATAGAGAAAGGGGATAATAACAAATTATACATGCATATGTTGAGGGGGAGCTTATAAGCTTACATGATTAAGGGGGAGTAAATCAAATTATGCTCTGATAATTTTTTTTTTGCTCTGATCTACTTTTGCTCTGATACCATGATATAAATCTGTCAAAAACACTTAGCTTCTGCTACACATACTCTGATATTATAATTTGTTAAAAGATTTGTCATAATAAAAAAAGGGGAGTTTTTAAGACTCGATGACCTAGAGATTTTGATATATGACAAATACAATCTAATGTGTGTGCAAGTGTTTTAGTGTCAAATTGCAAAGACAGGTATCAAGCAGTGATCAACAAGTTCATTAAGCAAATTTAAGGAAAATATTCAAGTAAGAACTTGAAGGAATCAAGGAGTTGCGTGTAGAAATCAAAAGAGCAAAGTCAAAGATCAAAGGATCATCAAGACCAAGCTTAAAGGAGAATTTTAGATTTAAGTCTTAGTTGATTTGTAAGAGAAAGAAATCTCTTAGTCACAAGATAGCTCAACTAAAAAGATGCATGAAGAAAATCAATTTTCATAACCTGCATTAAAAGGAATAAGCTTTTTGTTAATGAAAATGATTTTTGGAAATAAGAAAATTATTTGTCAGGTACAGTCATGTAATCAATGGATGTATGTCTGCTGCTACAACTGACAAATTAATTTAAGGTTCTTGATACAGTAACACCTATGCACAATATGAAATCAGATCTGTTATAAATGGTTAACTGAATACAGCCCTGTACATATGCTATGTAGTGTATTCATGTTTCAGGAAAATATGATGTTCATTAATACATAGAGTACTAAATGGATGTACTAATGGATTAACCAAGTTCAAGACTATCAGTATGAAATTGGTTAATACAGCCCTGTACTCAACCCCTGTTCAAAAACCAAAATCAGAATCAAGAAAACAAATTCTGTTATCAGACCCAAATTTGTTTTAATTGATCCCAACAACTATAACTTGTTTCCTATATAAAGAGGGATCAAAGGAACACTTTTAAAACAGATCATAAATTTTACAAAACCAATTTGAGAGATCAATTGTGAAAATCATTCGTCTTCTTGCTTAAGCTTCATTGTGAAAAAGAGTGTTTCAATTTTGATAAGAACTTCAATTTGTATATCAGACTATTGAGAGTTTAGGAATCAATCTTTTCGTTCTATTTGATTGTAAAGAGAGAGTGAGTCTCTCTGTGTGATTAGGGTGAGGTATCCCTAAGGAAGAACATTGAGGCTCTTCACAAGAGTGTGGTATCTCGAGGTGAAGGAGTGCTCTGTGGTGTATGTAACGCCCCCCCTGGGGGCATTACTTACGTAACACATGCGGAATTTAAATTAAAAGATAATTTGCTGGTGCTTTCGGAAAATAATTTATATAAGTATATAAGTGTCTGAAATTGGGTATAAAAATTTTGTCATGACTCCTAAGCCTTGATTGACACACAGACTTACTATCATAGTATGGCAATCCTATTTAATTTAAAGAATATACTTGAATAAAAGCTAGTATTTTACGAAAATTTCGACAGAGTCTCCTCTGTAATTCGGACATCCCAGGTAAAAGAACACCTGCTAAAATAATTACATTTTCATTCCAGAATTTCAATTACACCAAATTCAACCAGACAACAGTATATAAAAATAATAGTTATAACCATAAGCTTGACAAGACCAAAGAAAACAGCTTAAATTTTCATTCAAAATATATGCTCTCAGAGCCATAAACATTCCATTTTAAAATAAAGGCTCTCTGAGCCATACTCATACATACTTATCAAAATAATCTAAAGTCTCAAAACCCTAAGCTGGTCATTCTAAAAGTTATTCCTGAGGAAAACTCACATGATCACCCCACAATTAAGTACTTCATCAAACCACCAGAACTAAGTCTCTGAGTGACTTAGGGAGACTCCTCTGCACCATCTGTACTAAAATACCCAGGGTACAATAGCAAACCAGAAGAAACTTGATATGTTTGTAAGGGTGAGATACCGACAAATGGATATATCACACAACAACCATATACATGATACATACATCACATAATCATATAAGCAGTTAAATCATGCATATACATAACAGAACATAACAGTGTTATATCAAAGGGTCTCAAACCCGCACAGTCAACCTTTGAAAATATGCATGACACTTCAATATCAGGCTCTAACTTAATCTCATGAGATCTCAACACCGTTTTCACTGGAGAAGAATTAGAGTTGGTCAATCTCTAGCCCACCGGGCAGTTGCCTCCTTACCCTCATGCATTAAGGTCTCAGGACGAGCAACGTCACATGTGCCTCTTCACTCGGTTTACATGGACAGACTCCCAGATACCATCTTTTGTATCTGATTTATTCGTTAATAGCACGTCTGCTTGGGGAAATGCACATGAGAAAATATTTTATTTAAAAGGTTTTCTTTGTGTTCATTCTTTTTCGCTGTCGCAGCTCGAAGCTAACGACTTAATCATCATTTCCCCATCACTTGAAAACTTAGAAGCAAAGGACACGCAGTCCGAATGCTCAATCACAACGCCCGAGACCGATGCACCAGTCCTAGGCTTGTGGTCGTAGAAAACAACCTTCACCTTTAATCATGTTCATCACACGCGGTTAGAATACACAGTCCAACACAATGTGATTAGGACCTAAGTCCATCACAATGAAATCAGAATGAACTATCCTCAATTTCGAGAATTGGACTCTCAGTCCATAACATCATAGCCAGGACTCGTAGTCCCGAATTAACACTGATTCAAGATCACGTGCGCATCACTGAATACTAGAGGCGACGTCTCGCGTACTAGATTCTCTTTCATAAGTACTTATTTTTCGTTCAGTGAAAAACAAATTCAAAACCGAATCCTCGATAACCTATCCAGGTTATCGGAAAGTTTCTAAAATATTTAGGAAAAGTCTTTTCTTTGAAAATCTTTTATAAAGCATCTTTGAAATTCTTTTATCTTTGAAATATTTCCCCCAATAGGATATTGCCAAATAATCTTGAAAGTTTTCACTTGAAGACACATAGTTCGAAAAGGATTTTTCTCTTGTATAACAATAGTTCACCAAAACCATTTCAACAATTAAAACAAGTACTTTAAGTTTAGAGAGCTTTTGGAAAAGAACACCAATCCCTTCATCTTCAAAGCTTATTAAGGTTTTTAATCCTTATTACGGTTGAGCACAGACGCACGTCTGGCTTAGCAAACTTTCAATCAACAACAGTATATATCATCAGTTCAATGCTAATATCACAGTTGAAAGTAGTTCATCACATATATGCATTATAACATGTAGAACAAGTACGGTTCAACATCAGATAATAGCATAACAGTTCAAGTACATTAGATAATCAAGTAAGCTCAATCAACATGTAAATATCCAATTAAACACATACACACATGCATACAGTTATTGAATATCCCTAGGCAAACTCCCCTTACCTTTGAAGACAAGTAATGGATCCTCGTCTTAATGCTCACGTTAGCTCCAAGAGTATAACTATCTACCCCATCAAGCAAACATAGCCGAGTCAAACGTCTCAGAGAGGGAATCCAACAACGCGCAACAACCAGAAATCAAGAAATCAATTACACATGATCAAACACACATTCTAATTTGATCTAAACACTTAATCTTATTACCTAAAAACGTCATTTTCAAAGAAAATCATGTTTGATAAGCCTCTGACTCATCTAGTTTTATGGCTAGTATGAACAGGGTTTTGTGCAAATTATATCCTATTTTCACCCAAATTAGATTAGATTGTCCTCAAGCAAGGTTTTGAGTCTCTAAAGTAGTTTTAGGTTTAATTAGCCAGTTTTGAGTCAAATAATACACTTATAGCTGTGTCTTTTTTTTTTCAGGTTAAGTTGGAAGTCAAGAGAATAAAGAAACAGGGGATTCGCCTCGCGAGAGTATTCTCGCCTCGCGAACCTGAAAGCCAGCAGAACAGTGAAAATGTCATCCTCTCTGGTTCGCCCCGCGACTACTCTTCTCGCCTCGCGACCACGAAGGGCTGACTGTTACGGGAAAATGCAAGGTTTCGTGTCGCCTCGCGAACACTTGACTCGCCTCGCGAGTAATCCAACCCCGGAAGACCGTGAAGCTATCACGGTTTAACCATGCTGAAGGTCACGGCTGTGACAGTTGGAATTTGAAGAGTCTCGCCTCGCGAGTAGTCCTTCGCCCCGCGAGAAGACCAAACGTTGCTGACTTTTCACAATATTCACCTCGCGAAGGTGTGCTCGCCTCGCGAGAGGACTTAATTTCTGAGTAGTATAAATTGCCATTCTGAACTGCTTGGAAGAACTTTTGCCTCTCCATTGTTTTTGCATTTTTCTGTGTGTTTTCGTTTTCCATGGAGAACTAAGTTTCTAGGATTAATCTATTGTAATCGATTTCCACTATACTTGAGGTTCTTGTATTTCCTGTTTTGTATGCTTTTCCCTTTTCAATGCCATGCTTTATATTTCTGTTTGCTTAATTCCGGAGTATATTGTGTTGTGTTGATTTATTTTCGGTGATATCATGTCCTATAATTAATCGCGTTTGCTTAATTCACGTGTGTACATTTTGTGTTCGCTTAGTTCACGAAGGGCTTAACCCCGTTTGCTTAATTCGGGAATAGGGACATATATCTGTAGTAGTGGTTTCGCTTGTAAATTGTTGCTACAACCGGGAGGGGATTAGAATCTGCTTAGGGCTTGGATATTGCATGAACCTATGATAGTTGGGAAATCGAGAACAATAGATTAATCGGTTTTTAGCTATTTGACAATCTCTTTGAATTGCCTTGTTTCATTGCTCTGTTATTATTTTGTTTCCTTATTTGCATCCCAATCCAACCTCACCCCCGAAAATTGATTTTTGTGATTAATAACACTTTAAGAGTCCTTGTGAGACGACATCCGAGTTGTCGCCCTAAACTACAGTGTTTATAACCCGCTCGTTATTTTTGGCACGTGCGCGACAGCGCGTTCAAAATTGGCGCCGTTGCCGGGGACTCTTATTTGTTATTTTTCCATTTTTTTCCTTTCTCTCTTTTCTTTTTCTTTTATTTTCGTTTTTGTTTTGAATTGGTCTGGCTACTAGGTCTAATTGCCCTGAATTGTGTGATTTTGACCCGGAAATTGAAAGAACACTGCACACACTCCGTAGAGAATTTCGGGCTAGCACTAGTAGTGATTCTAATTCTAAAACTGTTTTTGAAAACATGGGAGACCAAAGGACATTAAGACAGCTTGCTGCCCCTGATGTTAACTATAATGGATTGTGTATTTCATATCCTGGTGTTGATACTCCTTTTGAACTAAAATCTGGTTTCATTCACTTGTTGCCAAAGTTTAATGGTCTTGCAGGTGAGGATCCACACAAGCACTTGAAGGAATTCCAGGTTGTCTGCTCCACAACTTCGAGATCAGAGGGAGTAACTGAGGATAGCATCAAGCTGAAAGCTTTTCCGTTCTCACTCCAGGGAGCTGCAAAGGATTGGCTATTATATCTTGAGCCAAACTCTATCACCACCTGGAATGATTTGCTTCCTAGAAAGATATTTTCCTGCTTCAAGAGCTGCGTCAATAAGGAAAGAAATATGTGGCATCAGGCAAGGGAATGAGTCGCTAGCTGAATATTGGGAAAGATTCAAGCATTTGGTATCCAGTTGCCCCAAAATCGATTTCGAACAACTTCTTATCCAAGATTTTTTTATGAAGGATTACTGCCGATGGATAGGAATCTTTTGGATGCTGCTAGTGGGGGAGCACTTGTTGATAAAACCCCAGCTGCTGCCAAGCAACTCATTGAGAATATGTCACTGAATTCCCAACAGTTTACTACTAGGAGAAATTCTGTTGAGACAAGAGGTGTGCATGAGGTCCATAGTTCCTCTTCCAACCAGGCCCTTGAAAATAGATTGGATGAGCTCACTTCTTTTGTAAGGCAATTGGCAATAGACAGGGTTCAGCCTGCAAGGTTGTGTAGCATGTGCAACTCTCCTGAGCACCCTTATGATGCATGCCCCACTCTGAAGGAAGGGTCATTTTCTGATTTGTCTCAAGCCTATGCAGTCCATCCCTATAATCCAGGCAACAGTCAGAACCAATACAGCACTCCAGACCTCTCCACCAATAGGTACCATCCCAACTGGAGGAATCATCCTAATCTGCGGTATGGGAACTCATCCCAACAACAACCGATGGCACCTCAGAATCCTCCTCGAGTGACTACTTCTGCATCTTCTGGACCTTCCCTAGAGGATATGCTCAAGCAATTGGCCGCAAACAACCTCCAGCTTCAGCAGCAGGTTGGACAGGTTGCAGCTTCGCAGGCACAGTTTCAGCAGAGGACGGATGCTAGCATTCAAGATTTGGGGACACAGATTGGACAACTTGCCACATCCATAAACAACTTACATCAAGCTCAAGGATCCAGTCAACTGCTTGCACAGCCAGTGATAAATCCCAATGCATCCAATCATAATGTGAGTGCCATTTCTCTGAGATCTGGAAAAGTTGTTGAGGCAAACTCTGAGAAAAAGGAAGAAACTGTGGAGGTAACTCCTGAGCCTACTGTTGATGTTGAAGCAGAGAAAGTGTACAGACCACCAATCCCATTCCCACACAGATTGCAGAATAATAAGAAGTTGGGTGGTGAAGACAAGGAAAGGGAGATTTTAGACGTGTTTAGAAAGGTAGCTGTGAATATTCCCCTTCTAGATGTGATCAAGCAGGTGCCCAAGTATGCCAAATTTCTGAAGGATTTATGCACCAACAAGAGGAAGTTGAAGAGTAATGAGAGAGTTAATATGGGAAGAAATGTTTCAGCTCTTATCCAGTCTAAGCTTGAACCAGAAAGAGTTACTGCTTCAGCCCCTACTCAGGCACTACCGCAGAAGTGCAAGGACCTAGGCACTTTTACTATTCCATGCATTATTGGGGATAGAAGATTTGAAAACTGCATGTTGGATTTGGGAGCCTCTATAAATGTCATGCCTACATCTATTTTCAATAACCTGGATCTTGGTCCCTGATGGTCGCGTCAGTCGACGTGCGACGACGCTCGTGCGTATCCGGCAAGTGTACCGGACTGCCGTCAAGTAATAAAAGATATCGAACCCACAGAGACTGTGTTCCCGAATCGCAATCGGTTTTCGAATCGATTAGATCTGGACTTTGTAAAAAGGATTTTTATATTTTTGAAATGGTTTTTGAATTTGAAAGATAGATGAGCAGAGAACAATTAAAACAGAAAACAAATGTTTTTGGGGTTTTGATCTAAACGGATTCCTAGGGATTTGGGTTACCTTTGAGGCTGTTTATGTTGCTAATCTGATTTACCTTTGTTGATTACCGAGATTGCCTTGAAGGCGAGTTTATCCTCTGATAGCTTAAGCTCCCTCTCGGGTTACAAAAGCCGTGCCCAATTGACCCGACCCCTACTCTCGTGGTAGTCGATCCCAGATTGGACCCTTTGCGTTCGTGACAACTCGTTGCTCCTCGAGGGACGGCTTCTAACTCTCGTGATTTCAGTCCCAAGTCTGACTTCTATAGGTCCGACACCCAAGTTCACCGCTAGGTTCCTCCTTGGAATGTCTCGGTCATGCAAATAACCTAAGTTCACCGCTAGGTTCCTCCTTGGATCATTCACATCTCACAAACTAGTGGCTGCCGGGCTTTACGAGTGAATCACCCTAGAAATCCTAAGTTCACCGCTAGGTTCCTCCTTAGAACGTCTATGTCACGTAAATAAACGGTTGCCGAAATTTATGAGTGAATAACACACTAGAAATCAGATCTAAAACAATTATAAATCAACAATGGTTTCAACATCAAATTAACATCATTTACAAACTTGCCTTTGGCAGAGCCCTAGTCCCTAGAAACTAAGCTACTACTCCAGTCTTGCCAGGGAGATGACAAGTCAAGGTTGACAACATAATAAAAATCAGAAAAGAGAAGAGAGGAGAAGAGGAGAAGAGATCCTAAATCTATGCCTAGAGTAGTAGCCCCAAAGGTCTGATCATTTCTGCCTCTGCCTGGTCCCTTATTTATAGAATTGAGCAGTTAGAGTCCTAATCCAACTCAAATTAGATCCAATTCTGTTACTTCTGGGCCAAGTAATACGCGTCACGGCCGTGATGGCTATCACGGCCTGGCCGTGACGGGATTCTGCCTTGAAAATTCTTCACCGTTGGTCTCTGTCATGGCCGTGATGCTCATCTCGGCCTTGCCGTGATGGTCTTCACGGCGTGATGGCCATCATGGCCTGGCCCCGACAGCTTCGACTTGTGTTGGTTTTGGGTCACGGCCGTGATGGCTATCACGGCTAGGCCGTGATGACTCGACTTCACCTTTGTTCTTTTTCGTTTTGCTCGATCATGGCCGTGATGGGCATCACGGCTAGGCCGTGATGGGCTCTGTTTGGCTCATTTTCTTCAGTTTTAAAGCTCCATCTTCATCCAAACTTCATCATGGTTGATCTTGAGCAATTTACCCTTGATATCTGCAAAACAACACACGAAAACCGCCTTACCCGTTCCAAAGGAAAATTAACCTAAAATCTAATTAAAAATGCCTAAACTACATGAAAATGCATGCAAAATGATAGACAAAGATGATGTGGAATCACACTCATCAAATCACCCCAAGCTTAAAACTTTGCTTGTCCTCAAACAATTACTCAGGCCATAAGATAAATCAATCAAAGCATGGATAGTGAACCAAGAACCCTAGAAGCTAATCCAAGTAATAGGCATTTTTAATAAGCACTCAAGAGATAATCAATTTCTAGTCCAATTAGAAGCTTAGGTTCTTCAAGTTCATGTCCTCACTGATTTGGGCACTCATCTCACCTCACTCAAGTGTTTTAGGGTTTATGACAATTCACTCCATTTCCTCAAGGAAAGTATTTTACCATAGGCTTGACCATTAACCAAATTTCCACTTTATTAATGAAAACACTTAAGAATCAAGAGGTCTTTTCCTTTGGTTGTAATGTGGCCATGGGATTTATTGTAAGGTGGGAAAATCAAGGAAAGGGAATTTCAAGAAGGTTAGACAGATTATAAAACATTACAAAGTATGACGCCTTCTAAAATACCTTTTGAGGGCTTTGATTTACTTTTTCCACCTTTCTTCTTTTTTTTTTCTTTTTTTTTTCTTTCTTTTTCTTTTCATTTCTCACTTTCTTTGTCATCCCCTTCTCCATTTTTTTCTGTTTATTTCATTTTTATTTGTTTGGAGAAGGGGAGATTTATAGCTCAAGAGAAATTACTTTCTAGCTTTTCCTTCCCATACTTTTTCCAACTACCAATTACCCTTTTTGTAATACTTTAAAAGGTGCCATACCAAGCATTATTTATCAAATTAATTCATGGTACCAAGAAAAGTATTTTTTTTCTTTAGGCTCAAAATTGGGCAACTAAGGGGTAGCATTTATCATTCAAAGCTCGGGAGGCCGGAAAAATACCTAGTGCCTCAATCATTTCCAAAAATGCTTTCAAAAATTTTTAAGTTTTGAAATGGTTTCAAGTCAAGTTCTAGAAAATACAGTCCATGAGGAATTAAATCACTCTTGCACAAGAAATGGGGTAGATTTAGTGAATACCCCTTTTGGCTCAAAATCTTACATTTAGTAGTTCAAAAATCAGTGAGGTACACAAGTTTAAGGAACCACATGCTAATTATCAACTATCAAATGATTATCTCAAGAATTTTTATTTTTAGCCATATCACAAGAATAATGAAAAATTGGGTTCAAAATTCACTATCTCAATTCATTTGGCTCCAAGTTTTTACAATCGGATGCATGTTCTAAGTGAGGGGAAATCTAGAGAATGTGATCATACCAATCTAAGCCTATGTGAATGCAACATGAATGCAACAATGCAAATGCAAAAATAAATACCCCTACCCCAAGCTTGATTACTTACATTGTCTCCAATGTAAATAATCAAGTCGGAGAGAGGAGAAAAATGGAACAACTTACCGAGTCGGTAGCGGGTGTTGGCTTCACATTCCAGTCAAAACTTGGGTAGAAATTGTATCACGGCCGTGAGGCTTATCACGGGCAGGCCGTGATCGTTTCTGATCCTCAGGAGTTGCCCTGTCACGGCCGTGATATACATCACGGCTAGGCCGTGATGCTCTCTGATCTTGGCATCCTACTCATCACGCCCGTGATGGTTGTCACGGCTAGGCCGTGATCCTTTCTGTGCTCTTGCTTAATTCATCACGGCCGTGACCACTGTCACGGCCGGGGCGTGATGGCCTCTGTCTTTATCTTTTTATGCTCTTCTTCTCTTTCTCAACCTGAAAACACTAGACAAACCTATTAATGATATTTTTGCCTCTTGATCTTCTCAAATTATTCAAGAGGTTAAATCAAAAACAAAAGGAAAAAGGGAAAGAAAACTTGGGTTGCCTTCCAAGAAGCGCTTATTTATGGTCTTAAGCTTGACCAAACTTCCTTCAATCAACCGGGGTCGGCTGGGCGTAGATGTGCAGGCACACTTTTCTTCCAAGGAGCTCCTTCAAATAGCCGTTTCTGCTGATACGGCCAGTAATGCTTCCGCTTCGCTCTTTTCTCTCGGACCTTCCTATCCTTCCTTCCTCCCGGCGGAAGTTTTGTTTCAGTATGGACAGCAACTCCAATTCCATCACTGCTGGGTGCATCATTAGCCATGCATACCTTCGGAGTTGCTTCCATGTTCAGTTCTTCTTTTACCACTGGAGACGTTGTATCAATTCTGCACACATGGCTCTCAAAAGGAAGGTTGTTATCAGAGTTAGTCAATTGAAAATCGATCCTATCTTCCTCTACAGTTAGAGAGAGCTTCCCATTCCTTACGTCTATTAATGCTCCAGCGGTTGCCAAGAATGGCCTTCCTAAAATGATGGGGAATTCAGAATTCCCTTTCATATCCAATACCAGGAAGTCGGTAGGGATGAAGAATTTCCCTACCTTCACAGGTACTTTCTCTAGTATGCCTAGAGGAGTCCTAGTTGAGCCGTCCGCAAATTGTAAGGAGAATTTGAACGGTCTCAACTCTTTACTTTCCAACCTTTCCATGATAGTGAGGGGCATCAAGCTCGCACTAGCCCCTAAGTCACATAAGGCTTGGTCAATGTGCACTTGTTCAATTGAGCAAGCGATGGAGAAACTACCTGGGTCTTTCAGTTTAGTAGGCATTTTAGTCTCTACATCTACTTGCTTTTTCCTGACCAACCTCTGTGGGAAAGGTATCGGGGGTTGGTACGGTGGTGGAGGGACATATTTCGGTTCTGGCTCTTCTTTTTCGTTCGTGTCCTCCTCCGGTTCCACCTCCATTTCAGCTACCCCCACCCCAAGCTTATCATCCCTCAAGTGTATGACATTGCAATGCTCATTGGGATTTGCTTCGGGTTGCCCCGGGAATGCACCCTTAGGTCTCGAGTACGTGCTGGCTTGTTGGGCAATCTGGTTTTCTAGCATCTTGTTATGAGTTGCTAAGTTGTCTACCTTAGATGCTAGATCCTTTATTGCCTCACTCACTGCCCTTCCTTGTTGTCTAAACTCCTCATTCTGTTTTGTCTGAGTTTCGACAAAACTTTCAAATAAAGTCTCGAGTTTAGATCTTTGTACCTGAGGGTACCCCGGTGCGGTCCTCTTATTACCTTGACCTTCTTGGAACTCATGGTTGAGCGTGTTGCTGTAGTTCCCGTAAGAGAGGTAAGGGTTGTTCCTTCTTTGGTTGTAGGGATTTGGGGGAGCATAGTTGGGCAGCTTCGGGTTCGTATCATAGTAGTTGTTACAAGAGTTCACTTGCTCACCCGAAGCGCCGGATCCATGTGGGCATCCCATCATGTCATGTCCCTGCATTCCACAAATCTCACAAACAAGGTTAGTAGCACCTAATGCACTCACATTAGCTCTTTCAAGTCGATCAAAACGTTTATTAAGTGAGTCTATTTTTGACATAATAAGATCTGTGCTATTTACCTCAAACTTACCCCCCGAAATCTTGTTCGGGTTATTACCTCTTTCGGATCCCCATTGGTGGTAGTTGGTGGCAACATTCTCGATGATGTTGAATGCCTCGTGAGAGGCCTATTCATAAACGCTCCACCGGCTGCAGAATCTAGTGACACCTTCGAAGAGTAGTCCAATCCGTTATAGAAGGTGTGCACTATTAACCACCTCTCGAGTCCGTGATGTGGGCACGACTCCAGCAGTCCCTTGTATCGATCCCAGGCTTCCGATAATGATTCTCCGTCTTTTTGGAAGAAGCCGGTGATCTGGGTTCTTATGTAGGCCGTCTTGGATGGAGGGAAGAATTTCTCCAAGAACGCCTGCTCCAATTGGTCCCAAGTGGTCAAGGTGTTAGCGGGAATTTGCTTTAGCCAGGCCTTTGCCTTTCCAGTGAGAGATGAGGGGAACAGTCTCAAACGTACAACATCGACTGAGGCTCCATGAATCCGGATTGCGTCGGTGAACTCTAAGAATGTTTCTATATGATCGGTCGGGTCCTCCGAAGGCAATCCTCCGAATTGATGTTGCCTAATCATGTTGATTAGCATGGGCGGTATGGTGTAATTCTCTGCCTCAATCTCTGGCCTTGCAATCCCAGTTCGCAAGCCTCTCGCATTTGGGGCTGCGTAATCCTTCAAAGGCTTTGTATCCGGTTGATTCGCCATGAGTGGAACGGGACTCAACCTTTCTCCCTCTCTTTGTAGTCTTCTACGTCTGTGGAAGGTCCTCTCGATCTCCGGATCAATCTCACTAAGGCTCCCAAGACTTAGAGATC
Organism: Sophora flavescens; assembly: GCA_030762895.1. NCBI lineage: Eukaryota > Viridiplantae > Streptophyta > Magnoliopsida > Fabales > Fabaceae > Sophora > Sophora flavescens. Next base: position 108,491,621 of record CM061064.1, on the reverse strand, counting down.
TTTGCATATAACACACAGAGAGATGGATACAATAGAAGGAAAAGAATGTTTTTGATTTTTTTTTTTATTTTTTTTTTATTTATTTATTTCAAAAATAAAAATCAAATAAAAAGAAAAGGTCCAGAAAAATCAATTCAAAATTTGAATTGAGATTCGAAAAGGCACAGTCCCCGGCAACGGCGCCAAAAACTTGATGGTCGCGTCAGTCGACGTGCGACGACGCTCGTGCGTATCCGGCAAGTGTACCGGACTGCCGTCAAGTAATAAAAGATATCGAACCCACAGAGACTGTGTTCCCGAATCGCAATCGGTTTTCGAATCGATTAGATCTGGACTTTGTAAAAAGGATTTTTATATTTTTGAAATGGTTTTTGAATTTGAAAGATAGATGAGCAGAGAACAATTAAAACAGAAAACAAATGTTTTTGGGGTTTTGATCTAAACGGATTCCTAGGGATTTGGGTTACCTTTGAGGCTGTTTATGTTGCTAATCTGATTTACCTTTGTTGATTACCGAGATTGCCTTGAAGGCGAGTTTATCCTCTGATAGCTTAAGCTCCCTCTCGGGTTACAAAAGCCGTGCCCAATTGACCCGACCCCTACTCTCGTGGTAGTCGATCCCAGATTGGACCCTTTGCGTTCCGTGACAACTCGTTGCTCCTCGAGGGACGGCTTCTAACTCTCGTGATTTCAGTCCCAAGTCTGACTTCTATAGGTCCGACACCCAAGTTCACCGCTAGGTTCCTCCTTGGAATGTCTCGGTCATGCAAATAACCTAAGTTCACCGCTAGGTTCCTCCTTGGATCATTCACATCTCACAAACTAGTGGCTGCCGGGCTTTACGAGTGAATCACCCTAGAAATCCTAAGTTCACCGCTAGGTTCCTCCTTAGAACGTCTATGTCACGTAAATAAACGGTTTGCCGAAATTTATGAGTGAATAACACACTAGAAATCAGATCTAAAACAATTATAAATCAACAATGGTTTCAACATCAAATTAACATCATTTACAAACTTGCCTCGGGCGAGCCCTAGTCCCTAGAAACTAAGCTACTACTCCAGTCTTGCCATGGAGATGACAAGTCAAGGTTGACAACATAATAAAAATCAGAAAAGAGAAGAGAGGAGAAGAGGAGAAGAGATCCTAAATCTATGCCTAGAGTAGTAGCCCCAAAGGTCCGATCATTTCTGCCTCTGCTGGTCCCTTATTTATAGAATTGAGCAGTTAGAGTCCTAATCCAACTCAAATTAGATCCAATTCTGTTACTTCCGGGCCAAGTAATACGCGTCACGGCCGTGATGGCTATCACGGCCGGGCCGTGACGGATTCTGCCTTGAAAATTCGTCACTGGGTGGTCTGTCATGGCCGAGATGCTCATCACGGCCTGGCCGTGATGGTCATCACGGCCGTGATGGCCATCATGGCCTGGCCCGGACAGCTTCGGACTTGTGTGGGTGTTGGGTCACGACCGTGATGGCTATCACGGCTAGGCCGTGCCAGACTCGACTTCAGCCTTTGTTCTTTTTCGCTTTGCTCGATCATGGCCGTGATGGGCTCTGTTTGGCTCATTTTCTTCAGTTTTAAAGCTCCATCTTCATCCAAACTTCATCATGGTTGATCTTGAGCAATTTACCCTTGATATCTGCAAAACAACACACGAAAACCGCCTTACCCGTTCCAAAGGAAAATTAACCTAAAATCTAATTAAAAATGCCTAAACTACATGAAAATGCATGCAAAATGATAGACAAAGATGATGTGGAATCACACTCATCAGTCCCTTGCAGTATACAGGTATTACCATCCAGTTGGCCAACAGGACCAATGCCCGCCCCATGGGAATGGTAGAAGATGTGCTGGTGCAAGTTGATGATTTGATCTTCCCGGATGATTTCTACATCCTGGACATGGCAGGAGAGAAAAATTCCAGTAGATCACCAATAATCCTGGGCAGACCATTCATGAAGACAGCCAAGACTAAAATTGATGTTGATGATGGGACCATGTCTATGGAGTTTGGTGATATTGTGGCCAGGTTTAACATCTTTGATGCTGTGAGACAACCATTGGAAGAGCACTCCGTCTTCCACATAGAGCTGCTTTCTGAGACTATTGAGGACACCCATGAGGACTTGTTTTCTAATTTTCCATTTATTTCTAGCTTTGATGATATTTCTTCATGTCCTGATTGTACTAACACTAACCATTGTGTGGTTTGTGCTGAAATTAATGCATGTTTAACAGGTGATGGAATTGTTAGTGCAGAGAATGAGGAACATGCAGAAGATGAAGCAGCGCCGGAGACCCTCCCTACCTACCTGCCACCTCCCCCTACGAAACCACCAGAGGGACTAGATTGTGAACCATGGCCAATTCAAGGGGTTGAACCCCAGTTTCATTGGGAGGACTTTGTTGAGGAAGCGGTCGTCTTTGACCCAAGAGGATATGATGAGTCCACCGCATTGAGCAAGGTCACCATCATAGTCAAGTGCTCACTCATATATCACGGCTGCAAGTTATGGGGCCATGAAATGAACTCTATCTCTTTGGTCTTAGGCTACAAGCAATGGGATCCAGGCGGAAGCTCCTACACTGCCACCTGATCAGGGAGTACCCTTTCCTTTCCCTCACTCTGAATTTATAGTTATGATGTTACATTGGGGACAATGCATGTTTTAAGTGTGGGGGAGGGAACTAGTTGTAGTTTTTTTCATCTTTTTTTTTTCTTTTAATAAAGATCCTGAATAATTTGAGAAGCTCAGGAGTTGTGTGAGTCTTGTATTGGCAAGTTTGATGGATTTGATTAATTTTGCATAGATGGATTGCATGTTATTTGTTGACTGTTTTCCCCCTAGGTTTTGAAAATTTGAAAAATGATCCCCATGTGATTGAAAACTGAACTTTGAGATTTTGTTATGATGGCATGATTTATGATAAGTTTGGGGTGATAGGAAGCACACACTAGGGATAGAATCTCTGTCAAACAATTTGCAAAAAAATGTCCAGGTGAGGTTTTGAGCCTCCAACATGTTTTCTAACTGTGTGAACTCACTTTCAAGTTTCACTTTCCTGAATTTGCTTGAATCTCTTTATGGTTCGCATGATTATTTGTTTGCTTCAGATGATTTAGGCATTTTCTTTGTAAATAGCTACTTAGCCTAAAAATAACCAATTCCTAACGCATGTTTCCTAGTTAGCCCCATTGAGCCTAATTAGCCTATTATTTCTGGATGACCTTATGTTATGAGCTAAATTCTGAAAAACCATGTTAACCCGATCTTAGGATTAGGAGAGCATGGAATCTTAGTAAGAGATTGGTTTGCAAGAAACTAAGTTTGGGGTGGCTACAAGGTGATGTGTTGTTGGGATTGAGAAAAAGAAAAAAAATACAATAAAAAGGTTGGAGCCAAAGGCCAAAAAAAAAGTATTAGAAGAAATGGCTGTAGTCACCCAAGGCAATTGAAAAGATGAATGAGAAAAAGTAACTTGAGTTTAAATTCAAAGTGTAAAAAGCTCATGCTCTCTTAGTTCCTAGGGTCCTCAGCCTAGTACCTTTGTATATCCTACCCTTAACTAGGCCCCATTACAACCCATAAAAGACCTTTTGATGTTGCTTGCATGTTTTCTGTGGGAATCATTTGGAGATGAAAATCAAATTTATGGGAAGTGTTCTTGAAAAGTGAAACTGAGTGCAATGTTAATAGCCTGACACAAACTGAGCGATTGAGTGAACACTAAATGCCCTTGTGAGGAAGGCAGTTGTTTGATTTTGGTGATCTCCCTCTTGTGTGTAACTTGGATCCCCTGCTTAGATTGATGATTGTTTGAATGATGAAATTCTCAATTGTTTAGAATGAATGATTGTGGGGATTGATTTGCTTGAAAGGGGGGACATTGAAGAAAACTGTTTTGATGAACTGCTTGAATTTGTGCAAGGTTGATTAAATCTTTTAAGCTTGCCAGGTCTTGAGTCTTTTTGATTTTTTAAGTTGTAGTTTGCTTGGGGACAAGCAAAGTTTAAGTTTGGGGTATTTTGATAAGCCTCTGGCTCATCTAGTTTTATGGCTAGTATGACCAGGGTTTTGTGCAAATTATATCCTATTTTCACCCAAATTAGATTAGATTGTCCTCAAGCAAGGTTTTGAGTCTCTAAAGTAGTTTTAGGTTTAATTAGCCAGTTTTGAGTCAAATAATACACTTATAGCTGTGTCTTTGTTTTCAGGTTAAGTTGGAAGTCAAGAGAATAAAGAAACAGGGGATTCGCCTCGCGAGAGTATTCTCGCCTCGCGAACCTGAAAGCCTGCAGAACAGTGAAAATGTCATCCTCTCTGGTTCGCCCCACGACTACTCTTCTCGCCTCGCGACCCTGAAGGCCGACTGTTCCAGGAAAATGCAAGGTTTCTGTGTCGCCTCGCGAACGTTTGACTCACATCGCGAGTAATCCAACCCTGGAAGACCAGAAGCTATCACGGTTTAACCATGCTGAAGGTCACGGCTGTGACAGTTGGAATTTGAAGAGTCTCGCCTCGCGAGTAGTCCTTCGCCCCGCGAGAAGACCAAACGTTGCTGACTTTTCACAATATTCGCCTCGCGAAGGTGTGCTCGCCTCGCGAGAGGACTTAATTTCTGAGTAGTATAAATTGCCATTCTGAACTGCTTGGAAGAACTTTTGCCTCTCCATTGTTTTTGCATTTTTCTGTGTGTTTTCGTTTTCCATGGAGAACTAAGTTTCTAGGATTAATCTATTGTAATCGATTTCCACTATACTTGAGGTTCTTGTATTTCCTGTTTTGTATGCTTTTCCCTTTTCAATGCCAAGCTTTATATTTCTGTTTGCTTAATTCAGGAGTATATTGTGTTGTGTTGATTTATTTTCGGTAATATCATGTTCCTATAATTAATCGCGTTTGCTTAATTCGCGTGTGTACGTTTCGTGTTCGCTTAGTTCACGAAGGGCTTAACCCCGTTTGCTTAATTCGGGAATAGGGACATATATCTGTAGTAGTGGTTTCGCTTGTAAATTGTTGCTACAACCGGGAGGGGATTAGAATCTGCTTAGGGCTTGGAAATTGCATGAACCTATGATAGTTGGGAAATCGAGAACAATAGATTAATCGGTTTTTAGCTATTTGACAATCTCTTTGAATTGCCTTGTTTCATTGCTCTGTTATTATTTTGTTTCCTTATTTGCATCCCAATCCAACCCCCCCCCCCCCCTCCCCCCCCGAAAATTGATTTTTGTGATTAATAACACTTTAAGAGTCCTTGTGAGACGACATCCGAGTTGTCGCCCTAAACTACAGTTTTTATAACCCGCTCGTTCTTTTTGGCGCGTGCGCGACAGCGCGTTCAATGTTTGAAGCTTACGCTTCACAATACCCTTTTAGGAAACTTTGTTTTGATTAAAGGATCATGAAAAAGAACTTGGGAATCATCAATTAAGAGTCCTAATTACACTAAATCATAATTAATTTCACAAAAACATACCCAAATTCAAATAAAATCAAATTGGGGTTTTAGGGCTCCTTATTAAAATTTAGGGAAAACTCAGAATAATGAAATTGGTTTAGGGAAACACTAATTCACAGTCCTAATTTCATAAACAAACTTAAATTTCAAGATTAAAATCTGAAATCAAAGGGTTAGGGTTTCAAAATCAATTTGGGGGTTTTGAAAGAGAAGTAAAATAGATGAGGTTTCACTCACCCAAGGAGGAAGGAAGAGAAGTGGTGGCTACTAGGACCTCAGGCGTGGCGGCTGTGGCGGCTACTCCGGCGGGAACAGCCACGCAGTGACGAAGCAAAACAGACCAGCGTGCTGGTCTTCTCCTCCGTGTCAAGCAGCGGCCGAGCGACTCTCCAATGGCAGCGACGCGCGACTTCACGTTGTTGGACGGTTGGAGGACGACGTGCTCACGGCGACGCGCACCACAACACACGGCAAGGAGGAGCTGGGTCACACGACCGTGATGGCGATCTCTCCCTGACAGTGATGCGCGGCTGGACGTGCTCAGGCTGTGGCTGGCGGTGGCGCTCCTTTAGAGAGAAGAATATAAGGGTGAAGGGAAAGAGGTGAGACATGGAGTTTAGGGAGGGAGAGGAAGCAGTAGCAGAGAAAGAAAAGAGAAAGAAGAAGAAAAAGAAAGAAAGAAAGAAAGAAAGAAAGAAAGGGTTACGGGTCATCACGGGGGAGAGGAAAGAGAATTTCAGATTTTTGTACTAGTGGTACAAAATGAGTGATAAATATTAAGCCTAAAATAAACATGTTTTTACTTTTTGAAATCTAAAAATAAAGATTGATAAATAGATGATTTCGAAATTCAAATTAGAGTAAAGATTAATAGTTGAACTGGTCAACTAAGAAAATACTCGGTCCAAAATTTAATCTCTGATTAAAGTCAAACAAGTTTATTTTCAACTCTAAAATTAAATAGGATGAAAATATGAAAATGCTTTTCTCTTAATCATAATATTTAAAATATTTTTCTGTACTGGTAATAATAGTGACAATAACGTAAATTATTGTCTAATAAGCGTGCATTCACTGAAATAAGTCAGTGCTAACGCACCCAATAAAATAATTTGAAAAGAGTAATTTAATTACTCAAACTAAACCACATAACAAAATAAACTTAAACATCTAAATAAAATAATTAATCATAGGTGTAAAAACTAGGGTGTTACAGTGTAAAGGTTTTTCAAGCTACCTGGCTAATGCTTGTTGTGTTAGTGTGTGAAAACCCACAGGTGGAGTGGGGACTTGATGTAGGTCACAGTGGTGGTGACTGAACCAGGTTAAATATGGTTGTGTGGTATCTCTAAACTCAAACTTTTTAATTTGTCTTACGCATATAACTGTGATCTTGATGTTCTAAGTTTTCAATTGATATCAGTTCTTGATCTGTTAAAACCAGAGTATTACTGCAATCAATCTTGAGTTAGTAATTGTTCAAAACTGAGTTGATTAAAACTGTTCTTGATAACTGAAACAGAAACTGATATATTGTAACTTCAGTTCTTGACTGACTAAGACCTGTATCTAATACCTGTATGACCCTGAACCGATTTATCTTTCTGAAAAGGAAGAATTTTTGAAAACTCAATTCACCCCCCATGAGTCTTTGAAGCCAAAACAACAATAACGTCCCTCGAGGAAGATGAAGAATAGGAAGATGTGTGGAAGATGTATTTTGATGGAGCAGTCAATATACATGGCAGTGGCATAGGAGCAGTGGTTATCTCACCAAACGGCAAGCAGTACCCGGTGGTCGTAAAGCTGAAATTTGAATGTACGAATAATATTGCAGAATACGAGGCATGTGCTAGTGGATTACAAATGACACTTGAACTTGGTATAAAGAAGTTGAAAGTCTTCGGGGATGCAGCTCTAATCATTTACCAAGTCAATGGTGAATGGCAAAGCAAAGACTCCAAGTTGATTCCGTATCAGAAATACTTGACTCAATTGATTGCGAAGTTTGACGAGATTACTTTCTCGCATTTAACTCGAGACAAGAATCAGTTTGTTGATGCTTTAGCCACACTAGCTGCCATGACCAAGCTGGACATCCATACCAATGTCCAACCCATCCAAGTTAGAGTGCAAGATGAACCGGCATACTGTACCCATGCGGAAGGAGAACCTGATGGTAAGCCTTGGTATCATGATACCAAGCAATATATTCAGAACAAGAAATACCCGGCAGAAGAGAGCGAAGCAAATAGAAAGACCATCCAAAGACTGGCTATGACCTTTTTCTTAAGCAAGGAAGTCCTGTATAAAAGAGGATATGATGTTTCCCTACTCAGATGTGTGGATGCTCGTGAAGCAAAGTTGATCATGATCGAAGTTCATGAAGAATCTTTGGGACTCATGCCAATAGCCATATGATGGCTTGGAAAATCTTGAGAAGTGGCTATTATTGGTCTACTATGGAGTCAGATTGTATAGAGCATGTTTGTAAATGCCAAAAATGTCAGATGTATGCAGACCGGGTCAATACACCTCCATTTCCACTACACAATTTAGCATCCCCGTGGCCTTTTTCGATGTGGGGAATAGATGTCATCGGTCCAATTAATCCTAAGGCTTCCAACGATCATCGTTTCATTTTGGTGGCAATAGATTATTTCACTAAATGGGTAGAAGCTGCTTCATATGCCAGCATAACTCAAAAGGTGTTTCTCAAATTCCTCAAGAAGGATATCGTCCGTAGATACGGGATCCTAGAGAAGATAATCACAGATAATGCTGGTAATCTTAATGGTGAGGAGATTCAAAAGTTTTGCGATGGTTTCAAAATCAAACACCACAAATCAGCTCCTTATAGACCTCAAATGAATGGTGTAGTTGAAGCAGCAAACAAAAATATCAAGAAGATCATTGCCAAGATGGTTGTAAACTATAAAGACTGGCACGAGATGCTGCCATATGCTCTACATGCTTATCAGACTAATATACGATCAAGCACTGGGGCAACCCCTTTCTCTTTGGTGTACGGGTTGGAGGCCGTCTCACCTATCGAAGTAGAACTCCCTTCGCTAAGAGTCTTGATGGAAGCAGATTTAGAAGAATCTGAGTGGGTGAAAACTCGATATGTGCAGTTGAATATGATAGAAGAGAAAAGACTGGCAGCTATCTATCACGGGCAATTGTACCAAAGCAGAATGCTAAAAGCATTCAATAAGAAGGTTCGATCTAGAGAATTTTCCACGGGAGACCTGGTTTTAAAGAAAATCCACCCTAATTAGGAGGATGCCAGAGGAAAATGGGCGCCAAATTATGAAGGTCCTTATATTATTAAACAAGCATTCTCGGGAGGAGCTTTGATTCCGCAAAACATGGATGGGGATGAGTTACCAAGGCCAGTAAACTTTGATGTTGTGAAAAAGTTCTATGCTTGAAAAAAAAAAAGAGCCCGCTAGGTTGAAAACCCGAAAGGGAAGCCTAGGCAAAAGTTAGGGCAAAGAACAATGAAAAAAAAAGGGCCGCTAGGTTGAAAACCCGAAAGGGCAACCTAGGCAAAAGTTAGGGTAAAGAAACCTTAGGCTGAAAACCTGTAAAGGCGGCCTAGGGGGAGGATATGGTCCAACCCTTCTACAAGCACTCACCACACCGGGGCAATTTTATTCGACTGAGTGTACTGGGGCCAAATTGTTGAGGAATGATTGAAGAAGGTGTGTTTGAAGAATCAGAAACATAAGCCAAGATCTGTGTCATCAAAAGGCTATGGGGAATCAATTAAATGAAAATCAAAGGACCAACACTGGGGCAAATTTTATATGATTCTCGTAATTTTCTTTGTTTATCTTTGCTTTTAATCTTCATGATACCTTTTGTAATTTTTTTCTCATATTGTTATTTTCTCTTAACAAACTAAATTCTCGTATTAAGGCAATAGACTTTTCCTTCCTACTCCCCTGTTGTGTTCACTCTCATGTTTAATCACTATGGTTATGTCTCAATAAAAGTAAATATAAGTTTATTGGTATGATTTGATAATTCTAATGGTAGAACCAATGAATGGTTTGAACCAAAAGGACTCAATATTTCAAATTCAATGGAAGAGATATCATGCACTGGACAACAAAAGAATGATGTAAATAAGCTTGGGAGAATAAACATAGCATCCCCCTCATATGTTATCAGATTCTTGGGTGACCCTTGTTTTTCAAAGAATGAATGATGCCTCGGCTCAGAGTGGTCGTTGAACAAGGGTTTGGTTGGTGGAAGTTTTCCCATGGAGCATTTGTTTGCGCTGTCTTCAAAATGAAGGGATTCTCATTAGTTTCAGATTACTGATTGAATTTTGTCGAGCTCTGAGGCTCACTGCAATTTAATTTTCGATCTCTGAAGGCTCACTGCAAGTTTATTTTCGAGCTCAAAGGCTTGCTGTATTTTAGTTTGCGTGATCAGAGGTCCATCACACTTTTCGAGGACATATTGAATGTGGCTAATGCCTTATTTTTCCAAAATTGGGTGGTCGAACACAAACATCAGCATATATTGAACGTGGCTAAAGCCTTATATTTCCAGGCTCATCTCCCAACCAAACTTTGGAACTTTTTTGTACAACATGCAGTTCACATTATTAAAAGACTTCCTGGCCCTATATTTCATCATAAATGTCCTTATGAGCTCCTGAACAATGAAGCACCCAATCTGGTCCACCTTAAGGTATTCGAATGCTTAAGCTGTGCCTCTACCTTGGAAGCTCATACTCATTGGACCAAATTTCAACCCAGAGCTAGCAAGGCTGTCTTTTTAGGCTACGAAGAGGGCACTAAAGGTTACATACTCTATGACCTTTCCTCCCACGAACTATTCATCTCCAAAACTGTCTTTCTCCACCAGACACCTCACCTCCCTCTATCTCTTATCCTAACCTTCCTGATAATTCCACACCTCCACCTTCTACAGCAAATTTCTACTTTTAGGCCTCCTAAAAAATTTCTACTTTTGCAAGTACTTTTGGCTCAAAAAAGCCTCAAACTTGTGAACACCCATTTTTGTCCGTCTTCATTTTATTCTATTCTAATTTTTTTTTATGTTATTATATTTCAGGGAGCCTAAAAAATAATAGTGATGAAAGAAAGAAGAAAATGAAAATACTGAAGAAAGGAGAAGAAAAGAAGGAGAAAGGGAAGAAATAAGATTGAGTTACTTCTCCTAGCCCAATATCTACAATAAGAAAAAATAAGTGATACTTCAAAAAAATAAAAATTATCCAACCCAATACAGAAAAAATACTCACCAAAAGGCCCAAACCCACACCTCCAAAATCGGGTTGCGCTTGACCCGGTTCATGGCCCACGACCCACACATCATTTTTCCCTTCCTCCCTCATTTTAACCTAGCAGCCCCACTCCTAACCCTAAAAATACCCATTTTACATATCAGACAAAACCTCTCTTCCTCCTCCCACTCTCCAACCGCCCCTACACCTCCTCTACCCATTGGTCCTTATTCTCCCACATCTCCTCCACTCTCTTAACAGCACCACACTTTCTTCTCTCTTCAAACACGTAACCTTCACATCAAATTGCCTCCTTTCCTCTGCTCGTGCCGCCTCCATCTGGAAACACGTGATCTCTGCTCAGAATCGCCCAAGCTCCGGATTTTGTGGGACCAACCTTGAAGCCGTTGGGTAAGGAGAAGCATGAAGCCCTCTCCTCCATCTATAAATTGAGACGCGAAGATAGAAAAAGAGAGGAGGGGGAAGAACGAAAAATCAAAGGAGATACGGAGGAAGGATACGAAGATAGAGGGAGAGAGATTTTTATCTGATGTTTTCTTTGTGAAGAAAAAGAGATTGGGTTTGAGGTAGAAATTGAGGAGATCTTTGTTTTTTAAGCGGAAAGAGGGGATTTTTGGGTTAGGGATTTGAGTTTTTTTTTCCACTTCTCTGTCATTAGAGTGGTTCCAAATTTTCAGAAGAAGAGAGAGTTAAAAGAGTCAGTGAAACTGAAATGCGAGGGTTTTGATCTTAAAATTTTACTACTGGGAGAAAACAAAATCATTGTTATTCTGCTCTCATTTGGTAATCCTTGTCCTCTTTGTTGATATTATTCATGAGTTTCTCTTGACATTCTTATTTTTCTATGTCTTTGTTTATGACGAAAAGAAAATCCATGGATATTGAAACTGAATGAGTTTGTATGATATTTGCTATATGAGTTCTTATGTCATTTGAAAATGGTGTATCGTAGGGTTCCTATTTCATTGTTTTCCATCATATACTGAAATGCATGATTCACTAGTAATCTTCATATGGCTATACCGTTACTAAACACTTAAAATGTTTCATTTTTGTTCTATTTTCGTAAAGGCATTGTTCTGTTGATAGTTTTCTTATGCCCCACCCTCATTGTGTTGAGTTCATCTCTATAGTTAATAGGCAGAAGATGATGCATGTTGTTGTTTGCTATTATCGTTATCGTTAATTTCTAGTCTTCCTTATAAGCTTTTGTTTAATGTTAACCACCTTTTCCTCATTAATCATGCTGTTCTAAGTTAGACAAATCGTTTTAAGTACCCATCTTATACTTATTTTTATTTTTATTTAAAAAATTCAGTTTCGTGATAAAATAAAAATTCAAAATGACCACTAGAATAATCCTTTGATTTGCATCCCAAAAAAAAACGTTTCAATAGTAATGAATCAATGTAATTGTGTAATTGATTGGTTTTCAAAATCTTTTCATGGGTCTTTATGATTATTTAATTCACCATCCAAAGTTCCTCATGTTAGAAATAAGGCAAAACTTTTTTTTTTACATAAAAATAAAAGATGTTCACTTAAATCCCCTTCAACCGTTTTGTTCCCTTTTTACAAAACAAAGAAAATTGCCTTTTGATAAATAAATAATTGAACTTGTTTTATTTAGGGATGGCCTTTGGACTTGGTTGTCATATTCAATCCCTTAGAATAAAGGTTACTCTATGGACTTATGTGCCATGTTCAACCTATTTAGGACTTTTCAACATTTAATAAAAAAGGTAGAAAAAAATAAAAAATGAGATCATGAAATAAAATTTCTCTTCCTAATTCCTATGTGGCATTTTTCTAAATACTTAATTAAATCAATGTTATTTTTGGGTTGCTCTATGACAAGTGTCATGCTCATTCCTTTAGATTTTGAGGTTGCCCTGCCATGTTCAACCTCATTTAGGTTTAATAAAATTTTTTCACAAATACAAAACAGATAAAAAATACAAAAATATCTTTAAATTAATAATAAATTTTCCTTTAAATGATTTTCGGGGTAAAATAAATATTTTCAAAGTTACTAATAATTTACACAACTAATTTTGGGTAACCATCTTTATGGATGTTCTAGGGTGCCGTGGGGTTAAGTCTCCATGCCTTTCCTAGACGTAATCAACTCCTGAACCCAAAGTTTTATTTTTTTTAAAGGGTTTTCCAAATTTCCCGAAATTAAATAAAATTAGTGGCAACTCCATGTTTATTTTGTAAAAGAAAAACAAGTTTTCTTTTTGTTCGCTGTTGCGCCGCGATCACGGTCGCGACAAAACTCAATATATATCTTGTTTGTATTTGTTTTCTTATCTACAAGTGTGTTTGTATGTAAATACACAACAAATATTTACATTAATTGGTGATAGATGCATGCGCATATCATGGATATCGTTCGTGAACCTTGTGGGTAGCCGCAACAACCATTTGAGATATTACTAATATGAGGTTGATAGTGGTTAATGACTACAACGATAGTTGGACAGTTGTCACAAGGGAGACGTATGAATAGCTTTAAAAGCCATTTGAGTGACTGTCATACGAGATCGGATCATACTTGTGCATAACTGCAATATCCGTTTGAGTGGTTACTGCACAAAGGAGGTGACCGTGTCGACTGCAACGACCGTTTGAGTGGTTGTCACGATGGAGCCGTGTGAACAGTTGGAACAGATGTTTGAGCAATTGCCACACGAGGTTAAGGTGGACTATCCGGAGCGACCAAGTTGGTGGAACTCAGAGGTGGAGCGACGCGGGTGCTTTCTCATTGTTGGAGAACTTCTCGAGTTTCTCATAGTGGAGGGGTTGGGGAAAGAAGTGCTTCATCCTGTATGGAGGACCACTGTTGCACTCTCTTGGTAACACGGTAGCCAGTAGCCCAACTCCCGACTTACGTTGTTGCAGAATTGGCCAATCATGCATGTAAGACCAGTTGCACACATAGAATAGGTAATGATCCTAGTTGATGAGTTTTCGAGGTTGATTGTTATGATGATAATCCGAAGAGACGGATGTGACTGTTAACATGCATGTTAATATGATATTCTATATTGTTTCCTATTTCATGATAATTGTAGAGTTTCTTACCTCATGTATGTATATGTTCTCTATTCTTTATATGATGGTCCGGATCGTGGCTCAAAGGTGGAAGTGAGTCATCAGCTGGTGAAGACACCGAGAAGGTTTGAAGTGATCAAGGTGAGAGTCATTCTTCACTGCGACAAAGATGTTGATATATCATGATTGAAGAGACCTCCGAGGATGTTGTTAAGCCTTTTAGTGTTTATACCACGGCCAGTGGAGTGTGTGTTATTGTATCTTTTATGTTGTCGCTTCCTTAGTTGCTCTGATGTTGTATATGAATATATGTCTTAAATGTTTTAATTTTTCTCTGCAATTATATGTAATTGTAATGTGTTAAGTTCCATGTGGCACTCTGTAATACCCCTTCCGTGCTATATGCTTAACTTTTTGCGGAACTTAAAATAAAAAAAAAAATTTAATGCTGGTTGCTTTCCGAAAATAATTTAGGTATATAATTATGTTTCAAAAATTGCGGGTCTAAAAATTTTCTCATGATATGAACATTTACAAACGTCAAGGTAAGAAACTTAATTCATAATACATACATCACAATAAAAATCTCCAAATAATCGTTAAAAGATTTTTCTTGCCAAGGCATACAAGTTTTCAAATAACCATAATAGACCATAATAAATACTTAGAAAAAGACTCCAAAACCCTTACAACAAAAAGATAACTCCACAGCTGGTCAAACCTAGAGATGTCTGTTGAGAAATTCTCCAACGTCATCCCCATCATCGGATACCTCGAAACAAACAAGGCGTCGTAGCTCATCCTAGTGAGTGGTACAAGAGGGAAACTGGGTCTTGGCCATAAGAGCTCACACATCGTCATTGTTAGCATCATAACCTTCAAATCTCAGGGTCTTGTAGTCATATGGAATACCATTAACACGAAACTTTACACGTATCCACAAATGCCACAAGGCATTTCACATGTACATAGCAAGGGTGAGATACCGACACATAAGTTTATCACAGTAGTCACATACGCGACACAACAATCAATAACATGTGACAACAGCAACATGTAAAACAATATGAATCATAGTCCTAATATCAATGCTATTTAAGCAAGGGGATTCATACCTAACAACCATCATAGGTTTTTAAAAATGCATGACACTTCAAAAATCCACTATCTATTTCGTAATCTCCGGAGATCCTAACTTCCCTTCATCAAGCAACGATTTAGCTGCAATACCCCTTACCACAATTGTCTCATGAGGTCGATCTCTCAATTTAGGTCCGGGATCCAATTGTTCAAGGGTATTACACTCAATTACCTAAAATAATATTGAGTAGTCCCTGATTGAGTACATCCACGTTTGGCAGTCGTTACGTCCACGTTTCGAGGTTGCTAGGCCCCGGCTTTTTGTGGCTCACAAACGTAGATGTCCTTATAGACCCACTTTGGTCTTGACTTCCCCAATTTGTCAATCCTCAAAGGATTGTAGCTCGAAAACTATGGCACGTCTGCCAGCTTATGCATGTAAAATAGTTGGTTCGTTGTTTTTCTTTTTCGTTCGTTCTTTCTTGTCCAAGCTTAAAGCTCACGACTAATTTTATGCAGACATCAAGCCCATTCACACTTAACACAGGACACGTAGTCCGAGTATTCATTTATGAAACTCTAGGCCGAATCACCGGTCACTAGGTTCGTCAATATTTGACACAAAGTCAAGTTGCCAATGTGGAATTTTAATCTGCGACCAAATACTTACTCAGAAGAACTATAGTCTGACGCCTCGGTTACTAGGTCCTCACAACTTTCATAATTTTCAACACGGTTTTCGTTCGATGAAAACTAAATTGAAAATTAAATACAAGAGTTTATAAACGTTTGTCAGGAAAAAAAATCGCTCTTTTAAACAAAATTTTGCAGAAATCCTTTTCCTTTAAAATTCATTTGGGAAAATGTCAAATCATTAAAAATCATTTATAAAACTTTTTGACTAAAACAATAAAATTATTATCAAGATCATAAGGCATTTTTCTAAATATTTTCATTTAGAATAAAATTTTTGTAAACCAAAAACTTTTCTTTCAAAAGACTTTTCTTAACTACATTGAAACCATTTCTTATCACTGTTCGTCCTCACTTACACTCATTTCTTAAGCATTATTTTAAAATCATCTATGATTTCTCAAAAACTTAACTTTTAACAAAAATATACTTAAGTCACATTATTTTTATTTCTAGGGTAAAGGCCCATTTTGGTCCCAGACAAAAAGTACGGAGGCCATTTTAGTCCCTGACAAAAAAAAAACTACACCATTAGTCCCTGACAATTACTAACGTGGGACACATTAGTCCCTACGTTGACTTCCATTAGCCAGCGTCCGTTAGTTGGGTGACATGGCTGTTATATCGTCCTAGCTGGCCCCGTTATCTCTGCCCATTTAAAGTGAGACTAATTCATCCCTAACAATTAGTTTCGTGGGCCAATATAGTCCCTATGTGACTGATATCAACCTGTGTTACAGCAGGTGGTTCTTATGCTGCTTCTGTGCTCTGTACTCCTTGTGCTGCTTCTGTGCTTTGCTTCTATGCTCTGCACTCCATTGCTCTCTTTCTTCAACTTTTCAAGACTCTTCTTTTGAGTTGGTGGCAGATTCCCATTCACAGAACAACCTTAACATTCAGTTCCTCCCTTTTGCTATTTACATTTTCATTTCTAAATTAGGGTTGTTTTGTTCTTCCCCATTTCGATTTTTGCTTGTTTGTGTTTCATCTTTAATTTTGGATTTAGGGTTATGAGTAGAGTGTAGGGTTGGTTTTTATAAGGTTGATTGTGGGATGAGTATAGGCGTGGGTGACCATTTTTAAGTGGAAGAAGAACGATTAGCTGAGAGCGCGAGCAGTTTGTAAGGTTGAAGACTGCAGCTGGCTTGCATACCGTGCTTGGAGCACCATGAGCAAGAGTTTTTAGTTGAAGACATATGTAGGAGAACGCAACTGTTGCAGAGTGTTTAAAAACAAGGCTGCCACTAGGGATTGGGTTGCAAAGAAGTTGGAGCAAAAACTTTTGACTCAACCTGACCTTAAAAGGAAGCAAGTCTTTGACATGTTTAAAGAGGGATTGGGTTGCAAAGAAGTTTTTGTGTGTTGTTTGATTCTGCACTTTCCTGACTTTGCTGCATTTGGTTTGATTATGGAAAATATACAGGGACTATTTTGTCCTTCGATAGTGATTGTTAGGGACTAATTTGTCCATTAGTAGTAATTGTTAGGGACTACTTTGTCCATTAGTACTAATTTATCTATTGTCATATATGTTGTATGCAGGGACTGGTACCTGCATTGAAAGAAGTGATGAAAAGTGCACAACACAGGAACTATGTCCTGCACATTTGGAAGAATTTCGTAAAAAAATTTAAGGATAGGGATCTAAGAGGGTATACATGGGATTGTTCTAAATGCACAACTGAGTCTGAGCTTAAAGCAGTAATGTTGAGGTTGAAGTATAAGAATGAGAGAGCTTGGAGTTACCTAAACAACATTGAACCAGCCGCATGGGTAAAGGCCTATTTCAGTCATTGGCCTAAGTTGGATAACATTACCAACAACATGTGTGAATCCTGGAATGCCAAGATTGTCAGATATAGGGAGAAGCCCATATTGACTATGTTAGAAGAACTGAGGTGTTATCTGATGAGGAGGACAGCCAAATACATAAGGCGACTAAGTTCTGTGAAAGGGAATCTGCCACCAACTCAAAAGAAGAGACTTGAAAAGTTGAAAAAGTAGAGCAATGGAGTGCAGAGCACAAAAGCAACACAAGAACCACCTACTGTAACATAGGTTGATATCAGTCACATAGGGACTAAATTGGCCCACAATACTAATTGTTATGGACTAATCAGTCTCACTTTAAATCAGCAGAGATAATGGGGCGAGCTAGGACGATTTAACGACAACGTCACCCAACTAATGGACGCTGGCTAACGGAAGTCAACGTAGGGACTAACGTGTCCCACGATAGTAATTGTCAGGGACTAACGGCGTAGTTTTTTTTTTTTGTCAGGGACTAAAATGGCCTTCACACTTTTTATCAGAGACCAAAATGGGCCTTTACCCCTATTTTTAAAAGTTCTTCCACTTACGAAAATCAAAATCTTAAATTTTCTGCTTCAGATTTTTAGTATCTTAATCCTCGTTATCAAGTTATGACCATTGTCACGCTTTCAACCAATACAATCAACAACAATCTCATGAATAAACATACATAAACAAATTTAAGACACAATTCATTTATCAATACAATATTCATTACAAAACTAGAAATCATTAATTCAACATCACACAATAGTTACAATTAATCACACATACCAAACAATTAAGTATATGACTACATAACTCATTTAAGTAAACTCCCCTTATCTCTTGAAGAACAAACTTTTCTTTGATTCCAAACCCTCAAAGCCTTTTATTTCACCACACAAGATCACAACAACAAGCTAAGCTCTCAACCTTCATCTAAACAACACATAAAACAAGTTAAACAAATAAAAGAAGTTCATTGACCCACCAAGCTAGGGTTCGGACAAGACATACAAAAGAGGGCTAGGGTTTTCCATTTTCTTCAAACTTTTAAATACAAGATGTTAGGGTCTTAGATAGTAGAGAAAAATTGTCAAAATTCACAAATTCCATTTCTATGATTTTCTGGAAATATTTCCATGAAAGTCAATGAAAATGGAATCTTGAACTATGTTCATGGAAATGAAAGGAATCATGAAGGAAAAATGATGAGATGATCTTAGATCATGAAATTTTACCTCTAGGATGTTGATAAAGGAGAAAATTGTGAATAACAAGTCAATAACACTTTACAGCTCTAGAAAAACCATATGGTAAAGGTGCTCCAAATGGAAATTTATGTGTGATAACAAATGTATGAATGATTAAGGGAAGTAAGAATACGATATTAGAATGTTGAAACAAGGCTTGGATGATCTCCATCAAGCCTTGGCCGAAATTCATGGAGGTTGGGTGGAGAGAAAAGAAACTAAGTGTTTTTTATCCTTAATAGTTAGAAAACCTGACAACTTTAGTGTTTTTATGAAAAATGAAGTGAGATGGTGTTTACAACACCCCATGGCAAGAAAACATCAAGGGAGAGGGGAGGGTATTTTGGTCCAAAAATTGTGGGATCAAATTGGAATTAATAAAGAAGGTTAAAGGCATTTTGGTCTTTTCATGGCTAGATATTTTGTAAAATAAGTAAGTGCCATTATTGCAAGGGTGAGTCATCACCATGACTCACCATGATGACTCATTCTCAATGAGTCATCATGAATGACTCGTCGTTCTTTCTCTCGGCTTTTCTCCGCAGTTCCCTATCTGGTTCCGTCGTTTGCCCGATTTAGGTTTTGCGTGTTTTCTTTGAAAATTTCGCCCGAATAAAATATAATATTTTATTTTTGAGAGAAATTTTTAAAATAGATCATATCACTAAAAAAGTGATAAAATCTAAAATTACTAAGTGTCGGGTCAAATCAGGGTTCTTCTGACCAAATACAAATGTACTGTCAGCGAAAATGCAGACCGGTTTTCATCTGAATTTTGAACCCAAAATTTAACCTTAACTTCCTACAAAATAGTAGGTTCTAGCTATGATTTTGTTTTCTCCAAAGTCATTTCCTTGGTCTCAGTTAAAAATATAAATAGATATATCGTTACCGGTAATACAACGTAGATAAAAAACAAGGTGTTACATTACTACCCCACAAAAATAAATCTGTCCTCGAAATTTCGTGACTCGAAACTTTTGACAGGAACTTGTTAGTGCATCCTAACGCCAAGATCCTACATTGCATTTCCCTTCGCTTCCTTCCCCTTAAGTGACATTGGTAACTTCATAATAGAAGTCATTCTTATGTCATTCTATTTATTCTTGAAACTATCCATCACTACATTAGGTTCATTGTCTTTAAAATTTCACCTTAGTCTATCACATTCGAAGGACATAATCAAAACTTAATCATTTCTCTTCTTAATACTGTCCACTAGAAAAGCTTATTCCAAAATCTAACTCTCACAATTAACACCAAGATCAACAATACCTTTACAACAACATGCATCAACTTCCTACTCAAAGTATCAAATCGTAGTCTTAGTCCTATTAAACGTTGTCCACCATTCCAGATTATATCAGAATCGCACCTCTCAATCCTAAAAAAAAAATTATTACACCCCTTGATGTAACTGAAACTAAAAGAAACCACGTCGGGTAGGATTATCAAACTCATCAAGCTTTTTTTTTCAACTTCTCTAGCAACCTAGTAAAAAAAATATCATCCTTTTCGCTCGAATCTACTTAGGTGAAATTACTATTGGTACTTTCCTTTTAATCTTCCAAATTCATACAATCAACCTTAACTACAAGATCATTAACCTATATTCCTTTAGTGATATTCTGCCTTGACTCATTATAAGATCTTTTTTAATCGTCTTAATTAATGACGTTGAGCTTACGATTTCTCATCTTACCAGTCATATCTACACCTCAACAAAACTCCTATCACCTCTTGTCTATCCTGCTATAGGGGTGATCGTTTCTTTCTTGTCCATCTAATTGAGGGTGATAAACTAAACCCATCCTCGACTTGGTTCTCAAAGCTTGATGCAAACTTTGCCAAAAACGGGAGGTAAGTTTCTGGTCTTCATTTGGAACGACACTAGAAGATACTCCATGAATCCTTTTTAGTCCTCTGATTCATACTTTGGTTAATTAGCTTCTCCACTATATAAATAGGTAAGAACGGTGTCGGCTTCGTTAGCCCGTCAACGATCACTAGAAACAATTCAAGACTCTTAGAGTTACTCGGCAAACCCACGACAAAATTCATTGTGACGTTATCATCTTAACAAGGAAGGTCTCAAACATCTAGTTATCTTTTTACTGTACTCGACTAAATCTGACATCGTGATATGGATCATATAAACATCCTCATGACTTATGAGATAGGTCACACGTCAATGACATTTAGAAAAGATATATGGTAAAATTGATCAAAAAGTGATAAGTTCTATCGAACTGCAATAAGACATGGCTTTGAAGATTAAGGAAAGAAAATTTCTTGGTCTTACCCTCACAAGAAAGCATATAGAAGAATTTTACCAATCATAAAGATACATGAATATCCAGTATGTAAAAAGATTCTTCAATAGGTTCGTGAGTTTAAAAATGCCTGGTACATTCTTTCAAACATGACTCTACTAAAGTTCTGTCTTTCACAAGAACTTCCAGTGGATTAGGAAATCAAAAGACGAACAGTTCCTAATCCCAAGAGGATTCATTCTTAGTTCAAGGAATTGACAAAACGACAATTTAAAAAGGGAAACAGTCTGACCAAAAAACAAAAATCAAACTAGGTCACATTTACCAAAAGTAAAAGTGACTAGTGTAAGTTTCATCAAGAAACTTCTATTACCTAGAAGTCATCTGTGTTACAACTCAAGAAGTAGTCATAAAAATTTTTTCAACGAAATGTGAGAAAAAATTTTCACATACAAGGAGTCCATTGGAGTAAACTAAAATTACAGACTAGCATGAACAATTGAAGAGTCATGATAGACTTTAAATCAAGATCAGAAAAGTCAGTTCGACACGTACAAAATTGATCATTGTGATTGTCTAATACAACCATAAGGATTAGAAAAACAATGGTCAATACACGAGTTCGTAGAGAATGCTTTAAATGGAATAAAACAGTAGAGATTTACTCTGAAGGATAGAAATGAATGAACTTGTATGATAATTTACAGAAATAGAGAAGTCCAATATTCTCACCCAGGGCGGAAAGTGAAAGTATGACCAATAAAAGAGTTGAATAGTACAGTTTCAAGTTTTCTTAGTCATGTGACACTCATCCAAGTTAAAGATTCAAATCGGCTCGCCTTGGTCTCAACAAGCACAAGGTCCTTCCAGACTCGCTTAGTCTGGTCGATTGTTGTTTCCTGTGTTCTCCTCTGAATCGTGCAAGATTACGGGAAACTTACTCAATTCCTCCAGTCATGCGAAGAGTTGGTCTTCCCTCGCAAGCTAAGTCAACAGCACAACAATCTTTGGTAGGTTCTCACTCTATTCTGGTGATAATTCGTCCTCAAGTCGATCTTTGAGAAGACAACAAATCCTCGCAATTAATCTATCAAATCAACTATGCATGGCAGAGAGCACTTGTTATTGACCATCACTTGTTGAGTTATCGATCGGAAATCCACGCATAGTCTCGAACCTCCGTACAATGTTGGTGCTTCCTACGAGAACACACTCGGTCTAAAAAACTGTTTAGACCACAGGTCTACCAATTGAATCGAGTCGTCTAACTCGATTAACTTTTTAGGCGACATCCTAAATAAACCGATAGAGATCAGACCAAATCTAGAAACTAGATCGATGGAAAATCAATATCCTCCGCAAGCATCAAACCTAGAACAATTCCAGGGAACACTCCTGGAAAATCCTATACAACAGGCATGTTGTTTTTATAGTGTTTAAAACCATATTAAAGTGTTCAATTGATTTCAAAAACGACTTTCATAATTGTTTAGGTCATAAAGGAATAAAATCATGTTTCAAGAGGTAATGAAATTGAGTTTTTAAAGAGTTCAAAAATGGTAAAATGGACCAAAAGTAAATAATTTGTCCAACCCTATTTTTGGGAATTGGAAACTGTTTTTGACACTTAACTAAGTGTCCTAAGGCTCCAAAGTGAATTATTAACCTTGAGAATCAAAGAGTTTACGGAAATGGATTTCCCAATTTTCAAACTTAGAAGCTTTCGGTTAAGTTTTAGGACTTTTGAGTGAAATATTATTCAAGATCTTACTTTGGTATTTTAAATCCTTAAAATGAGTATTAGAACCTAGATAATTGATGATTTTGAGTAAAGGAATCTTATTTTGAAAGTTTAGGGGTTTTGGCCCTAAATCAAGTATAAAGGGGAAAATCGTCTTTCAATAATTTTACGGGATTTGAAATACTATTTTGAAAGATTTGGTATCAGTATACCTATTTGTCAATCTTATTTCCTAATGGTTTGGTTTTGACAAATGAGTGTTGATTTTGAACCAAAAGGATTTTAGTCGCTACAATTAGTATTTCAAGTTAAATGGAAAACCTAAGTCGAGGATGGCTTAGTGAAAACAAAGACTTAATGATTATGACTCATGGTGGAGCAAGACCATATGCCGTAAATTAAGGATGATTCACTCATACTTACATCCATAATACTTAATGACAAAGAGTATTTTAAGGTTACTTGCTTCACAAGTAATCCTGTTCGGGAATGGACTTAAAGAGGCATAATCCAGTTGGTGACGAATGACCAACCTTCATAATGTACTAAATCAGTGAAAATGGATAGTCCAACGAGGGGTGATTTCCAACAGGTTGGTACTGTATGCTTTGCCTCTAGAATGGCTTTTGGTTTCCATAAAGAACCCCGAAATTTATCCGGTGGATAAATATGAATGTAAACGCCATTAACAACATTATTGCCTAAACACATAGTTGATACTATGTTCCGTAGGGCCTTTGTGACTAGGAAGTTAAGCCGACATGCATGTGCGCATGAGGACGTGCTAGTGACGATCTTAAATGGTCTTAGGGATGGTCAGGGAAGGAGGGTCACGAATGGCCAGTTGGTGATTCTTCTTCTTGGTCATGGCGTTCCATGCAATACACTGACGTCAACGACTAGATGCTAGCCGATCAAGGTTATCGAGAGTGTTTCACAATCAATTATAGTACCACTATGTGGCTGTTACTATTGAACGCACAAGATGCCTACTATTGGCAGTTGTGAAACATCTGCTCTAATCACTCCTTCTGAATGTTCTGTTAGCTCCGGAGTTAGGATCAGATCTTCTTTGAGGCTGTGTAGGTATGGGACTATGCAATTTCAATCAGTTACCTCTATTCTCGTGTCTCTATGTACTAACAGTGTCCAATCATGCTTGATGAGATTATGGTTACATTGATATTGTGTATTATTGGCTATACGTGCATGTGTTATTTGTTACTTGTATATACTGGACTGTTTGACTGAGATATATGTTTACATGGATATGAATGTATGCTATGTGGTGTCGTGCTATTTTCATATCTGCCATATGCTATGATGTTTGGGAATCTCACCTCCTTATTTTATATTGCCTATGTCGGTTGGCTTTTGCCTTCTGTGTTCTTTTGAGAAGACTGAGATGTCAAGGTGTCGCTTGGTTAATTCATCGTAGAGGTTGAGGTTCGAACATATTGACGACATGTTTAAGTTTCTAGTGGACGTCTTCCAACTTTTAGATGGTTCAAGATGATAGTCTTTGTGTTTTTTGTCATGCCTGACCTTTCTTTTCTTGAGACAGGCATGATTGTCGTTGGTCTGTTGGCTATGACTTTCTCCTTAGTAAGGGAAATGGCTTAGTCTGAGATCTTCTTTTGTAATGGCTCTAGTGATGTCTTTTGTGATGACGTCAGTAGTGGACTCAAATAGAGTTTCCGCTATACCTCGTTAGTTGGGTCTGTTCTTCTCACGATGTCCAAGAGAGGATAGTCTTTTATATTTTGGTTTGGCCAGCTTGGGATGTCTGAGAGTTAATGTTACCATTTATGGAGCTGCGACTCTAGGTATCTTATACTTTAGGAGCTGTGTCTCCATAGCTTTATGTTTGATCTATGTATTTTTATGTTTTCTGGTTATGAGTCGGATTGGGTTTTTATGTAAATGACTTTTGAACTTACAATCTTAATTATGACTACGAAATATTTTATTGAACAGTCACTTGATTTTAAGTATTTATATTGATGCCTTGTGAAAAAGAAAAATATTACCCCATTATATTACAGGGAATTTAATTAAACTACTTTTCGGTCTTAAAATGTCACAGAAAGTGTAGCGCCCGAGAAGGATGGTACATTCCAACACCCCATGGCATGAAAATATCAAGGGAGATGGGAGGGTATTTTGGTCCAAAAATTGTGGGATCAAGTTGAAATTAACAAAGAAGGTTAAGGGCATTTTGGTCTTTTCATGGCTAGATATTTTGTAAAATATCAAAGTGCCATTATTGCAAGGGTGAGTCATCACCATGACTCACCATGGTGACTCATTCTCAATGAGTCATCATGGATGACTCGTCGTTCTTTTTCCCGGCTTATCTCTGCAGTTCCGTATCTGATTCCGTCGTTTACCCGATTTAGGTTTTGCGCGTTTTCTTCGAAAATTTCACCCGAATAAAATATAATATTTTATTTTTGAGCGAAAATTTTAAAATAGATCATATCACTAAAAAAGTGATAAAAATCTAAAATTACTAAGTTTCGGGTCAAATCAGGGTTCTTCTGACCCAATACAAATGTAGTGTTAGCGAAAACGCAGACCGGTTTTCGTCTGAATTTTGAACCCAAAATTTAACCATAACTTCCTACAATAAAGTAGGTTCTAGATATGATTTTGTTTTCTCCAAAATCATTTTCTTGGTCTCAGGTAAAAATATAAATAGATATATCGTTATCGGTATTACAGTGTACATAAAAAGCAAGGTGTTACACACTCGAAAGGGTGTTACATAGAAATCATAAACTATTTGGTTATATTTCTTCTTCGCCTACTCTTAATTAAAAATATTAATATTAACTATTTCGACCTGTATTCCTAAAACTCTACCATGGCCTATGGACCATAAGTTATTTGGTCCTTTCTTCTGCACATATCCTTACTCTATTGAATGTCTTCTTTTGCATTGCCTCATACCGGCATGAATGGCTCTGCACTAGACTTTTTTAAATTATAGACCTTCATTCTATGGTTAATATGTACAAATAGGTTAATCTCAATGAAGGGAAAAATGTAACGAAAAACACACACACACACACAATAAAACCACTTTGTATCAT
Organism: Sophora flavescens; assembly: GCA_030762895.1. Classification (NCBI taxonomy): domain Eukaryota; kingdom Viridiplantae; phylum Streptophyta; class Magnoliopsida; order Fabales; family Fabaceae; genus Sophora; species Sophora flavescens. Next base: position 108,465,876 of record CM061064.1, on the reverse strand, counting down.
TTATATGTTGTTATCCTTAATGATCCGATCCCATACCTTTTATTTTAGGATTCATATTGGTGAAAGTAGTCGAACTTGTATATTTAATTTGGAGAAAGCTTTCAATAAGATCGAAACTATGTTATTAATTAAAGAACTAACTTATTTAGGTAAAAATATTTTATTGCAATATGTTATTTGTTATATGACTTTGTATAATATTAATTTAGGTAAGAATTTTTATTTCTTCAATAAATTTTAATTTTTTTTCCTTTTTCTGAAAAATAAAAATAATCTTATTTAGTAGGCAACAATGGTTTATTCGATGATTTTTAAAACTTTTTACTACCCGAAATGCATATATTAATTAATATACAATTAACGACTGAATTTATCTACTATTTGACAAAGAAAGGGAAAGAGGCACAGTCCCTAATATGATAAATTGATAAGGATTTAATATAGATTTTAATAAAGGCATGGATGTTTCACACCTCTTCACTGTATGACATATAAGGTAAGCAAAATTAAGCTATTACATTCTAGAAAAGATTTGAATACATTGAATTCAATGTTGTCAATCAAATACAGTTGAATGTTATATTTTATTAATTATTTAGAAGAAATTAAAATTATTTAATATTTAATAATTTAATAATTAAAAACATTTAATATGAGATAGTGTAATAATGAAAAAAAAACTTATTATGAGATATTAAATACCTTCAACCTTTGAGGAAACCTTGTAACAAATAACAAGTGCTACTCATTTGACTATGTTTGAATTGATATAAAAGAATCAAATGAAGAGAAATAAAATAGAATGATACTAGATTATAAGTTTTGGATAGTTTGAAGTAAAATTATCATTCAATTTGCGGGGTATGGGATTAAATAATATAGAAGCAACTTATTATCTAAACAATGGTATAACCACTTCATTTCATTCCACTCGACTCCGCTTTATTGCATTCCATCACTTTTTATTTTATAGTCATGCTATTTGATGCAAACCAATCTCTGCACAAATTTTGACGAATGATGTTTAGCCAAACAACTATTGCCGCACTGGTTTTTTTTTTTTTTTTTTGTGGATAAAGAGCTATTAGTATGCTAGAGAATCATAATAGAGAGAGAGGAATCCCAACTAGGTTGGCACCCCAAACTCTAACAATCATTTGCAACATAATAAAATATATTAAAAGGAGAAAAGAATACAAAATTGAGAAACACAAGGGGGGACATGTACCGTACGAAATTGCCTTCATACTTTCTATCATTTATGTTAATTTTATTCTACACTATATCAAAAAAGTGTTAGCCACCTTTACCCTGCAAAATTTTTATAGATGTTTCAAATCTCTCGCATCATCATCAGAAAACGCCAATAAACCTATTTCACTTTGAAGACAAGAATCACAAAGATCACCCTGCAAGTCCAGTCAAACCAAATAAATTAATAAAAAATAAAATGCAAAAAGAAAGGGCATAAGGGTTCACGAGATTAACACCTAGACCACGATAAATTCCAAAATCGCCAACTCATCAAGTAAGATCTCACCACCCAATGTACGAAACTATCACCTAACGTTCCACGTGACAAACGTTCATTGCCTACACTAACACTCCATTTCCAGTCACACCCTTGAACATAAAATCCCACCCTCTGAAAAATCAAGTCCTTCACTCACATGATTTGCTTCTGCTTCTCTTTTCTCTTTCTCTTAACCGACAACATCATACTCTGCTGTCGTTATTTGTCTCCACAATCGCAGCCTCTGCCTCTTTTATCAGCTGCATAGAGTTTCAAACCCTTCAGCTTCCGAATGAGTTTGCAGAGGAGGATTTGCTCACTAGCAACGGAAAAAACCATGAGCTACAAGAAGTTGAAGTCGGTGAGTGTCGTTTTCTTATGAATTATTATGTTTCAGTTAATTTCTTCCTCCATTTTCATACGAATTTTTATTTTTGAGACAAAAATTTTTATGATCTTTGTTTCATATTTTGCTATCGTTTAATTTATAATTTGTCATTTTTTTTTCTTTGTTCATTTTTATCCCGTTATGTTACTACTTGAACTTTTAATATGGATTTCGATTCTTTGTCGGCATGCTTTGATTTATGTTACATGTTTTTGTATCTCGTATATCAGAGTCATTGGAATGTTGTGTTGTGGTTTTCACCAATTTATTAAATGGTGAGTTGCCTCTATGTTTTTTTTTCTGGTGTTGAATGGTTGAGCCCTACTTTTTGGGACTGTTGGTGAAATACATATTGAAACCTTTTACATGGTCTCAAAACTTGATTTAAGTTACTGGGGATGGTATATATCTTTTTGTGCCAATTGTTGTTGCGTCCTTTTTTGAAATAGAGTAGAAATAACATAGAAAATTTCATATAGATAATAACAGTTTGGGATCAGAGCATACAACACAAATAATGAACTTTGCTCCACTCTGAGAAAAATGTAATGTGGAAGTGTTTTCAATGATTCTTATATTTTGTAATCTGATTAAATCATGGCCCTATGGGAAAAATAAGCATTTTCGTGAAACTAAAATAATTTTCTTTACATACACAAAATAATGTAAAACCTTATTCGATGTAAATGTTATTTTCCATCGCCACATACTTGTTATGTGAGATGCATTTTTACTTATGTTAGAAGTTACATCAAATTTGGTGCTAAGGAACTTTTGGCTTAGTCATTTATTCACTTTAGAATTTAATGACATTTTCATGATCTTGCTAGCTTGCTAAGCATAGAATCTGAAACACTCTTATGCAAGTATGCATATCTTAGAGGTTAGCAAAATGTTATGAAAATTATTTCCATACCATTCTTTTCCATGATCCATTTCTTTATTTCTAGACTAGTAATTGTTTATCGAATCAGTTAAGTTAGGTGGACTGTATTTACTCAAAGGATTACTTGAGACACCCCGTTGTGCCCCGACGTTTTATTAGTTTAAAGCTTTCTTAATTAATTCCATAATTGCTCGCTTAACGTGAAAAGACGTAAAAATTAAAAACTTAACTTAAGGAGCATACAAACTTCAATTACTTAAAACTTCATACCTTAATTATATTGTGAATATAGCCATATGTCTTATACATATTACAAAACACTGTTGAGGGTATCCTCTCAATAGGATCCCCCACAGGCATAAACTTAACTAAAAGTCATACTTAGCGGAAACATATAAAAATACTTCTTAGACACACTGGCCCTACTATTTATACTCTAATCACCATGGATCACAGCTCGACCTCCTGCCTCTGGTTCATAATGAGTTCCATCCAACTCCTCCTCATTCAGCTCAGCTACAGGGTCTTCTTGTACGATCCCATAATAAAATAAGATACCTAAAATAGAAAGAATACATAGGATAAAAAGCAGTTCTATCATCAAAAAGCAGAAAAGAGTAATAGTAAATTATACAGTAATTGTCACAGACAGTCAACATACATGATTAACAAATAATCCTCAAGAATAATCTGTCATCCTCTACCCTCAATCTCATGCAAAGCAATAACACTATAGCTGCACACCTATTTCAAAGGTGGAAGTGGTCTCGCGAGAACTCTTGATTTTACGTGTATTATATTACCAATACATAGTGTATTATATTACCAATGCACGGTGTATTATATTACCAATACACAGATGTGTTTTACGTGTATTAAATTACCAATACACAGTGTATTATATTACAAATACACAGATGTCCTTGTGTATTATATTACCTATACACGGTTGTGGACAACAATGTAACACCCGGGTGCCGACGAGGGCGGGGAGTGGTCGCCGGTGCAAGAAGGCACGGACAAGGAGCGGCTCCTGGCAGGCTTTTAGGCGGAGGGGCACATGAATGAACCGATTACACACCCGAATGGGAGGGATCCTGAGACTGTGTAGGTATGGGACTATACAGTTGAGGAAGGCTTATATGAATTGATTGGTACTACCTATACTAACAAGATGCATCTTCTTTTCGGTAGCCCATCACTTAAGAGCTCCACAATTAAGCGAGCTTGACTTGGAGCAATTCTGGGATGAGTGACCTCCTGGGAAGTTTTCCCGGGAAGCGTGTGAGTGAGGACAAAGCACGCTGAAATGACTCGTGTTGGTTTGTGGGGACAGACGTCAATCCATAAAGCAGTCAGGGATGTTACAAATGGTATCAGAGCGGCACCTCTCCCAGTACGGTGTGGTTCGGGGACGAACCAAGCGGAAGCTGGTGGGCATGTAACACCTGGGTGCCGACGAGGGCGGGGAGTGGTCGCCGGTGCAGGAAGGCACGGACAAGGATGTTACAAACAACACCTATACTTGAATCTCACCAACCCATTTTAACAACATCCTAGTGCCTTAACCATCTATTAGAACTTGATACATATATTCTATGCCATAATACTTCTTTAACATACATCATCTAGGTTAGGCACTTCTAAATCATCGTTATCCTCACACCCAAAACAATCATCTCTTAGACAACATATATATCTTTGCTTAAAAATCCACTAAGCATAATAATAAAAACCAGGCAGATCATGCATAACACAATATCAATCAAAATATAGTCAGATTCTGTCACGGCCTGGCTGTGATATCCATCATGATTGTGACAGACATCAAACATCCTTAATATCACGAAGTATTCAAACACCGAAAACAATACGTCACATGCAAATGGAATACCTCAACCAACGTATCACAGTAAAATCAATATCATAAAGTCAGACTCTTGGATCAATGGAGTTTTTGAAGAAAAATGAAGAAGAAATGGAAGAGATGAAGAAGTGAGTAAGGGGGGAGGAAGACCACGGTTTGGGGGGGGGTTTATAGGTTAGATCTTAGGCTTTTTTTTGGTTTTTTAGGAATTGGATTAATGGATTTTGTTGTTATTTAATTAATATATGATTAACCATGGTTAAGTTAAATATAAATATATAGATATTTTGAAATAAATATCTAGATATTTTCACTAAATATCTAGATATTTTCACTAAATATTTAGAAAAATAGAATTCCTCACGGACAAAATATACAAAATGTACAAATTTCAGTTTTTGGGTCAATTTAGGGTTTTCTGTCAGTATAAAATTATACTGTCAATTAAAAAAACGCAGACCGATTTCTGTTTGAGTTTTAAACCCAAATTTTAACCACAGCCTCCTACCGTAGAGTAGGTTCGAGATATGATTTTGGTTTCTCTAAAATCATTTCCTAAGTCTCGGATAAAATTATAAATAAATATATTTTTACCCAGTTAAACAGCATAATAAAAAATCAAGCTGTTACATTACTACCCCTCTTAGAAGAAAATTCGGTCCTCGGAATTTCTTGATTCAAAACTAGGTATAATCTTGTAATCGTATCTTAATCTCAAGATCCTACATCCATATAAAGATTACCTCATTTTCTCTATTATCCTTTGAATTGTGGGTGCTAAACTAAGCTTAGCTTATGTGTTTGCCCAAACAAATCTGTATTCCAATCTATACCCATCGGAGCTTAAGGTGAAGTCCTAAACTCACCATATAAACAAGAACAACATGCCTAATTATAACCACTATCCTCAAATCCGATTTTAACTTGTCTACCAACTATTCCACATCACTTTAAACTTAACATGATCATTCCTTAATTCTACTTCTCACCTCAAAACAACTTTGCAACAATTTATCAACCTTACTTAAAGTATGAGGATCTTACTAAATTCAACTAGTAAGCCTAAGTTTACAAATCCTTAACTATAACTATCATTTAAACAACTAATTGCTCGCTACAACTTATCCACAAAAACTAATTATTCCCATAAACTTCTTGTCCATCATGCTATGCATAGAAACAGACAAAATCTACCCGTCATCAAGTACATACCTTCTATGAGATCTGCAGATTGAGGGAGTTCAGCACCCCTCACGATAAACACTCTCCCTGTAGCCTGAGGTTTGGCCACTTACGGTTTTACTGTAGGAACTTCTCTTCCAGCTCCACCTCTATTGTTTCCCGCTCCTCTTCCCACAACTGCCGGTTGTTGCACAAACTGTTGTCTGCAGTCTCGTGCCATATGTCCTGGTTTCCCACAGTCGAAACAACTAAGCCTATTCATACAATCTCTAGCATAATGCGGTCCTCCACAGCTGAAACAAACTAAGTCTTGCGATTGCTGACCCGCTCTAGACATTCGTGCTGGTGCAGGGTTCTGTCCTGGTCTAGCATATGGTTCTCGTCTCCACTAAGAACCACTATCTACTCTCCTCTGAACATCTGATCGATTAGGACCTCCAGTCTTTTGTTGCTTCTGTTCAGTAGCCATCCTCAGATCTACACTACCGCCTTCTGCAGTTCATTTCTAAGTCTTTCCTCAAATCTTCTACATTGTCAGTCATCACTTGGAATTCTCTGATAGAATTCTGAAAACTTAATCAGCGCCTCAAAACGTGACGCGTAATCACCTATCGACATATTGCCTTGTTTGAGATTTGTAAATTCTTTTACCTTCTCACGTCGAACTTGATGCGGAAAATACTTTTCGAAAAATCAATCACTGAATAAATTCCAGTTAATGTTTGTCCTGGGCTTCCAACAATCTTTTCTTTCCTTTCCACCATAATTCTGCTCCTTCAGTTAACATGAAGGTAGCATAGGTCACTTTCTTCTCCTTGCCGCAACGCATAGTAGCAAATATATTCTCAATCTCTTGTATCCACCATTCAGCCTTCTCTGGGCCATACTCTCCTCGGAATTGAGGTGGCTTTCCGTTCATAAAATTAGTCAATCCGGCATCTTCAGTTGTTACCTCCCTTCTATGATTCTTTATTTCTAGCTGCTCTTTGTTCACCTATAACATCTCAACATTCTGCTGGGTTTGCAATAGCATAGCAGCAGCTATGGTTTCCATTGTATTTGGAGTCGAAGATGATCCTCCTCCATTATCAGTATTGTTAGCATTACCATTGACAACTCCAATAATCCTTTCTGGAGTTCTGTCACCGCTGTTAGTTGGACATCCTTTTCTGCAAGCCATGATTCTGTTAAAAGAAATCATCCGCTCTAATTAGTATGACATATAATACTACATAGTCAAGTATATAAATACCATATGCCATACCAATATTAATTTTTGTATCGAGTTCGGACGCACTACGCAACTTCTTAGCATAGTCAAAATCTGATGTGGATTCAACTAGACACGGCCAGTAACAACATCCTAAACCTCGCAGTCCTTGATTCTGATCGGACATAACCCCACAGTCCGTTTTAGAACCAAACTGCTCTAATACCAAATGAGACACCCAGTTGTGCCCCGGTGTTTTATTAGTTTAAAGCTTTATTAATTAATTCCTTAATCACTCGCTTAACGTGAAAAGACGTAAAAATTAAAAACTTAACTTAAGGAGCATACAAACTTCAATTACTTAAAACTCCTTACCATAATTATATTGTGAATATAGCTATATGTCTTATACATATTACAAAACACTGTTGAGGATATCCTCTCAATAGGATCCCTCAAAGGCATAAACTTAACTAAAAGTCATACTTAACGGAAACATATAAAAATACTACTTAGACACACTGGCCATACTATCTATACTTTAATCACCATGGATCACAGCTCGACCTCCTACCTCTGGTTCATAAGGAGTTCCATCCAACTCCTCCTCATTCAGCTCAGCCACGGGGTCTTCTTGTACGATCCCATAATAAAATAAGATACCACACACATAAAGAATACATGGGATAAGAAGCAGTTCTATCATCAAAAAGTGGAAAAGATGTTGGTGTAAGCCCTAGAGGCCAATGTATTTCTTTAGACTTACATTTGTATCTTGCTATTTTATATATATATATATATATATATATATATATATATATATATATATATATATATATATATATATATATATATATATATATATATATTGATATGAGTCATTCCAGTTTATTGTGTTACTTGTTTAAACATAATAACGTCCTTAGAATAGGGATTTCAGTTTAATAGAATATCAAGTATATGACTTGATCGTGAGACACTATTGAACAATGAAATCCTATTCTTAAATATCCTTAGTCAAGTATTTTATTAATAAGGACAATAATAATACAATTGAGACTATTATGTGTGCAGATCGATGACCATATCTCACGGGTCATGGATATGAGATATCGAGTCGACACATAGGTACACATTAGAGTAATGATGTACTTGGATTGACCCGCCATGAGAACACTACATGGAGCGTTATGTGAGTGTCATAAGTAGTTCTCATAGTGACAATGGTGCATACAATCCTTCGACCGAAATCACTACGATCCCTACACGAGGAGTCGTGGTGCTTTAATATCGTCAAACGTCATCTGTAATAGGATGATTATAAAGACGGCCATTGGGCATACCACGAGCCATGCAGAGGGATGTGAGTGACCTAGATGGAATTTGTCCCTCCTACATGACAGGGAGTAATATCAGTGGGCCCCCGATAGAGTGAGATCAGTAAAATGCATGGCCATGCTTTGAAATGAGTCAATATGAGATATTGACCTCATTTGTTGTTAAGTCTACTCGGGTATCATGGAACATGATATTGAACCATACAAGGGTGACACATTCTATGCCTTGTGTTCAATATAGATATATGGACAAAGGGATAATAATGCACATGAATATTTGTCACAGAAAGGTTTCGTCAAATCACTGACTTTCTCACTACTTAGGTAGCAGTGATGTATTGCTAGATACCGCTCACTGTTTGTAATATTAAATGGGATTTAATGTTACTACTAACGTTTTGGGAACCTATAGGGTCACACACATAAGAGCGGATTAAAAGAAGCATTAAAAGGAGAGTTGGACTTTCCTATTGGGCCTAGCGCATAGTACATGGGCTTAGGTCAAGTGCTGCTCACTAACTCACTTAAGGAGGCGCTACTATAAGTAGAACACTTAAGTTGTTGTGCACACAAGGTTGATACCCTAGCCGCACAGAGAGAGTAAGAGTGAACAGTAAGTCTCGGTTTTGAAGCTAGCACTGTGAGACAGAGACGCTTCGGTTCGTGACGTTGGACGCTCACGGAGTCCGCTCGTGTGGATACCTCTGGAGACACCGTTCGTGCGGTGTTCGTGATAGACGAATTTCAACCAACAACCATCGCTTCAAGAGGTAAACTTTCTAATCATGAATCATGACCATTCGCATGGATCCTTCGATGGGAATTTTTCCGCTGCGTTTTATTTTGTTTTATACGCAAATTCCCAACAAAAGAGTAATAGTAAATTATACAGTAATTGTCATAGAAAGTCAACATACATGATTAACAAATCATCCTCAAGATGACTCTGTCTTCCTCCACCCTCAATCTCATGCAAAGCAATAACACTATAGCTGAGACAACCCGTTGTGCCCTATTGGGTTGTTAGATTAAATCCTTATTAATTAATTTCTTAATCGCACGCTTATCGTGAAAATATGTAAAAAAATTAAAAACTTAATTTATAATGTATACAACTTCATATAGAATAGTATATCACAATATAAGTATATTAGCAATATAACAAAACAATGTTGAGGATATGTTATCAGTAGGATCCCTCACAGGCACATCCTTAGACAAAAAGTTAAACAACGGAAAACATAAAAAAATACGCCTCACGAGACGCATTGGCCATAACTAACTAGACCCTAATCACCATGGGTCACAGCTCGCGCTCCGGCTTCCGGTTCATAAGGAGTTCCATTCAACTCCTCTTCGATCAGCTCATTCATAGGGTCTTCACATACGATCCCATCAAAGATAAAATAACATACTGAAATATACAGGGGATAAGAAACGGTTCTATCATCAAAAAGCAGAAAAGTGCCATAGTAAATTATAAAGTAATTGTCACAGACAAACAACACACATAACTAACAAATCATCCTCAATTTAATATATCATCCTCTATCTCCAATCGCATGCTACTCAAAGACACCATAGCTGCACACCTATTTCCTTAGGTGGAAGTGGTATCGCGAAAACTCTTGATTTTACGTGTATTATATTACCAATACACGGTGTATTATATTAATACACATAAGTGTTTTACGTGTATTATATTACCATTACACGGTGTATTATATTACCACTACACAGATGTCCTTGTGTATTATATTACCAATACACTTTTGTCTTTGTGTATTATATTACCAATACACTTTTGTCCTTGTGTATTATATTACCAATACATGGTTGTAGACAACAACACCTATACTTGAATCTCACCAACCCGTTTTGACAACATCCTAGTGCCTTAACCTTCCATTAGAACTTGACACATATTCTATGCCATAACACTTCTTTAAAATACATCATCTAGGTTAGGCACTTCTAAATCATCATTATCCTCACACCAAAAACAATCATCTCTTAGACAACATATATATCTTTGCTTAAAATTCACTAAGCATAATAATAAAAACTAGGCAACCTAATATCGATAAACCTACAATCCCTGAATCACCATTGGTTTTTCAAAAAAGGTTTCCAATGTGATTTTGGTCTTGTTAATTACTCGACTACTAGTAGCGTTTAGGTCGCCCTACACAATTATTATATAATCTACTACTTATCCATTCCGATGATAGGTTGGTTCTTTCCCCCACCTGGGTTATCACCGAACTCCCGAACTCGAAGCTCCTCGTTGTCACACCATAAACTACTAACTCCACCTTCAACCAATCAACATAATAACCAATAAATCAAACAAACTCATCTATATCCTCTTTAGTCTAGGTTTGGCCATTTAATTCAAATTAGAGTTAGGATTCTTTTATCAACATAAGCCTTTGGATACTTATCACTTAGGTTCTAGGTAACTTAGATAAATTGCTATAACTTGAAAATATGGAATAAAAATCATCCAACCACTTAGGGTAGGTTTCGGCCTTGTATTACAAAATAGGCTAGGGTTTTCAAAACAACACAATTTCTTAGATCAATGATCTTAGAGTATTAAAGAGTATGAATCAATCATTAGATTTCACAAATCAATCAAAAACCTTTCACCCTTTTTATGTTTGGGTTTCGGCCCTATGTAAAAAAATAGGTTAGAAAACTTTGTTGGATTCAAGCTCTTGGATTTAGACAATACAAGTATTAGAGAGTTCAAATCAAGCATTAACTTTCAAAAACAACAAGAAAACATCAACTCCTCTTTCTTACATAGGTTCGGCCCATACATGGAATTTAGGATAGAAAACCTTTTTGAAGTTAAGCTTCTAGATTAAGATCATAAAGGTATTAAAGAGTATGAATCAAGTGATAGGATTTAGAAAAGACACAAAAACATCATACCCATTTTCCTATCTAAGTTTGGCCAACTAGGGCTCTATAGGAAAGAAAATGTTTTTGATCAAAAGCTCTTGGATAATGAGAGTAGAGAACATAACTATGTCATAGAAATTGGTTTCACATTTTTAGGATTTTCCTACAATTTTCTATGAATTTTTGAAGTTCTATATCTAGAAATGAAAAACCATGAAGATGAAGAACAAAAGCTTGGAAAAGAAAGGAGATGATTATGTTACCTAAGATGAGAAAGTACAAGAAGAATTGATGATGATCTTGGTAAGTTTTCACTTGAAAGAACTTGAAGCTTTTGAAGCTTCAAAAATGGAGTTTATGTGTTTATGAAGAAGAAAGTGAGGAAATGAAGATGATGAAGTATTTTTATAGGAAAAGCAGGGTGTAAAACCTTGTGGGGATGGGGGGGGAGGGGGTTAGAAGAGCTTGGGGTTTAAGTTTTGCTTAGGGGTTGTCTGGTTGGTAAAGTGAGTGATTAATGGGTTTTTAGATTAAAAAAACATTATATTCAAAAAGTGTAGTGATGGTTACTTTATGATGTGACATTTGACTCACATCGACATGTCACTCATTTTTCATCAAGTCACATTGGTCATCTCATATCCCCATCCTGCTTCGTTGTGTACCCGGTTAAAGTTTCCGATCGTATTTTTCGACGATTTCACCCGCATAAAATATTATATTTTAATACCGAACGTAAAATTTCCAAAATTACTAAAGTCATTTGAAACACGACAAAAACACTAACCATTTCGTTCATGGGTAAAAATTAGGTTTTATGCTCAGTAAACTTTTACTGTCAGTGAAAACGCAGACCGGGTTTCGTCTGAATTTTCAATCCAAAATTTTACCGTAACCTTCTACCATAAAGTAGACTATGAATATGATTTTATTTTATTCAAAAACACTTTCTAACTTTCAGATTAAAAGTATAAGTATATTTTAATCGGTTGAACAACATAATTAAAATCAGGCTGTTACAATAGCTGCACACCTATTTCTAAGGTGGAAGTGGTCTCAGGAGAACTCTTGATTTTACGTGTATTATATTATCAATACACGGTGTATTATATTACCAATACACATATGTAATTTACGTGTATTATATTACTAATACACGGTGTATTATATTACCAATACACATATGTGTTTTACGTGTATTATATTACCAATACACATATGTCCTTGTGTATTATATTACCAATACACTTTTGTCTTTGTGTATTATATTACCAATACACTTTTGTCCTTGTGTATTATATTATCATACACGGTTGTGGACAACAACACCTATACTTGAATCTCACCAACTCGTTTTATCAACATCCTAGTGCCTGAACCTTCCATTAGAACTTGACACATATATTCTATGTCATAACACTTCTTTAACATACATCATCTAGGTTAGGCACTTCTAAATCATCATTATCCTCACACCGAAAACAATCATCTCTTAGACAACATATATATCTTTGCTTAAAAATCCACTAAGCATAATAATAACAATCAAGCAGATCATGCATAACACAATATCAATCAAAATAAAGTCAGATTCTATCACGGCCTAGCCGTGATAGCCATCACGGCCGTGACAGACATAAAATGCAATAATTCTACAAGTCAGAACATGTCACCGCCTTGCCATGACAACCATCACGGTCGTGACATGCATTCTCCATCTCAATATTCACAAAATTAACCTATGCTGATAAACCTACAATCCCCGAATCAGCATTGGTTTTACAGAAAAGGTTTCCAATTTGATTTTGGTCTTGTCCATTACTCAACTACTAGTAGGGTTTAGGTCGCCCTACACAATTTTCATATAATCTACTACTTATCGATTTCCGACGATAGGTTGATTCTTTCCCCCACCTGAGTTATCACCGTAATTCGGAATTCGTCGCTCTTCGTTATCACACCATAACTTAACAGTTTCTCCTTCAACCAAACAACTCATAACAACAATTAATCAAACTAATCCAACTAGGTCCACTTTATGTTAGGTCGGCCACTTAAATAAAATGAGGGTTGGAGTTCTTTTCTCAACCTAAGCTTTTGGATACTAATTACTTAGGTCCTAGGTAGCTTAGATAAATTGCTATAAGTTGAAAATATGGAATAAAAAACATCCAACCACTTAGGGTAGGGTTTCGGCCTCAAATATATAAATAGGTTAGAAAACTTCTTTTGATTCAAGTTTTTGGATTTCGAACTTACATACTTTAGATAGTTGATATAAATTATGACTTAATTAAAAATTGAACAAAACTTCCTTTATCCAAAAATACCTAGTTTGGGCCTCAACAAGAAAATAAGGAAGGAAAATGATTTTGATTACATACTCCTAGATGATGATAGTAGAGATCATAACTAGATCATAGAAATTGGTTTCACATTTTTATGATTTTTCTACAATTTTCGAGAATTCTTTAAAGTTCTAGATCTAAGAAATGGAAATTCAAGAAATATGAAGAAAATGAATTCAAGAAGAGAGGAGATGATCATGTTACCTTAAGTGTGTGAAGGAAATGAAGAAATGATGATTATCTTGGCAAGTTCTTCAATGGAGCTCTTTGATCAACAATGGAGGTTTTGAAGAAAAATGAAGAAGAAATGGAAGAGATGAAGAAGTGAGTGAAGGGGGGAGGAAGGCCACAATTTTTTTTTGCAGTGGGGGGGGGGGGGGGGGGGGGGTTTATAGGGTAGATCTTATGCATTGTTTGGTTTTTTAGGAATTGGATTAATGTGTTTTGTGGTTATTTAATTAATATATGATTAACCATGGTTAAGTTAAATATAATTATCTAGATATTTTCTAATAAATATGTAGATATTTTCACTAAATATCTAGATATTTTCATCTGTTCTCGGCTCCGTCGATTACCTGATTAACGACAAAATGCTCGGGAATCGTCTAATATCTTATTTTTTTTTTTACAAAAATTTCAAAATAGCATATATCGTTGAAAACGTGATAAAGCCTAGATTATTTCGTTCAATGGTCAAAATTAGGTTTTCTGATCACTAAAATCTTACTGTCAGTGAAAACACTGACGGTTTTCTGTTCGAACTTTCACCAACATTCGTAAGAATAAACATTATATTTTATTTTTGATCAGAAAATTATACTGTCAGTTAAAAAAATGTAGACCGGTTTCCGTCTAAGATTTAAACCCAAATTTTAACCAAATCTTCCTACCGTAGTAGATGCTAGATATGATTTTTTTCTCCAAAATCATTTCCCAAGTCTCAGATAAAAATATAAATAAATATATTTTTACCCTAAGTTAAAAAAGTAATAAAAAATCAAGCTGTTACATTACCACTCCTTTAGCGTAATGCATTTACCTAGAGTAAGGACTTAAGGATTTGGCATTTGACAATGTTCTATTTGCATTGAACCTTAAGTTCAATGAATAACTAATACCTTTTTATCCATGTATGTTTACAGATACGTCTTTGTAGACTTGTCAAATGTATTCAAGGACATTCAATGTCCTATCTGCCTAGGTGCGTAATTTGTAGAAGCTATAGGTTGCTCATATACAACTTATTCTCTGCTGAAAATGTGTGAAGTTGTTCGAAAAGCATGCTTTACTTGAAGTATTTATAGTTTTAGTGAAAATATTGTTTTCATAATGTAGGCGAAAGATTCGTTTAGAATGATTTTTACTTGGTATGATAATTTTTATAGTTATAGGAATGGGAAGATAATCACTTTAAAGTTAGACATTCATAATCTCATTTTAATTGTATGTTGTCTCGCCCTTGCTTTCCCAAGCACAAAATATATTAAAGTGTCTAAGATGGGGTAACCTCTAGTAGCCTAAAATGCTAGTAAAGAATGAATTCAAAGGAAAGAAACCAAAGCAAATTAAATGGATGGGGGAGGGGGAATCTTAATCCACCTATTATATAATGTATATTGTGGAAATTATGTCATCTTCATTAGTATTATGGATATTACCCTGGCTGTGACATAATTTCTCGGTGTATCCAACATTGTATGTCACTCCTTAAAGTCTATATATGACATTTGCTATTTTTTATTGGTAGTATAAAGTTTTAGGGGAAGGGAGGTTGCCTTTTTCCAAGGCCAGTCATGCCAAAGTATACAAAATTTTCTTTGACATAAATATTTGTCAGGCATTTACTCATTACATTAGATGGAGAAGTTAGGATAGATCTTACTTCAATTATAGTTATACAAATTATTTCTTTGGATTCATATCCGTAAAAAGTGCATCGCATTCAGTTGGTTCATTAAACTGGGACAATCATTAACCAGCATGTAGATCCAGATATTTGACATATTTATAATTTTTAGAGTATGTGTATAAAAGACATGATTCATGTAATATTGGATTAAAAGGGTTTTTTTCCTTTACCAGAATGAAAATGTTCTTTGACTTTAGATAACGGAAAAATAAAACATCTGAGTTGTGATTATTTATCCAAACAACTGTGTTTACCCGAATAATTACAAATTACCAAATTGTTGGACATGTTTTATGTTGGTTGATGCGTAGGTATATTTATGCATCTAAGTTAATTGTTTTTTTAGAGATCGAGAGATAGAGAGAATCGTGAATATGAATTATCTCATTAATTAAATAAAATCTAGAATAAGATACAAATCTACGACCCATTTATAATTGTACCGTCCATGAAATTAAGCCATCAATAAGTTTGAACCCTCATGCAGAGAATATGCATACTTGTATATCGGGATAGAGCCGAATGTGGATGATGAGAGCCAATTATAAAAATTTAAGTTCATCCTCCAATTTCATACAAAATATTCATAATCATAAATATATGTTACAAAATTTTAATTAAATTAGTGATCTATCAAAACAAAGAACGTCTTCCTTGCATGTCATGAAAAATCATCTATAGTTCAATCTATACTACACTTTTCAGAAATATTCTTTTCAATGTATACTAGCTAGCAGCCCATCAGTCAAATATTCAGCTTCCATCTTGTTGCGAAGTGTTGTCTTGACTATATTTATAGCTGAAAAAGATCTCTCGATAGTAGCAATAGAAACTAGGAAATGTGAGAATAACAATTACCACTCTATACACAAGAGGATAGACGTATGCGTTTCTAGTTTATACCAACCAATGGCATATAATTAGTAGTTATAGATTATTAATTAGTATTTTAGATTTATTTTTAAAAAATAAAATAGGGGGTCCGCCCCCTATTTGTTCCTACTTGTATATCAAGAGTTGACAACCAATTTCTTACATATTTATCCCTACATGAACTATTAATTTGTTGATATTGTTGAGGCAGAACAATCTATAGGTTAAGATTTTTATCGTCAATAACCGTTAACCTTGTTAGTTTTAACCCACATACAAATAATATGTATAATTGTATAGTGTCAAGATGGCAACTAATCTCTTACATATTTATTTACCCCTATTTTAATTTTTTGGATTTTGTTGTTATGTCTGTTCATGGTCTAGATATTGAGGATTTCTTTTTAAAGATATGTTGATTGCATCTTCATAATCATTTTAAATTTTATTTCCTAGTTATCATATTATGTAAAGAAAATAATTGATTACAATATATGTGTAGGAATTATTTGAAAAACAAGAATTACAATTGAATGTATGCATCGATTTTGCAAAGACTGCATAGACACATATATGCAACTTGGGTTTACCCTCAAACTTTCACTATCTACATAGTTATCTCACTGATTTATGGTTTGGTTGGACATGGTTTATTTTTTACAATTTTTGCCATTTTTCTGAATAGTTTGGACTTGTTTTAATGCAGTACAAATGAATGTCCTGCTTGCGGCACACACTTTGCAAGTCTATCCTAATTGAAAGACAACCTTAGCTATGATGTTTTGATTGCTACTCTATATCTGAATATTGACAAGTATGAAGAACAAATTAAGATGGAAATAATGCATCTTGAATAGAAATATGTATTTTATCTCGTTAGTGGTTTTATTTTCAGAGCACACATGTGATGATGGTAACAACATAGAGACTTCAGAAGTTCATGACGCATCAGAGATTTAGATAAATTTCCTTTTAATTCATTCTAAGATTACTAGATAATATTGGATTGTGTATTATTTAGTGTTATCGATCCCCACCTTTAAAATTAATTCGGCCCAATAGCCGTGCCAACGGCTAACTAGGAAATTGTTAGCCGAAGATGGAAATAGCCGATGGAGAAGGAAGCACATTCGGGTAAGGAATGGGTTGGACCTTGTTGATGGGCCAGGCTTGAAAGATAGAGTAGGCTGAAGCTTAAAGGGCCGCTAGTTGTTGGAAGGAGTTAAAGGACTGAGAAACGCATAAGTGTGGAGCTCACAAAGCTGTTGCCAACGGATGGCACAAAACATGCCGAGAAAATAGGAGTTGAGCTGTTGAGGGGTAGCCGTTGTGGCTGTTGCGGTTGAGAAACATGGGTAGCTGAGTTGGGGATAGTTGCATGTATTTAGTCGGTTTAGCAAGTTAGAAAATGATTATAGATAATTAGGCTTATCCTATAAATACCTATTGTACTTATTGTAAAAACATACGACAACACCCAATACAAATTTTTAAGCTTTGCTTACTTACATTTGCCTTTACTTCCAACTTTTCTTTAGTCTTGCTTTACTTATTGCAATTTACTTTATGGCAGCTTACTTCCAAGCCGATTAAGTCCTTTTTTCTTTAGTTCTTACCCTTTTCTTGTTCACCTTGTTACAAAAACTTTCTTTAGTGAGTTTGGGAACCCTTTGCTAGAAGTTGGATTTTACTTCTTGTTCAAATCACCTGACATCTTATTAAAATCCGTACGTGTTCCTCGGCTGAATTTCCATTTGACTGATTAGCTAATTTACACGTAAAACAAATTTGGCATGCCCGATGGGGCTCTCAAAGGTGAACTCATTGAGAAATTTCCATCTCCCGGTTCAGATTACCCTTGGTGTATGCACCTAAGGTCTGGTTAGAACCTTAGCAGTATGGATACTAGTCAAGCAGGCAAGAAGAACGGGTCCAAGAAGACACTAGAAGGGGCTCCACAGCCTACTCTGCGGATGCAAACTACTCCACAACCTATGGGAATTTCGGTATCTTCAACCTTAATTTCTACCCCTGGGGTAGAAAGCTCTGATCAGCCTCAGTCGTTAATGATGACCACCTCGTTTATTCGAGATCAAATTGATCAGGGGATGAATGATTGGATGTATCATATGTCAAGGCAACTTTCAGAGATCGTGAAGCCTATGGTACACAATGAGTTGCATTTTGTTAGAGAAGCTGAGAAAAAATAATCCAACACGGGTGAGGCTTCGGCCCATTCGATCGTCATAGCTGGCATTCTTGCTGGTGGACAAATTCAGGCAGGGCCACTATCAATGGTCCAGCTGAGTATGGGCATGCTCCAGGTGTTTCCTATGTACCAGCCTCCACACCCTGATAGTGTACAGTCGAGCTTACAATTCGGGCAAGTACAAGTGCCCAGAAGGCCCCCTCATATAGCAGGAACAGTTGGCTTACCGTGCCTGGCGCCTAACAGGCTTGTGATAGGTGTCGGTCCATAGGTTGCCATGACTGGGGGACACGATTTACTCGACTGTTGCAGTTCCTACCAGGTATATTGCCGATTACGTGGGAGACCTGCCTTGGCCTAATGATAGTGTGATTTTACATCATATTTCCTGTACACTTTTGCATGCATTTTTCATATAGATTAGGCATTCTTAATTTGATTTTAGTTAGTTTTTCCCTTGGAACGGGTGAAGCGGTTTCTTGGTGTTGTTTTGCAGGAATTTAAGGAAAAATGCTCAGAATTAGCCTTGATGGAGCTTGGATGAAATAGAGCTTGAAAAGTAAAGAAAATGAGCCAAGCAGAGCCCATCACGGCCTGGCCGTGATGATCATCACGACCATGATCAAGAAAACTGAGAAGATTGAAGGCAACAGTCAGAAGCTGTCACGGCCTAGCCGTGATAACCATCAAGGCCGTGACATGCGAAACAGAACCGATCACGGCCTAGTCGTGATGAGGCTCACGGCCGTGATGCTCCAAATTTGAAAGCGCGCCCACCCCAGAACACGTCACGGCCTGGCCGTGATGGCCATCACGGCCGTGATGCGTGGCCTTTCTATAAATAGAATGCAGAATTGACAGAGAATTCTGGATTGATTCCAGAGTGGATTCTGGGGATCTCTGACACGGACTTTCAGACCTAAAAATAGAGACCTTGGAGACTGTGGCTAAGGAAGGATTGTAACCCTAGAACGGAGTTGCTGAGAGGGGCTGATGTGACGATAGTGGAAATCTCCCATGGAGTTTCTTCTCCCCTCTTCTCTTATTTCTCTGGTTTTTGCTTTCTCTTTTATGAGTAGCTAATCCCCGTTTGTTGGGATTAGATGTAATCAAACTGATTATTATGTATTTGCCTTGACTGATTATTCTGTGTTCATGCCTTCGTATTAGTGATTAATTTTCCATGCTTAATGCTTGTTGTGGCTAGCACCCCCATGACTCGATTAGTGTTTTGGTATGCAATTGGGAAATTCGTATTAGAACCGGAATTGAATTTAATCACCTAGTAACCCTTGCATCTAGGAATGGAGTTTGGTTTACTAGTAATCGCGTAATCCCTAATCCTAATGCAAATTCATTAATCTATGCCACCTAAGGAATTAGGGTCTATTAGTGGATTTAGGATCTTGTCATCCGAGGAATCGGGGCTTGAGTAGTTTAGTGGATTGATTTTAATATTTGAAGCATGAATGAGAGGTATCTAGTCCTGGTAGTGAATGAGGCAGAGGTTTGGTGAAGTCTAGTCCCAACATATCCTTTTCGCATTCCAAGTTCTCGACAAAAATACAAAAAGATTTTATTCCTTTATTTTGTTTGTTTTGATTTCTCTTCATAGTCTAGATAGTTGCCGAATTTGCGAATTGGTAATTGACATCCGATCCCCGTGGATACGATAACCGGTCTCACCACCGTATTACTTGCACGACTGGGTATACTTGCCCAGATCCGTCGACATCTAACATCCCTCCTACCCCAGTAGGCACTCTCGAGGGGTTTCCTCATATGTAGACCATTCCTGTCATAGTGGATCTTCCATGTGTTAATGTACCTCAGGTTACTCCAATTCAGCCGATTCCTTAACCATGGATGAATAAATACCCTTACCCGGGTAATAACCAGGGGGCAACCCCCATTCAGGAGCAACAATGTGAGATGCCTTATCAGCCAGGAGGTGTACCTGCTAGTCCTGTTCAACCACCAGCACCGAATCATGCAGGTGACAGGTGTCCTCAGCTAATAGGCCCAGAAATGATAGCCGAGACAATGAGGAGGCACTTTGGAATCCAGCTAATGTTGCTGGATAGGTATGTGTACAAAAAACCTTACCCTGAGTGGGTGGATAGAATGATGCCTCTGCCTAGGGGATTCAAAACTCCTGACATCACTACCTTCTCAGAGGAGGACGGTAAGTCAACTATGGAGCACATCGGCAAGTTTACTGCTTAATGTGGGGAAGCCAACCAAAACTAGTTTTATAAGCTCCAACTGTTCCCTTTATCATTAACTGGAGCAGCCTTTACTTGGTATTCTGCCTTAGCTCCTAACTCCATTCAAAATTGGACTGACATGGAGCGTTGTTTCCATGATAGATTCTATATGCCTCAGCCTATTGTGACTGTGGCTGACATAATGAATCTGAGACAACTAGTGGATGAACTAGTGACTGAGTATCTGGAAAGATTCAGGAAATTAAGGAGCAACGTACTGTGCAGCTTCCTGAGGCTGAATATTCTTCAATGGTCATTAGCAATATGGATCCTTGATGAGTGTGATTTCACCTCATATTTCATTTGCATTTTTGCATGCATTTTCATATAGTTTAGGGAATTTTCATTTGATTTTTGTTAGTTTTTACCTTGGAACGGGTAACGCGGTTTTGCGGTGTTGTTTTGCAAAAATTAAGGAAAAAATGCTCAAGATCGACCATGATGGAGATTGGATGAAGATAGAGCTCGAAAAGTGAAGAAAATGAGCCAAACAGAGCCCATCACGGCCTAGCCGTGATGACCATCACGGCCATGATCAAGCAGAGCTGAAAACAAAGAAGGTAAAAGTCAGAATTGGTCACGGCCTAGCCATGATGACCATCACGACCGTGACATGTCAGTTGAACCAGACCCTCAACAGGCAGAACTGATCATGGCCTAGCCGTGATGAGCACCACGACCGTGACAAACCAAAATTTGAAAGCGCGCCCATGCCAAAACCCGTCACGGCCTGGTCGTGATGGCCATCACGGCCGTGACATGCATTATTCCTAATCTATAAATAGGGCATCTGGGCAGAACATTAGAAAGGAGACTTTTACCCTAAATCTCTGAACCAGGGGCCGCTGTGACTATTGTGGAAAGCTTCCATGGAGTTTCTTCTCTCCTTTGTTTCTATTTCTTTTATTTTGGCTTTCTCTATCACTATGAGTAGCTAAATCCCTTTTTGTTCGGATTAGATGTAGCTAAACTGAATCTCATGTATTTGCCTTGATTGATTAATCTATGTTAATGCCTTCTTTATTAGTGTTTGATTCCTATGCTTAATGCTTTTTGTGGCCTGATCATCCATGAATCGTTCTGAGATTTGATTTGCAATGGGGACATTCATATCATTTCTTGATCTGGAATTAATCACCCAGTAAACCTTGCATCTAGGAATGGATTTTGGTTTATTAGTAATCGTGTTATCCCTACTCTTAATGCAAATTCATTAATTAGGCCACTTAAGAAATTAGGGTCTAATTAGGGGATTTAGGCTCTTGTCATCTAAGGAATTAGGACTTGAGTAATCTCGTGGGTTGATTTTAATGTTTGAAGTATAAACTGGATTGGTGGTCTTAGTATTGCATGAGGCAAAGGTTTAGTGAAGTTTAATCCCAACATCTTTCATCATACTTGAAGAATCCTTTTTGCATTCCAAGTGTTTGATAAAAATCCTAAAAGAATTTGTTTCTCTTATTTTGTTTATTTTAACTCTTGTTGGGCTTGGTATTTACTATTGAGCTTCCTTCCATCCAAATATCCGCTTAGATAGTAGTTGATTTGTTACGTTCTAGTACTTGTCTCAGTCCTCGTGGGAACAATATCCCTCTTACCTCTTTATTACTTGTACGACTGGGTATACTTGCCTAGATCCGTCGTCCAACAATCCTCAGCTTAGGGAGAAGCTGGTAGGGCAGGATTTCACTTATCTAAGTCAGTTAGCTTCCGAGGCCTCTAGAATTGAGCAATATATCCTGAAAAAGGAAAGGAGATCTAGCAGGAACAGAGGCCCTCGCCTTATCAATGTGATTGATGTTGATGATGCAGACTATCCATCAGATGACTCAGCCGAGCAATCGACAGACATCATGGCCGCTGAAATATTAAGGGGAAAACCATATTCTTGCCCAGCTTTGAGACCCCTTAAAGGGAAGGAGCTGCAAACTTCTGAGAGCAGAGTGGAATACTCTTTTGATATTTCCAAGGCAAACCAAATATTTGATCACCTCCTGAAGGACCGGTCGATTAAATTGAACGAAGGACATCAAATTCCCCCAACTGAAGAATTGAGGGGAAAAAAATATTGTAAGTGGCACAATTCTTATACTCATGCTACTGCCAACTGTATAATATTCAGAAAGGCTATACAAAAAGCCATGAAGGAAGGAAGGTTTAAACTAGCCGAAAAAGAGATGAATGTCATTACAAATCCATCCCTTTGGAAGGGGTTGATATGGTTTCCTTCTCGGGAGAGACAGTATCCGGCTCACAATCTAAAAGATGGAAACAACCGATATGCCGCCAATGGAGACAAAGGGGAGTGTTTGATGAGCCAGATGGGGCAGGGAGAGCTCTAGCTGTGTGTGATCAGTCTAAAACGATAGATCAGAAACCATTTGTGTTCGACAGACTAAAGAGACCCCAGATGGATAAAAAGGAGGAGGGAAAGAAAGATGCACCGGCTGAGTGCAATAGGCCCACAGTGTTCAGCAGGTTGGAGAAGAGTCGGCCTAGTAGAAGGTTGGAGCCAAGCTACATCGGACATATTGTGAGGTGTATAGAGCCCCAAATGGGAAGACCATTATGGTCCCCAGGGACAAAGAGAACGAGGAAATGCCCGGGGTGTTTGGCAGATTAGATTTCTCAGGTGCGAGGAGGGATTTTGAAAGAAAAAGGAATCATGCACTCAAGTCTGGGGAAACAACAAAAGAGGCTCCGAGAGGAAACATAATAAGAATTTTGCCGATATGCACGATAATATTTCGGCTAATGACAGGCTACCTATAACGGACGAGGCTCCTGTACCAGATAAAGGTAAGAGAGTAGCTCATTTCGATGTGGAAAAAGGCATGACCACACTGAAGATTACTGTACAAAATGAGGAATCAATCAGACCCCAGCGTATGGTCAAACCACCATCTAAGGTGGAAAAGGAAGACTGGTTCATCAACAAGTATACAAAAGGGAAACATCCTGTGGAAAAGGGACTAGTAGTGATGACCAGAACGCAGAAAAGAAGGGCACAAAGGAATAAATCACTACAAAGAATGAAGTAGAACTTGGCCATGCTAGTCGAGGTTAAAAGTATTGATCATACTGAGATCAAATCTCCTCGGGTGGCAGAGATCCTAGTGACTGCTTTTTGGCAACCGAAAGGAGGAACGGCTACTCAGGAGGAAAAGTAGGATCTAGCGCAATCAAAAAAACCCGAATTGTTTGGGAAAGGAAGAACAAGAGTTCCAAGAGATGATTAACGAGTTGGAGACAGCCGAATTGGAGGAAGGGCCAATGATAACAGCGGAAGAGCAGGTCCCTCTAACAGTGGAGGAAATGGAGGAAGAACTAGGAATAGATCTTCAATTCGGAGATTCTGTATTGGATTCCATATTCGGAGATGACATAGACCAACTTTCGGCTAATACCAACGTGGTAGGACTAATTCCTAGTGAGTTCTTGGCTTGGCAGAAGAAACCTGAGAAATTGGAAGGTGACTGTTTGCCGAGGAAGTCGAATGGACTGTTTTAACTCCTATTCCAGAAGAGCCCAAGATGGAATTTCCCAAACCAGCAGGGTAGATGACCAAGCACTTAAAACCCCTATACATCAGGGCTCAGGTTAATGGTAAGACTATTGGCCGAGTCTTGGTGGATGGAGGAGTAGTGTTAAATATAATCCCTTTAGTCACCATGAAGAAGCTGGGTAGAACTAGGCAAGATTTAATTCCTACAAATATGAAGATGACTAATTTCACAGGGGTTGCCACGGCTGCTTTAGGAATTTTGGTAGCCGATATCACCGTTGGAAGCAAAACCTTGAGCTCTGCCTTCTTTGTGGTAGATTTTAAGTCCACTTACTCCATATTACTGGGAAGGGATTGGATTCATTCCAGCCAGTGTGTGCCTTCTACTATACATTAAACGCTAATGTTTTGGGATGGTGACAAGGTAGAATCAGTTGTAGCCGATAAGAATCTTTTCACGGCTGACGTTAAGATGGCTGAGGATATATTCTATTCGCCCCGGCTAGAGCCTATAACTATTCCTAAAGGATATGAAGAAGAATCATATGAGTCTTGCAACCTGACAGCCAATGGGTTTGATATCAATATCCAGGCGATTTACGGACCCTACAGTTGTGTTTAGATGAATAACAAAACTCAAGTAATCAAGGACCTAAGACATAGGCTGACGTCCTTGGAAGTTGAGCAAAGGGTTGGTGCAGCCATCTCTATGGAGTTAGGAGGAATTCAAGAAGAAGAATGCTCGACTGTTATGCCTAGGGGGCATGAATGTGAGAAGAGGTGGGAGTCTCCAATCAACCGGAAGATTCCTACCTTTTCAGATGAAGATCTATTGTTGGCTGTTAACCTAGGAACTGAGCAGGAGCTGGGAATGATAAGAATAAGTGGTTTACTGAGTGAGGAAGAGAGAAATCGGCTGGTCAGTCTAGTGAAGAGTTACAAGGATTGTTTCGCATGGGACTACCATGAGATGCCATGGCTTTCTAGAGAACTGGTAGATCATCGGTTGCCGATTAAAGAGGGATTTAAGTCTCATAAGCAAGCTGCAAGGAGGTTCAACCCAGAAGTAATGCCAAAGATTAAAAAGGAAATGGAACAGCCACTTAAAACAATATTTAATCATACGGCCAGATATGTTGAATGGCTGTCGAACATTGTTCCTGTAATTAAGAAAAGTGGAAAAGTTAGAATTTATAGTGAATATAGGAATTTAAATCTTGCCACTCCTAAAGATGAGTATGTAATGCCTATAGCTGACATGCTTGTTGATTCTCTAGTCAAAAATGGAATTTTAACATTAATGGATGGATATTATGGGTATAATCAGATATTTATAGCCGAGGAGGATGTCCATAAGACAGCTTTCAGGTGTCCTGGCGCCGTTAGGATATTCAAATGGCTAGTCGTGCCATTTGGGTTGAAAAATGCTGGCGCCACGTACCAAAGAGCCATGAATGCTATCTTCCATGAGTTGATAGGGAAGAACATGGAAGTATATATTGATTTTGTAATAGTAAAATCCCATGACTTTAATCAACACTTAGCCGATTTAGAGCAAGCTCTTAAGGAAATGAGGAGTCATAATTTAAAAATGAATCCTGCCAAATGCTCTTTTGGTGTATCGGCTGGAAACTTTTTAGGTTTTCTAGTGCATAAACATGGGATTGAAGTAGACAAAAACAAGGCTGAAGCCATCTTGGACGCAAGACCTCCTCATAATAAAAAGGAATTGCAAAGCCTGATTGGAAAAATCAATTTTCTAAGACGGTTCATTTCAAACTCAGTTGGTAAGCTAAAGGCTTCTTCTCCACTATTAAAGCTAAAAGATGTAGATGAAATGGTGTGGGGGAAAAGAGCAACAACTTGCTTTCGAGCAAGTAAAACAATGTTTAGTTAACCCTCCGGTGCTAGTTCCACCAGTATCAGGGTGGTCATAAAAATTGTATATATCGGCTACCCCAAAGTCAATCGGTTGCTTGTTAGCACAGGATGATGAGGATGGAAACGAGAGATCCATCTATTATTGTTGATGTTTTGGCAAGTGCACCAAATCGCGACAAGTAATAGAGTGAGAGTAGAGTATCGTTCCCAACGAGGATTGAGATTAAGTATCAACATAGCTTAAGCAATTGATATTTGAACTAATGAATTTCATGTTTATATAAGACTACAAGAATATTGAATTTAATGTTGTCACAAAAATGATTGAATCAAGTAAAAGTAAAGAGTGAAATCAATATAGGTAAAGCGGTTAGGTATCGGAATCCTCCAATTCTTCACTTGACGTAACCTTATTTAATCCTAACTTCAATTCATTTCATACAATTGACATTCAAATCACTAACCTAGATTTATCCCTTAGGTGATAATCCTTTTGTACCAATTAAGAACCTTAATTCCTTAGGTGATTCAAGAATTAGCACAAACAATAAGCATGAGATTCATAATAATGAATTGCAATAGAGTTCTATTCCTAGAATCAACATTCCAATGGTAATCTACTTCAATTCCAATCCAATTAACCAATTTTCCAATTGAGAAATTGAATCTAACATCAATCCAATAGAAGCATTAAGCATAGAAGCAGTTACTCAATTTGAATGAAATATAATTGAAATCAGAAATCAAAGTCAATTACATCATATTCTAAATTGAAATCATCCTAACCTAACCTAATTGATCTAGCAACTCATAATATAAAAGGAAGATATGAAAGAACTTGAGTAGGAGAGTGTGGAAGACTCCATGGAAGCTCCAAGTCTTGTTCCCAAGCTTGAATCCTCAAGGAAGTGGAGAGAAATTGATGAACCAAAGTGAGAAAATGTGAAAAATGAGCCAAAGATCCTTCTAACTCTGCTCAAGTGCGAATTTATACAAGTTCTGTGCGTCGCCCAGCGCTGAGCGCCCCTGGCCAACGCAGGGTGCCCTACTGTATGCGAAACAGCCTTTTCTGTCTTTCCTGGCGCTGAGTACCCAAAACATAGTGCTGGGCACTGGCTTCTATCAGCTTGCTGGCGCTGACCACCCTTATCCCAGCGTTGGGCCATGGCTGGGCCGCTCTCTATACTACTGTTTCCTTTCGTTTCTGTCTGGGCTGAGCACTCGGTTCCAGAGCTGAGCACTGGACTACTATTCCTGCACATTTGCAACATATTTTGAGTGTCTTTTTCACACAAATAAAGATCCAATGAATCCAAACTTTATTCACATCAAAGTATGTATTTTCCTATCATTTTTCCTATGATTCCTAAGATTATATACAAACTCTTTCCTAATTACACTTCCAAACTAACATATTTTACACATTCATCAAGATATTTTGCATATCTTAGCCGATTGATCAATGATCCTGAAACGAGATATACTCCCATAGAAAAGCATTGTTTGTCGCTTTTTAATGCGTGCACTGATGAATGTGCAAAATATGTTAGTTTAGAAGTGTAAATAGGAAAGAATTTGTAAATAATCTTAGAAATCATAGGAAAAGTGATATAAAAATACATATTTTGATATGAACAAAGTTCGGATTCATTGGATCTTTATTTGTGTGAAAAATACACTCAAAATATGTTGAAAGTATGCAGGAATAGTAGTCCAGCGCTCTGTTCTAGAACCGAACGCTCAGGCCAGACAGAAACTGAAGAAAACAGCAGGAGCAGGGCATGAACCAGCACCCAGCGCTGGTGTTGGGGCGCTCAGCGCTAGGATACACACATCAAGGTAGCTCTTAGCGCCAGCCTTGGGCGCTCAGTGCTAGAAGGGGATAGAAGCTCCGTTTCACAGTATCAATCCAGTGCTCAGCACTGGTCAGGGGCACTCAGTGCTAAGCGACGTGCAGAAGCTCTGTAAATGCGATCTTTGACAGATTAGAGAGGATCTTTTGCTCATTTTTACAATTTTGCTCACCTTTGTTCATCACTTTCTCTCTGGATGCTTTGGTGGTTCAAGCTTGGGAACAATATTGGGAGCTTCCATGGCTTCCTCCACTTACATCTACTCAAGTTCTTCCTTCTCATCTCTTTCTATTATGAGTTGCTAGATCTTTTAGGTTAGGTTTAGGATAAACTTGATTGAATCTTGGTATAATGAAGTTTGATTTGTGATTTCAATGCAATTTCGTTCAGTTTGATTAACCTATTCTATGCTTAATGCTTTTCTTAGATTGATCAACCATGAAATGATGATTAGATTCAATTTCACAATTGGAAAATTGGTGATTGAATTGGAAATGAAGTAGATTATTATTGTAATGTTGATTCTTGGAATAGAACTGCAACGCAATACATTCTTGTGAATCCAATGCTTAATGTTTGTTCTAATCTTGCATCACCTAAGGAATTATGGTTCTTTATTTGTAACAAAAGGATTATCACCTAAGAAATTAGGGATAAATCAAGATTAGTGATTTGAATGTCAATTGAATGAGTTGGATTGAGATTAAAATTGAACAAAGTTACATGAGGTGAAAATTGAAGGATTTCGATACCTAACCGCTTTTGCCTATATTGAATTCATTATTTAATTACTTGTTTCATTCATTTGTGTGATAATTCTAAATACAAGAAAATCATTTACTCTTTTATAAACATGAAATTCATTGGTTCAAATATCAATTGCCTAAGCTACGTTGTTACTTGAAACACAATCCCCGTTGGGAACGATTCAAGGAGCTCTTAAGGAAGTGTCCTAATCATGGGTTTGATGATATCCAACAAATGCAAATCTTTTGCAATGGGTTGAGGCCATCTACAAAGCTTATGCTAGATGCATCGGCGAGAGGTTCTATGAATTCAAAAATCGCGGAAGAAGCTTTGAGATTGGTTGAAGCAATGATATCTAATGATTACCTCATGAATCACGATAGAGGAGGCACATCAACAAAAGGGATGATAGAGCTTAACTCTCAAAATGAAATTTTGGCTCAAAACAAAATCATCACTAATCAATTGGAGGCAATCACAAAGCAACTAAATACTATGAGTTTAGGGCTAATGCAAGCACAACAAGTTATGAGATGTGATTTTTGTGGTGGAGAGCATGATAATGGTAATTGTGAAGCATCTCTAAGTTCTCAAGAAGAAGCAAAGTACCTGAGGAATTTTCCAAGACAAGGGCATAATTTTTACTCAAACTCCTATAATCAAAATTAGAAGAAGCACCCTAACCTTCCTTGGTCACAAGAAGCTCCACAAGATAACACATCTTCACAACAACCACTACTTCAAAATCAACCACATCGTGATACCGATGAGAGAATGAACAAGTTGGAGAGAACTCTTGCACAATTCATCCAAGTCACACAATCTAACTTCAAGAATACCGATGCATCAATCAAGAACCTTGAAGTGCAGATTGGACAGCTATCTAAACAAGTTTCAAATGCTTTAAGTGCAGGATTTTCTGGAAAGTTAGTAGAGCCGGTTGTTGATCATTCCACAAGTCAAAATGCTGAAAATTCTGAATTGGGAAAGAAGATGGTTGTGACTAGTGAGAGGGAAGATAGTTCAAAGAGAAAGGAAGAGTTGGAACCTCAAGATGATAGGAAGGAAAAGAAGCTGAAATTAGTAGATGAAAATTCTATATTGAGGAAGATGAAGAGTCAACTTTCGAAAGAAAGGGGCAAGCCACAAGAGTTTCCTTCTTATGTGAAAGTGCCATATCCAATTGAGAAGAAGAGGAAAGAGAAATAAGAGCAATTTGATAGGTTCTTGGATATCTTTAAACAATTGAAAATAAATATTCCTTTTGCCGAAACATTAGAGCACGTGCCATCATATGCAAAGTTCATGAGGGAATGGCTTGCAAAGAAGAGAAAATTTGAACCAAGTGAGGTAGTGACCTTGACTGAAAATTGTAGCTCAATTCTGTAACACAAACTCCCACCTAAGTTGAGGGATCCCGGATCGTTCACTATACCATGTGTCAATGGAGATGTAATAAATGCTAGAGCCCTATGCGACCTTGGAGCAAGTATCAATCTTATGCCATTATCCATGATGTAGAGGCTTGGTATTCATGACGTGGAACCAACCATGATCTCATTGCAACTTGCGGATAGATCAATTAGGAGACCATCTGGTTTGGTGGAGGACTTGCTTGTGAAAGTAGGAAAGTTCATATTTCCCATGGATTTCTTTGTCTTGGATATTGAGGAAGATGTGATCATTCCTTTGATTTTTGGAAGAGCCTTCTTAGCTACCGTCGGAGCCTTAATAGATGTACCAAAATGCGAGCTTATATTGAGGGTGAAAGAAGAACAAATGGTTGTGAACATGTTTGACAAGGAGCCTATAGATACTTCACCAATTATCCATGCTCAAGTTCATTTTGTACAAAATCAAGAGGTTCAAGAAATTCACAAAGATGAACATGAGAAGAAAAAGAAGAGCAATGGAAAAAGAAGGAAAAATAAGAAGAAGTCTCAATGGTCATCTCAATTCCAACCACTTTGGCCAAAAGAGGATCATTCATCACAGAAGGGCAATACACCATTGTTTGATATTAAGAACAAAGTGCGGAGTGGTGGAAAGAAAAGCACCAACAATGCTCCATTCTTCTCATCATTCAAACCACCTTGAGCATCAAATAATCAGGTGTCAAGCTAGTGGTGTTAAAGAAGTGCTACTCGAGAGGCAATCGAAGCATTTTCTTGTTGCATTCTTGTTCTTTTTGTTTCTATGAAAAACATAAATAGTTCATTGAGTTATTGAGTGGTTCCTTGATGTGTAGGTCATTTAGTATGGTGTAATTGCATTGAATTGTTATGCAGGCACATCTAAGGAAAAAGGACCAAAGGAAAGGGAGAAATGGCACAAGAAATGGAGAAAATGACCCTCTGTGGGCACCGGGTGCTACTGTGAGCGCTGAGCGCAAACAGAAAGCAGATTCAGTAGAAAATACTGCACCTTGGGCGCTGTGCGCAGGTTTCTAGTGCTGAGCACTAGCCAGTGTAAAAATAAATAATTGTTTTTTGCACATGCTCATCAAATGTGCAGAAAAAAAGGGGGTGCTCTAAACTCTTTACTTTTTAATCCTCCTTAATTGATAGTTAGTTTTAGTTGAATAAATTGCCCAAACTTGCATATCGTGCACAAAAAATTGTATTTTGAGTGGATTCTTGTGTAGTTTCTCTAGTGAGCATAGAACTTTTGCTTGGCTGAAATTTCTTACACCATGCATTTTGTGCTTGCCGAGCACATGATTTCATTGAAACCATTGATCCTTGTAAATTGCTTGCACCAATTTTTCACGCTATGATTGATGCAATGTTGGATGTACGGATTTCTCTTGCACAAAATCCAAAATTGTGAGCTTTTAAGCCTAAACACTCTGGCACATAATCCAGATGACTTGATTTCTTTCATGTGTGCTTGTCCATCACTTTCATATTCTCACTTTTTCTTTCATTGATGCTTGTCATTGTTGCAATGTTCTTGCATATGCATATATGATTGAGGCACCATTTCTTTGCTTAAGCTCAGGGCCATAATTGTCATCCTAACATTTACCATTTTTGAGCCCAATTGAGCCTTAGCCTATTCTTCTCTGCATAATAGCACATTATAAGCCAAAAGATTGAAAAACAATTTTCTCCCACTACTTAAGCTTAGAGGAATGTTTAAACTTAAGTTTGGGGGTTGTTCTCTTGCTTTGAGACAAGCAAGCAAATTAAGTTTGGGGTGTGAGTAGGTCACTAAAGATGTCTACTATGAAAAAAAAATTGAAAAAAACAAAGTGTGAAAGAAAGACAAAGATAAAGAAAAATAGAAAAAGCCAAAAAGAGGAAAGTAAACAAAGAAAGTATACAAAAGTGAGAAAAAGGCAAAAGATAAAGAAAAGAAAATGAAACTAGAAACAACAAAAGAAAAAGAGAAAAAAGAGAGTTGTAAATAAAAAAAAGGAAATAGTGCAAATTGTGTTCTTGTGTGCTTGTGAACTAGCTAAGCAAGGGAAATTCCAAGAGTCCACATTCCTTGAAGCCAAAGTAGTCTAGTCTATATACTTGATGTTATCCACCCCCACCTTAGCCCCATTACATCCAAATAAAAGACCTCATGATATGTGTTGCATTGACATTTGTGATGTGTGTTCTTAGCACCTTGTCAAGATTAGGATTGGGGAATGCATTTTGATTGGAATTGAGAGCAAATATCACCAAGTGAGGATGGGTGAAACACTAAATAGAGAGGTTGCAAGAGAATATTTTGTGCATTCAATGGAGCTGATTTTGTAGTGTGTTTGATTGTTTTGAAGCATGAAGCTTGTGATCAATTGGAATTGATAAATGATTGTGTGATGCTTGTGCATTTTGCAAAAGTGTTAAGGAATTGAAGTTTTTCATGAGTAATGTGCTTCACAAGGGAATTGAACATGAAAACAAACTCAATCACCCCTATTTTGAATTTAATTGTTTGCTTGAGGACAAGCAAAATCTCTAAGTTTGGGGTTTTGATGAATGTGCAAAATATGTTAGTTTGGAACTGTAATTAGGAAAGAATTTGTAAAAAATCTTAGAAATCATAGGAAAAGTGATAGGAAAATACATACTTTGATATGAATAAAGTTTGGATTCATTGGATCTTTATTTGTGTGAAAAAGACACTCAAAATATGTTGAAAGTATGCAGGAATAGTAGTCCAGTGCTCAGCTCTGGAACCAAGCGCTCAGCCCGTACAAAAACGGAAGAAAACAGCAGAAGCAGGGCATGAACCAGTGCCCAGTGCTGGTGTTGGGGCGTTTTGTGCCAGGATGCACACAGCAAGGTAGCGCTCAGCGCCAGAAGGGGACATAAGCTCCGTTTCACAGTATCAGTCCAGCGCCCAGCACTGGCCAGGGGCGCTCAGCACTGGGCGACGCGCAGAAACTCTATAAATGCAATCTTTGACAGATTAGAGATGATCTTTTGCTCATTTTTAGAATTTTCTCACCTTTGTTCATCACTTTCTCTCTGGATTCTTTGGAGGTTCAAGCTTGGGAACAAGATTTGAGCTTCCATGGCTTCCTCCACGTACATCTACTCAAGTTCTTCCTTCTCATCTCTTTCTATTATGAGTTGCTAGATCTTTTGGGTTTGGTTTAGGATGAACTTGATTGAATCTTGATATAATGAAGTTTGATTTGTAATTTCAATGCAATTTCGTTCAGTTTGATTAATCTCTTCTATGCTTAATGCTTTTCTTGGATTGATCAACCTTGAAATGATGATTAGATTCAATTTCACAATTGGAAAATTGGTGATTGAATTGGAAATGAAGTAGATTAATATTGTGATGTTGATTCTAGGAATAGAACTTCAATGCAATACATTCTTGTGAATCCAATGCTTAATGTTTGTTCTAATCTTGCATCACCTAAGGAATTAGGGTTCTTGATTTGTAACAAAAGGATTATCACCTAAGGAATTAGGGATAAATCTAGATTAGCGATTAGAATGTCAATTGACTGAGTTGGATTGAGATTAAAATTGAAAAAAGTTACATGAGGTGAAAATTGAAGGATTTCGATACCTAACCGCTTTTGCCTATATTGAATTCATTCTTTAATTACTTGTTTCATTCATTTGTGTGATAATTCTAAATACAAGAAACTCATTTACTCTTTTATAAACATGAAATTCATTGGTTCAAATATAAATTGCCTAAGCTACGTTGTTACTTGAAACACAATCCTCATTGGGAACAATACTCTACTCTCACTTCATTAGTTGTACCATTTGGTACTTTTGCTAAACCAACAACATGCCGCAAGTTGGAATATTACCTCTTGCCGAGAGAGGTCTAGGTAGTATGTAAGATAGACATCGTAAATTACTTACTGCACATGCCCGTCTTGCAAGGACGTCTGATGAAGTGGACCATCAAGCTAAGTGCTTACACATTGAAATATGTGCCTCTCAGGGCAGTAAAGGGGCAAGCCCTAACAGATTTCCTGGCTCAGTATCCTTGTGTGGACGTGGTTGATCCCCTAGCTGAGGTGATCTATTGTGTTAACCTAAAGCCTTGGATCTTAACTTTTGTTGGATCCCGAACTAATAAGGGATATAGGACTGGAATTTCAATCACAAGCCCTACAGGGAAAAACTGGAAATTCATGCATCAGCTGAGGTTAGGATGCTCAAACAACCAAGCTGGGTGAAGCTTTAATTTTAGGGTTAAAAATATTATGGTCCATGGGAGCCAAGGAAGTCCAGGATATGGGAGATTCCTAATTAGTAATAAGGCAACTGTCTGGGGAGTACAAGTGCAACAACCCAAACTTGGGAGAATGTCACAAAACGGCTAGCAGTTTGTAAGACAGTTTGCCAATGTAGTGATAATGCATATACCTAGAGGGGATAATGGTGAAGCAAATGATTTGGCACAACATGCTTCTGGGTATAAGGAGACCTTTGAAAATGTTCAGCCCTGGGATAATCGGCTCAAGGAGCTCTTTATTGGAGAAGTAGATGTAGCCGATGACTGGAGGACTGAACTTACGAAGTATTTACAAGATCTTTCTTCCTCTTCAACTTTCCAACTGAGGCAAAAGGCCTTAAAGTATATCTTGGTAGATGAAGATCTACACAAGAAAGGATTGGAGGGGATTTTTCTAAAGTGTCCAAGCAAAGTTGAGACCATGAGAATTATGGGGGAAGCGCATGAAGAGATATGTAGTTCACATAGGTAAGGATCTGTGATGCGTTGGCTAATACACAGATATGGATATTATTGGCCAACCATCAATACAGACCGTCATGCTTATGCTAAAGGTTATGAAGATTGTCAAAAGCATGGGCCAATCCAGAGAATCCCAGCCGAAGATATGCACTCTATTGTTAAGCCTTGGCCATTCCGAGGTTGGGCAATGAATCTGATTGGAAAGATATACCCTTCATCTTCCAAAAGACACTCATTTATTACCGTTGCCACTGATTACTTTACTAAGTGGGTGGAAGCCCAGTTGATGGTTAATGTTACCCAAGCCGATGTTATCGGGTTTATCAAAAATCAAATTATCTACTGGTATGGCATCCCAGAAACCATTACAACAGATCAGGGCACAATGTTCATAGGAGAAAATATGGTCGCTTTTGCACAAGAGTATGGGATCAAGCTGGTCCAGTCTTCACCTTATTATGCACAGGTAAATGGGCAAGCTGAGGCTACAAATAAAATACTGATCAGTTTGATTAAGAATACTATAAAAGGCAAACCTAGAAGATGGCATAAAGCGTTAGCCGAAGTACTATGGGCTTATAGAAACTCTAAGTCTACCGCGATGGGA
The DNA here is from genome assembly GCA_030762895.1 of Sophora flavescens. Lineage (NCBI taxonomy): Eukaryota > Viridiplantae > Streptophyta > Magnoliopsida > Fabales > Fabaceae > Sophora > Sophora flavescens. The sequence continues at coordinate 108,430,207 of CM061064.1, read as the reverse complement.
TTTACCCCATATCGACTGACTTATGGTCAGGATGATGTGTTACCATTAGAGATTAATATAAAATCGCTAAGGGTAGCCAAACAACATTGCTTAACCATGGATGAGTACTAGCAAGCCATGTTCATGGAGCTAGAATCGGCTGATGAGGATAAGTTAATGGCCTTAGAAAATATTCGGAGGAATAAAGAGAAAGTGGCCAGAGAATACAACAAACACATTAAAGTTAAAAGGTTTGTTGAAGGGGACTTGGTTTGGAAAGTCGTTTTGCCATTAGGAGCCAAGGATCCTAAATTATGAAAATGGTTACCAAATTGGGAAGGACCTTATATAGTTAGTCAAGTTATGATTAATGGAGCCTATCAGCTAGTTAACATGTATGGTGAAGAAATGGCAAGAAGCATAAACGACGGATATCTAAAGAATTACTATTCATCAGTCTGGGACGAGTAACCAGAAAAAGTTTTTCAAAATATTGACGGTTACAGGCCAATCGTCTAGCTGATTATACGAAAATTAGAAAAACAAAAGTTCTAGGTTTATTGCTCGGCAGAAGAGGAAGTGACAGTTGCGGCTTCAGAGGTAGAGACATCGCTAGCTGAAGTAACAGTTGGAGTAGGCTGGCATACTATAGCATTGGCAACAGGAGGATCTTCATTCTATTCAAGCTCGGGGGCAAGGGAGGCTTCCTGTTGGGACTGAGTAATTATTGTCCTAGCCGAAGGGGAGGCCTTACCTTTTTTCAGATAGCTAATAGTTCCCTCAATCCGATCCAGGATTCATTATCTAATAGAAGTCCTTGCTCGCCAATAAGTAGATATTTCTCTAGAGCTTCTTTCTGATGCAGCATGATGGTGGTTTCCTTGTCCAAAGCAGAGGATTGATAATACAACTGGAGTCTGATCCATGAACTCGCAGAAATTTTGTCATTTAAAGTATCCAGTTGGGGCTCAAGGTCAGCAATTTCTGCTTGGATCCTGGCTAATTCCTCTTTCAATGCTGTCAACCGAGTAGACATCCTGAGCTGGTCCACCATGTCTTGCTGGTATTCGGTTTCCACCTTTTGGAAGGACAGCTGGAACTGAGTTTCTTGTCCTTGAAGCACGACTAGCCTTGGCAAATCCTTTTCGCCAGTCGATTTGTGTTCAAAGTACACTTTGTAATTGAAGGAAATATCCCCAATTTGAATGGCCATTCAGTTGTAAGCATCTCTTTGAGAGAGAGTGATGTTGGGAGCCCTGGAAAGCTCCAGTAAAGAAAGACGGAGGTCAGAAATTGCGTTGGTATTAGTAGGAATATCTTGGCTCAGGATCCCTTCAACGAAGCTAAAATATTGGTCGGTTGGGGAAGAAATAGGTGCCACGACAGCTTGAGGAATTGGTGGAGAAAAATAGGAGGCAAGTACATCATCTGGGATGGACTCAAGATGAGATGATGTATTTGCAGCTAGTTCTTGAGGAATAGGAGAAACATTTTCCTGAAGAATGAAACAGTGTGAGTATCCTTGGAACATCGAGAAAGGGATATAATCACAATAAGAAGAGAAGATAACCTGAAGTATTTCTTCTCTAACAGGAGAAGGCCTTGGAGTAAAAGCTTCGACAAACAAATGCTCAGGTAGGTTGTTGGCCGATGTAGCAGCAGAAGTAGCTTGGACAAAAGGAACTTCAGTGGATTGGGCAGTCTGAGGGGTTGGAGTCTATTCAGGAAGCTATATATTAGTTAACCGAGAAAGCAAAGAAAGGTAATATTAAGGGAAAATGAGGGATATGCTACAAACCTTTGCAATTTTCTTCTTCTTTTGTGATGGTTGTTGGGTAGTAGGAGCAGGTTCCCTGTTGTCGATGCCAGATTGTCGAGTAATTTTCTTTTGTAAAGGGCGTGCCGAACTCTGGGATGGTTCATCTTCTAGGTTCTCCACATCAATAGCAACCTCTTGGGAAGTTCCTAACAACTAAAATGAGTCAGCACTAGGCAAATAGAAAGAAGATCCAGAAATACTCAAGGGAAAAGGAACTACCTGATATTGGAGCTTTCCCTCTAGGAGCACTGATAGAGCTGCTAGGCATACGAACATCTAGAGGGACAGGCTTAGCCACATGATCAGAAATCAGCCTTGACACGTAGACAACGTGTTGAAGGAAAGATAGATGTTGACGGATCTGGGCAAGTATACCCAATCGTGCAAGTAATACGGTGGTGAGACCGTTTATCGTTCCCACAAGGACTGTGCCAAGTACCAGCACGTACCGAATCGATTACTATCCAAGCGAATATTTGGATTGAAGGGAGCTCGATAGTAACTACCAAGCCCAAATAAGATTTAAACCTAAACTAAACAAAATAAAGAGAAAAGTTCTTTGTGAAATTCTATCGAACACCAGGAAGGCAGTAAAAATGATTCTTCAAATATGAGAACAACGCTGGGATTAGGTTCACTAAACTTCATCCCCATGCAATGACATGACTAATAAACAGTTTCCACTTCAATTATGACAATCAATCCACTAAATTACTAAAGCCCCGATTCCTCGGATGACAAGAGCCTAAATCCACTAATAGACCCTAATTCCTTAGGTGGCCTAGATTAGTGAATTCTCATTAAGATTAGGGATAATGCGATTGCTAATAAACCTAGTTCCATTCCTAGATACCAGATTTACTAGGTGATTAATTTCAGTTCCGGTTCTAATACGGATTTTCCAATTGCATATCAAAACACTGATCAAGTCATGGGGGTGCTAGCCACAACAAGCATTAAACACAGAAATCAATCACTCAACAACGAAGTAAAAACTGTATTACAAGATCAAATCAAATACATGAGAATTCAGAGATAGCTACCCTAACCCCAACAATGGGATTTTAGCCACTCATGATCATAACCATAACAAGAGAAATATAGATGAAAAGAGGGAGGAACTCCATGAAATCCTTGTACAGCTGCCCCTAGTTCAGAGAAAGTCTTTAGGGTTCAAAAACTCCTTTCTTTTGTTCTGCCCGTACCTTTTTAACAATCAGGATTCACGTCACGGCCGTGATGGCCGTCACGGCCTGGCCGTGACGCTTTCTGCCTTGGTGCGCTTTCAAATATTGGAGCATCACGGCCGTGATTCTCATCACGGGCAGGCCGTGATAGCTTCTGCCTTCACCAAATAATCTGTCACGGCCGTGATGGGTGTCACGGCTAGGTCGTCACAGCTTCTGACTTTTGTCTTCTTTCTTCTCAATTGTTGCTCGATCACGGCCGTGATGGGCTCTGCTTGGGTCATTTTATTCACTTTTCAGGTTCTGTCTTCATCCAAGCTCCACCATGGCTATTCTGAGCATTTTTCCTTGAATTCCTTCAAAACAACACCAATAACCCGCTTCACCCATTCCAAGGGAAAAACTAACTAAAATAAAATAAAGAATGCCTAATCTATATGAAAAATGCATGCAAAAGTGTACAGGAAACATGATGTAAAATCACACTATCAAATCACCCCAAGCTTATTCAATTGCTTGTCCTCAAGCAATCACTAAGGCCATAAGAGAGAGATAATCAAAGCGTGGATAATGAACCAAGAACCCGAGTAAATGATCCAAGCAACAGGCATTTCAAATAATTTAGCAAGAGACAATCAGTTTCAAGTCCAATTAGAGCTTAGGTTTCTTAGACTCATATTCTCACTGATTCGGGCACTCTTTCTCACCTGAAGGTCACCCCAAGCTTGTTCATTTGCTTGGCTCTCTTTCTCACCTCACTCAAGTGTTTAGGGATATATGAAAATTCGCTCCGCTTTCCTCAAGGAATGAATTCTACCATAGGCTTGACTATCAACCAAATCTCTACTTTATTAATGAAAACAATTAAGAATCAAGAGGTCTTTCACTTTGGTTGTAACGTGGCCATGGGATTTAACGTTAGGTGGGGAAATCAAGAAAAGGACATTTCAAAAGGCTACACAAAATATCAATCATTGCAAACATGACACCTTCTAAAATACCTTTCTGGGTTTTGATTTACTTTCGCCACCTTTCTTTCTTTCTTTTCTTTTATTTCTCACTTCTTTTTGTCATCCCCTTCTCCATATATTTTTCTTTTTCTTTTATTTTTCTTTTATTTGGAGAAGGGGAGATTTTCAGCTCAAGAGAAATTTTCTCTGATTTTCTCATCCCAAACTTTTTTAACTACCTTTTTACCCTCTTGTAATACTTTAGAAGGTCCCTTATCAAGCATCATTCATCCACATATTTCAAGGTACCAAAAAAAGTATTTTATTCATGTAGGCTCAAAATTGGACAACTAGGGGGTAGCATTTAGTCATTCAAAGCTCGGAAGGCTGGAAAAATACCTAGTGCCTCAATCATTTTCAAAAAATGTTTTCAAAAATTTTTAAGCTTCAAAATGGTTTCAAGTCAAGTTCTAGAGAAATACATCCAAGAGGAATAACACTCTAACACAAAGAATGGAGTAAATTTAGTGAGTACCCCTTTTGGCTCAAAATCTCACATTTTGTAGTTCAAAAATCAATGAGAAACACAAATCTACGGAACCATATGCTAATTATCAACTATCACAGATCATCTCAAGCATTTTCATTTGTAGCATTATCACAAGAATAAACAGAATTGGGTTCAAGAATTCACTATCTCAAGTTATTTGGCACTTAGTTCTCACAATTGGATGGATAATCTAAACAAGGGCAATCTAATTGTGTGATCATGCAAAGCTATCATGCAAAACCATATGAATTCAACATGAAGGATGCAAAAATCACCCCTACCCCAAGCTTAAAAATTTACATTGTCCCCAATGTAAACAATCAAGTTGGAGAGAGGAGAAAAATGGAACGACTTACCGAGGCGGTAGCGGGTGCTAGTTCACATGCCTAGTTAGAATGAACTGCATGAAAATTAGGTCACGGCCGTGATGGGTGCTGACTTTGCTTTTTCTTGTCTTCTTGCTCTTCCTTCCTTCTTTCCCTGAAATCACTTGGCAAATCTCAATTTATTATTTTTCCTCTTGATCTTCTCAAATTATTCAAGAGGGCAAAAATCAAAAACAAAAGGAAAATGAAAAGAAACTTGGGTTGCCTCCCAATAAGCGCTTCTTTAACGTCACTAGCTTGACGGGTAGATGACCTCAAGGATCATGAAGGTGCACTACTGAGATCAATCTCTCGAAGTCACCACCCAAGTAGGCCTTAAGTCTTTGGCCATTGACTTTGAAGGTCCTTTTTGAAGTAGGATCCTCCACTTCCACAGCTCCATGAGGTGCGGCTTCCTTGACAATGAACGGTCCCGACCATTTAGACTTCAACTTGCCCGGAAACAATCTCAGTCAGGAATTGAACAGTAAAACTTGTTGTGCCGGCCGAAATGTTTTCATCATGATATTCTTGTCGTGGTAGGTCTTGACTCGCTGCTTGTAAATGGCTGCATTCTCATATGCATTCAGGTGCATCTCCTTTAACTCATGCAGCTGATTCACTCGTTTCTCACCCGCCGGAGTGGCATCAAAATTCAAGAACTTCAACGCCCAAAAGGCTCGATGCTCCAACTCTACGGGAAAGTGACATGCCCTTCCATAGACCATCTGAAATGGGGATAACCCCACAGAAGATTTTAGTGCAGTCCAGTAGGCCCACAAGGCATCGTCCAACTTCTTTACTCAATCTCTTCTTGAAGCGACCACGGTCTTTTCCAGAATTCTCTTAATCTCTCGGTTAGAGACCTCCGCTTGCCCATTTGTTTGCGGATGATAGGGGGATGCCACCTTGTGCCTCACATCATACTTGGCCAGAACATTTCCCAGTTGTGAGTTGCAGAAGTGAGATCCTCCATCACTTATAAGAACCCTTGGGACACCGAACCGGGCAAAGATATTCTTCTTGATGAACTTGATCACTGTTTGGGCATCATTCTTTGGAGTTGCAATGGCCTCCACCCATTTAGAGACATAGTCCACCTCCACCGAGATATATTCATTGGAGAATGAAGGTGGAAGTGGACCCATAAAATCAATGCCCCAACAGTCAAATACCTCAACTTCCAATATATTCTGCAGTGGCATCTCATCTCTCCTTGAAATGTTCCCGGTCCTCTGGCATTTGTCACAACTCTTCACATGATTGAAAGAGTCCTTGAATATTGAGGGCCAAAAGAACCCAGATTGGAGGACCTTTGCAACTGTCCGATCCCCATTGTAATGTCCACCATATGGAGAGTTATGACAATGCCACAAAACTTTCCTTGCTTCCTCTTGACTAACGCACCTCCTCCATAAGCCATCCGGTCCAACATTGAATAGAAATGGGTCGTCCCACATGAAATGGTTGGCATCCCGGAAGAACTTTTTCCTTTGTTGCCAAGTGAGGTGCTCTGGAACAATGTTGGCTGCCTTGAAATTTGCCATGTCGGCAAACCATGGCCTCTCATGTACCAGCAGTAAAGCCTCATCCAGCAACTCATCCCGAATGTCCTTTTCTTTAGCAGCCACCTCCTCATTTACTAACTGAGACAAGTGGTCAGCAACCACATTCTCGCTGCCCTTTTTGTCCTTGATGACTAAATCAAACTCATGCAACAACATAATCCACCTTATGAGTCTTGGTTTAGAATCTAACTTAGTCAACAAATATTTAATTGCAGCATGGTCAGTATAAATAGTGACTTGTGACCCTATTAAGTAGGAATGAAATTTTTCCAATGCAAACACTATGGCTAGCAACTCTTTTTCAGTTGTTGCATAATTCACTTGGTTCTCATTGAGAACCTTGCTAGCATAGTGAATGGCATGAAAAAACTTGTCCCTTCGCTACCCCAAAACTGCCCCAACTGCGTAGTCACTGGCATCACACATTAATTCAAATGGTGACTCCCAGTTGGGTGCAACAAGAATGGGAGAAGTAATCAACTTGTCTTTTAAAATTTGAAAAGAGTTAAGACAAGCAGTGTCAAACAGAAATGGAGTGTCCTTGTTCAAAAGGCTACATAGCGGCTTGGCTATCTTTGAAAAGTCCTTGATGAACCGCCGGTAAAAGCCTGCATGCCCAAGGAAACTCCTCACACCCTTGACATTCACTGGTGGAGGTAGCTTCTCAATCACATCGATCTTGGATTTATCCACTTCGATCCCCTTTGATGAAATTTTGTGCCCAAGCACAATGCCTTCCTGCACCATAAAATGACACTTCTCCCAATTTAAAACTAAATTGGTGTCCATGCACCTCTTTAACACAGCAGCAAGGTTAGACAAACAGTTATCATAAGAGGAACCGAAAACATAAAAATCGTCCATGAAAATCTCAATATATTTTTCTACCATATCAGAAAAAATGGAAAGCATGCACCTTTGAAATGTCGCAGGCGCATTGCACAGACCGAAAGGCATCTTCCGATAGGCAAAAACTCCAAACATGCATGTGAAAAAAGTTTTCTCTTGGTCTTCCGGGTTAACCGCAATTTGGTTATAACCCGAATAACCATCCAAGAAACAATAGTATGCTTGCTCGGTTAACCTCTCCAACATCTGGTCCATGAATGGAAGTGGGAAGTGATCCTTCCTAGTAGCTTGATTTAGCTTCCGGTAATATATGCACATCCGCCAACCGGTGACCGTTCTAGTTGGAATCAACTCATTCTTCTCGTTGTGCACGACGGTCATGCCACCCTTCTTTGGAACCACTTGTACCGGACTCACCCAAGCACTATCGGAAATCAGATATATCATTCCAGCTTCAAGGAGTTTCAGCACCTCCTTCTTCACCACTTCTTTCATTGTATGGTTGAGCCTCCTCTGTGGTTGGACCACTGGTTTAAATTCAGCCTCCATCATGATCTTGTGCATACAAAACATGGGGCTAATACCTTTCAGATCGGAGATGGACCATCCAATAGCTGTTTTATGTTCTCTAAGCACCCTTACAAGTTTCTCCTCCTACAATTTGGACAATTCATTGCTCACTATGACAGGGTTTTCATCATTCACACCAGGAACACATACTTCAAGTGGGGAGGTAGGGGCTTAAGCTCTAACTGGAGCTTCTCTTGAACTTCATCCTTCTTGAGCTCTTCCTTCACAGTGTTGACAGCAAGTTGCTTAGGTTGGGCTTCCAGATCACACAAACACTCTTCTAATTCCTCCTCCTCTATCTCATCAAGATTTTCAATAGCTTTCACAAGTACCTTCTCAAGAGTAGAGGAGTGGTGCTGATGTGCACAAGCTTCCTTAGCTACTACATCCACAATGTCCATGCGAAAACAGTTTTCTTCATCACTCGGGCGATGCATAGCTTTAAATACGTTGAAGGTAACCTCTTCATCTTGCACTATGAGTCGAAGTTGACCTTTTTGTACATCTATTAAGGCTCGACCAGTAGCTAGAAAAGGTCTCCCCAATAAAAGTGGAACCTCTGCATCCTCCTCCATGTCTAATATCACAAAGTCTGCTGGGAAGATAAACTTATCTACTTTTACCAGGACATCTTCCAGAATACCATAAGGATGCTTTATTGATCTGTCAGCTAGTTGCAATGCCATCCTTGTTGGTTTTACCTCACCACCTCCAAGCTTATTCAAAATTGAAAGCGGCCTCAAATTGATACTCGCTCCCAAGTCACACAAAGCCTTCCTAATAGCAACACTCCCAATAGTGCAGGGTATCATAAAACTACCAGGATCCTTAAGCTTTGGAGGTAGCTTCCTTTGAAGTATCGCATTGCACTCTTCAGTCAAGGCAACAATCTCACCTTCTTTAAACTTTCTTTTCTTTGTGAGCAACTCCTTCATGAATTTTGCATAAGTGGGCATCTGCTCTAGTGCTTCAGCAAAGGGTATGTTGATCTGTAGCCTCTTGAAGATGTCAAGGAACTTAGCAAACTGCTATTCCTTTTCCTTTTTCTTGCTCAAATGAGGATATGGTAACTTTACGTAAGAGGGGATCACTTGAGGCTTGTCTCCATCTTTCAAAATCTGACTTTTAGTTTTCCTCAAGATTGAATTTTCATCCACTAGCTTCTCCTTCTTGTCTTGTTCACTGTCCTTTTCTTCTTCCTCAACTACAACCTCTTTACCTTTTTCTTCACTCAGTTCACTTTTTCCAGCATTCATTTCTGTTTCTTCAGTCTCTCTCTGGTTTTTCAACAAAGGCTCACCACCTTATTGCTCAAGATTTTTACCACTCCTCAAAACAATAGCCTTGCAATGCTCTTTAGGATTTGTCTGAGTGTTACCTGAAAAACTGCTGCTGGATTGTTCTTCTAGTTGCTTTGCAATCTGTCCAACTTGAACCTCCAAGTTTTTTATGGATGCATCAGTATTTTTCTGGTTTGACATGGACATCTGCATGAACTGATTGAGAGTGTTCTCCAAGATAGAAGTCTGGTCTTGAGGTGGTGGTGTGGGTTGGGGCTTGCTTGCTTGTTCGGAATCTTGCTTCCAACCAAAACTCGGTTGATTCCTCCATCCTTGGTTGTAGTTGTTGGAGTATTGGTTGTTTCCTGGCCGCCCATAGTTCCCCATATAATTAGCTTCCTCATGGGAACTAGGTGGTGCCTCACATCTTCCATTATCATGATCTCCTCCACAAAAATCGCATCTCATTACCTGTTAAGGTGGTATGGTTGTCCCTTGAACAGTTTGGAGTTGTTGTGGGAGTTGAGCGAGTTGCTTGGTAATGGAATCCAGTTGTTATGTCATGAGTTTATTCTGAGCCAAAAGTGCATATTGTGAATCTAACTCCAACACTCCCCTTCTTGATGTAGGACCCCAATCATGATGCATCAAATACTCATTCGATGCCATAGCCTCTATCAAATCAGTGCTTCCTCTTCTGTTTTTATGTTCATGGACCCTCCAGCTGAGGCATTCAACATATACCTGGTTGACGGTCTCAGTCCATTGCAGAATGTTTGCATCTGAGTGAGATCATCAAACCCATGATTTGGACATCTTTGGAGTAAGCCTTTGAACCTGTCCCATGTGTCATGAAGAGTCTCACCTTCTTGTTGAGCAAAGCTTATGATGTCACTCCTTGTCTTCACAAATCTTGAGGTGGGGAAGAATCTTGCCAGAAATTTTGCCTCTAAGTCATCCCATGTAGTAAAGCTCCCCCTTGGGTGAGATTGGAGCCAAGACTTGGCTCTATCTCTCAGAGAGAAAGGGAATAACCTTAGGTGAATTGCATCATCGGAGGCACCATTTATCTTCACCGTATCACACAACTCCAGGAAGTTGGACACATGACCATTAGGATCTTCTTTCTCCAACCCGGTAAATTGATTCTGTGAAACCATATTGATGAGGGCTGACTTGATTTCAAAATTGTTGCAATTCACTGGAGGCCTCACTATGCTAGTGACATGCCGATTGACATTTGTATTGGCATAGTCACCAAGTGTCCTTCGTGGTGGTGGAGCACCTCCACCATTGTCTGCCATTATGAGTCTTTCCTATTGCACTTGAGAGGTGGAAGTCTCTTGTTCTTCTTTTTACTGTTCTAACAGTTTCTGCTCTCTTACTTGCCTTCGATTATTCCTAGCTGTTCTTTCAATCTCAGGATCGTGGAGGAGTTGGTCAGTTGGGATAGTACCTCGCATACACAAACATTCTAGCAAACAAGAGTGTTAGCAGTAAAAGTCAGCACACAACAGCAAACACACCAGAAAAATGACATCAAAACAAAACGCAGAGTATGACAGCAAACATCTTATAACAGAAATTTTTTTGTTTTGCTTAAATTATTAACCAAAATGGATATGCTAATATTGAAACATAGTCCCCGACAACGACGCCAAAAACTTGTTGATGAATCTGGGCAAGTATACCCAGTCGTGCAAGCAATATGCTGGTGAGACAGTTTATCGTTCCCACGAGGACTGTGCCAAGTACTAGCACGTACCGAATCGATAGTAAAGTTCTTTGAAGGGAGCTCGATAGTAACTACCAAGTCCAAATAAGATTTAAACCTAAACTAAACAAAATAAAGAGAAAAGTTCTTTGAGAAATTCTATCGAACACCAGGAAGGCAGTAAAAAGGATTCTTCAAATATGAGAACAATGCTGGGATTAGGTTCACTAAACTTCATCCCCATGCAATGACATGACTAATAAACATTTTCCACTTCAATTATGACAATCAATCCACTAAATTACTCAAGCCCCGATTCCTCGGATGACAAGAGCCTAAATCCACTAATAGACCCTAATTCCTTAGGTGACCTATATTAGTGAATTCGCATTAAGATTAAGGATCATGCGATTGCTAATAAACCTAGTTCCATTCCTATATACCAGATTTACTAGGTGAATAATTTCAGTTCGGGTTCTAATACGAATTTTCCAATTGCATATCAAAACACTGATCAAGTCATGGGGGTGCTAGCCACAACAAGCATTAAACACAAATCAATCACTCAATAACGAAGTAAAAACTGTATTACAAGATCAAATCAAATACATGAGAATTCAGAGATAGCTACCCTAACCCCAACAATGGGAGTTTAGCCACTCATGATCATAACCATAACAAGAGAAATAGAGATGAAAAGAGGGAGGAACTCCATGAAATCCTTGTGCAGCTGCCCCTAGTTCAGAGAAAGTCTTTAGGGTTCAAAAACTCATTTCTTCTGTTCTGCCCGTGCCTTTTTAACAATCAGGATTCACGTCACGGCCGTGATGGCCGTCACGGCCTGGCCGTGACGCTTTCTGCCTTGGCGCGCTTTCAAATATTGGAGCATCACGGCCGTGATGCTCATCACGGGCAGGCCGTGATAGCTTCTGCCTTCACCAAATAATCTGTCACGGCTGTGATGGGTGTCACGGCTAGGTCGTGACAGCTTCTGACTTTTTCCTTCTTTCTTCTCAATTATTGCTCGATCAAGGCCGTGATGGGCTCTGCTTGGGTCATTTTATTCACTTTTCAGGTTCGGTCTTCATCCAAGCTCCACCATGGCTATTCTGAGCATTTTTCCTTGAATTCCTGCAAAACAACACCAAGAAACCGCTTCACCCGTTCCAAGGGAAAAATTAACTAAAATAAAATAAAGAATGCCTAATCTATATGAAAAATGCATGCAAAAGTGTACAGGAAACATGATGTAAAATCACACTATCAATAGCTTCTACCACCGAGGGCCACTAGTTAACAAAAGCAGATGTTTCTCTAGGCAGCCGAGGGAATGCTGAATACTTGAAATAATTCATCTTCTCCACATTCGCTGCAGTCAGAGCTTCAACGTCCTCAGCAGATAAGGTAGGACGAGCGAAAAGAGTGACCTTGGATTCATAAGCAAGGGGATGCTTTGGAACAATACAAAATTTCGAGAAAACATATTGGGGTAATAGAACTCGACTGAGATTTTGTTATAACGTGCTGCTGGTTTTACCCCACACATTAGATCCCGAGCCACCAAGGCACTACCCCAGTAAGAGATAATGTAAGCCATGAGCCGAGTGTCTTATGTTTCTTCCACATGGGTTCGGCTCCACAACACATGGTAAAGCTTGTCTGCCAGGGGGAAAAACTCTTGGGCATGCCGAGGAGATATGGTGAAGAGATCACTAACAATCTCGTAAGCTAGTTGCTTACAAATAGGGGTGGCTTGGAGAATCTTACCGAGAGGTTGATTGGCTTAAGGTGATGGAAGTTGCTTATGAGAAAGGAGAATGAATTCCGACAAGTAGAGAGGTATCCAAAGCTGAAGAAACCAGAGAGGTCCTGGGATGTTATCCAATTTCTCACCCGATTCAAGCTTGGTAACAAAGACATAGAGGCCTTTGTAAAGAACAGAGAGGAAAAGGGAGCCGAGGGAGAGATTCCTACCAAAGGTAATAAGAGAAATGTAGTAGGAATACTCAATAACCACGACTACTGAATTGATGTATAAAAAGAACTTACAGAGCCATAAGAGCAAGAAGGCTTGATGTTCCCCTTCAGATACAGTACCTTGGGTTCTAGAATTCACTGCAATAAAATTGGAATAAGGAGTAGTGAGTTTACCAAATTGGATTCTCAGGGGGTCGCATGAGAGGTAATGAAGGGATGGGACTTCTTCCCCAAAAATAGGGAGCCTAGTATTAAAGGCAACATCCAAAAGGGTTGGGTTCATCGCGCCAGATGGAAGAAGGAAGCCATTAATAGAAGTGACCTAGAAACCTAAGAAGCTGAACAACAGGTCGGAATTATATGGAATGTATTGCTTCGACATCATTATCATATCATAGATTCCTTATTCCTTCCAGCATTCGCCCCAGGTAGCCGAAACCCTGTTGAGCCAAGTTAGGTATTGGGCGTTTGGGTGAGACCAAGTACGCATCTCCTTGGGACAACGAGAAATTGAGAACTAAGGAGTGGTAATGGGAAGTGTAAAGTTCTCTGTATAAAGATGTCCTTCCAGAAAGTATTGACCTACAGTAGTATCAAAGGAACAGGGTTTCAGAGTATGGGAATGCATGGTCTGGATTAGATAAGGAGAAGAGGCATTCGGTTCGACATGGGTAGGAGAGGATGAAGCACTTGGAGGGGTAAACGAAGGTGAGGAAGTGGAGTCATCTCCATAGGAGTAACTTTTATTTTGGGAATCGAAAGCAGAAGATGTTTTTGGGGAAGCTAAGAGGTTTTTGGAAATCACAAAAGCAAGAGGTTGAAGATGAGATCAGGAAGGAATGAGGTTCGGCTGATTTAAAGGAGAAGGGTAAAACGAATAGATGTTTTGAGGGAAATAACATATATAATCCTTTAGCTGAAAAACAATAATTGTAAATCTTGGAATATTTGCCGAATCCTTGGAAGAATGGCCAGAAAGATTAAATGCTAAGTGTTTAAGATGCGGAGCTCATGGATAGTGGGGAAGTTAGTTACATCATTCTAGCTTCAAATACATTCAGCTGAAAGATGTAAGGGGGCAATTGTTATCCCTACCTTTAAAATTAATTCGGTCCAATGGCCGAGCCAACGACTAACTAGGAAATTGTTAGCCGAAGAAGGAAATAGTCGATGGAGAAGAGAGCACATTCAGCTAAGCAATGGGTTAGGCCTTGTTGATGGGCCGGGCTTGAAATATAGAGTAGACTGAAGCTTAGTGGGCCGCTAGTTGTTGGAAGGAGTTAAAGGACTGAGAAACGCGTAAGTGTGGAGATAACAAAGCTGTTGCCAATGGATGCCGCAAAACATGCCGAGAAAATAGGAGTTGAGTTGTTGAGGTGTAGCCGTTGTGGTCGTAGCGGTTGAGAAACGTGGGAAGCTGAGTTGACGATAGTTGCATGTATTTAGGAGGTATAGCCAATTAGAAAAAGGATTATAGATGATTAGGCTTAGCATATAAATACCTATTCCGCTTATTGTAAAAACACATGACAACACCCAATACAAATTTTTAAGCTTTGCTTACTTACACTTGCCTTTACTTTCAGCTTACTTTCAGCTTTTCTTTAGTCTTTCTTTAGCTATTGAAATTTACTTCATGCCAGCTTACATCCAAGCTGATTAAGTCCATTTTCGTTAGTTCTTACCCTTTTCTTGCTCACCTGTTACCAAATGCTTTCTTTAGTGAGTTTGGGAACCCTTTGCTAGAAGTTGCATTTTACTTCTAGTTCAAATCACCTGACCCTTATTAAAATCCGTACATGTTCCTCGACTGAATTTCCATTCGGCTGATTAGCTAATTTACACGTAAAACATTTAGTAAGAGATTTACGAAGGATTTTATTATGAGGTTATATTTATGATAATTTATGTTTATGAGACGCCCTGTTTTGAGGTTAAGACTTTATGAAAGGATTGTATGGTTTAGTACTTAATATTTATAAGGTATTCGAATGCTTAAGCCATGCCTCTACCTTGGAAGCTCCTACTCATAGGACCAAATTTCAACCCAAAGCTTGCAAGGCTGTCTTTTTAGGCTACAAAGAGGGCACTAAAGGTTACATACTCTATGACCTTTCCTCCCACGAACTATTCATCTCCAAAAATGTCTTTCTCCACCTGACACCTCGCCTCCCTCTATCTCTTATCCTAACCTCCCTGATGATTCCACACCTTCACCTTCTATACCTTCTGCACCTCAATAGGGCCGACCCTCAGGTAAAGCTGGTAAAGCAGCAACTGTAGGCCTCCCAAAAAATTTCTACTTTTGCAAGTACTTTAGGCTCAAAAAAGGCTCAAACTCAATATATATTTTGTTTGTATTTGTTTTGTTATCTACAAGTGTGTTTGTATGTAGATACACAACAAATATTTATATCAATTAGTGATAGATGCATGTGCATATCATGCATATCGTTGGTTAACCTTGTGGGTAGCCGCAACAACTGTTTGAGCGATTACTAATATGAGGTTGATGGTTGTGAATGACTACAACGATAGTTAGACGGTTGTCACAAGGGAGTCGTATGAATAGCTGCAAAAGCCGTTTGAGTTGCTATTATATGAGGTCGGATCATACTTGTACATAACTCCAATAGCCGTTTGAGTGGTTACTGCACAAAGGAGGTGACCGTGTCGACTGCAACAACCGTTTGAGTGGTTATCACGGTGGAGCCGTGTGAACAGGTTCAACAGATGTTTGAGTAATTGCCACAAGAAGTTGAGGTGGACTATCCGTAGCGACCAAGTTGTCAGAACTCAGAGGTGGAGCGACACGGGTTCTTTCTCATCGTTGGAGAACTTCTCGAGTTTCTTATAGTGGAGGGGTTGGGGAAGGAAGTGCTTCCTCGCATACTCTCTTGGTAACGCGGGATCCAGTAGCCCAACTCCCGACTTACATTGTTGTAGAATTGGTCAATCATGCATGTAAGACCAGTTGTGCACAAAGAATGGGTAATTATCCTAGTTGATGAGTTTTCGAGGTTGGTTGTTATGACGATAATCCTAAGAGATGGTTGTGACTGTTAACGTGCTTGTTAATATGATATTCTATATTGTTTCCTGTTTCATGATAATTGAAGAGTTTCTTACCTCATGTACGTATCTTTTCTCTATTCTTTATATGATGGTCCTGATCGTGGCTCAAAGGCGGAAGTGAGTCATCAGCTGGTGAAGACATTGAGAAGGTTAGAAGTGATCGAGGTGAGAGTCATTCTTCACTGCGACAAAGACGTTGATATATCATGATTGAAGAGACCTCCGAGGATGTTGTTAAGCCTTTTACTGTTTATACCACAGCCAGTGGAGTGTGTGTTATTATATCTTTTATGTTGTCGCTTCCTTAGTAACTCTGATGTTGTATATGAATATATGTTTAAATGTTTTAATTTTTTGCTGCAATTATATGTAATTGTAATGTGTTAAGTTCCATGTGACACTCGAAAGGGTGTTACATAGAAATCATAAACCATTTGGTTATATTTATTCTTCGCCTACTCTTAAATAAAAATATTAATATTAAATATTTCGACCTGAACTCCTAAAACTCTACCATGGCCTATAGACCGTAAGTTATTTGGTCCTTTCTTCTGCACATATCCTTACTCTATTGAATGTCTTCTTTTGCATCAACTCATGATACCAACATGAATGGCTCTGCACACACAATAAAACCACATTGTATCTTTTATATGTTGTTATCCTTAATGATCTGATCCCATAACTTTTATTTTTGGAATCATATTGGTGAAAGTAGTCGACCTTGTATATTTAATTTGGAGAAAGCTTTCAATAAGATGGAAACTATGTTATTAATTAAAAAACTAACTTTTTTAGGTGAAAATATTTTATTGCAATATATTATTTGTTATATGACTTTGTATAGTATTAATTTAGGTAAGAATTTTTATTTCTTCAATATATATTTTTATTTTTTCCTTTTTCTGAAAAATATAAATAATCTTATTTAGTAGGCAATAATGGTTTATTCGATGATTTAAAAAACTTTTTACTACCCGAAATGCATATATTAATTAATATACAATTAACGACTGAATTTAGCTACTATTTGATAAAGAAAGGGAAAGAGGCCACACTCCCTAATATGATAAATTGATAAGGATTTAATAATAGATTTTAATAAATGCATGAATGTTTCACACCTTTTCAATATATGACATATATGGTAAGCAAAATTAAGCTATTACATTCTAGAAAAGATTTGAATATATTGAATTCAATCTTGTCAATCAAGTACATTTGAATGTTATATTTTATTAAATATTTAGAATAAATTAAAATTATTTAATATTTAATTTTTAATAATTAAAAACATTTAATATGAGATAGTGGACAATAAAGAAAAAAAAAACTTATTATGAGATATTAAATACCTTCAACATTTGAGGAAATCTTATAACAAATAACAAGTGCTACTCATTTGACTATGTTTGAATTGATATAAAAGAATCAAATGAAGAGGAATAAAATAGAATGATACTAGATTAAAAGTTTTGGATAGTTTGAAGTAAAATAGTTATTCGATTTGCGGGATATGGGATTAAATAATATAGAATCAACTTATTATCTAAACAATGGTATAACCACTTCATTTCATTCCACTCGACTCCACTTTATTGCATTCCATCACTTTTTATTTTATAGTCATGCTATTTGATATAAACCAATCTCTGCACAAATTTTGAAGAATGATGTTTAGCCAATCCGTATTGCAGTGCTGGTTAATAAATTGAAAGAGAAATTAAAATTGGGAGAGAACAGGCACATGTGCAGTACTAAATTGCCTTCATACTTTCTAGCATTTATGTTTATTTTATTCTACACTATATCAAAAAGTGTTAGCCACCTTTACCCTGCAAGATTTTTATAGACGTTTCAAATCTCTCACATCGTCATCAGGAAACACCAATAAACCTATTTCGCTTTGAAGACAAGAATCATGAAGATCACCGTACTAGTCCAGTCAAACCAAATAAATTAATAAAAAAATTAAATGCAAAAAGAAAGGGCCTAAGGGTTCACGAGATTAACATCTAGACAACGCTAAATGCCAAAATGCCAACTCATCAAGCAAGATCTCACCACCCAATGTACGAAACTATCAGCTAACGTTCCACGTGACAAACGTTCATTGCCTACACTAACACTCCATTTCCAGTCACACCCCTAAACATAAAATCCCACTGTTTGAAAAATCAAGTCCTTCACTCACTTGCTTTGCTTCTGCTTCTCTTTTCTCTTTCTCTTAACAGTTAACTTCATACTCCGCTGTCGTTATTTATCTCCGCAATCGCAGTCTCTGCCACTTTTATCGGCTGCATAGAGTTTCAAATCCTTCATTTCTTGTGAACATTCATTTTGCTGCTAGTTTTTTGCTTTGACAAAAGTAATGTCATCACAGAAGCAACTTCTGAATGAGGTTCTAGAGAAGGATTTGCTTACAAGCAAAGGAAACAACAATGAACAACAAGAAGTTGAAGTCGGTGAGTGTCGTTTTCTTATGAATTTTTTCGATATGATTCAGTTAATTTCTTTCACCATTTTCATACGAATTTCTATCATTTTTTACAGAAGCCGATCGAAGCAATTCTTCGAACACAAGGACAAAAATGAGTACGTTTAGCTGAATCGTTGTTTCACATTTCTGCTATCACTTACTTTATAATTTATTAATTTTTCTTTGTTCATTTTTAATCCAATATGTTACTACTTGAATTTTCAATGTGGATTTCGATTCTTTGTCTGCATGCTTTGATTTATGTTACATGTTTTTGTATCTCGTATATCAGAGTCATTGGAATGTTTTGTTGTGGTTTTCACCAATTTATTGTGTGATGACTTGCCTCTTTTTTCTGGTGTTGAATAGTTGAGCCCTACTTTTTGGGACTGTTGGTGAAGTACATATCGAATCCTTTTACATATGGTCTCAAAACTTGATTGAGGTTGTTGGGGATGGTATATATCATTTTGTGCCAATTGTTGTTGAGTCCTTTTTTGAAATAGAGTATAAATAAGATAGAAAATATCTTATAGATAATAACAGTTTGGGATCAGAGCATACAACACAAATAATGAACTTTGCTCCACTCTGAGAAAAATGTAATGTGGAAGTGTTTCAATGATTCTCATCTTTTGTATTCTGATTACATCATGGCCCTATGTGGAAAAGAGGCATTTTCATGAATCTAAAATAATTTTCTTTACTTAAACAAAATAATGTAAAATAATGTTTGGTGCTAAGGAACATTTGGCTTAGTCATTTATTCACAATAGAATTTAACGACATTTTCATGAGCTTCCTAGCTTGCTAAGCATAGAATCTAAAACACTCTTATGCAAGTATGCATATCTCAGAGGTTAGCAAAATGTTCTGAAAATTATTTTCATTCCATTCTTTTACATCATCCCTTTCTTCATTTCTAGACTAGTAATTATTTTTCGAATCAGTTAAGTACGGTGGACTGTATTTACTTGAAGGATTACCACTCCTTTAGCGTAATGAATTTACCAAGAGTAAGGACTTAAGGATTTGGCATTTGACAATGTTCTATTTGCATTGAACATTAAGTTCTATGAATAACTAATACCTTTTTATCCATGTTTGTTTACAGATACGTCTCTATTGACTTGTCAGATGTATTCAAAGATGTTCAATGTCCTATCTGCCTAGGTGCGTAATTTGTAGAAGCTATAGGTTGCTTATATACAACATATTCTCTGCTAAAAATGTGAAATTGATCGAAAAGCATGCTTTACTTGAAGTATTTATAGTTTTAGTAAAAATTTTGTTTTTGTAATGTAGGCGAAAGATTCGTTTAGAATTATTTTTACTTGGTATGATAATAGTTATAGTTCTAGGAATGGGAAGATAATCACT
Organism: Sophora flavescens; assembly: GCA_030762895.1. NCBI lineage: Eukaryota > Viridiplantae > Streptophyta > Magnoliopsida > Fabales > Fabaceae > Sophora > Sophora flavescens. The sequence goes on along the minus strand of CM061064.1, from coordinate 108,410,465 downwards.
TTAAAGTTAGACATCCATAAGGTCAGTCATGCCAAAGTCTACAAAATTTGCTTTGACATCAATATCTGTCAGGTATTTACTCATAACATTATACGGAGAAGTTAGGATAGATCTTACTTCAATTATAGTTGTACTAATTATTTCTTTGGATTTGCATCACATTCAATTGGTTCATTAAACTGGGACAATCGTTAACCAGCTTGTAGATCCAGATCGTTGACGTATTTATAATTTTTAGAGTATGTGTATAAAAGACATGATTCATGTAATATTGGATTAAAAGGTTTTTTTTTGTTCCTTTACCAAAATGAAAATGATCTTTGACTTTAGATAACGAAAAAATAAAACATCTGAGTTGTGATTATTTATCCAAACAACTGTATTGACTCGAATAATTACAAATTACCAAATTGTTGGACATGTTTTATGTTGGTTGATGCATAGGTATATTTATGTATCTAAGCTAATTGTTTTTGTAGAGATTGAGAGAGAGAGAGAATCGTGTATAGGAATTATCTCATGACTTAAATGAAATCTAGAATAAGATACAGATCTATGACCCATTTATAATTGCACCGTCCATGAAATTAAGCCATCGATAAGTTTGAACCCTCATGCAGAGAATATGTATACTTGTATATGGGGACAGAGCCAAATTTGGATGATGAGAGTCAATTATAAAAATTTAAGTTCATCCTCCAATTTCATATAAAATATTCATAATCATAAATATATGTTACAAAATTTTAATTAAATTAGTAATCTATCAAAACAAAGAACGTCTTCCCTACATGTAATGAAAAATCATCTATAGTTCAATCTATACTACACTTTTCAGAAATATTCTTTTCAATGTATACTAGCTAGTAGCCTGTCAGTCAAATATTCAGCTTCCATCTTGTTGTGAAGTGTAGTGTTGACTATATTTATAGCTGAAAAAGATCGCTCGATAGTAGCAATAGAAACTAGGAAATGTGAGAATAACCGTTACCACTCTATACACAAGAGGATAGACGTATGCTTTTCTAGTTTATACCAACCAATGGCATATAATTAGTAGTTATAGATTATTAATTAGTATTTTTAGATTTATTTTAAAAAATAAAGTAGGGGGTCCGCCCCCTATTTGTTCCTGCTTGTATATCAAGAAGTTGCCAACCAATTTCTTACATATTTATCCCCACATGAACTATTCGTTTGTTGATATTGTTGAGGAAAAACAATCAATAGGTTAAGATTTTTATCATCCATAATAGTTATCCTTTTTAGTTTTAACCCAATACAAATAATATGTATAATTGTAGTGTCAAGCTGACAACTAATCTCTTATATATTTATTTTCCCCTATTTGAATATTTTGGATTTTGTTGTCATGTCTCTTCATGCACTAGATTTTGATGACTTCTTTTTACAGATATGTTGGTTGCAGCTTCATAATCATTTTAAATTTATTTCCTAGTTATCATATTATGTAGAGAAAATAATTGATAACATTATATGTGTAGGAATTATTCGAAAAACATGAATTATAACGGAATGTTTGCATCGGTTTTGCAAAGACTGCATAGACAAATATATGCAACTTGGGTTTGCCCTCAAACTTTCACTATCTACATTATTATCTCACTGATTTATGGTTTGGTTGGCCATGGTTTATTTGTTGCAATTTTTGCCATTTTTCTGAATAGTCTGGACTTGTTTTAATGCAGTAAAAAGAAATGTCCTGCTTGCGGCACGCACTTTGCAAGTCTATCCTTATTGATGGACAACCCTAGCTATGATATTTTGATTTCTGCTCTAAATCCATATATTGACAAGTATGAAGAACAAGGTAAGATGGAAATATTGCATCTTGAATTGAAATATGTATTTTATCTCATTAGTGGTGTTATTTCCATAGCACACATGTGATGATGGTGACAACATAGAGACTTCAGAAGTCCTTGACGCATAAGAGATTTAGATAAATTTCATTTTAATTCATTCTAAGATTACTAGATAATATTGGATTATGTATTATTTAGTAAGAGATTTATGAAGGATTTTATTATGAGGTTATATTTATGATATTTTATGTTTATGAGACACCTTGTTTTGAGGCTAAGACTTTATGAAAGGATTGTATGGTTTAGTACCTAATATTTATAAGGAATTATTTTATTAAAATGTTGGTTGTAATTTATTTTATAAATTTCCTACGAATGGGTAAATAGTCATGAATAGTTACCTGTTTTAATGTAATATCGTTAGACATTACAAAAATGATTGAGGACACTAGCCCCAGGTATGATAATGGACCTGAATTTGCCATGAATGATTTTTCTAAGGGCATTATAGATTAAAAAAATCTCTTATGTTGAAGCCCCTCAACAAAATAGGGTGGTCGAACACAAACATTAGCACATATTGAACGTGGCTAATGCCTTATTTTTCCAGGCTCATCTCCCTACCAAACTTTGGAGCTTTTTTGTACAACATACAATTCACACTATTAACAGACTTCCTAGCCCTATTTTTTAACATAAAAGTCCTTATGAGCTCCTATACAATGAAGCACCCAATCTGGTCCACCTTAAGGTATTCGAATGCTTAAGCTATGCCTCTACCATGGAAGCTCATACTCATAGGACCAAATTTCAACCCAGAGCTAGCAAGGCTGACTTTTAAGGCTACAAAGAGGGCACTAAAGGTTACGTACTCTATGACCCTTCCTCCCATGAACTATTCATCTCCAAAAATGTGTTTCTCTGCCTGACACCTCGCCTCCCTCTATCTCTTATCCTAACCTCCCTGATGATTCCACACCTTCACCTTATATACCTTTTGCACCTCAATAGGGCCGACCCTCAGGCAAAGCTGGTAAAGCAGCAACTTTAGGCCTGCCAAAAAGTTCTACTTTTGCAAGTACTTTTGGCTCAAAAAAGTCTCAAACTTGTGAACACCCATTTTTGTTCGTCTTCATTTTATTTTTTTTCTAATTTTATTGTTATGTTATTATATTTCAGGGAGCCTAAAAAATAATAGTGATGAAAGAAAGAAGAAAAAGAAAATAATGAAGGAAGGAGGAAGAAAAGAAGGAGAAAAGAACAATCAGCAAAAGGAGAAGAAATAAGATTGAGTTACTGCTCCTAGCCCAACATCTACAAGAAGAAAAAATAAGTGATACTTCAAAAAAATAAAAAATATCCAGCCCAATCCAGAAAAAATGCTCACAAAAAGGCCCAAACCCCCACCTCCAAAACCGGGTCGCGCTTGACCCGGTTCATGGCCCACGACCCACACATCATTTTTCCCTTCCTCCCTCATTTAACCTAGCAGCCCGACTCCTAACCCTAAAAAAATCACATTTTACATATCAGACAAAACCTCTCTTCCTCCTCCCACTCTTCAACCGTCCATACAGCTCCTCTACCCATTGGTCCCTCATCTCCCTCATCTCCTCCACTCTCTTAACCTCACCACACTTCCTCCTCTCTTCAAACATGAAACCTTTACATCAAATCGCCTCCTTTCCTCTGCTCGCGCCACGTCCATCTGGACACACGCGATCTCTGCTCAAAACCGCCCAAGCTCCGAATTTCATGGGACCAACCTTGAAGCCGCTGGGTAAGGAGAAGCATAAAGCTCTCTCCTCCATCTATAAATTGAGACGCGAAGATAGAGAAAGAGAGGAGGGGGGAAGAACGAAAAATCTGAGGAGATACGGAGGAAGGATACGAAGACAGAGGGAGAGAGATTTTTATATGATGTTCTTTGTGAAGAAAAAGAGAATGGGTTTGAGGTAGAAATGGAGGGGATCTTCGTTTTTTAAATGGAAATAGGGGATTTTTGGGTTAGGGATTTGAGTTTTTTTTCCTCATCTCTATCATTAGAGTGGTTCCAAATTTTCAGAAGAAGAGAGAGTTAAAAGAGTCAGTGAAACTGAAATCTGAGGCTTTTGATCTTAAAATTTTAATACAGGGTGAAAGCAAAATCATTGTTATTCTTCTCTCATTTGGTAATCCTTGTCATATTTGTTGATATTATTCATGAGTTTCTCTTGACATTCTTATTTTTATGAGTCTCTGTTTATGACGAAAAGAAAATCCATGGATATTGAAACTGAATGAGTTAGTATGATATTTGCTATATGAGTTGTTATGTCTGTTTCAGAAATGGTGTATCGTAGGGTTCCTATTTCATTGTTTGCCGTCATATGATGAAATGCATGATACAGTAGTAGTCTTCATATGGCTATACCGTTACTAAACACTTAAAATGTTTCATTTTTGTTCTATTTTCTTAAAGGCATTGTTCTGTTGATAGTTTTCTTATGCCCCACCCTCATTGTGTCCAGTTCGTCTTTATCGTTAATGGGCAGAAGATAATGCATGTTGTTGTTTGCTATTTTCTTTACCGTTAATTTCTGGTCAATGTTAACCACCTTTTCCTCATTAATCATGCTGTTCTAAGTTAGACAAATCATTTTAAGTACCAATCTTATACTTATTTTTATTTTTATTTAAAAAATTCAGTTTCGTGATAAAATAAAAAATCAAAATGACCACTAGAATAATCCTTTGATTTGCATCCCAAAAAAAAAAAACATTTCAATAGTAATGAATCAATGTGATTGTGCAATTGATTGGTTTTCAAAATCTTTTCATGGGCCTTTATGATTATTTAATTCACCATCCAAAGTTCCTCATGTTAGAAATAAGGCAAAACTATTTGTTTACATAAAAATAAAAGATGTTCACTTAAACCCCCTTCAACCGGTTTGTTCCCTTTTTACAAAACAAAGAAAATTGCCTTTTGATAGATAAATAATTGAACTTGTTTTATTTAGGGATGGCCTATGGACTTGGTTGCCATATTCAATCCCTTAGAATAAAGGTTGTCCTATGAACTTATGTGCCATGTTCAACCTATTTAGGACTTTTCAACATTTAATCAAAAAGGTAGAATAAAATAAAAAATGAGATCATGAAATAACATTTCTCTTCCTAATTCCTATGTGGCATTTTTCTAAATACTTAATTAAATCAATGTTATTTTTTGGTTGCTCTATGATAAGTGTTATGCTCAATCTTTTAGATTTTGAGGTTGACCTGTGGACTTATGTGGCATGTTCAACGTCATTTAGGTTTAATAAAAAAATTTCATAAATATAAAACCAATAAAAAAATACAAAATATCTTAAAATTAAAAATAAATTTTCCTTTAAATGATTTTTGGGGTAAAATGAATATTTTCAAAGTTACTAATAATTTACACAACTAATTTTGGGTAACCATTTTTATGGTTGTTCTAGGGTGCTGTGGGGTTAATTCTCCATGCCTTCCCTAGACGTAATCGACTCCCGAACCCAAAGTTTTTATTAAAGGGTTTTCCAACTTTCCCGAAATTAAATAAAATTGGTGGCGACTCCATGTTTATTTTATAAAAGAAAAACAAGTTTTCTTTTTGTTCGCCATTGCGCCGTAATCACGGTCGCGACAGATGGCGACTCCACTAGGGATACTTTTAAGAGAGTCAAGCCCGTAAAAAATAGTTTTGCAAATTTTTTATAACTTGTAGCTTATTTGTTTTACCTTTTTTTATTGCTATATCTTGCTGTTTTTTTCTTACAATAATTAAATATTAAAAACAAAAACAAAAACAAAAACAAAAAAAATGTTTCTTTATTTTTAGTGATGTTTGTTTGGATTGTCCTTTTTGTTTGGGTTTTCCTTTTATTTAAATAAAAATGAGAAAAATTAGTTGCATATATATTTTAACTCATGTTATTTTTGTATATGTTTCACTAACAATGTTTTTGTTTCCTCCTCCTTTCTTTTCTTTTTTCCTATATTTTAACAATAGGGTAGAGGACTTATAACCATTTTTTTATTTACCTATGTTTTTATTTTGTAGGTTTTTCTTGTCTTTTCTTTTCGTTTTTCTTTTTAAGTGTTACAGGTTTGTATGCCCCCTTCACACACATCACTATCACATATTACACACACTCTTGGCTCTATACCCGAGCTTGCTCAAAACCCAAGGATTAGGTCGTGCTCCGACATTGTCATTGAAGAGGCCTTGTACCTCCTTGATACATGTCGGTTCACCACTCAGATTGTACATGAGATCATGGAATAGTCATATTGAGAGGGTTTATCGTTACTTGTGACTAGATTCATGAATCAGGTCCTTATAAGGGCAATCTGGGGACCATGACTTTTAGAGGTCTAGACCCGTCCCAATTTTCACTAATAGAGCAAACCTATTGACCGAACTGTTTAGAGTCCTAACTTAGGGTGTGTCCATCCTTAGGTTTTACCTGGCTTAGGACAAAAAGGGGCGTACTTTTATTTTCTCTCTCTATCTTCATAAGCATAAATTGTCATGCATGTTCATTGTGAATATTCACAAAACTAGGGGCGTCACATTATCGCCTCAAACCTGAATGACATATTCGAATATTATTGCACATCTAATAGGTGATATGTCATAATGAAGGTGATGCATTAGCAGCATACCCATCAGGATTCACTAGTGGAAAATATACATTATACGGTAAAGGTTTACGTCAGTTAACCAAAAGCTAGACGTTAAAAAGGGGGCAGTGGCAGTTTTGTAAATATCAGACTTCATTAATTCAATTTTAACGTCAGTTGTTTTAATGACTGACGTTAAAAGTGAAGTGACTGACTTTTCACATCAGTTAAATAAACAACTGACGTTAACAGTGAACATTTTAACGTCAGTTCTATAAAGAACTGACGTTAAAAGTGAGTCAGTTCACTTTTAACGTCAGTCCTTACATCAACAGACGTTAAATGTTATTTTAATAATTTTTTTATCTAGTATACGTACCCTTCCGCATTGCCTTCCTCAAAGTTTCAGTTTCACATGAATTGCTTTGATGTTTTGTGTTTCTGTTTTGAAAACTAAAATATATGTGCGAAGTATAAGTTGAATCAATAACCCAAACCGGATCTCATTAATGAAGTGTAATACAGACTGAAACAGAAGATTGAAAGGGTTTAAAATCCTATAAAAAGTTACATTGAAAGGGTTTAAATTCCTAAACATTAAAGCTACATCCCATCAGAGAGTTTTATGAAATATGCCAAAGGGAAAAATATACTCCGAAGACCTCAGAAAACTGGGGGGGCATGAGAGAGCTCAAGAGAGGCAAAAACAGGTGCACTAGATCTGTTTCAAGCAAAGGCAGTGGTTCCAGAGACTTCCATGACGGTCACTTGCTGCCAAATCTGAGGTTTTGGAACTGTGACGCCCGAGCACCTAATTTGCCCTCCAGCAGCTGATTCTCCGGAAGGATGATAAGGTGAGCAACTCACATAATGTGGTTTACTCAAACTTATCACCCATGTAATGTGATTTACACAAACTCAGAAGTTGTTTGACCATTAAGACAAAGATCTTTGAGTCTAGGAATAGGAAGAAAGAGTGATGTAGTTAATCTCCATGGCAGAGCCATATTGTGAAGCCGAAAATTAAAAGGATGGAAGGAAGCTATTTATAGGAGCAGGGGATGAAGTTACTAAGCTATTCTGATTTTCTTGAAAACTTATCTATAAACTTAATGCTCATTAAGAAGATTAAGTTACAAGGTGCATGGGTAAGTAGCACAGTAGTCAAAGGAATGAATGTTTTTGCAGATATCTATACACTTTTAACATCAGTTGTTTAAAAAAGTTGACGTTAAAAGTGTTTTTAAAATAAAAAATATTTATTGTTAACGTCAGTTTTTTATACAAATGACGTTAAAAGTTTGATTTTTACTTCAGTTAAATAAATAGCTGACGTAAATAATCCTATATATTATAAACTTGCAGAATGAATATTGGAAATAATGTAATTAATGTACGGGAACTTGGCAGTCATAAATGAAGTTGACGTTAAAAATGAGGTGGTGGCAGTTTGTAAATATTAAATCACTATTTGCGCCAGTTCTATAAATAACTGACGTAAATAATTATGAAACTCATTTCATTGGTTGTCATGTCCCTGTTGTCCCTCTTAACGCAGATCACTCCATATAGTACTGCAGTTTATTTCTAATCCTTTTTTTTTATACAAGTTTATTTTTAATTTTTATTAATTAGCTTGAATTAGTAAACAAATTCTTGTGCAAATTAAAATAAATAAACACTTAATATAAAACAAGTTATATGTATAATCAAATCGTATGTCATTGAAGCGATTCATAAGTTAAAATTACATGATTAAAAGATAAAAAATTTCTGGAACATAGCCCTAAAATATAAAAAAGTTTATGCATCAACATCATTTTCTTCTCAATCCTGTCATCAGAAACTCCAATGGATGCATCACCTCCCTCAATTGAATTCCATGATGCAAAGTAAATCCTCAGTCACTAGCAGCGAAAGCAAAGTGAAATGGATCTTTGCATCTTTCTTCTTCACTGGAATTCCTTGATGCATCGTCTTGAATCCACAATCACTTGCTTCCAAAGCAAAGTGAAAAGGATGACGAGGATGAAATAAAGTGAGAGAATCACATTATGTGATTCACCCAACCTTACCATCCATGTAATGTGATTTACACAAACTCAGAAGTTGTTTGACCATTAAGACAAAGATCTTTGAGTCTACGAATAGGAAGAAAGAGTGATGAAGTTAGTCTCCATGGCAGAGCCATATTGTGAAGCAGAAAAAATTAAAAGGATGGAAGGAGGCTATTTATAGGAGTAGTGGATGAAGTTACTAAGCTATTCTGATTTTCTTGAAAACTTATCTATAAACTTAATGCTCATTAAGAGGATTAGGTACAAGGTGAATGGGTAAGTAGCACAGTAGTCAAAGGAATGAATGTTTTTGCAGAAACTAATAAACTTTTAACGTCCGTTGTGTAATACAACTGACGTAAGAAGTGTGAGTGTTTTTAACGTCAGTTTCTTAATACAACTGACGTTAAATATATGACCTTTAACGTCAGTTTTTACTAACAACTGACGTAATAAGTGTGAGAGTTTTTAACGTCAGTTTCTTAAGACAACTGACGTTAAATATATGATCTTTAATGTCAGGTTTTACTAACAACTGACGTAAAATGTTGTTTTATTTTAATTTTAACGTTTACACCCGCATGCCTCTTGCACTTCTCTGTACGTATCTTTTCTCTTTTCATCACGCTCAACCCTCACTCTCAACCCTCACTCTCGCTCTCACTCTGCCCTAATCGCGAGCTCATCTCCACCGCAACCACCGCGAAGGCTTCTTCTCCAGCATCGTGAGATACACTCTTAACCCCTAACTCTGTCTTTCCCGCTCATTCTTTGCAATAACTTGACATCTCTCTTTCCCCTTCCCGCGCACTAACTCTCCTTATCCCTCTGCTCTCTGTAACCACATCGAACGTTGGTCACCACTCGAGCTTCCCCCCCACCACCACGCGAGCGCCTATTTTTGGTGAGTCTTTAGGGCACATTATTTTATTTTTGGTTTTGAGTGCATGCATGTTGCTCTGCTGGTTGAAACTGTAGTCTCAGTAGTTGAAACTTGAAACTGTGAGTTTGAGTTGTTTGGAATGTCTCTATTTTTGGTTTTGAGTGTATGTTGAAACTGTAGTCTCAGTAGTTGTAACTTTAAACCGTGAGTTTGAGTTGTTTGGAATGTCTCTATTTTTGGTTTTGAGTGCATGTTGCTCTGCTGGTTGATTTGTCACGGTCGTGATGCTCATCACGGCTAGGCCGTGATCAGTTCTGCCTATGAGGGTCTGGTTCAGTTGGCACGTTACGGCCGTGACCAGTGCTTGGCAATCTTCAAAAACTATAGTTTTCAATCTCCCGTATTGTCCTTATATTGGATATATAGATGTTTTGTATTTCCACAGGACCTATTTAGTTATTTTTATTTATACTTCTGCATTTATTTTGAGTTATAACCTATGTTAATACATATATATTGTTTCTGAACATGCATACATATGGATCAGTCGGATAGCCCACATGCACGGGAGGACACTGTGGGGGTTTCGCAGGACCCGATCACGCCTACGCCTGATTCTAGTGTAAGTTTACATGTTCTATACTATCTTTAGTCCTTCTTTTTAATGTAAGTTTATAATGTTACAACCCTCTATTTTATCTTTTTTTTTTGTCCATACAGACATCACAGGCTCATAGGAAACGGGGTAGAGGAGCCACCTCGTTGAAGAAACTAGAGAAGGACAGGCAAAGCGGACAGAAGCTTGAGGTGTCCTTCGATTCTAATCTAAATGCCCAGGGACCCCGTGCTAAAGAATTTAATAAGTGGGTGTTTCTACAAGCGAAGCAGCACGTAAGCATCAACTACAACCACTGGAATGACGTTCCACAGAACGTTAAGGATCATATTTGGGAGGCTATCACGGTATTTTACCTTTACATTCGTTTGATTTACATTATTAGATAATTATCCGAGTTATAATCCATCCAGTTGTTATGTATCTAATGTGTAGGTAGCTTGGACTGTGCCAAATGACGAGGATCATCGTCATAAATGTATGAAAATGGCATCAAAGCGTTGGAATAGGTTCAAGCATGATCTTACCAGGTACTATGTATCTGGGAAGAAGCGGCTTGATAAAATGTTCTCGGATTATCCCTGGATTGATCAGGATACTTGGGATATGTTTGCCAGGAGTCGACAGGATGGAGAATTTCAGGTTGGTTGATTAAGTTAATTTTGTATCCTTCTTATAGATCATTTAACTGTATTTAATTATGTGTGTTTGTTTGAATAGGCTATGGCAGATAAGGGTCGGCAGAATCAGGCGAAGAACGTCCACCGCCACACCATGTCTCAGGGTGGGTACCAGACTCAGATCGAGCAGATGATGGTGGGTAGGCTGAGGGCCAAGCAGGAAGAGCACTCTGCTAGGATTGAAAGAGGAGAGGTGCCTGAGGGCACACCATCAAGTCCTCCGTCGAACATCGACCGCGAGGATGTCTGGTTAGCCGGCCGCATGACAAAGACGGGATCTTTTAAAGTTGATGCCACTCGTGAAGTGGCAGATAAGATTGTAAGTAAATAATTAACTTGATTTCAATTGATATTTGTATAGATATTTGCAACACTTTTCACTTGCACGTTTTTTTCATTTTTTTTCATTGTAGATGGATCTCAAAGCAAAATCCTCCCAGGGCGCATTCGTCCCTTCTGGACGGCAGGACGTCTGGATGACTGCACTAGGCAAGAAAGACCATCCTGGTCGGGTTCTAGGTGTTCCTGGGAACGTGACCATCAAAGAATATTATGGCAAGTCTGCTTCACGAAATCGGGTGGTCAATGAAGCATCAATTTTGGCTGACATTACTCAACACCTCATGTCCAACCCAGCTATTACAACACATCTGATGCAAGACTTAATATCCAACCCAGAATTCAAGCAGGCGCTTGCCAGAGAGCTTTCCTCCGTCGGTACATCCCAGGACACCGCAGGGCATGCCAACCCTTCACATGTGAGCACAAAAGAGAGTTTTAGTAGGGCATATGTGGAGGACGATGAGTTGGCAGCTAAGGAGCGGGAGTTGGAAGTCCAGCGCCATGAGCATGAGTTGGAAATGAAAAGGCGTGAGCTTGAGTTGGACTCCAAACGACGTGAGCTCGAAATGTTAACAAAGGTATTTATTCATTATTAATGTCCAAATTAGTCAAATAATTACTTGTGTTTTTTTTAATTATCAAAAACTTATCTATTTTATTTTTCCTAAACTGAAGGCAAAGTCGACGTCGGTGTCGTTGTCACCTATCACTCATTTGTTCTCAAACAGAACGGTAGTCTAATCGAGGATGGGATGAAGCAGCCAAGTACCGCGAGCTACTAGCAGAGGCCAACATGAGAGAAAATTGGCTCAGAGCCAAAATAAAAGACACTGAAAGAGTTGAAGCTCAACGTCACGCAGAATGGGTAAAGGGATGGAAATTGGCAGTGAAGGATGTAATGAATGAAAAGGAAGCATGGAAAATAAAATACAAGGACATGATGGATAAGCTCCAATATCACACTTCCTAGCTGGTGGAGGTTTGAAGAAGCATCCATCCACATTCGTATGAACCATATTCTTCAGATACCACCAAAGGTGTCCGAGTTCTTCAATCATTTTGGGAAACTTGCCAAAGGGTTCAGGAAAAAGAAGAAGAGACTCTTAACATAGTGCTTTGTGGACCTAGGAGAGAGATGGAAACTATCAATGTATTTCTTTTATTTTGATCAAAGACTCGTGATTTGTATCGAAATATTTATAATGGAATGGAAGTTTTCATCAATGTCTGTCGGGCCTTTTTTTCTTAGATGATATCTATCGAGGAATGCGTTCTCTCTTAGATACGTCATCAACTATATTTTTACCCTAAAAACGGCATGTTGTCTACGTAAAAATAAGAACGTTGCTAGTACGGGTGTGGTCTATCGAGGAGTGGATTCTCCCTTGGACTTGACACCAACTGCATTCAAGCTAGAGGGAACCATACCACTAGATTTGATTGTAGGATCAGTATTCTTGCTATAGGTGTATACGACAGTCTTCCTAAGAGCACTCTTGCGATCAAACAAAGGGTGTTAACTTGCACATGTATACACACACACACACCCAAAATTTTGGGTTTACTAATGAGATTCTTGGATGCTTTACAGAGTCACATACTTCTGAGAATCCGGGAACCATTGCGCGACCTACGAAAGGTGACACCAATCAAACCCGAGTTCACAATACCAGATCTCGGACCAGGATGGCTGCCAACATGCTTGAGGAAGGAAGAAACTTAAGCTCTGAAGTAGATGAAGTTCTCAATAATTGGCGATCTAAACCATTTGTTGATGTTATTTCCATGAAGTAATTATCTTATTGTACTAAATTTGAACTAATGTTTACTTTGTTTGAGACATGGATGAGAATGTATCACTTTGTCTGGTGTTTTCCTTTTGGTTCCATATTTTCTTTTCTCTCTCTTTCATTTCTTTACTTTGTTTAAGCTTTTCTTTCATGAATAAGACTCCTGCCTATATTTCTCCTATTCCTGACTTTTTCTTCCAAGAATGCTTCTTCCACTAAAGATTTACCTCAGGAGAGGAACTTTGAAAACTCATTTAGTGATTCCCTTGCGGCCGTTGATGAGTACAACCTTGAATCTGATGAGGAAGAAGAAGACATTGAAGAATTCATAAAGATGGTGAAACGGTCATAAGAAGGGATTAGCTCGAATGATGAGGTTGCAGAAGTGATCAATATAGGAACCGAGGAAGACAAAAAGGAGTTAAAAATATTGGATAACCCAGAGCGTGAAGAAATGGTTGCACTATTCAAAGAGTATCTGGACGTTTTTGCATACTACAGAGATATGCCAGGATTAGATCCTGAGATAGCATCACATAAAATTCCCTTATACCCAGATGTGGCTCCAAAGAAGCAAAAATTAAGGAGGATGCATCCTGAGATGTCGCTGAAGTTCAAGGAAGAAGTGACCAAGCAGTTAGAGGCTGGCTTTCTGGAAGTAGCTAGACACCCGAAATGGGTAGCTAATATTGTTCCAGTACCAAAGAAGGATGGAAGGGTCAGAATGTGCGTGAACTACCAAGATCTGAATAAAGCCAGTCCAAAGGATGATTTCCCGCTACCTCATATTGATGTCCCTGTAGACAGTACAGCCAGAAGTCATAGGTTTTCTTTCATGGATGGGTATTCTGGGTACAATCAGATCCTCATGGATGATGATGACAAAGAAAAGACAACTTTTATCACTCCTTGGGGGAACTTTTTGTTACAAAGTGATGCCTTTTAGGTTGAAGAATGCTGTGGCCACTTACCAACGTGCTATGGTAGCATTGTTCCATGATATGATGCATAAGGAGGTAGAGGTATATGTTGATGATATAGTGGCTAAGTCCAAGGAAGAAAAAAGTCATGTAGCAGTTTTACGAAAGTTGTTCGAGCGGCTAAGGAAGTACAAGTTGTGGCTCAACCCTGCAAAATGTACTTTTTGTGCATCCATAGGGAATTTACTTGGCTTTGTTGTCAGTAAAGAAGGAATAAAGGTGGAACCTAACAAGGTAAAAGCAATATGTTGTTGGTGTAAGCCCTAGAGGCCAGTGTATTTCTTAGACTTACATTTGTATCTTGCTATTATATATATATATATATATATATATATATATATATATATATATATATATATATATATATATATATATATATATATATGATATGAGGCATTCCAGTTTTATTGTGTTACTTGTTTAAACATAATAAAGTCCTTAGAATAGAAATTTCAGTTTAATAGAATATCAAGTATATGACTTGATGGTGAGACACTATTGAAAAATGAAATCCTATTCTTAAATATCCGTAGTCAAGTATTTTATTAATAAGGACAATAATAATACATTGAGACTATTATGTGTGCAGACTGATGACCATATCTCACGGGTCATGGATATGAGATATCGAGTCGCCACATAGGTACACATTAGAGTAATGATGTACTGGATTGACCCACCATGAGAACACTACATGGAGCGTTGTGTGAGTGTCATAAGTAGTTCTCACAGTGACAATGGTGTATGCAATCCTTCGACCAGAAATCGCTACGATCCCTACATGAGGAGTCGTGTGCTTTAATATCGTCAAACGTCATCTGTAATAGGATGATTATAAAGACGGTCATTGGGCATACCACGAGCCATGCAGAGGAATGTGAGTGACCTAGATGGAATTTGTCCCTCATACATAACAAGAGTAATATCTGTGGGCCCCCTGATAGAGTGAGACTGTAAAATGCATGGCCGTGCTGAAATGAGTCAATATGAGATATTGACCTCATTTGTTGTTAAGTCTACTCAGGTATCAGGGAACATGATATTGAACCATACAAGGGTGACACATTCCATGTCTTGTGTTCAATATAGATATATGGACAAAGGGATAATAATGCACATGAATACTTGTCACAGAAAGGTTTCACAAATCAATCATCGACTTTCTCACTACTTAGGTAGCAGTGATGTATTGCTAGATACCGCTCACTGTTTATAATATTAAATCAGATTTAATATTACTACTAACGTTTTGGGAACCTATAGGGTCACACACATAAGAGCGGATTAAAAGAAGCATTAAAAGGAGAGTTTGACTTTTCTATTGGGCCTAGCGCATAGTACATGGGGCTTAGGTCAAACGCTGCTCACTAACTCACTTAAGGAGGTGCTGCTATAAGTAGACCACTTAAGCTATTGTGCCTACACGGTTTTGTTTTACCCTAGCCGCACATAGAGAGTGATAGTGAACAGCAGGTCTCGGTTTTCGAAGCTAGCACTGTGAGACAGAGACGCTTCGGGTTCGTGACGTTGGACGTTCACGGAATCTGCTCGTGTGGATACCTTAGAGACACCGTTCGTGCGGTGTTCGTGATAGACGATTTTGATCAACTATCATCGCTTCAAGAGGTAAATCTTCTAACCATGAATCATGACCATTCGCAAGGATCCTTCGATGGGAATTTTTTCGCTGTGTTATTTTTTTTTATACGCAAATTCCCAACATATGTGACATGCCAGCACCTAAGAACGAGTGAGAAGTAAGGGGTTTTCTTAGAAGGTTGAACTACATTGCACGCTTCATTACAAATTTGACTAGCACATGCGAGCCAATCTTCAAACCCTTCAAAGAATAATCCGGGAAGATGGGATGATAACTGTCAAGAAGCCTTTGACAAGATAAAGGCATATTACTGAATCCCCTAGTATTGGTACCACCTACCCAAGGTCGTCCATTGATACTCTATCTCACTATATTGCCAACCTCAATGGGGGCAATGCTGGGACAACAAGATGAATCTGGCAGGAAGGAGCAGGCAATTTACTATCTGAGTAAGACGTTTAATGCCTATGAGGCTCGTTATATGGCAATCAATAAGACTTGTTTTGCGCTAGTGTGGACCTCCAGAAGACTCAGATAGTATATGTTATATCGCACCACTTGGCTAGTTTCTCGAATGGATCCTTTGAAGTATATCTTCGAAAGTCCTCATATCTCCTTAAGAGTTTCGAAGTGGCAAGTGATATTGTCAGAATTTGACATCAAATATGTGACTCATAAGTCCATCAAAGGAAGTGCGATTGCTAATCATTTAGCAGAGAATCCTCTTGAGGATGGTAGGCCTGTCAACTCCGAGTTCTCAAATCGAGAGATATTGTCCCTCGAGGAAGATTAAGAACAGGAAGACACGTGGAAGATATATTTTGATGGAGCAGTCAATATGCATGGCATTGGTATAGGAGCAGTGGTTATCTCACCAAACGGTAAGCAGTACCCGGTGTCCATAAAGCTGAAATTTGAATGTACGAATAACATTGCAGAATACGAGGCATGTGCTAGTGGATTATAAATGGCACTTGAACTTGGTATAAAGCAGTTGAAAGTCTTCTGGGATGCAGCTATAATCATTAACCAAGTTAATGGTGAATGGCAAACCAAAGACTCCAATTTGATTCCGTATCAGAAATACTTGACTTAGTTGATTGCGAAGTTTGACGAGATTGCTTTCACGCATTTAACTCAAGACAAGAATCAGTTTGCTGATGCTTTAGCCACACTAGCTGCCATGACCAAGCTGGACATCCATACCAATGTCCAACCCATCCAAGTTAGAGTATACGATGAACCGGCATATTGTGCCCTTGTGGAAGGAGAACCTGATGGTAAGCCTTGGTATCATGATATCAAGTAATAGATTCAGAATAAGAAATACCCGGTAGAAGCGAGCGAAGCAAATAGAAAGACCATCCGAAGACTGGCTATGACCTTTTTCATAAGCAAGGAAGTCCTGTATAAAAGAGGATATGATGGTACCCTACTTAGATGTGTGGATACTCGTGAATCTAAGTTGATCATCATCGAAGTTCATGAAGGAATTTGTGGGAATCATGCCAATGGACACATGATGGCTCGAAAAATCTTGAGAAGTGGCTATTATTGGTCTACTATGGACTCGAATTGTATAGAGTATGTTCGTAATGCCAAAAATGTCAGATGTATGCAGACCGGGTCAATGCACCTCCATTTCCACTGCAAAATTTAGCATCCCCATCTCCTTTTTCAATGTGGGAAATAGATGTCATCGGTCCCATTAATCCCAATGGTTCCAATGGTCATCGTTTCATTTTGGTGGTGATAGACTATTTCTCTAAATGGGTAGAAGCTGCTTCATATGCCAGCATAACTCAAAAGGTGTTTCTCAAATTTCTCAAGAAGGACATCGTTTGTAGATATGGGATCCCAGAGAGGATAATCACAGATAATGCTGCTAATCTTAATGGTGTCGAGATTCAAAAGTTTTAAGATGGTTTCAAAATCAAACACCACAATTCAACTCCTTATAGACCTCAAATGAATGGTGCAGTTGAAGCAGCAAACAAAAATATCAAGAAGATCATTGCCAAGATGGTTGTAAATTATAAATACTGGCACAAAATGCTGCCATATGCTCTACATGCTTATTGGACTAATATACGATCAAGCACTGGGGCAACCCCTTTATCTTTGGTGTACGGGATGGAGGTTGTCTCACCTATCGAAGTAGAACTCCCTACTCTAAGAGTCTTCATGGAAGCAGATTTAGAAGAATCTGAGTGGGTGAAAACTCGATATGAGCAGTTGAAAATGATAGAAGAGAAAAGACTGGCAGCTATTTGTCACGGGCAATTGTATCAAAGCAGAATAGAAAGAGCTTTCAATAAGAAGGTTCGCTCTAGAGAATTTTGCGCGGGAGACCTGGTTTTAAAGAAAATCCTCCATAATCAGGATGATGCCCGAGGAAAATGGGCGCCCAATTATGAGGGTCCTTATGTTGTCAAACAAGCATTCTTAGGAGGAGCTTTGATTCTGCAAAACATGGATGGGGAAGAGTTACCAAGGCCAGTAAGCTCTGATGCTGTGAAAAGGTTCTATGCTTGAAAAAAAAAGGGGGTGCCCGCTAGGTTGAAAACCCGAAAGGGCAACCTAGGCAAAAGTTAGGGCAAAGAACAATGAAAAAAAAATAAAAGAAAAGGCCCGCTAGGTTGTAAACCTGAAAGGGCAACCTAGGAAAAAGTTAGGGTAAAGAAACTTTAGGCTGAAAACCTGTAACGGCGGCCTAGGGGGAGGATATGGTCCAACACTTCTGCAAGCACTCACCACACTGGGGCATTTTTATCCGATTGAGTATACCGGGGCAAAATTGTTGAGAAATGATTGAAGAAGGTGTGTTTGAAGAATCAGAAATAGAAGCCAAGATCTGTGTCATCAAAAGGCTGTGGGGAATCAACTAAATGAAAATCAAAGGACCAACAATGGGGCAAATTTTATGTGGTTCTCATAATTTTCTTTGTTTATCTTTTCTTTTAATCTTCATGATCCCTTTTGTAATTTTGTTCTCACACTGTTATTTTCTTTTAACAAACTAAATTCTCGTATTAAGGCAAGAGGCTTTTCCTTCATACTCCCCTGTCGTGTTCACTCTCATGTTTAATCACTATGGTCATGTCTCAATAAAAGTAAATATAAGTTTAATGGTATGATTTGATAATTTTAAAGGTAGAACCAATGAATGGTTTGAACCAGAAGGACTCAATATTTCAAATTCAATGGAAGAGATAGCATGCACTGGACAACAAAAGAATGATGCAAATAAGCTTGGGAGAATAAACATAACATCCACCTCATATGTTATCAGATTCTTGGGTGACCCATGTTGATAAAAGAATGAATAATGCCTCGGCTCAGAGTGGTCGGTGAACAAGGGTTTGGTTGGTGGAAGATTTTCCATGGAGCATTTGGTTCCGTTGTATTTAAAAGTAAAGGATTCTTATTAGTTTCATATTACTGAGTGAAATTTCGAGCTGAGGCTCACTGCAAGTTTATTTTTGAGCTCAGAGGCTCGTTGCATTTTATTTTGTGTGATCAGAGGCTCATCGCACTTTTCGAGCTCTGAGGCTCGCTGTATATTTAATTTTCTGTAACACGAGGAGGTTTCGTCCCTTGCATATTTAATTTTCTATTGGACGAGGAGGTTCCGTCCACTGCAATTTTATTTTCAAACTGTGAGGTTTTCTTTTGAGCTCCTCACGTTTTGTCGAACAAAATATGTGTTCATTTTCTTTACTTGTTCATTAATACAAACATGAAAAGCCATGACTAATCATGTCTTCTAGTATGCAACAAGTAAAGATGGGCAACTGTGAACACCCATTTTTGTCCGTCTTCATTTTATTTTATTTTATTCTAATTTTATTTTATGTTATTATATTTCAAGGAGACTAAAAAATAATAATAGTGAAGAAAAAAAGAAGAAAAAGAAAATAATGAAGAAAGGAGGAAGTTAGGTCCATTAGATGTCTAATTTTCTGTTAGATGAGGAGGTTTCGTCCATTGCACATTTAATTTTATTGGACGAGGAGGTTCTTTCCATTGCATATTTAATTTTCTGTTGGACGAGGAGCTTCCGTCCAGTGCATATCTAATTCTATGTTGGACGTGGAGGTTTTGTCCAGTGCATATTTAATTTTCTGTTGGATGAGGAGGTTCCGTCCATTGCATATCTAATTCTCTGTTGGACGAGGAGGTTCCGTCCATTGTATATCTAATTTTTTGTTGGACAAGGAGGTTCCGTCCATTGCATATCTAATTCTCTGTTGGACGAGGAGGTTCTGTCCATATTTAATTCTTTGTTGGACGCGGAGGTTCCGTCCAGTGCATATTTGATTTTCTGTTGGACGAGGAGGTTCCGTCCATTGCATATCTAGTTTTCTGTTTCTGTTGGACGAGGAGTGATGAGCCTCTGTTTGACTGGTTTTATAACTAGTAAAGACCTTGGCTTTGTGCTAATTTTATATCATTTTCACCCAAATTAGGCTTTATTGTCCTTAAGTAGTATTTTGAGTCTGTAAATTGTTTTTAAGTTAATTTAGTTGATTTAGAGTTAAATAAAATACTTATTATATTTTCTTATTTTCAGGTTAATAAAAGGAAATAATCTGGAGTCTTTCGCCCCGCGAGAAGGCTGTTCGCCTCGCGAACCAGAAGGTGACTGTTCCTGAAAATTGCAAAACTTTCTGTCTCGCCCCGCGAAGGAGGACTCGCCTCGCGAGTACCTGGAAATCAGAGAGCATCACAGTTTACCCGTGTTGAAGGCCACGGGCGTTACAGTTGGGAATTTGAAGAGTTCGCCTCGCGAAGATATGCTCGCCTCGCGAGAAGACCAAGAGTTGCAGACCTTTCGCATAATTCGCCTCGCGAGTAGTGCTTCGCCTCGCGAGGACTTGGATTCCATAAACGTGTATATAAGTAGTCTTAGGCAGAACTGAAGAGGAGGAGTGAGGCTAGTCAGTTTTGGCTAGTTTTAGCCAGTAGTTAGTCTTTTGTTTTTCTCTTAGTTTAATGTTTATTTCTGTAATGGAGAGCTAGTCTCCTAGATTAATCTACTGTAATTGGTTTCTGTTAACACTTGAGGTTATGTATTCCTTGTTTAGTTGCTTTTCTCTTTTCAATGCCATGCTGTATGTTTCTGTTTGTTATTTCAGGAATGTATAGTGTGGTATTGTTTCATTTCGGTGATGTAATGTTCCTATATATAATCGCGTTTGTTATTTCGCGTGTGTCCATTCATGTTCGTTTGTTCATGAGAGCTTAACCCCGTTTGTTATTTCGGGAATAGGAACATACATCTGTAGTAGCGGTTTTCGTTTGTTAATTGTTGCTACAACCGGGAGGGGATTAGTATCTGCTTAGGAAATGCATGAACCAATGATAGTGGGAAACTGAGAACAGTAGGTTAATCGCTTTTGTTTATTTGTTAATCTCTTTTCTTACTCTGTTTTTATTTTGTTTCCTTTATTTTATTTTAATCTCAAAACCCCCATTTCTAACTTTTACTAATTTTCTGTTAATAATAACAACAACTAAAGAGTCCTTGAGAGACGATCCGAGTTGTCGCACTATACTGCATTATTTTATAATCGCTCGTTCTTTTTGGCGCGTGGCGACAGCGCGGTCAAAAATTGGCGCCGTTGCCGGGGACTCTTGTTTGTTGTTATTAGCATAAAGTTACATTTTAAAAAAAAAAAACTTTTTGCTTTGCTAATTAGTTCTGTCTGCTTTGTCTGGATGTTTGATTGCCATGGATAATTACATGTATGGATATTTGCCGAATGGTTATTATGAACCACCACCTTGCATGTATTATCCTAATTTTAGTGAGTCACCACCATACTATCCTAGCCAAGTGACCACCTCTACACCTTCCGAACCTTCCCTAGAGGACCTGTGCAAACAGATGACTGCACAGATAAGTGCAAATATGGAAGGACTGAGGCAACAAATGGCCGAGCAAACTCAACGGATGATAGAGGAATTTCAACAAAAGATGGAGGCTGAATACCAGAGGGACCAAGCTGAATCTCGGAAGTTGTGGGCTCTAATTGATCAAGTTACCGCCAACTCAGCTGCAATGCTAACTCCACAGCCCCTTGAAGAACCTACAGAGGCACCAGTTATTTTTGAAAATACTTTTGATGATAATTCTGATAATACTTCTGTTGATGATGAATTTAGTGTTGAATCCCCTGATCCTAATGCATGTTATTGTGATGGAACTGCTTTGTGTGTGGAATGTTTCACAGGTTTATACTTTTTAGGAAAAATAGAAAATGCAGAACGTTTTGCAGATTTATTTTTTTCAGGAAACTTAGAAAATGAGGATCAGGAGGATCAAGAGGACATCTGCTCCCCCGTGCCTGAAGATAAAGAAGAACCTTTGGGAGTAGATGATTCAAGTAAAACAATTACATGTGTTGAGAGTAATGGGGTGGATGCACTGTGTGAAGAATTCCCAGACATTCTAACTTTTTCTGATTCATTTTCTTGTAATATATGTACTAACTCTAACCTTTGTGTGGTGTGTGCTGAAATCTCTGCATGTATAGCAGGTGAAAAATTTGGTAGTGCAGTGGATGAAGACCTTGCAGGAGTTGAAGCAACACCGGAGACCCCAACTAATTGTTTGTCACCTCCCCCTGAGGAGCCACCAGCTCTGGATTTTGCACCCTTGGATTTTGCACCATGGCCAATCCAAGAGGTTGAGCCCCACTTCTATTGGGAGGATTTTATGGACTTTGTAGATAAAGAGGTCAGCTGTGACCTGAAGGGGAGTGAGAAGTCCGCCGCACTGGGTGGAGTTATTATAATTGTCAAGTGCTCACCTCCGCATCAAAGCTACAAGTTAGGGAGGCTTGGAATGAATTTTAGTCCTTTGTCCACCACGTGGGCCTTATGCTACAAGCAGTGGGATCCTGGTGGAACCGCCCTTCAATGAGTTTTCTTAACCCTTTCTCCTTTTTAATTTTCTTTTCCTTACTTTAATTCTGTTTTGTTTTGAATAAAGCTCCTGAATAATTTGAGAAGCTCAGGAGTTGTATTAGTGTGTCTTTTATTGGCAAGTTTATTGGATTTGGTTGAATTTGCATAGATGGATTGCATGATAGTATTGACTGTTTTCCCCCTAGATTTTGAAAATTTTTGAAAATATGATCCCCATGTGATTGAAAACTGAACTTTGGGATTTTGTTATGATGGCATGATTTATGATAAGTTTGGGGTGATAGGAAGCACACACTAGGGATAGAATCTATTTCAAATAAATTGCAAAAAAATGTCCAGGTGAGGTTTTGAGCCTCCAACATGTTTTTGACTGTGAGAAAATCACTTTTGATTGCA
Source organism: Sophora flavescens (assembly GCA_030762895.1). Classification (NCBI taxonomy): domain Eukaryota; kingdom Viridiplantae; phylum Streptophyta; class Magnoliopsida; order Fabales; family Fabaceae; genus Sophora; species Sophora flavescens. The sequence continues at coordinate 108,387,730 of CM061064.1, read as the reverse complement.
CTTTCCTGAATTTGATTGAATCTCTTTTTGATTTGCATGATTATATGTTTGCTTCAAATGATTTAGGCATTTTCTTTGTAAATAGCTACTTAGCCTAAAATAACCAATTCCTGATGCATGTTCCCTAGTTAGCCCCTTTGAGCCTGATTAGCCTATTGCTTCTTGATAACCTAATGTTATAAGCCCAAAAATCTGGAAAACCATGTTAACCCGATCTTAGGATTAGGAGAGCATGTAATCTTAGAATGGGTGCAAGAAACCAAAGTTTGGGGTGGCTGCAAGGTGTAATGTGTTGTTCGGGATTGAGAGAAAAAAAAAAAGAAAAAAAAATTATGAATGAAAAAAAAAAGAAAAAAAAAGAGAAAAGAAAAAAACAGAAAAAAAAAATATAAAAGTGCAAAAATGCAAAAAAAAAAAAGTATTAGAAAATAAAAGGCTATAGCCACCCAAGGCATAAAGAAAAATGAAAAAGGAACTTGATTTAAATTCAAAGTGTAAATAATGTTCATGCTCTCTTAGTTCCTAGGGTTTTCAGCCTAGTTCCTTTGTATATCCTACCCTTAGCCAGGCCCCATTACAACCCATAAAAGACCTTTTGATGTTGCTTGCATGTTTTCTGTGGGAACCATTAGGAGATGAAAATCAAATTTATGGGAAGTGCTTCTGAAAAGTGAAATTGAGTGAATTGTTGATAACCTGACAAAAACTGAGCGATTGAGTGAACACAAATTTCCCTTGTGAGGAAGGCAGTTGTTTGGATTTGGTGATCTCCCTTTTGTGTGTAACTTAGATCCCCTGCTTAGATTGATGATTGTTTGAATGATGAATTTCTCAATTTTTTATAATAAATGCATGTGGGGATTACTTTGCTTGAAAGGGGGGAACATTGAAAGAAAAATTGTTTTGTTAAATTGCTTGAAATTTGTGTGAAAGTTAATTGAATCCTTAAGCTTGCCATGTTTTGCTAGGTCTTTAGTTTTTTTAAGTTTTTAAGTTGTAGTTTGCTTGGGGACAAGCAAAGTTTAAGTTTGGGGTATTTTGATGAGCCTCTGTTTGACTGGTTTTATAACTAGTAAAGACCTTGGCTTTGTGCTAATTTTATATCATTTTCACCCAAATTAGGCTTTATTGTCCTTAAGTAGTATTTTGTGTCTGTAAATTGTTTTTAAGTTAATTTAGTTGATTTAGAGTTAAATAAAATACTTATTATATTTTCTTATTTTCAGGTTAATAAAAGGAAATAATCTGGAGTCTTTCGCCCCGCGAGAAGGCTGTTCGCCTCGCGAACCAGAAGGTGACTGTTCCTGAAAATTGCAAAACTTTCTGTCTCGCCCCGCGAAGGAGGAGTCGCCTCGTGAGAACCTGGAAGTCAGAGAGCATCACGGTTTACCCGTGTTGAAGGCCACGGGCGTTACAGTTGGGAATTTGAAGAGTTCGCCTCGCGAAGATATGCTCGCCTCGCGAGAAGACCAAGAGTTGCAGACCTTTCGCATAATTCGCCTCGCGAGTAGTGCTTCGCCTCACGAGGACTTGGATTCCAGAAACGTGTATATAAGTAGTCTTAGGCAGAACTGAAGAGGAGGAGTGAGGCTAGTCAGTTTTGGCTAGTTTTAGCCAGTAGTTAGTCTTTTGTTTTTCTCTTAGTTTAATGTTTATTTCTGTAATGGAGAGCTAGTCTCCTAGATTAATCTACTGTAATTGGTTTCTGTTAACACTTGAGGTTCTGTATTCCTTGTTTAGTTGCTTTTCTCTTTTCAATGCCATGCTGTATGTTTCTGTTTGTTATTTCAGGAATGTATAGTGTGGTATTGTTTCATTTCGGTGATGTAATGTTCCTATATATAATCGCGTTTGTTATTTCGCGTGTGTCCATTTATGTTCGTTTGTTCATAAGAGCTTAACCCCGTTTGTTATTTCGGGAATAGGAACATACATCTGTAGTAGCGGTTTTCGTTTGTTAATTGTTGCTACAACCGAGAGGGGATTAGTATCTGCTTAGGAAATGCATGAACCAATGATAGTGGGAAACTGAGAACAGTAGGTTAATCGCTTTTGTTTATTTGTTAATCTCTTTTCTTACTCTGTTTTTATTTTGTTTCCTTTATTTTATTTTAATCTCAAAATCCCCATTTCTAACTTTTACTAATTTTCTGTTAATAATAACAACAACTAAAGAGTCCTTGAGAGACGATTCGAGTTGTCGCACTATACTGCATTATTTTATAATCGCTCGTTCTTTTTGGCGCGTGGCGACAGCGCGGTCAAGGAGGATCCGTCCATTTCATATCTAATTTTCTGTTGGACGAGGAGGTTCCTCCCATTACATATTTAATTTTCTATTGGACGAGGAGGTTTTGTCTACTGCAATTTTATTTTCAAACTGGAGACTAAAAAATAATGGTGAAGAAGGAAGAAGAAAAGAAGGAGAAAAGAACAATCAGCAAAAAGAGAAGAAAGAATATTGAGTTACCACTCCTAACCCTAAAAAATCCCATTTTACATATCACACAAAACCTCTCTTCTTCTCCCTCATCTCCTCCACTCTCTAAACCGCACCACACTTCCTTCTCTCTTCAAACACGCAACCTTCACATCAAATCGCCTCCTTTCCTCTGCTCGCGCCACCTCCATCTGGACACACGTGATCTCTGCTTAGAACCGCCCAAGCTCCAGATTTCGTGAGACCAACCTTGAAGCCGCTGGGTAAGGAGAAGCATGAAGCCCTCCCCTCCATCTATAAATTGAGACACGAAGATAAAGAGTGGGGGAATAACTAAAAATCAGAGAAGATACGAAGGAATGATACAAAGACAGAGGGAGAGAGATATTTTTATCTGATGTTTTCCTAGTGAAGAAAAAGAGATTGGGTTTGAGGTAGAAATGGAGGCGATCTTCATTTTTAAACGGAAATAGGGGATTTTTGGGGTAAGGGATTTTAGTTTTTTTCTCTTCTTTGTCATTATAGTGGTTCCAAATTTTCAGAAGAAGAGAGAGTTAAAAGAGTCAGTGAAATTGAAATGTGAGGGTTTCAATCTTAAGATTTTATTACTAAGATAAAGCAAAATCACTGTTATTCTGCTCTCATTAGGTAATCCTTGTTCTCTTTGTTGACATTATTCATGAGTTTCTCTTGACATTCTTATTTTCCGGTGTCTCTGTTTATGACAAAATGAAAATCCATGGATATTGAAACTGAATGAGTTAGTATGATGTTTGCTATATGAGTTCTTATGTCTGTTTCAGAAATGGTGTGTCGTAGGGTTCCCCTTTCATTGTTTGTTGTCATATGCTGAAATGCATGATACACCAGTAATCTTCATATGGCTATACCGTTACTAAACACTTAAAATGTTTTATTTTTGTTCTATTTTCATAAGGTAAAACTATTTTTTACATAAAAATAAAAGATGATCACTTAAATCCCCTTCAACCGTTTTGTTCCCTTTTTACAAAACAAAGAAATTTGCCTTTTGATAAATAAATAATTGAACTTGTTTTATTTAGGGATGGCCTATGGACTTGGTTTCCATATTCAATCCTTTATATTAAAGTTTGCCCTATGGACTTATGTGCCATGTTCAACCTATTTAGGAATTTTCAACATTTAATCAAAAAGGTAGAATAAAATAAAAAAAATGAGATCATGTAATAACATTATTCTTCCTAATTCCAATATGCGACACCCTACTCTAGGGTCATCCCATTTATACCCAAATATAAATATATAATTATATAACGCTGGTTACTTTCGGAAAATATAATTTAGGTGACTAACCTTATATAAAAATAGTGCTTAAATTTTTTTTTCTTTAACATACAACATACAACTATTATAAACATAAACAACATATATGTACATCCATATATATACATATACTTCATCGTTTACATACACAACTCCTATACTAGGAGATATCAAAAAGCCTTTAGAAGCATAGGCTATTCTCCATCAAACTAAACAAAGAAGATAAAGATATATACATATCAACAACAACTGGTTCAAAACCATCTCAAAAGCTAATGGCTCTAAGAAGCCAAAATAAAACTATCAAGACTCACTACCCCCGGAAACTATACCTAAGCTGGTCAAACTAGTGAAACCCATTGGGAAGACCATAAGGATCAATCCCACCTACAGCTGATGAGTCTGATGATGCCTCCGCTTCCACTGCTTCATCCGAAGAATCTCCATCATCCACTGCAGGAGGTTGAAACTCCGGATCGTCCTCTAGGTATTCCTCTGGATCTTTCTCACCTTCAACTAGCTCTCCTTCAACTGGAGGTTCCCCATTTTCTAATATCTGAAGAGGTTGAGGTAAAGGATCCATCATTCCATGCTCTTCCAGATATTGAAGATACAGCCAAACCGGTGGTAACGATACCTCGATTGTTTCTACTACATGAGTCCTCTGATTGGGTCCTTCTTCTAACGTTCCAATAACTTCAGTACTAGGGCCATGGTAGGTGGCGCTAAGTGCCCCAATATTTATCTCCCAGGCACCACCATACTGTGCCCGATCAAAAGTGAGTGTACGAATCCTCGACTGCACCAGTGGTACGTCCGGATTCATCTGAATATGTTGTAAGAGTGAGAAACCAATACTTGGATCTTACTCAATAACCACACTCTAGCCATCAAATACCACATCAATATTTATCACATACAATTAGTTATAAACTAACAGTTTATCAGTGGGTTCAACACCCCAAACATCATCCATAAAATTACGCATGACACTTCTATTCATCATCTAATTTTTCATCCTAATCTCATGAGATATCCCAACATCATATGAGTTGATCAGACTCCATAGCCACACTGGCTAACTTGGCTAACTGCCAACAGGTGCACAACCTCTTCCCATCTTTAAAAACAAGGCATACACAGCCAGGCACTCACAAGACCAAACACATTGCTAACGTCCACAACCAGTGGCCTATACCTATTAGCAAGTAAGATGGGGTCTCAATGTCCTCCCTAGGCACAATGAGATAAATGCATATCGTAATTACCTCAGCCGCCGGTAATTAATGCATTGAACCACAAATCGCAGGCACGTCTGCCACATGCATGCAAAACACTTTTGTTTTGTTCTTTTCTTTGTGCTCAATCTTTCTCTTGCCGAAGCTCAAAATGGCTTACGACTCACATAGTTTTAAAACACTTTTTAAAACTTTCCTTACAACACAGGACCTTACTGTCCGAGTGCTTAATCACGACACCTCTCGACCGGTGCACCAATCCTAGGTTCGTGCTTCTATAAAACATCTTCAATGTTTTATCACAGTATACCTCATGTATACAATATAGGCACTCCAAGTCCAAATGACTGAGTCCATCACAACACAGAACATTAGTACCCCGACGTCTCGAATTACTAAGTCCAACTGTATTTTCAACATTGTTAAATCAACTTTTGATTTTTAGAAATTCTTTTCTAATGGTAGAAATTCATTATAAAAATTCTTAACAAATAAAACTTAGTTTTCACAAGCCAATGAGTCACCTGAGGTTTAACTTTCTCAAAATAGGCACGGCCGTTTCAAAAATACTTGCCGTTTAAATTTTCCAGATTTGCCGTCAAATTTTATTTTTAAGACTTTTAAGCCAAAAACTTAACTTTTTCCACTTAATTAATTTTCTAAAATCACACTTAACTTGTTTTCACCAATTAATTTAATAAAAGAATATTCTGTAATATTCTGGGTTTTCTTACGTAAAATTTAACAAAGACTTAAAATATTTTCACCGTGTCGTACTCATTGTGACTCATAATTCACTTTTCCAAAAATAACTTATTAAAATAATAATATTTTTCAACACTCTTTATTCTTCTCAAAAGAAATTCTCTTTGATATCATATACCAATAATTTGCCACTAAAACCTTGAATATAATTCGATAAAGTTTCTTAAAACTTTTATCCGACTTTCTTAATTGTGCACTGACCACTGTCAGGCTTCTCACACATCAAACAACAATTATATCACAAATATTTCCCAGGCAGATCATGCATCACAGTTCATAATATAATTGCAAATAAACAATTAAAGCAAAGTAAACCACACAGATACAAATAACACAACAATAAACAGCATAAATAAATACTAACAAACAATTAATTACAAACAACCATTGGATAGCATATAGCCATTGAATAGAATCCTTCTCGGTGTTCCCCCCTTACCTCTTGAAGACTCCTTGTTCAACATACAAACTCCTTCAGAATTTCCGTTACCTTGTAAACTTGTACTCAACTAACCTTCAATTATTATAACCAAAGAGTTACAAATCAAGAAACTAAAACATTCTAAACCCTAATACATAGTCACGGCCTCTAGGGTTTTTGAATAACTAAAACTTCTAATCATGATTAAGTTATGGATTAATGATCCTTAATTAACCTAAATCATAGATTATCAACTAAACAACTAAGTTTCAAACTCAAAACTTCCTAACTCTTTTATACATAGATTCGGCCTCAATAGGTTCATAAAGCTAGGGTTCTTAGTTTAACAAATCATCTTGGATTTATAAAGCATACTTACTAAAAACTTGATTTCTAAGATCATCTATGAAAATCATGAACAAAACTCAACAAAACTCACCCATTTAGGGTTCGGCCAACATGAATATTTTTGAGTAAAATAGTCATTTTAAGAGACTAACATGGATTAGAGTGTGTAATCATACATGCCATATAGAATACATGATCATACATGAAAACACATGAACAAAACTCTACCAACCCTAAGGTGATAGATTCGGCCAAGGCTAGTTTTTCAAGAAAGAGATTTTTGATTACTTCATGCTCTTGGATTTAGATAGTAGACACGATATCTAGAAGATAGAAAGTAGTTTCATCATCATTAGATTTTCCTAGGATTTATTATGATTTTTCAAAGTTCTAGGGTTAGAAACTTGAAAATGATAAACAACCATGATATAAGTCTTGAATCAAGAAACTTACTAAAGAACATAGGCATGATTAAGAATAAAGATTAGGATTTACCTCTTGAGAATCAATGATGAAGGAAATCCAAGAACTTGCTTTGCAACTTAGAACTAAGAAACTTGGAAACTTTAAAGTTTTTAGAAAGCAAATGACCAAAGAACTAAATGAAAAGTGAGAGGAGGGTATTTATAGTGTGAGTGACGACATCTCAAGAAAATTCTAGATGAAGATGAGTTGTCATGTTAAAGGATCAAAGTGCAATTAAGTTCTAAGGACCAAATTGCAAAGATTCCAATAGTTGAAGGACTAGTTTGCAAATAGACAATAAAATGTCATGATGATGATTTTAATCACATTAAATGCCATCTTATCTTTGACTTGCTTGGCTGATTTTTATGAGTGAAAGACAAGTTAAGACAATTCAATGTATTTAGGAAGAATCAAGAAGCTTGTAGAAAAATCTAGGATAAGTAGAAACTTATGGAAAATTCTAGAATCAACTTGACAATTCCAACAACAATGGGCAGCCACAATTCACATGGGCTTACGCATGGGCTTGAAACATTTGGGCTTGATTTCATTTTCTTATTGGTTGTGGGACCCACTTGAAGATTTAAGCCTTTAAACCTAAGATAAGAAACTTAAATGGGCTTTATGGACTCAACTATGAATTAGAAAAATTTGGGCTTATAAGCCACGACTATTTAAGGTTAGAAACAAGGATTCTAGCCCAATCCACTTGAAAAAACGAAAAAAACTAATTTAGGGACAAAAGGGTAATTTACAGAAAGTTCAGGGACTTAACCGTAAATTTCAAAATTTTCTATTTAATCCTGAAAAACCTTCTAGACTTAAAAATATGATTCATCCCCTTGAATCATCTCAAAATCCTAAGATAAATCCTCTTACTACTCTTAGAAACTCTAATTTCCCTTCCGTCGTCTACCCGATTACGCTTTCCGCCCATAATACGTAAATTATTTTATTTTTTTCTGAAAAAAATTCTAAAAATACAAAGTTGTAGAAAATAAAATACTAAACTTAAGTCTTTCGTCCACGAATTAAAATTAGGTCTTTTGAGCAGTATTATTATACTGTCAATGGAATTCGCAGGCCGGGTTTCGCCTGAATTTCCAACCTAAATTTTAATCGTAGTTTCCTACGGTCAAGTAGGATTAAATACTATCCTCTGTTCACTTAGAATAATTTTATAAAACTCTAATAAATTTATTAACATATTTATATGTATTACTGTTATTTAAAACAGTGAAATACAGGGTGTTACATTACTACCCCACTAAAAAAAAAATTTCGTCCTCGAAATTACGTACCTGCAAATAATTCAGGATACTGTAACTTCATTTTGTCTTCTACTTCCCATGTTGCTTCTCCAGTCACGTCATCCCAAATAACTTTAACCAATGAGATTTGTTTACCTTTACCTCTGAGCTGCTTAATCATCTTATCCGCAATTCTCACAGGTAAAGTCTCATAAGACATGTTTTCTTTTAGTTGTACTAGATCAGGTTCAATTACGTGAGATGGATCGGGGATATACTTCCTTAATTGTGAAACATGAAAGACATCATGAAGATTGGATAGAAACGGTGGTAAAGAAATTTTATAAGCTACGGGACCTATCCGATGAAGAATTTGATATGGTCCAATGAATTTAGGAGTGAGTTTCCTGGATTTAATTACCCTACCAACCCCAGTCGTTGACGTGACTCTCAAAAACACATGCTCACCTTCCTCAAACTCAAGAGGTCGTCGTCTCTTGTCGCATAACTTTTCTGTCGACTCTGAGTTGTTCGTATTTTCTCTTGGATCATTTTCACCTTTTCCGTCGTTTGTTGCACTATATCTGGTCCAACCATAAAACTCGCACCATCCTGGTACCAACATAAAGGCGTTCTGCACCGTCGACCATACAACGCTTCATAGGGTGCCATACCTATGCTAGAATGAAAACTATTATTATAAGTGAATTCTATCAATGATAGATATTCATCCCAGCTTCCAGCATTTTCCAATACACAAGCTCTCAATAAATCTTCAAGAGACTGTATAGTCCTCTCTGATTGTCCATCCGTTTGAGGATGATACGCAGAACTCAACCTAAGTTTCGTTCCCAACGACTGTTGTAGACTTTTCCAAAATCTTGATGTAAATCTTGGATCACGATCTGAAACAATACTCAAAGGCACTCCATGTAACCTAACAATTTCATCGATGTACAGCTGAGTTAATCTTTCCAATGAGTATTTCACATTAACTGGTAAAAAGTGAGCTACCTTTGTTAACCTATCAACTATTACCCATATAGAGTCATACCCTTTCCGAGTCTTTGGCAAACCTGACACAAAATCCATTGCAATACCATCCCATTTCCATTCTGGAATATCTAAAGATTGTAGCATTCCCGCTGGTCTTTGATGTTCTACTTTAACCTTCTGACAAGTTAAACACGCAGCTACAAATTCCATTACATCTTTCTTCATACCATGCCACCAATACAATTTCTTTAGATCCTGATACATCTTAGTAGCTCCGGGATGCCACTACTACAGAAAAGGGTTTTAGTAGCGCACTTTCAGTAGCGCTTCAATAAAAAACGCTACTTAAAAATAGGCGGAAGGTTTTTAATAGTGCTTCCTTAAGAGAGCGCTATCTATTCCTTATTCTAAGACAGCGCTCCTTCAAGGAAACGCTACTGAATGTAGATTGATAGGAATAGATAGCATTTTCTTGAGAAAGCGCTACTATAAGTAAGAGAATAGATAGCGTTTTCTTGAGAAAGCGCTACTATAAGTAAGAGAATAGATAGCGTTTTTTCAAAGAAGCGCTGTCTATTCCCCTTTTACTAAATATTTCCCTCAGCTTCTCACGCGACTCTTCTCAAACCCTTCATCGCGCCACTCTTTCTGAAACCCTTCCCCTTCATCGCTCCTTCTCCCCTACCGTGTGTCGTCTCCCTCTCCTCTGCTCACAAAGGAAGCCAGAAGCAAATGAAATGAAGCGTACGTGCTCACAGAGGATATTGCTCTCTCGCCTTCGCCTTCTCCTCTGACCAACCCCCTTCGTCTTCGCGCTCTCTCTCACTCAGATCTCCGCAGATGAATCCAAGGAATTTCATCATCATCGAGTTCTACGTCCAAGGTATGCTTCGTCCTCTCACTCAGTTTCTTATTTGTTGTTGAAATTTCAGAACCCTAACCCCCAATTTCTGCCACCAACTCACCCTCCCAGGTTCACAATAGCTTCTATATTGCAGGGACCCATTCGAGAGTGGAAGATATTGTTGTGGTTGCAAACATGATAGATCATGTTCATATAGCAGATAAACTGAGATTGAAGTTTTAATTATATCATACAATTTATGCTTGACTTTCCAAATGTTTTTTATTTGCATGTCTGATACCTTTCCCGCTACACTTTTTTTTATATAAGTTTGATTTGCTTCATAGTTCCTAACTCTGGTTCTCTCTAATTGTGTTTCTTTGTTAACTGTCTCATACCTAAATGATTTATTTCCATCATTTTCTGGGTAAAGTTTGTGACGTTTTTTAATTTCAATGGTGAATTTGTTGTTGTGATCTTCTTCCACGACAAGAATTTTTTATATTTGCTACTAATTTTACCTACCAATACAATTAGTAGCTATTTTATGTTTAAAATTTAGTGTTTTCTTATGGATCCAGGTTTGTTTGGGATGAAGCAAAGTAACCTACTATGTTGCCGTTGAAGGAGATCGTGGATGGTATTCATGGTCAAGTGGAAAAAAGTGAGGATGATTTCAAGGTTTGCATTCTTCCTTAAAGTGAGGATGATCGTGGATGGTATTCTCTGCAGTTCCTGTTTCTTCACCTCAACCCCAACCCATTACTCCATTTTCCACATCCATGTCTGCTTTCTCCCCAGGTACTCATCATTCATATCTCAGAATTGTTCCAACAACTGTTGTTCTTTAACCATCATTGCCGATATATGCATTGATTTCCTACTCAAAGCATCTGCCACAACATTCGCTTTTCCAGGGTGATACTGCAGTTGAAAATCATAATCCTTTAAAAATTCCAACCAACGCCTCTGCCTCATATTTAACTCTTTCTGATCAAACAGGTATTTCAAACTTTTATGGTCACTGAAAACATTAAAAGTTGCTCCATACAAATAATGTCTCCAGATTTTTAAAGCAAATACCACTGCTGCTAACTCCAAATCATGAGTAGGATAATTCCTTTCATGAATCTTCAATTGTCTTGAAGCATATGCCACAACTTTCCGATTTTGCATCAATACACATCCTAATCCTTGATATGAAGCATCACAATACACCTCAAAAAGTTCATAAGGATCAGGTAGTATCAATACCGGTGAAGTAGTCAACCTTCGCTTTAACTCTTGAAAACTTTCTTCACATGCTTCAGTCCATACAAACGCTTGATCCTTTCGAGTCAATTGGGTAAGAGGTCCTACTATTTTAGAAAATCCCTCAATGAATCTTCTATAGTATCCCGCTAAACCCACAAAACTACGAATTTCTGTTACCGTCTTAGGCCTTTCCCATTGCAAAACAGTCTCAACTTTTGACGGATCTACAAAGAATTCCTCACTCGAGACTATATGTCCTAAGAATTGAACTTGGTCTAACCAAAATTCACACTTCTCAGGTTTCGCGTAAAGTTGTTTCTCCTTTAAAATTTGGAGAACCACACTGAGATGTTCAGCATGTTTTTCTTTACTTGGAGAATAGATTAGAATATCGTCGATAAAAACAACGACAAACTGATCTAAGTAAGGACGAAAAATCCTATTCATGTAATCCATGAATATCGCTGGAGCATTCGTAACTCCGAATGGCATCACAAGATACTCATAATGACCATAACGTGTCCTAAACGCAGTTTTACAAACGTCCTCCTCCTTCACACGAATTTGATGATAACCCGAACGTAAATCTATCTTTGAGAAAACAGCTGCTCCGCGTAACTGATCCATTAAGTCATCTATCCTTGGAAGTGGATACTTATTCTTAATCGTCACCTTATTCAGCTGCCGAAAATCTACGCATAAACGAGAAGTTCCATCTTTCTTCTTCACTAATAACACTGGAGCTCCCCAAGGCGATACACTAGGTCTAATAAATTCCTTCCGCATCAGTTCCACCAATTGTCCTTTTAATTCCTCTAGTTCTGATGTCGGCATTCGATATGGTGCTATAGATATTGGTCCAATGCCGGGAACCAGATCAATCGCAAACTCAATCTCCCGAACAGGTGGTAATCCAGGTACATCTTCAGGAAAAACTTCCAGAAAATCATTGACAACTGGTATACACTGCAAGTCTAACTCACTCTTAATGTCTAAGGAATATAATAGCATGTATCCTTGTGCTCCCTCCTTTAAAGAAGCTTTTACTTGATTAGCAGTTAACAATCCAGAAATCTCATCCGTAGGAAAAACTAAGGTTTTACGAGCACAATCTATCAAGATATGATTAGAAGACAACCAATCCATGCCTAAAATTACATCTAACTGTATTAAAGGCAAACAGAGTAGGTTAACAAGAAAACGTTTATCCTGAATAATGATAGGACAATTTAAACAAACAGAAGTAACCATAACTGGTTTAGCAGTAGGAGTTGAAACAACAAGATCACACAACAAGGAAAAAATAGGCAATTTCAACAGTTTCACACAATCCATCGAGATAAAATAATGCGTTGCACCTGAATGAAATAGTACAGTTAAAAGATTACCGTTTATATCACACTTACCTTGTATGAGATCGTCAGAATTCGAAGCCTCAGCTCCACTCATCGTATAAACTCTCCCCTTGGCTGTCGGTTTATTTGTTCCAGCGTGATTGAAAGTCGACTCCCGCTTTGGTATCGTGCAATACCTTGCCATATGTCCCATTTGATCACATTTATAACATTTCACTTCATTTCTAGGACAAACATTTGACATGTGACTGGGATCTCCACAGTTATAACATATCCTAATTTGACCTTGATTCTGATTTCTTTGACCTCCACTTCCTGATGCAACAAAATTCGAACGGTTCTGTTGTCGATTCTGATTATTTGCTTGCGGACGAAAATAAGGTTTCCTCTGATTTTGTTTTCCTCTCCAACTCTGATTCTGATTCTTGAATTTAGAAGGTCCACCAACACTTCCTCTAGGATCCTTTCCTTTCCTCATCTGCTCGATCTTCTGACTCATTTCCACTAGTGCTTGGAAATTACGAAGTTGTAAAGGTAAAACGGACTCCTTAATCTCAAATCGCAGTCCCGCTTCGAATCGTTCACACTTCCAGCTTTCATTCGGTTGAGCTTGAAAGAAACGGAAGTATTTGGCAAGTGATTCAAACTTCGCCGCATACTCCTCCACCAATAAATCTCTCTGATATAACCCCAGAAATTGTCGTTCCCTCTCGATCCTTATACTCTCCGGAAAATATTTGTCCATAAACGCAATTCGAAAAACATCCCAAGTAATGTCTTGATGCTCAACCTCCATCAGTAGTCTATTACCTTTCCACCAATACTCTGCATCTCCCACCAAAGAGGAAAACAAAGATAAGTGACCCGAACATCTGCCGGCGTAGCAACTAACTCGAAGATCTTCTCCAACTCCTAGATCCAAAGATCAGCCTTCTCAGGATTTGCATCCAGGCCAAACTGTGAAGGATTTTGACTTCGAAACGCAATCAAAGCCTTGCCTTCCGCAGCTTGCATATTCTGAACATTCATCGCTGCAGTCTGATTTGCAATTGCCGCTGCCATGTTCTCCATTGCTTGAGCCGCATAGTCTACTCCTTCTTCATACTCCTCATTCATATTACCACGACCTCCTACACGACCCCCTCTACGGCCTCGTACACGACCACGTCCACGCCCAGCTTCTGGTTCTACCATTGGTTCCATAACTGACCTACAAATCACAATCAGTTAGACCAAAACCAGAAACTGAAACGTAAACTCACTCGTTATCACACATTACTTCTAATAAGTAATTCAAACAAATCTAAATCAGAGATCACACAACATAGACATAACAGACCTATTTCCCGACATTCCCGAAAGACTCGACCAGCTCTGATACCACAAAATGCGACACCCTACTCTAGGGTCATCCCATTTATACCCAAATATAAATATATAATTATATAACGATGGTTACTTTCGAAAAATATAATTTAGGTGACTAACCTTATATAAAAATAGTGCTTAAATTTTTTTTTCTTTAACATACAACATACAACTATTATAAACATAAACAACATATATATACATCCATATATATATATATATACTTCATCGTTTACATACACAACTCCTATACTAGGAGATATCAAAAAGCCTTTAGAAGCATAGACTATTCTCCATCAAACTAAACAAAGAAGATAAAGATATATACATATCAACAACAACTGGTTCAAAACCATCTCAAAAACTAATGGCTCTAAGAAGCCAAAATAAAACTATCAAGACTCACTACCCCCGGAAACTATACCTAAGCTGGTCAAGCTAGTGAAACCCATTGGGAAGACCATAAGGATCAATCCCACCTACAGCTGATGAGTCTGATGATGCCTCCGCTTCCACTGCTTCATCCGAAGAATCTCCATCATCCACTGCAGGAGGTTGAAACTCCGGATCGTCCTCTAGGTATTCCTCTGGATCTTCCTCACCTTCAACTAGCTCTCCTTCAACTGGAGGTTCCCCATTTTCTAATATCTGAAGAGGTTGAGGTAAAGGATCCATCATTCCATGCTCTTCCAGATATTGAAGATACATCCAAACCGGTGGTAACGATACCTCGATTGTTTCTACTACATGAGTCCTCTGATTGGGTCCTTCTTCTAACGTTCCAATAACTTCAGTACTAGGGCCATGGTAGGTGGCACTAAGTGCCCCAATATTTATCTCCCAGGCACCACCATACTGTGCCCGATCAAAAGTGAGTGTACGAATCCTCGACTGCACCAGTGGTACGTCCGGATTCATCTGAATATGTTGTAAGAGTGAGAAACCAATACTTGGATCTTACTCAATAACCACACTCTAGCCATCAAATACCACATCAATATTTATCACATACAATTAGTTATAAACTAACAGTTTATCAGTGGGTTCAACACCCCAAACATCATCCATAAAATTATGCATGACACTTCTATTCATCATCTAATTTTTCATCCTAATCTCATGAGATATCCCAACATCATATGAGTTGATCGACTCCATAGCCACACTCAGCTAACTTGGCTAATCGCCAACAAAGGGGCAACCTCTTCCCATCTTTAAAAACAAGGCATACACAGCCAGGCACTCACAAGGCCAAACACATTGCTAACGTCCACAACCAGTGGCCTATACCTATTAGCAAGTAAGATGGGGTCTCAATGTCCTCCCTAGGCACAATGAGATAAATGCATATCGTAATTACCTCAGCCGCCGGTAATTAATGCATTGAACCACAAATCGCAGGCACGTCTGCCACATGCATGCAAAACACTTTTGTTTTGTTCTTTTCTTTGTGCTCAATCTTTCTCTTGCCGAAGCTCAAAATGGCTTACGACTCACATAGTTTTAAAACACTTTTTAAAACTTTCCTTACAACACAGGACCTTACTGTCCGAGTGCTTAATCACGACACCTCTCGACCGGTGCACCAATCCTAGGTTCGTGCTTCTATAAAACATCTTCAATGTTTTATCACAGTATACCTCATGTATACAATATAGGCACTCCAAGTCCAAATGACTGAGTCCATCACAACACAGAACATTAGTACCCCGACGTCTCGGTTACTAAGTCCAACTGTATTTTCAACATTGTTAAATCAACTTTTGATTTTTAGAAATTCTTTTCTAATGGTAGAAATTCATTATAAAAATTCTTAACAAATAAAACTTAGTTTTCACAAGCCAATGAGTCACCTGAGGTTTAACTTTCTCAAAATAGGCACGGCCGTTTCAAAAATACTTGCCGTTTAAATTTTCCAGATTTGCCGTCAAATTTTATTTTTAAGACTTTTAAGCCAAAAACTTAACTTTTTCCACTTAATTAATTTTCTAAAATCACACTTAACTTGTTTTCACCAATTAATTTAATAAAAGAATATTCTGTAATATTCTGGGTTTTCTTACGTAAAATTTAACAGTACTAAAATATTTTCACCGTGTCGTACTCATTGTGACTCATAATTCACTTTTCCAAAAATAACTTATTAAAATAATAATATTTTTCAACACTCTTTATTCTTCTCAAAAGAAATTCTCTTTGATATCATATACCAATAATTTGCCACTAAAACCTTGAATATAATTCGATAAAGTTTCTTAAAGCTTTTATCCGACTTTCTTAATTGTGCACTGACCACTGTCAGGCTTCTCACACATCAAACAACAATTATATCACAAATATTTCCCAGGCAGATCATGCATCACAGTTCATAATATAATTGCAAATAAATAATTAACGCAAAGTAAACCACACAGATACAAATAACACAACAATAAACAGCATAAATAAATACTAACAAACAATTAATTACAAACAACCATTGGATAGCATATAGCCATTGAATAGAATCCTTCTCGGTGTTCCCCCCTTACCTCTTGAAGACTCCTTGTTCAACTTACAAACTCCTTCAGAATTTCCGTTACCTTGTAAACTTGTACTCAACTAAACTTCAATTATTATAACCAAAGAGTTACAAATCAAGAAACTAAAACATTCTAAACCCTAATACATAGTCACGGCTACTAGGGTTTTTTAATAACTAAAACTTCTAATCATGATTAAGTTATGGATTAATGATCCTTAATTAACCTAAATCATAGATTATCAACTAAACAACTAAGTTTCAAACTCAAAACTTCCTAACTCTTTTATACATAGATTCGGCCTCAATAGGTTCATAAAGCTAGGGTTCTTAGTTTAACAAATCATCTTGGATTTATAAAGCATACTTACTAAAAACTTGATTTCTAAGATCATCTATGAAAATCATGAACAAAACTCAACAAAACTCACCCATTTAGGGTTCGGCCAACATGAATATTTTTGAGTAAAATAGTCATTTAAAGAGACTAACATGGATTAGAGTGTGTAATCATACATGCCATATAGAATACATGATCATACATGAAAACACATGAACAAAACTCTACCAACCCTAAGGTGATAGATTCGGCCAAGGCTAGTTTTTCAAGAAAGAGATTTTTGATTACTTGATGCTCTTGGATTTAGATAGTAGACATGATATCTAGAAGATAGAAAGTAGTTTCATCATCATTAGATTTTCCTAGGATTTATTATGATTTTTCAAAGTTCTAGGGTTAGAAACTTGAAAATGATAAACAACCATGATATAAGTCTTGAATCAAGAAACTTACTAAAGAACATAGGCATGATTAAGAATAAAGATTAGGATTTACCTCTTGAGAATCAATGATGAAGGAAATCCAAGAACTTGCTTTGCAACTTAGAACTAAGAAACTTGGAAACTTTAAAGTTTTTAGAAAGCAAATGACCAAAGAATTAAATGAAAAGTGAGAGGAGGGTATTTATAGTGTGAGTGGCGACATCTCAAGAAAATTCTAGATGAAGATGAGTTGTCATGTTAAAGGATCAAAGTGCAATTAAGTTCTAAGGACCAAATTGCAAAGATTCCAATAGTTGAAGGACTAGTTTGCAAATAGACAATAAAATGTCATGATGATGATTTTAATCACATTAAATGCCATCTTATCTTTGACTTGCTTGGCTGATTTTTATGAGTGAAAGACAAGTTAAGACAATTCAATGTATTTAGGAAGAATCAAGAAGCTTGTAGAAAAATCTAGGATAAGTAGAAACTTATGGAAAATTCTAGAATCAACTTGACAATTCCAACAACAATGGGCAGCCACAATTCACCTGGGCTTACGCATGGGCTTGAAACATTTGGGCTTGATTTCATTTTCTTATTGGTTGTGGGACCCACTTGAAGATTTAAGCCTTTAAACCTAAGATAAGAAACTTAAATGGGCTTTATGGACTCAACTATGAATTAGAAAAATTTGGGCTTATAAGCCACGACTATTTAAGGTTAGAAACAAGGATTCTAGCCCAATCCACTTGAAAAAACGAAAAAAACTAATTTAGGGACAAAAGGGTAATTTACAGAAAGTTCAGGGACTTTACCGTAAATTTCAAAATTTTCTATTTAATCCTGAAAAACCTTCTAGACTTAAAAATATGATTCATCCCCTTGAATCATCTCAAAATCCTAAGATAAATCCTCTTACTACTCTTAGAAACTCTAATTTCCCTTCCGTCGTCTACCCGATTACGCTTTCCGCCCAAAATACGTAAATTATTTTATTTTTTTCTGAAAAAAATTCTAAAAATACAAAGTTGTAGAAAATAAAATACTAAACATAAGTCTTTCGTTCACGAATTAAAATTAGGTCTTTTGAGCAGTATTATTATACTGTCAATGGAATTCGCAGGCCGGGTTTCACCTGAATTTCCAACCTAAATTTTAATCGTAGTTTCCTACGGTCAAGTAGGATTAAATACTATCCTCTGTTCACTTAGAATAATTTTATAAAACTCTAATAAATTTATAAACATATTTATATGTATTACTGTTATTTAAAACAGTGAAATACAGGGTGTTACACAATATATCATTTTTCTAAATACTTAATTAAATCAATGTTATTTTTGGATTTCTCAACCCTTTAGACTTTGAAGTTGCCCTGTGGACTTATGTGTCATGTTCAACCTCATTTAGGTTTAATAAAAAAATTTCACAAATATAAAACCGATAAAAAATACAAAACATCTTAAGATTAAAAATAAATTTTCCTTTAAATGATTTTCGGGGTAAAATAAATATTTTCAAAGTAACTAATAATTTACACAACTAATTTTGGGTAACCATTTTTATGGATGTTCTAGGGTGCCGTGGGGTTAAGTCTCCATGCCTTTCCTTGACGTAATCGACTCCCGAACCCAAAGTCCTTTTAAAGGGTTTTCCAATTTTCCCGAAATTAAATAAAATTGATGGCGACTCCATGTTTATTTTCTAAATCTCGGTAGCGACAAGAATCACATAAAATTCCCTTATACCCAGATGTGGTTCCAAAGAAGCAAAAATTAAGGAGGATGCATCCTGAGATGTCACTAAAGATCAAGGAAGAAGTGACCAAGCAGTTAGGGGCTGGCTTTCTGGAAGTAGATAGACACCCGAAATGGTAGCTAATATTGTTCCAATACCAAAGAGGGACGGAGGGGTCAGAATGTGCATGGACTACCGAGATCTGAATAAAGCCAGTCTAAAGGATGATTTTCGGCTACCTCATATTGATGTCCTTGTTGACAGTACAGTCATAAGTCATATGTTTTCTTTCATGGATGGGTATTCTGGGTACAATAAGATCCTCATGGATGATGATGACAAAGAAAAGACAACTTTTATCACTTCTTGGGGAAATTTTTGTTACAAAGTGATGCCTTCTGGGTTGAAGAATGCTGGGGCCACTTACCAACGTGCTATGGTAGCATTGTTCCATGATATGATACATAAGGAGGTAGAGGTATATGTTGATGATATAGTGGCTAAGTCCAAGGAAGAATAAAGCCATGTAGCAGTTTTACGAAAGTTTTTCGAACGGCTAAGGAAGTACAAGTTGCGGTTCAACCCTACAAAATGTACTTTTGGTGCATCCGCAGGGAATTTACTTGGCTTTGTTGTCAGTAGAGAATGAATAAAGGTGGACCCTAACTAGGTAAAAACAATACGTGACATGCCAGCACCGAAGAACGAGCGAGAAGTAAGGGGTTTTCTTGGAAGGTTGCACTATATTATGCGCTTCATTGCAAATTTAACTAGCACATGCGAGCCAATCTTCAAACTCCTCAGGAAGAATAATCTGGGAAGATGGGATGATAACTATCAAGAAGCCTTTGACAAGATAAAGGCATATTTACTGAATCCCCCAGTATTGGTACCACCTACCTAAAGTCGTCCATTGTTACTCTATCTCACTATTTTGCCAACCTCAATGGGGGCAATGCTGGGATGACATGATGAATCTGGTAGGAAGGAGCAGGCAATTTACTATATGAGTAAAAGTTTAATGACTGTGAGGCTCGTTATATGGCAATAGAGAAGACTTGTTGTGCACTAGTGTGGACCTCTAGAAGACTTAGACAATACATTTTATATCACATCACTTGGCTAATTTCTCGAATGGATCCTTTGAAGTATATCTTTGAAAGTCCTGATATCTCCTTAAGAGTTTCGAAGTGGCAAGTGATATTGTCAGAATTTGACATCAAATATGTGACTCAGAAGTCCATAAAAGGAAGTACGATTGTTGATCATTTAGCATAGAATCCTCTTGAGGATGGATGGCCTGTTGTAACACCCTGTTTTTCGTGTGCTTAATTATTAGTAAATGCATGCTTTAATGTATTTAATTGTGATAAAATCCAGAGGATGATTTTATTTTAAATAAAATCATTTTCTTGTGTTATTTTACTGTATGAAGTCACAGTAAAATTTTCGGTATAAAATTCAGACGAAAGCCGGTCTGGGTTTTCAAAGCCAGTACGAGTTTACTGAGCTAGAGACCTAATATTGACTCGTGAATGAGACGATTAGTGTTTTTTTTATGTTTTGTGTGGGTTTGGAGTGTTTTGAGAAATCTTGTTCGGGGCCGAATTTCCGAGTATTACCCGGGCGAATCGTCGGGAAATACGATCGGGAAATTCATCTGATGCATGTTGGAGCAGAGCAAAAATGGAGTAGATTGACTGATGTGAAGGCTATGACATAGGCATGTCCATGGCCATACCTTCCTTACACCAATCAAGTCAAATCACCATACTTTCTTACACACATCTTACCTACACCATACCTCCTTTCTTCTCAACCAAGTCAAGCTCTTCTCTCCCCTCCAATCTGCCCCAAAACTGACGCCCTCCCCCTCTCTTTTCCTTCTTCTATTTAAGTTTCAAAGTGTAACCATTTCACACTTTTGCTTCCTTTCACAAAAACACTTTTTTACAACTATTCATCTTCTTCTTCACACAACTAAAGGTACCATTTTTACTAAGTTTTTCAAGTTGTGTTCTTCATCAAAGTTGTTCATATTGGTAAGGGTAATGTCCCTATACCATTTGTTTTTCAAGTTTTGGCTTTATTTTCATAGTAGATGTTTTGAGTTCATAATATGCTCTTAAACTTCAAAAAATTTTCAAAAATTGTAGAAAACTCCGATTGAGGTGAAACCAATTTCTATATTCTTATTTTTACTTCCTCTACAACATACTAAAATCTTGTGGAAAAGAAAAATCTCGAACACCATTTTCTGTACTGGACAGAATCTATGTCTTTTGTGCCATATGAGTTTTGTTTCATCTTTGCTTGGTTAAGCTTGTGTTTGAGTGTTATTCCAACATGATCATGACCAAGAGCACCTATGTACATAAGGATGCTAGGTTTAAGTGATTGGAAAAGTTTAGAAACTTTTATGTATTTTTATGAAAAAGTGAAAACTCTAAGTGTTTTGTTATATGTACTTTGAGGTTTTTCCAAAGTGATCATGGATTTGGGCTCCTTGATGTATAAGGATGCTAGATCCAAGAGATTGGAAAGTTTGAAAACCTCTAACCCTCATTTTTACTCAAGGCCGAATGGTAGTGTTTGTGGCCTAGGGTATTTGATTTTTTTCATTTTTCCAAAATGATCAAGGTTTTAGGCTCCTTACTAGGTATGGATGCTAACCTAAAGAGATTGGAAAATTTAGAACATCCTAACCTATTTTAGAGGATGAAAACCGAAACCCTAAGTTGATGACTTAGTGGGATTCTTGATTCAAACTTGTTAAACTTTTGGTGTTTTAAGAACTCCTAGCACTTAAGGATCATAAATCCATAAGTTGCATGATTTTTGGAAAACCTTAATACAAAACCATTGTTGAAAACCGAACCTATGCCTTGTGGCTAGTGTTCTTTGATTAAAAATCTAACCTATGGTTTCATGTGTGTAACCTTAGATTCGTTACTCGCGGACGTTCGTGATCCTTAGTTTTCGTAGTCGGAACCCTTATCATCTTTTGAGGTAAGAGGGGATTTCCGAAAGATATTCAATAACTGTATGCATGTGTGTATTTGATTAATTGTTTACTTGACTGTTATTGAGTTACTGGATTATCTGAAATGTTATGCTATTATATGAAGTTGAACTGTATCGTTATATATGTTGAGATGTATAACAGTGATGAACTGTGATATTGGCATTGAACTGTGAATATATATATGTGTTCATACTGCTGTTGTTGTTTGAAGTTTGCTAAGCCGGACGTGTGTCTGTGCTCAATCATTAATAAGGATTAAAAACCTTAATAAGCTTTGAAGATGAAAGGATGGGTGTTCTTTTCCAAAAAGCTTGAATGTTTAAAAGTACTTGTTTTATGTGACAATATAGTTTTAGTGATTTCTAGAATGCAAGAGAAAAACCCTTTTCGTACTATGTGTTTTAAGTGAAAACTTTCGAAAATATTTTACAATATCCTATTGGGGATTTTCAAAGTTAAAAGTGTTTCAAAAACGTTTTATAAAGGATTTTCAAAAGAAAAGGTTTTCTCCCAAATGATTTAGAAACTTTCCGATAGCCAAAGATAGGTTATCGAGGCTTTCGATTTCGAAAATTGTTTTCGTCAAATGAAAGATAAGTACTAAAAGAATAGGAATCTAGACGTGAGACGTCGCCTCTAGTTTTCCATGCTTAGCACGTGATCTTGGATCAGTGTTAATTCGGGATCGTAAAGTCCTATTCGTAATGTTATGGACTTCAAGTCCAATTCGCGGAATCGAGGACAGTTCGTTCTGATTTCCGTTGTTGTGGGCTATTGTCCTTAGCATGATAAGTAAAACATGACTAAAAGTATATTGATTTCCATTACCACAAACCTTGACTGCGGCCCACGGTCTAGGTGTTGGGATTGAGCATTCAGACCGTGTGTCCTATGTTTCTACGTTTTCAAGTGATGGGGAAATAATGTTAAGTCATTAGCTTTGAGCTTTGACAAGTGAAATATTTACACAAAGAAAAACCTTAAAAGGAAAGTTTTTATTCATATGCATTTCCCACGCAGACGTGCCTTTGCTTATTGAGGATACCCATGGGGTATCCGAGAGTCGATCACATTGCTAGCTGTTTCGTTAAGGGCATGTGGCGTTGTCCGACCAAGAGGCCTGGTGCATCGAGGATGCGGTGGCTTCAGCCCGGTGTGGAGAGCTTGACCAACTCTATCTTCTAAAGTGATAACATGGTGTTGTGATCTCATTTGATTAGTATAGAGCCTGATATTGAAGTGTCATGCACATTTTCGAAAACTGATTTTACGGGCTTGAGGACCCCTTGATATAACATCATTATATTATGATGATTATGCATGCTTTAACTGTTGATCTGATTTCGTGTTGCATGTATCATGTATATGGTTGTTGTGGGATATATCTTATGACGGTATCTCACTCTTGCATGTCTCGTATGTTCTTTTATTTTCCTCGTCACAAGGTATGCGTATGCTTTAGATGGATCCTCTTGTCCCTCTTGTACCCGAGGTCACACGGACAGAGACTTTTGACGAGGCCGACAGGATTGGGAATTGGAGGATGGACGCGAATGCGACTACGGCGACGCATCGAGGGCCAATCACTACTACTCGAAGCTAATATACATGGAGAGCTCTGTTAGGAGGATCCACTCGGTGGAATCCAGGAATGTGATTCTTCCACCGTCATGGTTGTACCTGAACACGCTACAGGAAGCCGGTCTACTTCACCCTCACGTTGAGCTGCCGAGCCGAGAAGAGGAGGAACCGATGGAGGAAGATCTGAAGAAGATCCCGAAGAGGATCCCGAGGAGGAGCCTCATGAGCTGGTAGACGACTGGTGGGATGAGGAGCTCGAGGCGGGTTATCACCCTTTGGATATTGAGGAGGAGGATGTCCCGTTGGATGACGGAGGAGAGGTGATTGACCCGGAGCCGGAGACTTCTTCTTGTGGGAGCGTTTGTGGCCACTCCGAGTGTCGTAGGCATTGGTAGTGGTTGGAGGCTTTGTTTTGAGTGGTCCGTTAGTCTTGGCTTTTGAGCTTTTCTTTTGAGTTTAGATTCCCAGATTCCTATTCCCAGTTGGTGTTTTATTTACCTTATCTTCTCAGTTATGTTTCAGTTATGTTTTCGTTTCTGTTGGCCATATTGATTAAGGCCGTGGTGTAATGTTAAAACCTAAGACCTTTCGAGGCAATATTATATGTATGTATCTATTGTCGTTTTCAAGTTGTGAGTTTCTTTACCTTTTACTTCTTTTCTTTAAAGAAAAAAAAATTAAGTACCTTTTTGGTAACCTTGTGTATGTTGAATAATCTTTTCCGAAAGCGACCAGCATTTAAACGAGAATTTTTCCGCAAAAAGGGTAACCATGTGATGACCAAGTTAGGGTGTCACACCTGTCAACTCCGAGTTCCCAAATGGAGAGATAATTGTAAGACTCAATGACCTAGAGATTTTGATATATGACAAATACAATTTAATGTGTGTGCAAGTGTTTTAGTGTCAAATTGAAAAGACAGGTATCAAGCAATGATCAACAAGTTCATTAAGCAAATTCAAGGAAAATATTCAAGGAAGAACTTGGAGGAATCAAGGAGTTGCATGTAGAAATCAAAAGAGAAAAGTCAAAGATCAAAGGTTCATCAAGACCAATCTTAAAGGAGAATTTTAGATTTAAGTCTTAGATGATTTGTAAGAGAAATAAACCTGTTAGTCACAAGATAACTCAACTAAAAAGATGCATGAAGAAAATCAATTTTCATAACCTGCATTAAAAGGAATAAGGTTTTTGTTAATGAAAATGATTTTTGGAAATAAGAAAAATTATTTGTCAGGTACATCCATGTAATCAATGGATGTATGTCTGCTACTGTAACCGACAAATGAATTTAAGGTTATCGATTAAGTAACACCTATGCACAATATGAAATCAGATTAGTTATAAATGGTTAACTGAATACAGCCCTGTACATATGCTAGGTATGCGTGTATTCAAGTTTCAGGAAAATCTGATGTTCATTAATATATAGAGTACTGAATGGATGTACTGATGGATTAACCAAGTTCAAGACTATCAGCATGAAATTGGTTAATACATCCCTGTACTCAACCCATATTCAAGAACCAGAATCAGAATCAAGAAAACAGATTCTGTTATCAGACCGAAATCTGTTTTAATTGATCCCAACGACTATAACTTGTTTCCTATATATAGAGGGATCAAATGAACACTTTTAAAACAGATCAGAAATTTTACAAAATCAATTTGAGAGATCAATTGTGTAAATCATTCATCTGCTTGTTTGAGCTTCATTGTGAAAAGGAGTGTTTCAATTCTCATAAGAACTTCAATTAGTATATCTGACTATTGAGAGTTTAGGAATCGATCTTTTCTTTCTATTTGATTATAAAGAGAGAGGGAGTCTCTCTGTGTGATTAGGGTGAGGTATCCCTAAGGAAGAACATTGAGGCTCTTCACAAGAGTGTGGTATCTCGAGGTGAAGGAGTGGTCTGTGGTGTAAAGATTTTTCAAGCTACCTAGCTAATGCTTGTGGTGTTAGTGTGTGAAAACCCACAAGTAGAGTGGGAACTTGATGTATGTCACAGTGGTGGTGACTGAACTAGGATAAATCTGGTTGTGTGGTATCTCTAAACTCAAACTCTTTAATTTCCGTCTTGCGCATATAACTGTGATCTTGATGTTCTAAGTTTTCAATTTATATCAGTTCTTGATCTGTTTAATATGAATTAAAAACAGAGTATTACTGCAATCAATATTGAGTTAGTAATTGTTCAAAACTGAGTTGATTAAAAATGTTCTTGATAACTGAAACAAAAACTGATATATTGTAACTTCAGTTCTTGACTGACTAAGGCCTGTATCTAATACTTGTACGACCCTGAAATGATTTACCTCATCACCTTATATTCGAGATTTCATAAAAAGCCCTTCACTGTTTCTGTAAAAGATCCTGAGGCAACTCTTATTTGAAAAGTAAAGTTTTTGAAAAGGAAGAAATTTTTAATACTCAATTCACCCCCCTTCTTGAGTCTTTGAAGCCAAAAAAATAGTTGGCATCAGAGCTAAACTCTTAAGTTTGGCCTAACAGCTATAAGAGTATGGCTTCCAATGACTGTTTGAATGAAGGGGCTTCCCTTGCACGCCCTCTCGCCTTCAATGGATCTGAGTATGTCTATTGGAAGGAAAGAATGGTAATCTTTCTTGAGGAAGCATGTGTTGACATATGGGATGCAATAGAAAATGGACCATTTGTCCCCTCTACTGTAGATGCTAATGGTGCTCCAAGAAATAAGCCTAAAACTGAATGGAATGAGGATGATAAGAAAAGAGTTCAATATAATGCACGTGCTAAGAATATTATAACATCTGCTTTAAGCCGTGATGAGTTTTTCACGGTTTCAAATTGCAAATCAGCAAAGGAGATGCGGGATACATTGCAAGTAACACATGAAAGAACCACAGATGTCAAAAGAGCAAGAATGGACACCCTCGCACATGAATATGAGTTATTTCTCATGAATCGAGGAGAACCAATGGAGGTTATACAAATGCGATTCTCACATATTGTGAATCAATTGGAAGCACTTGGAAAGACAATCTCCAATGAAGATCAAGTTAACAAAGTCATGAGATGCCTAGGTAGAGAATGGCAACCTAAAGTAACATCGATTTCAGAATCCAAAGACCTCTTATCAATGACCATTGCCACATTGTTTGGAAAACTACAAGAACATGAAATGGAGTTGACTAGATTGGTGCTAAGTGAAGAAGAAGACAAGAACAATAGAATCATCACATTAAAAACCGTGAAATCTACAAAGGTTGACAGAAATCTTAAGAATGTAAAGAAACTTAAACGTGCATACATGGATTGGGAGGATAACAATCTTGGCTCAATGAATGATTCCAATGATGAAAAATCAAACTTGTGCTTAACTGCTCATCTTCATAAAGAAGACGATGAGATAAATGATTCTAACCTTGATGAATTACTTTCTTATGATGAATTGCAAAATGCTTTTGAAGAACTTCATAAAGAATCCATTAGACTTGCTAGATTGCTAATTAAGTCTAAGAAAACCATCACATTCCTAGAAGAGAAAAATTATGTTTTAAACAAAGAGCTAGATGAATTAAAAACAGGAAATTGTGCTGTAAAAGAAAGATTGGCTACTGTTTTGGAACCACCTATATGTGATAATTGTCCTAAGTTGGAGAAACATATAAATCATTTGAATGGTGATCTATCTAG
Source organism: Sophora flavescens (assembly GCA_030762895.1). NCBI lineage: Eukaryota > Viridiplantae > Streptophyta > Magnoliopsida > Fabales > Fabaceae > Sophora > Sophora flavescens. The sequence goes on along the minus strand of CM061064.1, from coordinate 108,360,370 downwards.
AATTACTAGTGATAAAGACAACATGAATGCATTACTTGGACAACAAAAAGAAATCAAAAACCAAGTTAATTTAGTGTATAAAATTGAGAGAAAAGGCAAAAACCTTTAGGAAATTTCATGTTTCTCATTATGCTAATGCAATACAATATGCTAGATGTCATTATTGCAATAGAAAAGGTGCTTTCTGGAATTTGAGAAATAATTATTCATTGTAAATAAGGCAAATATGGGTTCCAAAAGGAACTTTATCATACTCTAACCATGAAGGACCCAAGAAAAGTTGGGTACTTATAGCACAAACATGAAATTCTGTTTTGTAGGTGTGGTAGAAGGTCAAAAGCAAAAATTGGAATCATGACATAGAGCCTTCACCAAACACAAAAATGGGTAACAATAAAGAAATAATGTTGACTTATATATCATTGTATAATATGTCTATATTGTTTTATTAAAGTTATTTGATCAATCTTGGAATAATCATATGGCTTTTGTTTCACAAATTGAATCTAAGAAAATTTATGAAGCCCTGAATGATTTGTTTTGCTTACTGTTGCAACAATTAACTTTGAACATGATCTCTATCATAAGAATTTTATTCAAAGTAGAGAAATTGAGATTGAATATATTGATACAACTAAACAACTAGCTGATATTTTTACCAAGCCCTTGAACAAGGAAAGCTTCTTTTTCATTAGAAGAGAATCGGGCATAATTGATCAATCTAATATCTAATCTCTAAAGAAACTATTTATATGACTGTATCTTTGTGTAAATATGCTCTGATTCTTGTATGATTTGATTTGGAATATCTATGAACGATCAGAAGAGAGTTTCAGAAGAAATAGATTTGATCAGGAACACCTATGTACCTAACCCATGCACATGTGTAAAAACTGGAAATTTGTTTTAAACGTGGATGTGATCAATAGCTGTATAGAGGTTCAGGAATGGACCCCCTGTGTTTTTAGTATGATAAACTAAGAACACACAAGATTCTAATTCTGCTCGTTCACTGAAGTGGTAGAAGCGCTCGTCCACTAAAGAGACAGAAGCGCTCGTCCGCTAAAGTGACAGAAGCGCTCATCCACATAAGTGATAGAAGCGCTCGTCCACTAAAGTGACAAAAGCGCTCTTCCACATAAGTGATAGAAGCGCTCGTCCACAAAAGTGAGTGAAGCGCTCGTCCACACAAGTGATAGAAGCGCTCGTCCACTAAAGTGACAAAAGTGCTCGTCCACTAAAGTGACAGAAGCGCTCGTCCACACATGTGACAGAAGCGCTCGTCCACACAAGTCTTTGGACTTGCTAAGTCCTTAATGAGAAGTTCCGTCCAATGACGTGGCATATGGAACTCGTCTACTAGGTTACTTTGTGTTTTAGTACTTCCATCTGCCGACGTGGCAAGATGGACGCGCTTATACACCCATGTACGCGAATGCTATAAGAACTGATGTAAAATCTTAATTCAAAACTTCAAATCTTCTGAAACCACTCTTTCTTCACCTAATTCCGTAACCCTAGCAGAGCTAACCTTAGTCTTTCTTGTACCCAAACCAACCCTAATATGGCAGGAACCAAAAATACTGGATCTTCACCCTCAAAAGCTACTAAGAAGAAGAGGAAGGAAATATAAACTTCTAAATCATCTGAGAAGAAGAAAGGAGTTGAGACTTCAAAGGCTCCTAAGAAAAAGAGGAACAAAGGAAATGAAGTGGAATCTTCCAAAGAAAAGGAAGTCACTGAAAATGCTGCTCCAACTTCATACATGGACAATGATGCTTTTCTTCAAAGGTATTTTTCTTCTGATGAACAAAAGGAATACTTTAAGCGAAACTTCAGATATAGAGAAATTCTTGAACCTTGGGTAATGGCTGTAAAATATTTTGAGGATAATGAGTTTAACTTTCCTGAAATTATAGTCTGTCAAAAGCTCACGGAGTTTGTGCAAACTGAGTTTGACTATCACCCCTTACTGATCAAAGTCTTTTACTCGAATTTGGAAATGAATGCTAATGGAATTAGCTTTGTAGTTAAGGGAATTAAGATAAAAATGTCATTAGAGGAATTCATCAATCTTGCTAACCTACCTTATTATGGACCTAGCGTTGCTGGAAATGGTCCAAAATCTGAGTGGTAAAATGAGTATGATAAAGAACTGGCTAGACCAGATTTAGTTACCTCAATGAACTGAAAGGTAGAGTTACCTATACCAGTATAATGAGTGTAGAGGATAGACTTCTGCATTATGTTGTCTGCAGAATTTTAATTCCAAGAGGAGGAAATCACTATATTCTGCAAAACTATGATTTAATGCTTATGTGGGCTATGCTGAATGAGAAGCAAATCAGCTGGGGGTACTATGTTGCTGCACAATGATAGAATGCAAGAAAAACAAGATGATGCTTGCCTACCCTGCACCGGTCTACATAATCCTAGCTCATTTTAATGTTCCTTTTGATGGAGAAGAAAAGAAGCTTCCAAGAAGAATAACTCACAATTTTGGTGAAGAAATTGTGAGCAAAATGAAACTGAAGAAAGAAGATGGAAGATGGATAAGGAAAGCTGGAAACAAGGAAACTATTACTGCTGGTACTTTAACTAGACAAGAAAATGCACCTTCTGATTTCCTGAAGAAACTAATGAAAATGTTGGAAAATGTTGAAGAAAATCAGAAGAAAATTCATGAAATTGAAATGGCTCCAATTGCTGAAGTGAATAAAACAATAAAACGGGCAGAAAAGGACATTGATAAACTCAAAGATGACCTAGGAATGGACTTTCATTTCCCTGCACCTCCAGCTCAAACAGAAGAAGATGTTGATGTTACAAACATTGCAAGAGCTGCTGTGAAGGAAGCTGAGCACACCCCTGTTGAACCATCACCTAAAGGCCGAAACAAAAGAAAATCAAAAAGGAAGAACTAGTTCTAGGAATTCATAGGAATTAGAACTTGGTTTTTGAAAGGTAAAATGCCTTAGTTTGTAATTTTGGCTGATGGTTTCTATTCTTTTTTATTTGTCCTTGCACCTATCCCTCTATCATGAATAATTTTATATGCTATTTTTGAATGTTTAAATGCTTGCCTTCTCTATTGCTTTGAATGTTTCTTTTCTTTAACATTTTGATAATGCCAAAAGGGGGAGGAAAAAGTATGATATAGAGAAAGGGGATAATAACAAATTATACATGCATATGTTGAGGGGGGGGGGGGGGAATTATAAGCTTACATGATTAAGGGATAGTAAATCAAATTCTGCTCTGATAATTTTTTTTTTCTCTGATATACTTCTGCTCTGATACCATGATATAAATATGTCAAAAACACTTAGCTTCCGCGACACTTATACTCCGATCTTATAATTTGTTAAAAGATTTGTCATAATCAAAAAGTGGGAGTTTGTAAGACTCAATGACCTAGAGATTTTGATATATGACAAATACAATCTAATGTGTGTGCAAGTGTTTTAGTGTCCAATTGCAAAGACATGTATCAAGCAGTGATCAACAAGTTCATTAAGCAAATTCAAGGAAAATATTCAAGGAAGAACTTGAAGGAATCAAGGAGTTGCGTGTAGAAATCAAAAGAACAAAGTCAAAGATCAAAGGATCATCAAGACCAAGCTTAAAGGATAATTTTAGATTTAAGTCTTAGATGATTTGTAAGAGAAAGAAATCTGTTAGTCACAAGATAGCTCAACTAAAAAGATGCATGAAGAAAATCAATTTTCATAACCTGCATTAAAAGGAATAAGTGTTTTGTTAATGAAAATGATTTTTGGAAATAAGAAAATTATTTGTCAGGTACAGCCATGTAATCAATGGGTGTATGTCTGCTCTGACACCTTAAAACCCAGCGTCACATGGTTACCTATTGCGGAAAAGAAACTTATTGAAAATGTTGGTCGCCTTCTTAAAAATAACCTTTTATATAAGGTTACTGAAAAAGGGTACTCATTTTTTTTTAAAAGCAATTAAGAAAAGGTGATGAACGTTCAAAACATGAAAATCAACGTCACACATATAAAGATAACTGTCTCACTTGGGATCTTTTGTTTGATTACAAGACAGGCCTTTGTTGAACTGGCCAACAAACGCTAAAACAACTATTGAAGAAATAGGTAAAAAGAAAACATCAAACTGGGAATAGGGAACTGGGTACAAGACTCAAAAGATGGCTCTAAAAGCCTAGGGATTATCGGGACAACTCCAAAAGCCGACAAACGATCTACCAATGCCTCCTGCATGCTGAGTGACCACAGACGTTACCCTCAGACGAGATATCAGATGCCGGATCAATAACATCACCGCCATCTTTGATAGGGACGTCGTCATCACCGGGATCCTGTGGATGGTACTCAGGCTCCTCCTCCTCCTCCTCCTCGACCTCTATCAGCTCAAAAGGTTCTTCCTCAGGATCCTCTTCGGGATCCTCCTCCATTGGATCCCCTGCAAGCAGTTCAACTGGATCAAAATGCTCATGAAGGAGTCCGGTGACTTGGAGCGTATGAAGGTAGTACCATGGAGGTGGAAGCGTCACAGTCCTCGTCTTGACGGTATGAATCCTTTGTACGGGTACTCCGTTAGCATTCGTCATGGTAGTCGTGACTAGTCCTCGATACGCCGCGGTCGTCGCACCCTCATGTATAGTCCAGTTACTTGCCGTCCCAGCATGATCAAATACTTCACTCCTCGAGCTCGACTGTGCTAAGGGAACGTCCGAATCCATCTAAAAGCACGCGCATACCGGATACAAGAAGAAAAGAATAGAACAGACAGTTGTGCAAGAGTGAGATACCTTCATAAGATATATCCCACAACAACCATATACATGATACATACATCACAGAATCATATAAGCAGTTAAATCATGCATATACATAACATAACAGTGTTATCTCAAAGTGTCTCAAACCCGCATAGTCAATCTTTGAAAATATGCATGGCACTTCAATATCAGGCTCTAACTTAATCTCATCAGATATCAACACCGTTTTCCACTGGATAAGAATTAGAGTTAGTCAATCTCTAGCCCACCAGGCAGTTGCCTCCTTACCCTCTTGCATTTAAGGTCTCAGGACAAGCAACGTCACATGTGCCTCTGAACCGGTCACATGGACTGACTCCCAGATACCACCTTGTATCTGATATGTAAGAAAGGTACGTCTGCTAGGGGAAATGCACATGAGAAAATATTTTATTTAAAAGGTTTTCTTTGTGTTCATTATTTTTTGCTATCGCAGCTCAAAGCTAACGACTTAATCATCATTTCCCCATCACTTGAAAACTTAGAAGCATAGGACACACAGTCCGAATGCTCAATCACAGCGCCCGAGACCGATGCACCAGTCCTAGGCTTGTGGTCGTAGAAAACAACATTCACCTTTAACAACGTTCATCACAACGTGGTTAGGATACACAGTCCACAATAACATGATTAGGACACACAGTCCACAACAACGTGATTAGGACACACAGTCCACAACATCGTGATTAGGACACAGTCCAGAATAACGAAATCAGAACGCACTGTCCTCGATTTCGAGAATTGGACCCTCAGTCCAGAACATCATGAAAAGGACTCGTGGCCCCGAATTAACACTGATCCAAGATCACGTGCGTATAACTGAATACTAGAGGCGACGTCTCGCGTACTAGATTCTCTTTCTTAAGTACTATTTTTCGTTCAGTGAAAATCAAATTCAAAACCGAATCCTCGATAACCTATCCAGGCTATCGGAAAGTTTCTAAAAAATTTAGGAGAAAGCCTTTTCTTTGAAAATCTTTTATAAAGCATCTTTGAAATACTTTTATCATTGAAAATCCCCAATAGGATATTGCCAAATAGTCTTGAAAGTTTTCACTTGAAGACACATAGTTCGAAAATGATTTTTCTCTTGTATAACAATAGTTCACCAAAACCATTTCAACATTTAAAACAAGTACTTTAAGTTAATGAGCTTCTAGAATAGAACACCAATCCATTCGTCTTCAAAGCTTATTAAGGTTTTTAATCCTTATAACAGTTGAGCACAGACAAAAGTCTGGCTTAAAAAACTTTCAATCAACAACAATATACATTATCAGTTCAATGTTAATATCACAGTTGGAAGCAGTTCATCACAGATATGCATTATAACATTTAGAACAAGCACAGTTCAATATCAGATAATAGCATAACAGTTCAAGTACATTAGATAACCAAGTAATCTCAATCAACATATAAATATCCAGTTAAACACCTACACACATGCATACAGTTATTGAATATCTTTAGGAAATCCCCTCTTACCTCACGTCGGAGTGAAGAGTTTTGGATTTGAAAAGAAGGTTCACGAACGTCCTCGCTTCTCCGGCGATGGAAGTCTAAGGTTACCTACATAAAATCATGAGTTAAAAATCACTCGAGAACACTAACCATAAGGTATAGGTTCGGTTCATACAATAAACTAGGATTATGGGTTTCTGAAATTTATGCGACTCTTGGATTTATGATCCTTAAGTGCTAGAAGTTCATAAACAAAAATCTCTTAACAAAGTTGAATTAAAAATCCCACTAAGTAATTGACTTAGGGTTTCGCCCAAGCATAGGCAAATAGGCTAGGAATTCTTAAACTTTCCAATCACTTTAGGTTAGCATCCATACATAGTAAGGAGCTTGAAACCATAATCATTTCGGAAAATGGAAAAATCAAATGTCTTAGACCATGAACTCTGAGGTTCGGCCTTAACAAGTTCGTGAGGTTTAAGATCTTTAAATCATCCAATCTTTTGGACATAGCATCCTTTAACATGAAGCAGCTTTAATCCATAATCATCTTGGAAAACAAAATGAAATAACACATCCTAGGTCAAATGTTACATTCGACCATCATAGATATATAAAGCAAGAAATATTTTAAATTTTCCAATCACTTAGACATAGCATCCTTTAACATAAAGGAGCCTTTTAGTCCATGATCACTTTGGAAAAACAAAACTCAACATCTTTGCCATAACCATTGAAGGTTTCGGTATTTTCAAGATATATGGGTTAGAAATCTTCAAACTTTCCAATCTCTAGGACCTAGCATCCTCCTATATCAAGGAGTCTTAATCCATGATCATTTTGGAAAACAAAACTTAAAAAACATTGCCTTTAAACTCATTGGTTTTGGTCTTTACATAAAAATAGAGTAAAAAACTTTAAACTTTCCAATCACTTAGACATAGCATCCTTTAACATAAAGGAGCTTTGGTCCATGATCATCTAGGAAATGAAACTCAAATACAAACTCATACATGTAAAAGTTGAAACAAGATTCATCTAAACCATATACATGGTTACGGCCTCCTTAGAAAGAAGAGGTTAGGAAACTTTGTTTTACACAACCTTTTAGTATGTGATAGTATGAGTAAATACAAGAATATAGAAAGTGGTTTCAACTCAAAAGGATTTTTCTACCATTTTTGAGAGGTTTCAGAAGTTAAAAGCACATAAAGGACATATGAAGAAAACTTTGAAATAAAAGATGAAACTTTGAAAAAGAACTACATAGAAGTATTACCCTTAACAAGATGAAGAACCTTGATGAAGAACTTTAAGAGAAAAGCTTGATAAAAATGTAAACTTTGTAAGAGAGAAGAAGAAGAAGAAGAAGAAGAAGAAGAAGAAGAAGAAGAAGAAGAAGAAGAAGAAGAAGAAGAAGAAGAAATGTAGTAAAGTGAAAATGTGAGAAATGGAGGAAAGTGATGAATAGTGAAAATGAAGAGTATTTATATAGAATGAATGAGAGGGTCACGGTTTTGGAAGAAGAAAGAAGAGAAGAAAGAAGGTGTGTTGCTTGTAGAGAGGATAAGGAGTTAAGGTGATGTGATGTGATTGGAGAGAGAAAGATGAAAAAGTGAGATTTTGAAAAAAAGTCAAGATTCACTTTTTGAGGTGTGTCATAGCCTTAACATCAAGTCACTTCATGTCACTTCATCCTCTTGATGCTCTGCTCCATTGCGTATCAGATGACTTCCCCGATCGTATTTCCCGATGATTTCTCCCAGGAAATCCCTAAGATTTGGCCCCGAACAAGATTTTTCGAAAAACTCCAAACCCACACAAAACATCATAAAAACACTAACCGTCCTGTTCACGAATTAAAATTTTGTCTCTAGCTCAGTAAACTTGTACTGGCAGTGAGAACCCACACCGGTTTTAGTCTGAATTTTCGACCGAAAATTTTTCTGTGACTTCATACGGTAAAACAACACAAGAAATTGATTTTATTTTAAATAAAATCATCCTCTGGATTTTATCAAAAATAAATACATTAAAGCATGTATTTACTGATAAAGAAGCATACGAAAAACAGGGTGTTACAACTCTACCCCTCTAAAAAGAATTTCGTCCTCGAAATTATGTAGCTTGAAATAACTCTAGGTACTGCAATTTCATATTGTCCTCAGCTTCCCATGTTGCTTCTCCGGTTGTCTCATTCCAGATAACTTTGACCAAAGGAATTTGCTTACCTCTGAGCTGCTTTGTCATCCTATCCGCGATTCGTGCCGGAGAAGTCACAAAGGACAGGTTCTCTTTTAACTGTACTTTATCAGGATTTATGATATGTGATGGATCAAGAATGCATTTTCTCAACTGGGAGACATGAAAAACATCATGGATATTAGAAAGAAAGGGTGGTAAAGATATTTTATAAGCTACTGGACCTACACGACGAAGAATTTGGTAGGGTCCAATGAACTTGGGTGTAAGCTTTCTGGACTTTAGTACCCTGCCAATCCCAGTCGTTGGTGTGACTCTCAAGAATACACGCTCGCCTTCCTCAAACTCTAGAGGTCGTCGTCTCTTGTCCACTTAACTCTTCTGTCGGCTCTGAGTAGTCCTCATTTTCTCCTTGATCATCTTCACCTTTTCCGTCGTTTGTTGCACGAAGTCTGGACCCAACAGCAAACTCTCACCATCCTGGTACCAACACAAAGGCGTCCGACATCGTCGACCATACAGGGCTTCATAAGGTGCCATTCCAATACATGAATGGAAACTATTATTGTAGGTGAATTCTATCAACGGTAGGGACTCGTCCCAACCCCCGACATCCTCCAAAACACAAGCTCTCAGCAAGTCCTCTAGTGACTAGATTGTCCTTTCCGTTTGTCCATCCGTCTGTGGATGATATGCGGAAATCAATTTGAGTTTTGTTCCAAGCGATTTTTGCAAACTCTGCCAAAGCCTCGATGTAAATCGCGGGTCTCGATCTGAAACAATGCTCGAAGGCACACCATGCAGTCTAACAATCTCTCCGATGTACAGTTGGGTTAACTTCTTCATAGAGTATCTCATATTGATTGGCAAAAAGTGAGCTGACTTAGTCAGTCGGTCGACTATTACCCATATAGCCTCATAACCCTTCTTAGTCCTTGGTAAACTGGTCACGAAATCCATCGAGATTCCATCCCATTTCCATTCTGGAATATCTAAAGACTGTAACATTTATGCTGGTCTCTGGTGTTCCACTTTGGCTTTCTGACATACCAAACAAGAAGCGACGTTTTCCATTACATCTCTCTTCATACCATACCACCAGTACAATTTTTTAAGATCTTGATACATCTTCGTGGCCCCTGGGTGCATATTCAACCCGCTCTTATGAGCCTCTTCTAAAATCAGCTTCCTCAGCTCAACATCTTCAGGTACACAGATTCTCTCGTCAAACCTCAAGATTCCATCTGTTCCTTCTCTAAATTTGGACAGAGCTCCTTGACTTACTAAGTCTCTTTTTGTCTGCAGATACTGATAAGTCTCTTGCTTCTCCTTTATCTGCTCCATTAATCCATTTGACACGATGGTCCTGTTCAGACACAGTTTTCCTGGCGTACTCTCATCTGACAAACTTAGATCTCGAAATTGTTCCAGCAATTCCTGCTCTTTAACCATCATCACTGATGCGTGAATTGACTTCCTGCTCAAGGCATCAGCCACTACATTCGCCTTTCCAGGGTGATACTGCAGTTGAAAGTCATAATCCTTCAGGAATTCTAACCAACGTCTCTGAGGCATATTCAACTCCTTCTGATTAAACAGGTACTTCAAGCTCTTATGGTCACTGAAAACATTAAAAGTGGCCCCATACAAGTAATGTCTCCAGATTTTTAAAGCATAGACCACAACAGCCAGTTCTAAATCGTGCGTCAGATAATTCCTCGCATGAATCTTCAACTGCCTCGAAGCATAAGCTACAACTTTCCGATTTTGCATCAGCACACAACCCAAACCTTGACGCGAAGAATCACAGTAAACCTCAAAAGATTTATTGGGATCAGGTAGGATCAATACCGGTGAGGTTGTCAACCTCCTTTTCAGCTCTTGGAAGCTTCTCTCACAAGCTTTTGTCCACAAGAATGCTTGGTCCTTACGCGTCAACTGGGTGAGAGGTCCTACAATCTTGGAAAATCCCTCAATGAACCTCCTGTAGTATCCAGCCAAACCCACAAAACTACGAATTTCTGTTGCCGTTGTCGGCCTTTCCCATTCCAAAATAGCCTCGACCTTCGTCGGAACCACAACGATTCCTTCGCGGGATAATACATGACCTAAGAATTGAACTTGATCCAACCAAAACTCACACTTATCTAGTTTCGCATAGAGTTACTTATCTCTCAGGATCTGAATAACAATGCTAAGATGTTCAGCATGAGTCTCCTTGTCCGGAGAATAGATCAGAATGTCATCAATGAAGACGACTACGAACTGATGCAAAAAAGGACGAAAGATCCTATTCATATAGTCCATGAATATAGCAAGTGAATTCGTCACTCCAAACGGCATCACCAAATACTCGTAATGCCCATAGCGTGTTCGAAACGTTGTCTTAGGAACATCTTCTACTTTTACTCGTATCTGGTGGTATCCTAACCACAGATCTATCTTTGAAAACACTATCACGCCACGCAACTAATCCATAAGATCATTTATCCTTGGAAGAGGATATCTTTTTTAATCGTGACTTTGTTTAACTGACGAAAGTCCACACACAGCCTAGCAGTTCCATCTTTCTTCTTTAATAGCAGGACTAGAGCTCCCCACAGTGAGACACTAGGTCGTATAAACTTTTTCCTCATCAGCTCCTCAAGTTGGTCCTTCAAGGTTTCTAACTCTGATGGCGACATGCGATATGGTGCCATGGATATTGGTCCAGTGCATGGAATCAGATCAATCACGAATTCGATCTCCTGAACAGGTGGCAATCCAGGTACATCCTCAGGGAAAACCTCTGGAAACTCTCGAACGACAGGTACGGATTCCAAGTCAAACTCGCTCTTGACGTCCAAGGAAAATAGCAGCATGTAACCTTGAGCTCCTTCTTTCAAAGAAGCTCTTACCTAACTAGCAGATAAAAATCCAGAAATCTCCTCCCTAAAGATTAAGGTTTTCTGAGCACAATCTATTAGGATATGGTTGAAAGATAACCAATCCATGCCTAAGATTACATCTAACTGTACTAAAGGCAAACAGATCAAGTCTACAAGGAAATGTCTATTCTGAACGATGATAGGACAATTTAAGCAAACAGAATTAACAGTCACAGGTTCAACAGTTGGGGTAGAAACAATCAGATTATATGGCAAGGAAGAAACATGAAAGTCTAGAATTTTCACATGATCCATCGAAATAAAAGAATGAGTTGTAGCTGAATCGAAAAGTACAGACAAGAGATTACCAACAATTTCGCACTTACCTTGAACAAGATCAGCGAAGTTCGATGCCTCGGCACCACTCATGGTATACATTCTTCCCTTAACGGTTGACTTGTTTACTCTGGCCTGGTTCACAGAATGCCCCCTCTTCGGTACACGGTACTCCTTTGACAAGTGTCCCACGCGGTTACAATTGTTACACTTGTAATCCTTCTTCGGGCAAGCATTGGCCAGAAAAGGGATATGAACCACGATTTATCACACATTACCTCAAAGAAGTAATTCAAACAACATCCAGACAGAGAAAAACACAACTTCGACACAACAGACCTAAACCCAAACATTCTCGAAAAACTCGATTAGCTCTGATACTAACTAATGCGATACCCTAAAACCCGACGTCACATGGTTACCCGTTGTGGAAAAGAAACTTATTTAAAACGCTGGTCGCCTTCGAAAAAATAACCTTTTATATAAGGTTACTGAAAAAGGGTACTCATTTTTTTTAAAGTAGTTAAGAAAAGGTGATGAACATTCAGAACTTGAAAATCAACATCACACATATAATGATAACTGTCCCACTTGGGATCTTAGGTTTGATTACAAGACATGCCTTGTCGAACTGGCCAACATAACCTAAAACAGCTACTGAAGAAATAGGTAAAAATAAAACATCAAACCGGGAATAGGGAATTGGGTATAAGACTCAAAAGATGACTCTAAAAGCCTAGGGACTATCGGGACAACTCCAAAAGCCAACAAACGATCTACTAATGCCTCTTGCATGCAGAGTGACCAAAGACGTTACCCTCAGACGAGATATTAGATGTCGGATCAATAACGTCACCGCCATCGTCATTAGGGACGTCGTCATCGCCGGGATCCTGTGGATGGTACTCAAGCTCCTCCTCCTCCTCGTCCTCGACCTCTATCAGCTCAAAAGGTTCTTCCTCAGGATCCTATTCGGGATCCTCCTCCACTAGATCCTCCGCAAGCGGTTCAACTGGATCAAAATGCTCATGAAGGAGTCCGGTGACTTGGAGCATACGAAGGTAGTACCATGGAGGTGGAAGCGTCACGGTCCTCGTCTCGATGGTATGAATCCTTCGTACGGGTACTCCGTTAGCATTCGTCTCGATAGTCATGACTGGTCCTCGATACGTCGCGGTCGTCGCACCCTCATGTATAGTACAGTTCCTTGCCGTCCCAGCATGATCAAATACTTCACTCCTCGAGCTCGACTGTGCCAAGGGAACGTCCGGATCCATCTAAAGGCATGCACATACCCGATACAAGAAGAAAAGAACAGAACATACAGTTGTGCAAGAGTGAGATACTGTCATAAGATATATCCCACAACAACCATATACATGATACATACATCACAGAATCATATAAGCAGTTAAATCATGCATATACATAACATAACAGTGTTATATCAAAGGGTCTCAAACCCGCACAGTCAATCCTTGAAAATATGCTCGGCACTTCAATATCAGGCTCTAACTTAATCTCGTGAGATATCAACACCGTTTTCCACTGGAGAAGAATTAGAATTGGTCAATCTCTAGCCCACCGGGCAGTTGCCTCCATACCCTCATGCATTTAAGGTCTCAGGACGAGCAACGTCACATGTGCCTCTAAACCGGTCACATGGACTGACTCCCAGATACCACCTTGTATCTGTTATGTAAGAAAGGCACGTCTGCCTGGGGAAATGCACATGAGAAAATATTTTATTTAAAAAGGTTTTCTTTGTGTTCTTCTTTTTCGCTGTCGCAACTCAAAGCTAACAACTTAATCATCATTTCCCCATCACTTGAAAACTTAGAAGCATATGACACACAGTCCAAATACTCAATCACAACGCTCGAAACCGATGCACCAGTCCTAGGCTTGTGGTTGTAGAAAACAACATTCAGCTTTAACAACGTTCATCACAATGTGGTTAGGACACACAATCCACAACAACGTGATTAGGACACACAGTCCACAACGTGTTTAGGGGACACAGTCCACAACAACGAAATCAGAATGCACTGTCCCCGATTTCAATAATTGGACCTTCAGTCCAGAACATCATGAATAGGACTCATGGCCCCGAATTAACACTGATCCAAGATCACGTGCGTATAAATGAATACTAGAGGTGACATCTCGCGTACTAGATTCTCTTTCTTAAGTACTTATTTTTCGTTTAGTGAAAATTAAATTCAAAACCGAATCCTCGATAACCTATCCAGGCTATCGGAAAGTTTCTAAAACATTTCGGAGAAAACCTTTTCTTTGACAATCTTTTATAAAGCATCTTTGAAATACTTTTATCTTTGAAAATCCCCAATTGGATATTGCCAAATAATCTTGAAAGTTTTCACTTGAAGACACATAGTTCGAAAATGATTTTTCTCTTGTATAACAATAGTTCACCAAAACCATTTCAACATTTAAAACAAGTACTTTAAGTTAATGAGCTTCTGGAAAAGAACACCAATCCCTTCGTCTTCAAAGCTTA